>CM038344.1:14282500-15482500 GCA_021464625.1 Proterorhinus semilunaris
CCCTCTGTCTTCCTGAGCAACATCGCTGCCTCATTTGTCACTCCCATTCAACTCTGCGTCAATAATATCTGACCTCGTCCCATGTAATATTTATGTGATGCGAGTGTGTGAAGCAGCCCGCTCTTTTATGAACCCCCAGCGGAGTGCACACGGTGAGATGGACACTGACAGTTCATGAATATTCAGTTCAGTCGGTGACGGAGCAGCAGTGTAGCTTGAGCAGCTTCAGTGGGTCGAACATCTGCAGTGTCCACACTCCAGCGTCAGTCCCTCCGTGAGCCGGCTGTGGTCCCGTCATGCCTGAGAGTGAGAGCTCTCATTCAGTCTATGCTAAATAAAACATGAGGAAAAGTAATTGTAACTGATTTCTAGCTTTAACTATGGTTGGTGTTCTAAGTCGGTGAAAAGCCAGATCGATGTATGTGCTCTGGTAAACGTCGTAAGTCGTAGTAGAATGTACAGTACAATTCTTAGCACAGTACTTGCATTGCATATTTATTCTTTAAAGAGTGAGACACAAGAAAAGTGCAACTACTGTAAATATTTATTCATTATGGCTGTACTAATAATACACATTTTGGGGCTCACTTACAATTACATGGAAAAGTCTGCTCAAATTATTATTATCATTATTGTATTTATTTATAAAGATAATATTGTTATTTCCTTGAATCAGACCCAAGGAGCGTCCCAGCCAACTCTCCACACGGGGTTCTTGTCATGACAGATCCCAGGCCAAGCGCTGTCCAACAGGGTCCAAAGCTCCTGTGTGAGTCTGTCAGACAGGCCGGCGTCCGTCTGCAGCCTAATGGGATTTGCGTGTGCTCCGTCTGCCCCAGGGTCTGCAGGGGTTAGTGCGATCGACCCCCTGACCACCCACACCTTCTGATTCAACTTCATATAATCACATATATTTTTCTTACAGTGCTTACAATAAGTCACAGTACAATATTATGGATGTGCTTCTTTGATTCATTACTTCATAGTATCAATTATGGAACGCAGTCTCTTCTAAGCAGAGGAGGAATGAATAGATTAAATTAAGTAATTTAATTTAATGCATGAACTGAGCATTCGTCTCTGGATATAAATAAAGTTTTGGAGGATCTGTACTTTACTTACGTAGTGTTTTGGTTGAGAACTTATTATTTTTACTCCACTACATGTGTTTGGTTTATTTTATAAGCCTTAAAATGCACACTCCAGAGCAATGGGTGGTGATGTGCAGATGTACTGTCAATGCCATTGACTCACAACAAGACAGGAAGTTTGTCCCCGTTGTTTTGCTGTGAATTCTGGCACAAGTTTTGTGTTTTTTGAAGTTGCAAAATAATTATTCATACCACTTTAAACTGATTTGTACTTTCTACTTTGAATACTTAAGATTTGACTGACCAACCTTCACTTTTATTGGAGTAATATCATATCTGTACCTTTAATCAAGTAGTGAATCTAAGTACTCTGACCACCACTGCTTCTAAGGCAACAGTTCTCAGTGGTGCGTGCATGAACTGAGCATTGGTCTCTGGATATAAAGAGCCAGGTTTTCTGTGGGCACACAGCAATACTGGTGGGTCTCTGAACTGTCAACACTGGTGGACATTCCTGCTTTCTGAAGTGTGTATCTGCGAATTTACACCGTTTGTGTGCATGCCATCTTCATTACAGTATGCGATCATTCATGTTGTGGTTTAAGATTGTTTTTCCTGTGAATAACGATAGATTCAAATGAGCGCCAATGTAACTATACTCATAATGAATGGTTTGATTCCTCTAACTGTGTATCTAATGCATCTCCAGGAAGATCTGTCTGCACTGTAAGTGTCGCTGTGAGGACCATGCAGTGACCGCCATGCCAGTGGAGATGGAGAAGACGGTCACCAAGCTGATGTACGACTTCCAGAGGAACTCTACCTCGGACGATGACTCGGGGTGTGCTCTGGAGGAGTACGCCTGGGTCCCACCAGGACTCAAACCGGAGCAGGTAGAGGCTTGTTCCTCCTACACTCCACTGCCCTGAATGTTTACCTTTTAGAAAGTCATTCCTGTGAGTGAGAGGCATTAGTCGTTCTTGTGTTTGAGTGGGCTTACCTTATGCCACGTGCTGAAGTGAAAGCTTTTCTTTTCCATTTGCTGTTGCGTAACAAATCACCTCTGGAGTCACATAACACATACGGTAGCTTTATGTACTCTTTCAATGTGTGTTTAGAAAGTAGTAGCAAGACCAGAGTTTGTTGCCGCGCCAAGCGTCTTACAAATGGATCCGATGACAATGGTACTACTTGAGTTCACGTTACACAGTGATCTCTATTGTTATCTTTCTCTTGAGTTTCACTGCTTTGTGACTGTGGTCATGCTATCAGTTACAATGTAATGCAATAATGCGCACAAATTCACTATGTTGACGAATGCATTTTTTTTTAAAGTGCCACTTGTAGCTGTCGAGTTTAGCATCCATGTTACAGATTGACAGAGGCCTAGACTCATGGCCTTGGGTTTTTTTATTGTCACTATGTGGTACAGACTCCAGCAGCAAAGCTTGAAGAATGCACTGCTGTTTTGCGGCATCAGGAAAATTATTAAAAATACTTTAGAGAATTGGATGTGTTTTTACTCAGTCTAGACAAGGATATGTGCCTTTATCATCCAAAAGCTCTGTCATGAATATGTTCAAGGGGCAGAGTGGTTTGTATAGCAACATGTTTTTGCAGAAAGTATTACAATAAACAGTAATATTAAAGGCCTTTTTGCCACAGATACAGTATCCATAATTGCAGCCTAGTAAATTTTTTTGTTAGTTTGTTTATAGTGGACTTTTTGGCGTTCACTGTAAAGGCTTCGTCAAACTCTTTTGTGCATAAGCTGCATTAAACTAAAGCTTAAACACCATTTTGAGTGACAAGTCAAAGATAATGTTCATGATTCATTTGTTATATTGAACAAAATATCAATACATTATTTTTGAAAATTCCAATATCACAACAATCGCCTCACGGGATTTCCAAGTATTGCTGATTTGATCAAACTGAAGAGAAGTTTTAAAAATCAAGAATGAGACAGAAATCAAACCTTGAAACAAATGCAGACCAACAAATAATGTCTAAAATGTCAACATAGCAACTGCAGTATCATGACAGGCCTATGGGTCTCCAGAACTACAAGGTTGTTCCTACATCAAACAAATAGAGGGCATGTATTTGTAGAAGGTTCTGTATAGGGCTGCACAATATTGGAAAACTATAACGCTGTACAATATTGCGATAATGATATTATTGTGATACTTTCAACATGTTCCATTTAAACACAAATTGTAAGTAATTCAGCAAATTGTGTCAAAACGAGACTTCAAAATAATATTAAATCAAGATGAAAAGAAGGGTAAAAATGTAACTAAATTCTGAAAATTATTACCAAAAACTGAACTTTTCACAAGTTCCATGCTTTTTATATGTTTTTGCTTTTCAGATGAGGGATTTTGCAATATGTTTTATGTTTTTCTCAATGGATATGCATCACCTAATATTATGATATTTGTTTGCACTATGTTGGCTGCCCTAGGTCTGTGGATAGGACTGCTGTGCCTGAGTAATATTTCTTACACTGAAAATACATTGCGTTTTTTGTATTGACAAGCTGGTGGTATTAAATGCATGGAAAATACATAGAAACGATCTTGGCCATATAGACAGTCAAAGATTACCTGAATAGATCCAATCTGTTGATGAAACGTCAGCTGCAGCCTGGTCAATACAGCCGTTGGCAGCTCTGAGAGTGGACACGGCTATTTGTCTTGTGTGTCAGGGTCACACTTATGACCCCAAAGACAATTAGCCTGTCGCCCGCTGAAGAGATGACCTCTAAAGAGCAGGGTCATTGTGATAAATGGTGCACCGTGAGAGCATTAAAAATAACCTTGTCTGTATTTGGTCTTGATACACTACAACTTGTAAACAGGGGACTTTCAGAAGGACAATTTAGGGTTCACCTGGTTCTTAGCGTGAGAAGTTTCTCTGCGTGGGTTTTCCCATTGAGCCGGGAGAGAACAGTTTGTGTGGACCTCCTCATGACACGCCTCCGTAGAGAACAGTACAGCGATTCCAAACACGCAGCCAATCTCAGGGATCTAAACAGGATACGGTTTCTGCATAGGAAGTCCAAGCGACCTGTGTGCTTCCTCTAGTCACCGGCACATAACCACCAGCACGCACTCCTCATGTTTATTTAACTGTGATGGAGCAGAAGTGAAGTGAACTGTAGGTAAAATGCACAGTGTAACATTGGCAGCTGTAAAGTTTAATTTGCGTTAAAACAAAGCATTCCATTCTTACTATGCCATACCATGTGACTCACTGTCTCTGATTAACACAAGATTTTCAGTGCTGCACTAGAAAAAAGAAGATAACAAAGTCTCCAGAGTAGAAATGTAGAATCTATGCCATACAATAACGTCACTGCAGATAAGGTAAAGTGCTTTAAGATTAGTACGTTTGAATAACAAGACTGCGATAATGTGCTCAATATCGTTGTCCACCTTAACCTTTTTTGTGCCAACTCAACATATTAAATAAGAACTAAGTAACTTGTTTACCTTAATAAATCCTTTAGGTAGTCCCTCTGGGGGTAATACAAGTGGTATTGGATCATTGTGGGGTCTTTCATCTCCCACTGGCCAGAAAACCACCCTTGCAACTGCCCTGGTCAGAGGCCCCAATACACACTAATAGAATCACGAAGAAGAAGCTAACAGGCTAATGGGCAAAGCTAACTGTGGGCTAACGCCACTTAAACAGTATTTACAGCCAAGTTTGAGTGAAAAAAAATATCTCCATTGTGTAATTGGGTTGTGGCACAATGTACAATATCCCTCTCTCCCTTTGTCTTTTCCATCAGTGTAGTATTTACTCTCACAGATAACGAGTAAAAAAACGCAGCATGCTACGACACCTGCAGTGGCGCTTATGGCCTCTAGGAGCATGAGTTACTTAGGTCTGCTTTAATGTGCTGATACCATTATGCCGCCCAATAGACAACTCGTCTGGAAGATACTATGATATTGTCAGCAAAAATACATCGATACATCTAGTATCTATACTATGGTATTCTCTGTACCAGCCGTCGAGATGTAGAAAACCTGTAATAGGCATGGACCGTAAAAGTAATTGAACCACTAATTTCTTATTTTCTTTTTTAAAGTATCGAATCATTTGATGAAACTAGTAGGAAAGGCACTTCCGATACTATTACTGAAAGTCCTTGTCCCTGTTTAATGGGACAAAGGCCAACGCGCTTTGGTCATGTGCCGACCTTCTTCTTGCGTGTCAGGAAAAGATCCTTAAGTCTGAGCGTGCCGTTTGACATTGAGGTTTTTTTTGGGGGGGGGTTGTTTTTTGACATTTTATTGTCAAGATATTATGAAAAAAGTAATTGATAGCCACTCGATAAAGCCATTTGAATCTAATTACCAGTTTTGCTATTGTAATCCTTTACGTTACTGTGTAACTTAAAAGTAATCTAATTACAGTAGTAGATTACTTACTGCATCCCTTACTGCCCAACAGTGACATGCCCAATAGGTTAATACTCCAGCTAGGTACTGTGAAGTTGCATACAATCTGGAGATGTGTAGGGCTGGCCGGGTGCCGTTAAGTAATACCACTATGGTATTGGAAAATAAAGTTTAGGCACTACCGGTAAAAAAAAAAAAGTATCGGAAAAAAAAATCATATATCTTTAGATCCAAGGTTTGATGCTGTTGCTTCAGGGACAGCATTACAGGAAGTGACTTGGTTGTTTCAGGTCAAATAAATTGCCCATTTTTTATAGATTTTTGTTTTTTTTCCCAAAAAATGCGCCCGATGTTTTATTTATTTATTATTAGTATTTTTTCAATATTTTCCCCAAATTTTTCAATTTTTTAAACTAATATTTTCCCTATTTCTCAAAATTTTCCTCAATTTGTTCCCAAATTATTCCCCATTTTTCACACATTTCTTGACATTGGACATGAACCCGATAGTGTGAATTTACAGTTATGTTTTCTGGTTCTAGATGACAAATATTTTCGTATAGGTATCGAAAAAATTATTGTTCAGGTATTGGTATCGATAAAGTACTGGTATCGAAAAGAATGCAACGGTACCCAGGCCTAGAGATGTGTCACTGCGGTCCCCCACTGCTCCCCCTGACGGCATTAAAGATTAAGGGCTGGATGTTGGACACATTTCCCACGGGGCCAATGAAACTATACCTAAAATGAAATGAACAGCTTCAGATCTCTTCTGTTCAGTAACACCACATTCCAGCAGTTTATTAGTGATGGTGCCTCTTGGACCAGTGTTTTGTCAGTGCCTCCACCGTCAAGTGGCCAGTTGAGAGACTGTAAAAGTGCCGGTGTCGGGAGACGTTTTTCCTGCGGCCATTAGCAGCAATAGAAAGCAGCTGTGAGGAGCGATCACTGCTGTCACCGAGGAGCACAGAGCTGCTATTTTCTTTAGTCGCTAAAAACACTCCTTTGAGCACACTTTGGGATTCAGCGCAGTCCTTAGTTTAGCCTGTTTTCAATTACAGTTATTATCACAAGCTGCTGCTCCCTGCTGTAACTGTGCCGGCCATTGATCTGCTCCTCGTGGCAGCGGACCTTTCTCCGCCTCTGCACTGGAATCTTGTTGTTCCAAGCGGGTTGTATAATTTATCCCACTTTTAGGTTGTATGTTTTTATTTGTAAGTTGAGCTATTTTTCCCCCGCAAAGTCTTTTAAAGCACCCATCATTTGGTGATGTAGGTCAGCAAAGGTGGAAAGGCCTGCTTGTAATAATCTCTGATTTTTGCCACACTTTCACACGCTGTATTATGCACAAATTATACAGTTGTCCCCTCCACAAAAAAAAAGGACAGTTACCTCATTCAAAACACTGGTCTTAAACAAATGCTTTAGACTCACTAAGACCGTTTTTGCCACCATTGTATCTTGCTTGGAGCCCTTCATTCGGTTTGGACCTGTATCGAGAATGGTTTTGTTTTGCGTTTGTCGAGATTCACGGCACAAAGGAAAAGATGCCAAACAGTTATCCATACGCGTCACAATATGCGATGGTTTATTTGATAACCCCAGGTTTTGGGTCTCTTTTTTTAGGGAGTAGTGCCGTGTTGGACTTAGCATTAGTTGTGTTTGGGTTATTTTAAAACCGTTCCAGACTGTTGTGCACCTGCTTGGCTTAATCTGTTTGCATGACCCGGTATGTGCTGCCAAGGCCACAGCTGAAGGCTCCACGGTACCATTCATTAGATAAGAGTCTTTCTCAGTGATCACTCATTTGCTCTTCCTATTAGACAGTTGGGGATGGGCAATATAACATGTTCACTGTGTCACTAGTATTTGTATTGTAAATTGTACTATACTTATTATACCAGTTTTAAATCAGTTATACAACTCCCGCTACTTTTTTTTTTAATGTATTACGTTGTAAGTCCGTGGTTCTCACCTGGTGTCGCTTCAGACACGCCTTCAGACGCTCATGACAACGTCAAAACACAGTGTTCTTCCCAGGGTTTTGTTGATGTCATTTATAGGGCTAAATTATCTCAACTTTGTGATTTTTGTGACCCACCAGTTGAGAAGTGCTTTATCCCCTCAATGTATGTTGAGACGGTGGCACAGCAGTTATCTGTGTCATGTTCTGCCTGTGTCTGGATGGGCTTCCTCTGAGTGTTTCAGTTTCCCCAATCAACCCAACACACGCACGGTAGGCTGAGGCTAAAGCCTTCAGCTGGGCACTCCTGGAGATGAGTTCCCGGGCACTGCGGTCGCTCACTGCTCCTGACGGGTCGCTCACTGCTCCTGACGGGTCGCTCACTGCTCCTGACGGGTCGCTCCGAGGCGCGGGTTGAAGAATGGGTCAAATAGCGCAAACAAATTTAAGTTTGTTTATTTAAAATAGTCTACAAATACAACTGCATTATTTTATATCTAGGATTTTGCATTCAACATGCCTAAGATGCTTAATCTCTTAACCCCGCCTTAACCGAGTGCATTTTCTCCAGTTCCGCTTTACCCAAATCTAAAAGGTTACAGCCTATAGGCCAGAGTAACGCCTCATTTGAAAGCTACAGAAATATTCTAAACTAATCACTTCATTGTGGCGTTTTTTGTTTGTTTTTTGGCACGTTTTTGTCACATTTTTGCCCCTTTCAAAAAACAAAACGTTTTAGTCGCTTTTATGTTACGTTTTCTTTATAATTATATAAAGAAAAAGCTTTTTTTTTACGCTTTTTCAAAAACCTTTTGGGTAAAGCCAAACTGGAGAAAATGTGGTCCGTTCAGGTGGGGGTTAAGAGGTTAACACAGGCTATTGACATTAAATAATAAAATATATATAAAATAAAATAATAAAACAATATTTTTCAAAAAAATACTTTATAATCATTGTAATAAAATAAAGAAACCCCATCCTGGCTGTATTATATGGAATCAGCCCGACACCAGTCCTATCCAGACTTCTCATTCTTAATGGTTCTGACCTCTATTCCCTCCATCACTCGTACAGTGTGTCAGAGATGGTTCTCATGAATAATGCATGCGACTCATATTGTTACTTCATCTGATCTAGACTCTAGATCAGATGAAGGAACAATATGAGTCGCATGCATCTTGATTCTAGAGTATTCCCCAGCCGTCCGGCCTGTCAGATTAGCAATAATCTTCTGTCCACATGCTTTTTATATTCTTGCCCTTACATTCACGTCCACATGCTTTGTCTGAGCGTGTAAGTATGTGACAGGTCGGTGTAAGCCCACACAATGAGCCCAGATAGAGGGAGGGTTTCCATTACGCCTCTGCCGTTGGGGCACAAATCACTATCTGACACAAGTCTCTGCATCAGCTGGCCACCGCTTGGTTTGACACTCTCATAAGAAATTGTGTGTGCGCTTCACATTTCTCCCTCTATGTTTTCTGTTTTTATCAATATATTGTGGGGAAGCTATAAAAGAAAAAAAGGTAATTACAGGTTATAAAACAAAAACTACAACCAAAAAAAATCCACTGTAGTTGTTTTTTATCTCTTTTGTGTAAGTTGTTGGAGACCTGTTACAGACCCCAATCTTAACCAATCCGTCCCTTTCTCACAGGTTCACCAGTACTACAGCTCCCTGCCTGAGGACAAGGTGCCCTATGTGAACAGCCCAGGAGAGAAATACCGCATCAAACAGCTGCTCCATCAGTTACCCCCACATGACAATGAGGTGAGCGCCCAAACTGTCCCGCCCCCTCCTGTTACAACCCTATCTCCTTTCCACCCGGTCTGCCCTGGCTCCGGGGCAGCACAGATAAGAGGACTGGATACCGGACGTGGGGAGAATGGAGTTTTTGTTGGTTGGTCGGTTTGTGTGCTTTAAGTAGGCGATATTTTTGAGCAATTTATGTTCTACAATAAAAAAAAATCCCCTGGTACAAGATGGTTAAACATTTATGATGCAGGATGAAATTTATGGAGCATTTTCCCAGTCACTGAAAAAAAGTATATGAATTTGTCTTCTCTCTGCCGTGTGCAAATGGATAAAACATCAAATCCGTGCAAGGTTCAGTGATCTTCAGCCAATTCTGCATTTGTAACTCACAAATGCAGAACATCTTTCGATACAGTGATTCCACATGACTCGCGTGAACGTAACTCCAGGCAAACCCCGCGCCAGCCCGAGCCTCCGTGTCTTAAACTCACAGAGACATTATTCCAAAATCTAACTGGTGGGTTTGCACGTGTGTGTTTGTAGGTGCGCTACTGCAACAGCCTGGATGACGAGGAGAAGCGGGAGTTGAAGCTCTTCAGTAACCAGCGCAAACGGGAAAACCTGGGCCGCGGCAATGTCAGACCGTTCCCTGTCACCATGAGCGGGGCCATCTGTGAGCAGGTAACAACGGGATTTTGAGTCACCTTTTACATTGGGCTGTGCGGTATACTGTGATATTTACATTACTGTAACGGTAAATGGTCTCAACTTATACCGTATAGCGCTTTTCTACCTTCATTAAGCTCAAAACACTTTACAGCACAGACATGACACAAAGATATGTTGGCTTCAGAATCACTCTTATGAAACCTATACATAAAACTGCATTGAGAGTGAGACCTGGTTAAGAATAGAACAATATTAAACGTTCTGTGCAATTACCCTCAGTGGTACATGAGTGCAGACGAAAGGGGATCTCAAAACCTTCCTTCTAAATGTCAATTCTATATCCAGCCTTGTGTCAAAAACCCTACGTGTTGTGGCTAGTGCTTTGAGAGCACACAAGGTCCACGGCGAGAACATTTGTCTGTGAATGTTGTAAATGATAATCACTGTATGTGAATCATGTCTTTTAGAGTCACCTTGTCGCTCTCACCTGTTTATGAAATATATTTAAAGGGACTAGATGCAAGTTTGTCATTTTATTCTCACTACTGCCACCTCAGGTCTTACGCGTAACTGCAGCTTCTATATTAAGCCCGTGCATGACTGAAATTCGGACCCCAATTAACACCTTTTTGAGTGGGTTTTAGAGGCAGTTGTGGTGAATAGGTCTGGGCTCATTCTACACGTTAGGACATTGCTGTAACATGTAGGGGGAGGAAAATACTTAATTTTAAACTACGTATAGTCCCTTTAAATTGGCTGGTGAACTCCAATACAATATGTGCTCATTGGTTGTTGAATATTACGTTTCTTTTTCTTTATTTGGAGGCATTAGGGAAACAATATACACAACATAACAAAGGAAAACACAGCAAAGAAACGCAGAGAATATGAACTATATAAGGAATATTAAAGCAAGCAGAGATAATGGTTGAAATTATTCTCCAAGCTACATTTTGACTTTGTATTTTTTTGTTTGATTGCAATAGTGTCTTGGGAGGAGTTGTTAAAAAAGTAAACGAGCCTTTATTTGTGGAAAACCCATGGTTGTTGTAACTCTTTATAGTTTTGTTATTTTTTTCCTTTTTGTGTGGGAAAGTTTCACAATTGATCACCACACATGCACACTGTTACAAAGTTGTACATGGAGCAGGAATCTGTCATAAGGTTGTGTGCATATGGATTAGCCTGAATGCTACTTGTCTCTACATTTTTACCAATTCCATGAGTTCAAAACTAAGTTGCATCTTCTGTGGTTGCAGTGTGGCGGTCAGATCAGTGGCGGAGATATAGCCGTGTTTGCCTCAAGGACAGGCCACAGCGTGTGCTGGCACCCGGCCTGCTTCGTGTGCAGCCTGTGCAATGAGCTCCTGGTGGACCTCATCTACTTCTATCACGAGGGAAAGATCTACTGTGGGCGGCACCACGCGGAGCGACTGAAGCCACGCTGCACGGCCTGTGATGAGGTACAACCACAAACGGCTTATGACAAGAACAGTGATTATAGTAAGGACTTAGAATCTCATCAGGCATCAGTGATTGTTTGCCTGGTAATTTGGGGATCCCAGCTTGAAAAGTTTGAGAACCCTTTAAAATGGTAAATGCTCTCAACTTACACAGCGCTTTCCCACCTACACGAGGCACCCATTCACTCACACCAATGCACACAGACACTGGTGGGTGACGTGTCTTGCCCAAGGACGAAACGACAGTGTGGACCAGCAGGAGGCAGGATTCGAACCCCCGAGCTCGATGATTATATGAATGTGGTGAAAATATATTGTTAAATGATTGTAAAGGAAAAAGGTAAGATCAAAGATAGATATGTATTGCAGCGTGTGTGCAGAATTTCTCGATTTTCCTTCAAAATGAAACATTACAGATTAGTGGACAGTTTGCAGTACTGCTTTACATCATTCTCGATGTTAACATTTATCCACATAGCTCTATGGACTAGAAGCAAAGACTTTTACAATTTACTGGGTGCCTGGTGCTTAAAAAGACCCTGTGATTTTGCAGCTGCGTAATTAAAAGTAAACCCAGCACTTGAACAATGCCCACTTCCGTCACAACTGGTGAAGGCACTAATCTACAATGGAGAAAGTGGTCGAGGACCCAATGGGGATTAAAGTCTTTGGTAAAAGATGCTCTTTCTCATCTCTCTCAGATCATCTTTGCGGATGAGTGCACTGAGGCAGAGGGCCGTCACTGGCACATGAAGCACTTCTGCTGTTTTGAGTGCGAGACGGTGTTGGGAGGCCAGCGCTACATCATGAAGGAGGGCCGGCCCTACTGCTGCTCCTGCTTCGAGTCGCTCTATGCCGAATACTGCGACTCCTGTGGGGAACACATAGGTATGCGCTGCAGAACCACCAACAGGCTGTGTTGACATTATTGTTGAAATTGATGTCATTACTTTCTATGGAGGGTGCAGGTTTATTTATTTATGGCAATTCCTTGTTATTGAATGAAAAAAGCAGAAAATCTTTAGCTGTTGAACCTGACTATTAGGTCCACAATTTTGTCCTTTCTGACAAAAATCTTGATTGCATAATGCACCACAGTGAAAACAAATCACCTTAGTTCATTTGAGCTGACAAGAGGACAACTCTATGGCAGTTTTTATTTCATGTGGATAGGTCAGGTAATTGGATATTGGATAACATAAATCATAAAACATGGATTCTACCATAGTCCTGGTCTGTCCTTGTTCAACTATAGAGGATAGTTCACATTCTGGACTTGCCAAAACAAACAATTCTTTTGCCTTGCTTTTCACTTTTTCCCATATGTTTAGAAATCTTAAATTGTGGCGTCAACAGTATTTTCATCACTCTGTGACCCATGGGCGCCATATAATGTTATGATGGTTAATGTGAACACAAGCTATTCTCAGTAAATGCTACACACTTTTGGGGGTGGGCGCTCATTAGCCTTTTGCTTCAGCCCACTCCTTTTGAGCAGACCAACTGCTCAAATAAACTGATAAACTAAACTAACTAAACTAAACACTGGCACTGCCCCCCTTCAGAAGAGTGGTTTTCTAAAACTGTTTGCTTGAGGTGTTCACACAAAAATGTTTGACTATAAACTGACACCATTAGGAAGCATACTGGGACCAGATGGCAGTTATTAGCACAAAATCGTTCCCCTCTGTGACCCCTGCCTGCTTAGTGTGTGTACAGAATGCTGCAGAGGCCTGATGTTGTTTAACAGTCTTAGACACATTGCTAACAAGCAATATAAAAAAAAATGGCATAGTGGGAAAATGAGCTCAGTGTGGCATGTCGTGATACGTGTCGTCTCTCGCAGGTATCGACCAAGGCCAGATGACGTATGACGGTCAACACTGGCACGCCACTGAGGGCTGTTTCTGCTGTGCACGTTGTAAGCGCTCCCTGCTGGGACGGCCCTTCCTGCCCAAACAGGGTCAGATCTTCTGCTCTCGCGCCTGCAGCCTCGGCGATGAGGCTAACGGCTCTGATTCGTCAGACTCGGCCTTCCAAAGCACTCGCTCCACTCGGGAGTCCAGGCGCAGCTCAAAGGCGGGAAAGAGCGGAGGAGGGAGTGGGGGTACGGCTGACAGGTTTTCGGGTGAAGTGGACCCACTGTCTTTGCAAATGGACCTTCTAAGTCTCTCCAGCCAGACGCCCAGTTTGACCCGAGAGCCTCCTGCGTGGAAGAAGCAGGAGCAGGTGTGTAAGGGCTACACCTATGAAGCACAGGCCGAGATGGTCGCAAAGCCCACACCCCTGGAGCTGCTCAGTCAGTGCAATGTCCGGACTACTTATACCAATGCACCAAGCAACCAGCAGGAGCACAGGAGACCTCCCCTCTCAGCCATGAAGGGCCACTCTTTAAATGAGGCGTGGTTCCAGGGTCCGGTGGACAACTACTACCCCCCCAAACTCCGGACT
Source organism: Proterorhinus semilunaris (assembly GCA_021464625.1). NCBI lineage: Eukaryota > Metazoa > Chordata > Actinopteri > Gobiiformes > Gobiidae > Proterorhinus > Proterorhinus semilunaris. The sequence goes on from CM038344.1 coordinate 14,296,309, forward strand.
CAGAAGAGCTTCACAGAAGTGTCTCAGTGCACGCAGCACCACTCTGGCTTCTCCGCGGACAAGCGATCGGTCAGTCTGCATGGCTTCCAGCGGGACAGAGACCAGCCCCAATCTGCTGCACAAGTGGCCCGCAGCAGGAACCCCATCAATGCACTTACCTTCGCTGAGCACCTCACCCCCCTCGAGCAGACGCCCCGAGGCTCCATGGAGTCCCTGGGCCTCTCCAAAAGCATCAGTGAGTGCTTTATGTCATTACATTTACAGTACAATATCATTGAAAGGTTGATTCATTAAATGTGTCTGTAATGTGTTGTGCAGGTAACCCAGCTGACGGAGCAGGGAAGCACCAGGAGCAACTCTCTCGTTTCTCGATGCCAGACCTGAGTAAAGACTCAGGAGTGCACTCTGACAAGAGCAACATGAACACACTCAACTCCTCTGTGCAGTTTCGCAGCTCTGACTCTCTGCACAGCCTCACAGCAGGACAGCCCTACCTGGAGATGGAGCCCCCCCACTCTGCATCCTACCAGGCCCAATACTGTGAGGCCCCCATGGCTATGGGTCGTAGCATGGCTCATGTTCCTCCTGGCTTCACCTTCCAGGACGAGGACCGGGTCAGTTTGATGAGCAGTGCTAACGCGGCCCATTTGCCCCCCATCTGTGAGCGGAGGGTCAGTGCTATGGACTGTGGCAGGGGGGCTGCATTTCGGATGGATGCTCCTGAGGATGCCCCCCAGAGGCGCAGGCACCATCACCGCCCCCGCCGCTCCAGACGCTCTCGCTCTGAAAACGCCCTCAACTTGGTGTCTGAGCGCAGGCCAAGACCTCAGGACAGACCACAGCTGCGTGCGCGGGACGATTATGACCGTTTCCCAGCACCGCGTGGCTCCAGAGAGCAGTATGGAGCAGGAGGGGGGAGGTACCAGCCGCCACCCTTCAGACAGTGTCCCAGGACTACTTCTGACCTGTGCCTGCAGAACCCTGGAAACATGCGGCGCTCGGGACTTAACCAGTACACTTGGGACGACCATGACGATGACTGGTGCTCCACATGCTCGTCTTCCTCGGAGTCGGAGGATGAGGGCTACTTTCTGGGGGAACCTATTCCGAGGCCCGTTCACATGCGTTACCTGAGCAACCAGGAACTTGTCCACAAGTACAACACGGGAGTGGGAGGGGCCAGCCGGAGCGGGCAATTAAACTCTCGTAGTCGCCGGAAAAGCAAGAACTGCATCATCTCCTAACACTTAAACTGTCAGTATTGTGCGTTGTTGTTTCATTGAATGATAATAAACCAGTGTTGGCACCTGTATTCATTTTGGTTTCTACAGAGCAGTAAACTAACGTGGTGTGCAATGTAATCCTAACTTAATTTCTACTGAGCGGTTGTGAAGCTAGAGCAGGATATACTGTACTAATGCCATCTGTTTGCTATATGTATATAGTAAATATTAATGTCTCTTAAGTTAAAGAAGTCCCTGTAAATATGGTTGTAAATGAGGCGTCACATATTTTTATATTTTGTATGGGTAGAACCAGCTTTGTGTCTATGATGTAGTCATAGAAAATATCAGGAAACAATGTATGCATGTTCTATTTGGCTTGTTTTGCATTTGGAATTAAATAACATTTCAACAACAGAATGTGGCAGAGGCTGTTTTTTTGTGTGTTTTTTTTTTATATAAAAGTAAAAAAGGAAATTCCAAAAAATTGTAAATTGTAATAATAATATTTAAAATATATTAATAATAGGGATGTAACGATTCATCGCAAAATCGATTTAATATGCATAAAATGTGAATCGATTTAAAAAATAAAAGAATCGATTTTAAAGCCACCCTCAGCTACTCCATTTTGCGCGACTGACATAGAGCGGAACATAGCACGTTGTTTCTAACGACTGGAATAACTCACATTGCATCGTTAGAAGCAGCGAGCTAACTTTTTGCTACACATCTTATTTATGCTGAAAACATGTACATTTTCCAAGCACTCATGTTAAAATAATTATAGTTCATTTTCATGTCTTGTAATTTTTTGTAATGTAAAGTTCTCTTACTGAGACAGTTCCAGTTTGTTACAAGGACAAAAATGCAGATGTTAAAACAAAAGAAACATTGATATGAATGAGTCATATTCTTTTCTTTAAAAAAGGGTTAAAAAAAATCTGGGAAAAAAAATCGAAATCGGGAACTTCAAATTGGAAATCGAATCGAGTCGGGGCTTGAGTGAATCGTTACATCCCTAATTAATCATAATAATAATGCATTTGTCTTATATAGCGCTTTCCAGACGCTCAAAGTCGCTTTTTCAATTTCGTGCATTATTCATTACTCACACACACACTACATTGGCCAGGCTTTCTGGTGTTCCCATACGGTCTCCCTTCCAAGTATCAGCCAGGTCTTTCCCTGCTTAGCTTCCGAGGCCTTTGCTATGGCCATATTTATATACTGTATATACACAGTGAAATCTAATGGTAACGTGAATGAACGACATCTAATCACAAACAAATATGCAGAAAGTTTGGAATAAACATCTATATAAAAGAACTCCTGTATGTGTTTATTGTTCAATCATCATATATTGGGGTTGCACATTGTCCACTCAGCGAGCCTGCACCGTGTAAGGTCTGGCACTCGGTAAATTGGATTACCTGTGACGTCCATGTACTCCGGTCAGGATTACTGGTACTTTAATCCAGACTCACAGACCCATATGGAAAACACGGGTCTGTGAATGCCAGCTCTTTGATTAGCTTTGCTCACGCTCTAATTCTGTTAACATGGTTTGGCACATTCATTGGTTTAGTTCCCGTAACCTCAACTGCTCAACTTCTGAAGCCAAGGCACAGACTTAATTGTGCTGCATTTGTTTTTAAAAGTTGCTTAATACAACAGACATAAACAAAAATGGAAGTGATACCAAACATGCTCCTTATGGTCAGTGACACACTAACAATGCTATTTAGTTTGTGTTATTAAATAAAGCATTTCGAAGAGGACAATACATATGTCTGACAACGTGTAGTCCGACCAAAGAATCGTCATTTCTATGGAACATAAACTGGTGTGGAATAAATTCTCCTGATTCTATTTGAGCCTTTCCCGGGTGGTTCTCAGGGTCATCTGCAATTTTACACTTTGTTCATTTCAAACAGAGATAACATAATGTATGTTTCACACATTTAAGTTAGTACTGTTCTGGTTTAAACATAATTTAAATTTCAAATTTATGTCATATTAGTGCTGATTTGTTCTTGATCCAGACCTGGTGGTACTTGGGATGGTCAAATGAAGGTATTTGGCATGAAAAGTTTTAGAACCAGTGATCTAAATAATAAAAGGCTTTCAAGATTACTTTTCAATCAAGATAATACCCAAGTATAAAACACTTCATTATTGACTGTTTCCTCTCTACATCATCATTAACATAGCAAACTGGTTGTTTTTGAGGCTTTTGCCAAGCTCGCAGCCGCTCCGGGTGTGTGTCCATCTGTGTAATTAAAAGCACATGGGAAGAGTGTGGACAGGGCTGCACACACTGCAGACATATGCCTCCTGGTCCATGTTCACAGCCGTGGAGCGAGGTGGGATAATCCTTGGGTTGCTTGAAGGGTTCCAGTTCGATATGCAAGCAAAACCCATAAAGCCCATATGCATGAATTGTGTAGAATCTGACAGCAAGTTGGAGCTGAATAAACTCTTCAAGTGTGATTATGGTGATCAGTAATAAAGTAAACTTACTCAAGTAAAACCTAAGTAGGGTTTTTGCAGACCTGTGTAGTATGTGAGGAGGCTTTCTGTTGAGAACTTGCTTTTACTCTACTATAGTTGAAAGATAATCCATGTAATTGACATTTACATTTCCTGGTGATACAGCACATACGATTTTTAAAAAATACAAGTGTTACTGCAGACCATTTCTGTAAAGGTGAAATTGTCTATGTGCTGTCACAAGATGAGAAAAAAGATTTACCCCAGTCCCTGTTGTGTTGCCGTACAGAGAATTCAGGCGCTAATGTTTTTAGGGCTGCAAAGTCCCCCTCCTCGTTTTCTGTGCGCGAGACTGGTTCACAGGAAAGCTCGTCTCATTGGTTAAAGTTATGGCACTGGGGATTCTGATTAGTTGCTGAGATCTGCAAAGGGAGAGACTTTAGATGAAATAAAATGATTTAATATTAACTTACTGACTATCACTTTAAGTATTTTCGAGGACACAAACTTCAGTACTTCAACTTAAAGATGCATTGTGCAACATTTTATGTGGAAAGAAAAGTTAATATTTGTACGTATTTGACATAGTGACCCAGTGGCTGTATGAGTGGGCAACATGGCATCTTTACTTTTGATTACGGTGGTCTCTACAACGCTCCAGGGTAAATTGTTTTGTAGGTGTTCTGGTCAGAGGGTCCGTCAGCAGTGAAAACCTTCCAAACAATTGATCCAGGAACGTCCTTAAGACGACTGTGTTCAAAAGTAAAGGCGCCATGCTGATCACTCATACAGCCGCTGGGTCACTAGGTTTTGACATGGTCAACTTTGTCAACTTTTTTTTCCATATAAAAGTTGCATAATGCATCTTTAAGTACAAATGTGAATGGGCCACTTGTATTGCTTTTATTGGAGTAATGTTTGACCAGTAGTATCTATCCAAGCCGGTCTAATTAAATTACATACATTGACTATCACTGAGTGAATAAAGTGGTTATGTGAAGAAATTAAAATTACATAACCACTTACTCTACGGGACTGCATCGTCAAAGTAGTCTATCAAAAGAAAATGCTATCAGCCATAGCCATTTGTGAAACAAATGGAATAAACACAACCCATGACCCTGAACAAGGGTGTACATTGTTTCAGTCTGAGTCTAGTTGAACTTTTCTTAGCGAGATAATGTCCTTACGTGACCATTTCTGACAGCAGGCCGTTGCATTAGGAAACTATGTGGACCATTCTGCGTGCTTCACAGAGTGAGTATGGATAGAGTTACAATGTATGTTTGAGTGGATCTATGGAGGCAGCAGTGTCCTGTCCCATGTCCTCCTAAAGCAGGTGACACCAACCCTATGCCTGCAGGCACAGGTCTCCCGTGGGACTATAACAGTTCACATTCTGAATTGTTAAAGATCCCATTCTTTCTGTCATTGTATAGTGTAACTTTAGGTCTTATGAATTTGTTCTCTTTTCTTTTCTTTTACATCTTTGTCTGTGTAAAACAAATTCTCTAAATTGAAGTAGCCTTCCTGACGCAGCCCCATGTCCACTGTGGAGAGAGACAGCTTGGAGAGTCACATGGAGGGAGGGGCAATGGCGCAGACTGGTAGCCTCACTTCCATCAGTCTAACCCAGGGCAGCTGTGGCTACAATAGTAGCTTTTCGGGTCCTTGCCCTTCATCAGACATGATGAAGGGCAAGGACCCGAAACGTCACTACTTTCGGTGTGAGCAATAAATCGGTGAGCATACTACAGTTGTGCGGATCTTTTTCTTCCATTTCCATTGTACTTTTTAATACGTCGGATGTGCGTGTCTCTCCTCCTCTACAATAGTAGCTTACCACCACTTGAGTGTCCAGAAAAGCGCTATATAAAATTAATGCATTATTATTAGTAGTATTATTATTATTATTATGAATTATTATTATTTATTAATGTTTGGAGAGGTTGGAATATGTGTGAGAAAGTGGTGAATTCTTAACCCATCGACATACATAAAACAAAACATGTACAGTGTCTTCCCTTTATTCTGCTTTTTTCTTGACAAAAACAAAAGCCAGCTGCTCAATCCTGTGGTGTGTAGTGTGCGAAGGGGAGCACAACAGACTGTGTTCATGTCTCGCCATGAGCCTCTGAGCCTTTGATTAACTTGTCTAATCTGTAAATGCATTCCACTTACTTCAGAGTGACCTGTGACCTCACCTCGGTAGGAGAGCTGACAAATCATGACTTAGTTTCCGGATCAGATGTGGCGCCTGAGAGGTTTTTCAAGTGAGCTCATTCACGGCTCTGCTCACTTTTAACACTAGTAGCCTAAGACAAGTTTTACTTCACAGAAACAACTCTAAATGAGGGAAACAAACCCTAAAACTCGCAATTAAATCGATTTGTATATGAATTGTTATAAGATGCAATTGCTGTAGGACAATAATGAGCAGATATAACCTGAAAATCATAATAAACAAGACGTTTTTCCCTTTTGACTTCAACGTTGCCTCCTCCTGATACTTTAAGTAAACACCGCCATCTGTTGATAAAAATGAGTCATTGCAACAGTGAAGACTTTCTCAGTGCTTCTGTTAAAAGAAAGAAAAAAACATCTACATTTGTCATTGTAATACTCAACTATTTTCAGTCAGATTTTGAAGTAAATTATAAAAATACAACACTATTTTCAAGAGCACAGTGAAAAGCTTCAAGTAGTTATTATAAATCGACCACTTCTCTCTTTTTTCTATGTCCTTCAAAAATACTGAACAGTTCCAGACGACATGTCTCACTGAGATCTCCAGTCCTAAAGCGCAGTCTCAAGCGGCTCTCTGTTTTTAGCTGCGGACGTCCCACACACAGAGATGGCTCCAAACTCCTCAGAGATCTCCAGCACAGTCTTTCCTTTGGTCTCAGGCAGAATGAAGTAGGTGTAGAGGCAGCCCACCAGGCACGAGCAAGCAAACAGCACGTAGCAGTACGAGCTCAGAGCCACCTGCAACACAGCAGCGTCATGTTGGTTATACACATATTTTGCACATATGAAAAAATATTTATGATAATTGTCTCAAGAAACATCAGTTTAGAGCACATTCATATGGATTGTAGATATAAAACGATGAGGATGGGGTCTATATATAACAAAAAAACTATGAAACTGTTTTTTGTACCTTTATTTAACCAGGAAAGTCCCACTGAGATTAAGAATCTCTTTTTCAGGGTCCTGGCCCCAGAGAGGAACCTATTGTACATGTTTTATTGATAGGGGAAACCGGCGTACCCGGAGGAAACCAACACAGACACGGGGAGAACATGCAAAGTCGACACAGCAAGGCCCCGTCCAGGTGGGAATCGAATCCGGGACCTTGCCGCCCCAAAAAACAACGGGTCACTGGAACATATCCTCTATTCCCATCATTTCTTGACAATAGAATCATATTGTCTGTGTTCTGGGCTGTATTCTCACTTTAGGACAATACTCACAATGAGGAAGGGAAAGATGAGGCCCATCAGACCGTACATCAGCCAGCGTTGCATCCCCACCATGACCACCGCTGCCGTCCGCTCCGACTGGACAAAGATCTCCGTGTTCAGAGTGTTCACACTTCCACCTAAAGAACAAAAGACACACAAACTCACAGGAAAGTAACAGCCTGATTTAAATCTTTGAATCGAAGGGGCAGTCGGTGGATATTTGTCCCTGAGCGTCCTCTGGCCATAGGCAAAACAACTCAAACCTCGATGAGAACTACAGTGATAAGAGATCCACATCTCTTTAGTGGGCCCATATGCCCCAACTGTAATATTGTCGTTATATTTTGTATATATTTTTAGATATGAAACATGAAATACTAAGTGCTAAGCTGTTCCGAAGTATTTCAAAGCCAAAATAATGCTGAACATTTAAAGATATCACTTTTTCCACATACCTGGCCCCCCACAGGATGAAACTATCACCATGACAACAAAGACAACAGTGAGGTATGGCACCCAGTAAGCCGAATCCTGGAAATACAGAAAAACAAATACATCAATGGGTGCACATGATAAATGCTCATGAGGTTTGTAAGAGATGACATACCTGAAACCAGACAGTGACAGTGATAAACACCCAGCTCACAGTCATGACGCCGTAACCGCAGCAGAACAGTGGCCTCCTCCCAAAGTAATCCATCAGAGAGCCCTGATCAACATGTGAGTTAGTTACAATGCAGTATGTGAATTATGTTTTTGTTTATTTCAGTTGTAAAACAATTCATTCTGTTAACAGTGTGGTTTGGGCTGGTTGTTCAAAATGTTGTGACTAATTAGAGAGTAAAGGCATGTGAGAGGCACACACTATTGGTTTGGATCTGGAACATCACCTGCATTTAGTAAAATCTCAGAGAACAGAATACTATTGTAAGGTAGTATGGGAATAACTGACTATTGTGAGATATTTTCATTGTTTCCATGTGGAAAATACAAGTAGTAGCCTCTGGTGTCAGTAACAATGCAGCATTCCCAGATCTAAGCCGGGACCTTGGTCATGAGCGGAATACCGAAATTATGATAAAACCATTTGGTCAAGATGTTCATACAACTACGGTATGTTTCTATATACTGGAGGAATGTTACTCACACCAAAAAGTGATGTAGTAATTTCAGCTGCACCAATAGCGAGGGTCACATATCGAATCCTGTCTTTTGGCATTCCAGCCTTATAGAAGATGTCGTAGGAGAACGTGCTGACCTACAGAACAAAAACAACAGTCCTTTTTAATGACGATATTAAGCTTTATGTGACTTTAAGTTTCATGTCATTATAGACCCAGTACATACAGAGACATTCTGTCCTTCGACGAAATTAAACTATGAATTCCTTAGACTGTAATGTTACGTCCTTGATTTGCTTGTTTACCATAGCCAGGCCGGCCATTTGGTTGCATGTTGTAATGAGGAACAGCGTGAACAGGGCCCAGCGTGCTCTTCTGGACCGCAGCAGCTGCAGAGGGCTTTTAGGAGGCGCCGCTTCAATGGCTGCCTGCTCCACCAGCATCTCCTCCATCTCCTCCTTATAGTCCCCCGGGCCCCACAGACTCTGCAGCGCTGCAATGGCAAAGTTTATGAAACAAACCTTAACATGAGTGACTTATGATAAATGCATCTGGGTCAGTGGGATTAATGTGCTAACCGAAGGATGTGGTAAATATCCTATGGAGGTGAGTCACGAACTGTGGTAGGTGAACTTTGGTATTCAGGAGGTGTCAGTTTCTCTGATGTGTATGTCTCATTGTTGCTTTTCTTCTATTGTAATTTATGATGAAGCAAACCCTCACCCTTCTTGCAGGCTGCGTCATCTCCCTTCTCTAGGAACAGGTACCTGGGTGCCTCGGGGAAGAGGGGCAGGAGCAAAATGTTGACGACGGCGAGACAGGCGGGCACACACAGGAGCACATGCCACAGCTCCTCACGACCCAGGATCTCACTACACAACAGGTGGGGGGTTAGATATTTCAAATGTGTGATTAACTGTTCATGTTGGTGCATTGACGAGATCTTTCCATTCCAAAACTGAGTGTGGAGACGGAGGGGAAACAAGCGAAAGAAGAGGTGGAGGTCATAAAAGCATATCCGTATGTGTGTGTGGCATACAGTTCAGTGACTCTCCCAAGCCGTAGCTGAAGCCAGTCACCTACTGAGGCAAGAGAAACAAACAAAAAGGAAACAGGCTGCTGTCCTCATGTACAAAGATGAAGTGCTTCCATGGCAGGACGGTGACAACACAACTCCCCAGATAGGAAACACTTACCCGAACCTCTATTGACCAATACATGGAAGATTATGTCAGGAATCACTGTGGTTTTAAGATCATGGCAGAAGGACATTGGACACCAGAGGTGCAACACAGCAGGTTAAATGCTGGTTTATGAAAACAAGTAAGATGTTGCATAAGCAAATGTTTAGGCTTATGTACCTCAACCCAAATAACTGTCCAGACAGTTTACCAAGGCAGTGGAATGTGGTGACGGTGAAAGTGACCATACCCCGGATCTTTCTGGGAGAAATCTCCCCCAGGTACAGCAGATGAATGCTGGAGCCCAGGCCTGCGGGTCAGAGAACAAGGCTTGAAGGTCTTAAAGCTGATGCTGCAGTTGGTCATAAGAGATGATGTTTGTTCATACTTACCTGCAGAAAACCCATGCAGGACTCGAGCAACAATGACCATTTCAAAAGACTCAACCATTTTACTTGTCAAAATTACAACTGCAGCAACTATAGCAATGCAGCTGCTGCACATCATGGCCTTTTTCCTGTCAGAGAAAACAAATAGCCTCTATTTGGAGAGTTTGAAAATCAATCATTCAAAATTGTAATTGTAACAAAACACGACCTTCATTTGATTTGTTTAATCATTTTAAAATTACTTTTACGCCAGTGAAAGCAATTCCTATGCAAATATTTAGAGCTTTTTACATTTAAATCTATGAGAACCCTTTTTGTTTCCCTGACTGTACTGAAAACAGCCCTCTCACACCTTGTCCCTCTTAACCTTTAGGATATGTTGATCCATACAATTTCCCTTTTGTATTATTAATTACTTTGTTTGTTTTTCTTCTTGGTTAAACATAAAGGGCCAGTAAGTTTTGGCAGCCTCGCTTTAAAAAGATTGTTTTGAAATTATATTTCTAACTCCTATTTTGTCAAAGAATATAACTTAGAATGATGGAAAATAGAACTGAAAGAATCTAGATTACAGGCTGTTTGAGTATTAATTATTTTCAATTGGGAAATGCCCTTTAGTGTCATTGGTCATTTACACTACATTATATTGAAGCCTTTTTTTTTCCTCCGACTCTCCAGAATCACCGAAATGCAAATGGTTTATTGCCTCTCACCTTCCAAGCTTGGAGGACATTATTCTAGCACTGGAAACCCCAAAAATCCCCCCCACTGCAAACATGGAGACTATGAGGGACCAGATCATGGTGGTGGTGTGCGGCGAAGGCACCTCTCCGTAACGGGCAAACCAGCTGCTGTTGACAAAGCACTGAATGAACTGCAAACAGCACAAGAGATTCTACATCTAGTTTAGTGAAAAATAACAGTTTAAATAAATTATGTCCAGCAATCTCACGGGTGATGGGGAACTCAGCCCTGCAATGTGGTAGCCCCTGTGAAAGGATCCTCCAATTCCCATAACAATGATGAGGTAGATAGCATTGCCCCGTGTCTAAAACAACAAGATTTAGTTATTACATAGTAAGCACCTGAACATATTAGTTGTATTGAATAATAAAATGGACCCAGCTTTTATTTAAGAGCAAGCTAAAGAAAAGGTGACTCAGCTGAGTTCACATCGCTCTTAAAAGCAGCTTAATGTCGAATATTAACATTTACGCACAGTCACTGTGGCCACTTTCAAACACCTCAATGAAAACAAGCTGCTTTACACAACACAAGGTCAAAACAGCTTTTTAAAGAAATGCAAGATGTGTGTCCAAGGCCTGACAAGCAAATCTTTTTTACACATCCCAGTCATGTCAACATTTGTACGACACACAAAACTTACTACACTCACTTCTAGGGATGTAACGATTCACTCAAGCCCCAATTCGATTCGATTTCCGATTTGAAGTTCCCAATTTCGATTTTTCCCGATTTTTTTAAACCTTTTTTTTTTTTTTTTTGGAAAATAATGACTCCTTCATACCAATGTGTCTTTTGTTTTAACATCTGTATTTTTGTCCTTGTAACAAATTGCAACTGTCTCAGTAAGAGAACTTTACATTACAAAAAATTACATGACATGAAAATGAACTATAATAATTTTGACTTTGAGTGCTTGTAAATTTACATGTTTTCAGCATAAGTAAACTGCATAAGTAAACTATGTAGCAAAGCAAACATTTTGAGATTATATTTATTTTACCAAACCTTTATTTTTTAATTTTTGCAGTTTGAACATAATACTACCATTTAGAACTAATTTTACAGTGCAGTTTTGTTCACCCTTGAACGCCTCACTGCCTCCGGTGCAGCCTTTGTAAACATAAGGAGGAAAAAGACATGACAGCTCCTGTAGGTATTGGATTATTTAACAAATGGACATGTGATGAGGATTTCAGCAGAATCAGAGCAGGTTGGTCAGATGTTTGTCAGTTTACGATCTTTGGTAAACGTCTGTCAAAATGCTAAACTCTGCGTTAGCCGCTAACGCTAATCTCGTAGCTGCTAATTTTAGCTGCGTCTGCTGCTTCAATGCCTACACGTGTATGTGTTTACATAGTGTGACGTGTGTTGGGGGTGAGGCAGAGAAGGTGTGGAGCAGTGTTAATTTTGACAACATATTTTAATTTAGTTTTAGTCTTAGTCTTTTGACGAAAATGTAATTGAATTTTAGTCGAGATTTAGTCAAAAATATATCTTCAATTTTAGTCGAGTTTTAGTCGACTAAAATTGCAAGTCAATTTAGTCGACTAAATTTAAGACACATTTAGTCGACTTTGTATTAATAATATTCATTATAATCATATTTAATCAAGGTCCTCTGCTTAATGGAGCTGCTCCCTCATGAACAAAGCTCATAGCTGTTCCTTTGGCAGTGAATTTACATGATATGAGGCTCTTTGAGACTATCAATAGAAAATTGGATGATCCTAGTTTCTCCTTTTCACTTTTATTTAGTCTTATTTTAGTCGACTAAAATATCTGGAAATTTTAGTCATAGTTTTAGTCGCATGAAAAAGTTTTAATTTAGTTTTAGTCCAATTTTAATCGTCAAAAAATCACTTTGACTAAAATTAAGACTAAATATTTTAGTCGACGAAATTAACACTGGTGTGGAGCTTGTCTTGAGAAAAAGTTAACGTTGTTAGAAACTACGAGCTATGTTCCGGTCTATTTCGGTCGCGCAAAATGGAGTAGCTGAGGGTGGCTTTAAAATTGATTCTTTTATTTTTTACATCATTCACATTTTACGCATATTAAATCGATTTTAAATTTTTGATTAATCGTTACATTACTACTCACTTCTCTATAACAGACAGCTCTATTTACAGATCTTTTTACAGACAGACCCTCTTATAACACACAATAAAGAGTTGCCTACCAGCTGCTGCCGGAAAGAGTCCATAATGTCTCAAAGGACAGTACACTGGATACTCACAGTGACACACGGGATTGATGCTAGAACCCGGACTCTTTAACATTATTTTGGTTATCATTAACTTTGTGTAATTTTCAACAAGACAGCCTGTTGCTGTCCCCTGCTCTTCAAAAAAGCTTTGTCATGTCCAGCGTCTCTATGTCAGAATGGGGGACTGTTACGCAAGAAGCGAGGCACAGTTTCTGCATACTGAATGGATCTGACTAAGACGTGATGTCCCATTTAAAAGACCAAAACAAGGCAAGACAAACCAAAAAATTTGAGAGTTGTGACCTCAATTTATTACATTTTGTAAGCAACATAAAAATGACTAGAGAACAACATTAACACTTTCACTCTCCTGCTTCTATTCACAATTGTAGACACCCAATTGAAGAACTTGCAACACTGAGACCAAGTTCTGTTATTATTCAGACGGATGCCTCAGTTGTTTAGATAGAGACATTTTATGTACAGTACAAGTAAGAAAACTTACTCCCTGGCAATTCAGACTGCTGTTGTGTAATTGAGCCTCTTGTCTGTTGATGTCTAGAGGAGTTCTTTATAATGCTGATATACTAATTATTTTGTTACACCAGTCCAAAAGTACCATCAACAACTGATTTACAAATCAAGCACCTGTCTCATCGATGGAGGATGTACAGCAGGGAAGTGGACTCACTACACTTCGGGGGAATGAGTGTGATTAGGATGATCTTAGTCACAGTATGATGAACTCACCATCTATAAACACAAACAAGCAAAGAACGTTTCAAAGTTGAAATCACGATCAAATAAGGAAACGTGTGATAAGAGCTCAGAAGTTGTGATGTCAAAGAATAATCCAAGAAGAGTAAGCCTAAACGTGAACTGTCAGGCAAAAGCTCCAAGCCTCAGCATCCATTCATTGATGTATATGAAAAAAGGCGACTGGAAACATTGTTTTTACTAATGATACTCTCAATGGCAGGAGAACATCAGCACTGAAAAGCCCATGGGGGCAAAAGAAAAAAAAAACATCACAAAGACAAACATGCACTGGGGATGTCAATAAATTTGACCTAGATAATAATAATAATAATAATAATTAATACTAAATATTGTATCTAAATTGAACTGTGCAGATTTTGATACTGTCAGAAGAATAATAAAACCCTGCCATGAAATAAAAAATTAAATAGATTTTATGGACTCAACTTATATTGCGCTTTTCTACCTTTATCAGGCCCAAAGCGCTTTACAGTAAGGAACCAGTCACCCATTCACTCTCTCATTCATACACCAATGTACGCAGACACTGGAGGAAAGTAGGGTGAAGTGTTTTGCCCAAGGACACAACGACAGTGTGCACCTTCAGGAGGCTGGATTCGAACCCCCGACCTTCTGATCATGAGACGACCCAGGAAAGTAGGGTGAAGTGTTTTGCCCAAGGACACAACGACAGCGTGCATTTGTGGGAGCTGGGATTCGAACCCATGACTGTCCAGACTCCAGAGAGTTTCCTGAGACAGCTGAATGACGCGGCTGTGAAAGTCACCATGCCCCAGATCTTTCCAGGTGAAATCTCCCCATGGTACAGCAGCTGAGTGCCTGCAAGTCACAAAACAAGGGCTGGGGGTCATGATGCAACATCATATAACAATGAATATTCCTCGTACTTACCCGCAGAAAACCCATGCAGGACTCGAACTACAATACTCATTTCAAAAGACTCAGCTACTTTACTTGTCAAAAGTATTACAGCAGCAACAACAATGCATATCATTGTCTTTTTCCTACCAAACAAATCATATCGCCTTTTATGAAAAATCCTAATAATTTGGACTGCCACTCCCCTTCCCAGCTTGGAGGACATGAAGCTTGTCATAGGAGCCCCCAAAAGCCCCCCCACAGCATACCTGTACATGGAAACTATGAGGGCTCAGTCCAGCTACATGGTAGCCCTTCTGAAAGGTTCCTCCTATTCCCAAAACAATGATGAGGTAGATTGCATTGCAACGTGTCTGAGAAAAAGATAGAGTTACAATATACATAGTAAGTTAGTTAATTAAATCAGTATTCGTCCATGTAGTGAGTCTGACAAAAAAACAAAAAAAACACTGAAGACATTTAACAGGTCAGAAATCAAATATTTGATCATTCCCACCTTGCAATTACATTTATTGGAAGCAGTAGGCAGTAAGTCAAGTGGATAGATAGATGTGTAATATTATTACTGTTTTAGTCTTTGTAGTTTATTTTCAGAAGGAAAGGCTAATCTCTCCTTACGATAATGGAAATGCATAGGCCTGTTTCCGAAATCCATGGCAGCAGATCTCCAGCATATCACCTGCACGGCCCCTATACCAGTGGATGAACAAGTGGAGAATTACAATACATCCTTGAGCAGTGACCTCCATGATGCCGGAGCTGCGCTGTGTCTTGAGTGTCTTTCGAGAAAGATTGGACTTAACGGTCCACAAAACTGTCCACAAGCTCCTCCTTGGTGATGTCACCAAGGAGGAGACATGGGATGTCCTGCCACTCTCATGCTGATGACACACAACTCTGTCCCAACTGCCCCAAGTCTGTCTGCAAAACTGGCACGATTGGCATCTCATCAGAGTCACCTTCATCCATACCGCAACCCATTTTTGTCAGTCAAGTCATAAATCTCTCCTCTGCTAACTCACAAACTTGGCCGCTCTCTCTGAACACATTAAGCATGTGTGTGAAACATCATTTCGTCACCTCCAACAGTCCCGTTACTAACGCAGAAAACACTTTTTCTCCTCGAGGCTCATGATAACAGACTCTTTTTGGAGGGTTCCTAACAAGAGCTGCAAAGGGTGCAATACAGCCAGAAAAGTGTCGCTAGAATCCTTATGCGAAAAAACCTGATTGAGATCAAGGCTCAAGGTAACTTTATTTGTACCAATTACCAAAAGGCAAAGAGTGAGACAGAGCCACACATACAGATAGGCCTACAGACCAACATACAGTAGAAGTGACATCTGTGCACAGCTAAAAGGGCTAGAAGCCAGTTATAAAAAGTAAAAGCATTTTGAGCAGCAGATATGAGTGTGCAAAAGAGCAGTGCTACTGGCTGGAACAGGTTTAAAAAATACACTATATAAGATAAAGAGTTGTCTACCAGCTGCTGAAGGAAGAGGTTCATTCTGTCTTCGCTTCAATCCCACAGTGAAACATGGATTGATGCAACAATGTCGACTATGTCGTAAAATTTTGGTTATTATTAACTTTGTCTAATTTTCACCCTGTGCTTAAAAAAAACCCACACATCGCCTCTTAACACCGAGCCTTATTACCAGATAAGTGATGGGCCTAAGAACTAGGACTTGGTATTGTAATCACTATACAATACATATTGAAATACATAGTCTATAATACGATATTTTCAAATATCTTATAGTTTTTTGTTTTTTTATATAATGCTAATTGCTGAATATGCTCAGAAAGTTAAGTATTTTATTGTTGTCGTTAGTTTATGAGCTACTATGGGGTGCCGATTGTAAAGATTGGGTTAACATTTTTTAGCTGAACATTTTCAACATTTAGCTCACTTTCCTCACATTTAGTGCATTTTATTCACATTTAAGACAGAAATTCATGTAAAACAACGTTATATGTAGTTGTCAAATACATGTTAAATGTTATATATAAATGTTATATCTAAATCTAAATGTTATATCTAAATGTTAAATGTTATATCTAAAAGTTAAATGTTATATCTAAATGTTATATCTAAATATAAATGTTAAATGTTATATCTAAATGTTAAATGTTATATCTAAATGTGTCGCCAAGTGTACAGCTAAATATATCGAAATATTCAAATCCACAAGGAAACCACGCCCACTGCAGTGGCTTCAAATCACGTCCATGTCCGCCTTCCATGCCATGTGCGGCGGTGGGGGCGGTGCCGCGTGATTTGAAGCCACTGCAGTGGCATTTAGATATAACATTTAACATTTATATTTAGATATAACATTTAACATTTAGATATAACATTTAACATTTATATTTAGATATAACATTTAACATTTAGATATAACATTTAACATTTATATTTAGATATAACATTTAACATTTAGATATAACATTTATATATAATATTTAACATGTATTTGACAACTACATGGGATAATCCTAGTGTTGCTTGAAGGGTTCCAGTTGGATATGCAAGCAAAACCCATAAAGCCCATATGCATGAATTGTGTAGAATCTGACGGCAAGTTGGAGCTGAATAAACTCTTCAAGTGTGATTATGGTGATCAGTAATAAAGTAAACTTACTCAAGTAAAACTTAAGTAGGGTTTTTGCGGACCTGTGTAGTATGTGAGGAGGCTTTCTGTTGAGAACTTGCTTTTACTCTACTATAGTTGAAAGATAATCAATGTAATTAACATTTACATTTCCTGGTGATACAGCACATAAGATTTAAAAAAAGTGTTACTGCAGACCATTTCTGTAAAGGTGAAATTGTCTATGTGCTTTGTCTCATTTAAAAACATTATGCTACCGACTCACAAGATGAGAAAAAAGATTTACCCCAGTCCCTGTTGTGTTGCCGTACAGAGAATTCAGGCGCTAATGTTTTTAGGGCTGCAAAGTCCCCCTCCTCGTTTTCTGTGCGCGAGACTGGTTCACAGGAAAGCTCGTCTCATTGGTTAAAGTTATGGCACTGGGGATTCTGATTAGTTGCTGAGATCTGCAAAGGGGGAGACTTTAGATGAAATAAAATTATTTAATATTAACTTACTGACAATCACTTTAAGTATTTTCGAGGACACAAACCTCAGTACTTCAACTTAAAGATGCATTGTGCAACATTTTATGTGGAAAGAAAAGTTAATATTTGTACGTATTTGACATAGTGACCCAGTGGCTGTATGAGTGGGCAACATGGCATCTTTACTTTTGATTACGATGGTCTCTACAACGCTCCAGGGTCAATTGTTTTGTAGGTGTTCTGGTCAGAGGGTCCGTCAGCAGTGAAAATCTTCCAAACAATTGACCCAGGAACGTCCTTAAGACGACTGTGTTCAAAAGTAAAGGCGCCATGCTGACCACTCATACAGCCGCTGGGTCACTAGGTTTTGACATGGTCAACTTTGTCAACTTTTTTTTTCCATATAAAAGTTGCATAATGCATCTTTAAGTACAAATGTGATTGGGCCACTTGTATTACTTTTATTGGAGTAATGTTTTACCAGTAGTATCTATCCAAGCCGGTCTAATTAATTTACATACATTGACTATCACTGACTGAATAAAGTGATTATGTGAAGAAATTTAAATTACATAACCACTTACTCTACGGGACTGCATCGTCAAAGTAGAAAATGCTATCAGCCATAGCCATTTGTGAAACAAATGGAATAAACACAACCCATGACCCTGAACAAGGGTGTACATTGTTTCAGTCTGAGTCTAGTTGAACTTTTCTTAGCGAGATAATGTCCTTACGTGACCATTTCTGACAGCAGGCCGTTGCATTAGGAAACTATGTGGACCATTCTGCGTGCTTCACAGAGTGAGTATGGATAGAGTTACAATGCATGTTTGAGTGGATCTATGGAGGCAGCAGTGTCCTGTCCCATGTCCTCCTAAAGCAGGTGACACCAACCCTATGCCTGCAGGCACAGGTCTCCCGTGGGACTATAACAGTTCACATTCTGAATTGTTAAAGATCCCATTCTTTCTGTCATTGTATAGTGTAACTTTAGGTCTTATGAATTTGTTCTATTTTCTTTTCTTTTACATCTTTGTCTGTGTGCCCCCAAAATCTTAAATTGAAGTAGCCTTCCTGACGCAGCCCCATGTCCACTGTGGAGAGAGACAGCTTGGAGAGTCACATGGAGGGAGGGGCAATGGCGCAGACTGGTAGCCTCACTTCCATCAGTCTACCCCAGGGCAGCTGTGGCTACAATAGTAGCTTACCACCACTTGAGTGTCCAGAAAAGCGCTATATAAAATCAATGCATTATTATTATTATTATTATTATTATTAATTATTATGTATTATTGTTGAGAGGTTGGAATATGTGTGAGAAAGTGGTGAAAAAGTGGTGAATTCTTAACCCATCGGCATACATAAAACAAAACATGTACAGTGTCTTCCCTTTATTCTGCTTTTTTCTTGACAAAAACAAAAGCCAGCAGCTCAATCCTGTGGTGTGTAGTGTGCGAAGGGGAGCACAACAGAATGTGTTCATGAGCCTCTGAGCCTTTGATTAACTTGTCTAATCTGTAAATGCATTCCACTTACTTCAGAGTGACCTGTGACCTCACCTCGGTAGGAGAGCTGACAAATCATGACTTAGTTTCCGGATCAGATGTGGCGCCTGAGAGGTTTTTCAAGTGAGCTCATTCACGGCTCTGCTCACTTTTAACACTAGTAGCCTAAGACAAGTTTTACTTCACAGAAACAACTCTAAATGAGGGAAACAAACCCTAAAACTCGCAATTAAATCGATTTGTATATGAATTATTATAAGATGCAATTGCTGTAGGACAATAATGAGCAGATATAACCTGAAAATCATAATAAACAAGACGTTTTTCCCTTTTGACTTCAACGTGGCCTCCTCCAGATACTTTAAGTAAACACCGCCATCTGTTGATAAAAATTAGTCATTGCAACAGTGAAGACTTTCTCAGTGCTTCTGTTAAAAGAAAGAAAAACATCTACATTTGTCATTGTAATACTCAACTATTTTCAGTCAGATTTTGAAGTAAATTATAAAAATACACTATTTTCAAGAGCACAGTGAAAAGCTTCAAGTAGTTATTATAAATCGACCACTTCTCTCTTTTTTCTATGTCCTTCAAAAATACTGAACGACATGTCTCACTGAGATCTCCAGTCCTAAAGTGCAGTCTCAAGCGGCTCTCTGTTTTTAGCTGCGGACGTCCCACACACGGAGATGGCTCCAAACTCCTCAGAGATCTCCAGCACAGTCTTTCCTTTGGTCTCAGGCAGAATGAAGTAGGTGTAGAGGCAGCCCACCAGGCACGAGCAAGCAAACAGCACGTAGCAGTACGAGCTCAGAGCCACCTGCAACACAGCAGCGTCATGTTGGTTATACACATATTTTGCACATATGAAAAAATATTTATGATAATTGTCTCAAGAAACATCAGTTTAGAGCACATTCATATGGATTGTAGATATAAAACGATGAGGATGGGGGGCTATATATATAAAAAAAACTGTTTTTTGTACCTTTATTTAACCAGGAAAGTCCCACTGAGATTAAGAATCTCTTTTTCAGGGTCCTGGCCCCAGAGAGGAACCTATTGTACATGTTTTATTGATAGGGGAAACCGGCGTACCCGGAGGAAACCTACGCAGACACGGGGAGAACATGCAAACTCAACACAGCAAGGCCCCGTCCAGGTGGGAATCGAATCCGGGACCTTGCCGCCCCAAAAAACAACGGGTCACTGGAACATATCCTCTATTCACATCATTTCTTGACAATAGAATCATATTGTCTGTGTTCTGGGCTGTATTCTCACTTTAGGACAATACTCACAATGAGGAAGGGAAAGATGAGGCCCATCAGACCGTACATCAGCCAGCGTTGCATCCCCACCATGACCACCGCTGCCGTCCGCTCCGACTGGACAAAGATCTCCGTGTTCAGAGTGTCCACACTTCCACCTAAAGAACAAAAGACACACAAACTCACAGGAAAGTAACAGCCTGATTTAAATCTTTGAATCGAAGGGGCAGTCGGTGGATATTTGTCCCTGAGCGTCCTCTGGCCATAGGCAAAACAACTCAAACCTCGATGAGAACTACAGTGATAAGAGATCCACATCTCTTTAGTGGGCCCATATGCCCCAACTGTAATATTGTCGTTATATTTTGTATATATTTTTAGATATGAAACATGAAATACTAAGAGCTAAGCTGTTCCGAAGTATTTCAAAGCCAAAATAATGCTGAACATTTAAAGATATCACTTTTTCCACATACCTGGCCCCCCACAGAATGAAACTATCACCATGACAACAAAGACAAGAGTGAGGTATGGCACCCAGTAAGCCGAATCCTGGAAATACAGAAAAACAAATACATCAATGGGTGCACATGATAAATGCAAATGAGGTTTGTAAGAGATGACATACCTGAAACCAGACAGTGACAGTGATAAACACCCAGCTCACAGTCATGACGCCGTAACCGCAGCAGAACAGTGGCCTCCTCCCAAAGTAATCCATCAGATAGCCCTGATCAACATGTAAGTTAGTTACAATGCAGTATGTGAATTATGTTTTTTGTTTATTTCAGTTGTAAAACAATTCATTCTGTTAACAGTGTGGTTTGGGTTGGTTGTTCAAAATGTTGTGACTAATTAGAGAGTAAAGGCATGTGAGAGGCACACACTATTGGTTTGGATCTGGAACATCACCTGCATTTAGTAAAATCTCAGAGAACAGAATACTATTGTAAGGTAGTATGGGAATAACTGACTATTGTGAGATGTTTTCATTGTTTCCATGTGGAAAATACAAGTAGTTGCCTCTGGCGTCAGTAACAATGCAGCATTCCCAGATCTAAGCCGGGACCTTGGTCATGACCGGAATACCGAAATTATGATAAAACCATTTGGTCAAGATGTTCATACAACTACGGTATGTTTCTATATACTGGAGGAATGTTACTCACACCAAAAAGTGATGTAGTAATTTCAGCTGCACCAATAGCGAGGGTCACATATCGAATCCTGTCTTTTGGCATTCCAGCCTTATAGAAGATGTCGTAGGAGAACGTGCTGACCTACAGAACAAAAACAACAGTCCTTTTGCGCTAATGACGATATTAAGCTTTATGTGACTTTAAGTTTCATGTCATTATAGACCCAGTACATACAGAGACATTCTGTCCTTCGACAAAATTAAACTATGAATTCCTTAGACTGTAATGTTACGTCCTTGATTTGCTTGTTTACCATAGCCAGGCCGGCCATTTGGTTGCATGTTGTAATGAGGAACAGCGTGAACAGGGCCCAGCGTGCTCTTCTGGACCGCAGCAGCTGCAGAGGGCTTTTAGGAGGCGCCGCTTCAATGGCTGCCTGCTCCACCAGCATCTCCTCCATCTCCTCCTTATAGTCCCCCGGGCCCCACAGACTCTGCAGCGCTGCAATGGCAAAGTTTATGAAACAAACCTTAACATGAGTGACTTATGATAAATGCATCTGGGTCAGTGGGCTTAATGTGCTAACCGAAGGATGTGGTAAATATCCTATGGAGGTGAGTCGCGAACTGTGGTAGGTGAACTTTGGTATTCAGGAGGTGTCAGTTTCTCTCATGTGTATGTCTCATTGTTGCTTTTCTTCTATTGTAATTTATGATGAAGCAAACCCTCACCCTTCTTGCAGGCTGCGTCATCTCCCTTCTCTATGAACAGGTACCTGGGTGCCTCGGGGAAGAGGGGCAGGAGCAAAATGTTGACGACGGCGAGACAGGCGGGCACACACAGGAGCACATGCCACAGCTCCTCACGACCCAGGATCTCACTACACAACAGGTGGGGGGTTAGATATTTCAAATGTGTGATTAACTGTTCATGTTGGTGCATTGATGAGATCTTTCTATTCCAAAACTGAGTGTGGAGACGGAGGGGAAACAAGCGAAAGAAGAGGTGGAGGTCATAAAAGCATATCCGTATGTGTGTGTGGCATACAGTTCAGTGACTCTCCCAAGCCGTAGCTGAAGCCAGTCACCTACTGAGGCAAGAGAAGAAGAAAAAAAAGGAAACAGGCTGCTGTCCTCATGTACAAAGATGAAGTGCTTCCATGGCAGGACGGTGACAACACAACTCCCCAGATAGGAAACACTTACCCGAACCTCTATTGACCAATACATGGAAGATTATGTCAGGAATCACTGTGGTTTTAAGATCATGGCAGAAGGGCATTGGACACCAGAGGTGCAACACAGCAGGTTAAATGCTGGTTTATGAAAACAAGTAAGATGTTACATAAGCAAATGTTTAGGCTTATGTACCTCAACCCAAATAACTGTCCAGACAGTTTTCCAAGGCAGCTGAATGTGGTGACTGTGAAAGTGACCATACCCCGGATCTTTCTGGGAGAAATCTCCCCCAGGTACAGCAGATGAATGCTGGAGCCCAGGCCTGCGGGTCAGAGAACAAGGCTTGAAGGTCTTAAAGCTGATGCTGCAGTTGGTCATAAGAGATGATGTTTGTTCATACTTACCTGCAGAAAACCCATGCAGGACTCGAGCAACAATGACCATTTCAAAAGACTCAACCATTTTACTTGTCAAAATTACAACTGCAGCAACTATAGCGATGCAGCTGCTGCACATCATGGCCTTTTTCCTGTCAGAGAAAACAAATAGCCTCTATTTGGAGAGTTTGAAAATCAATCATTCAAAATTGTAATTGTAACAAAACACGACCTTCATTTGATTTGTTTAATCATTTTAAAATTACTTTTACGTCAGTGAAAGCAATTCCTATGCAAATATTTAGAGCTTTTTACATTTAAATCTATGAGAACCCTTTTTGTTTCCCTGACTGTACTGAAAACAGCCCTCTCACACCTTGTCCCTCTTAACCTTTAGGATATGTTGATCCATACAATTTCCCTTTTGTATTATTAATTACTTTGTTTGTTTTTCTTCTTGGTTAAACATAAAGGGCCAGTAAGTTTTGGCAGCCTCGCTTTAAAAAGATTGTTTTGAAATTATATTTCTAACTCCTATTTTGTCAAAGAATATAACTTAGAATGATGGGAAATAGAACTGAAAGAATCTAGATTACAGGCTGTTTGAGTATTCATTATTTTCAATTGGGAAATGCCCTTTAGTGTCATTGGTCATTTACACTACATTATATTGAAGCCTTTTTTTTCCTCCGACTCTCCAGAATCACCGAAATGCAAATGGTTTATTGCCTCTCACCTTCCAAGCTTGGAGGACATTATTTTAGCACTTGAAACCCCAAAAATCCCCCCCACTGCAAACACGGAGACTATGAGGGACCAGATCATGGTGGTGGTGTGCGGCGAAGGCACCTCCCCGTAACGGGCAAACCAGCTGCTGTTGACAAAGCACTGAATGAACTGCAAACAGCACAAGAGATTCTACATCTAGTTTAGTGAAAAATAACTGTTTAAATAAATTATGTCCAGCAATCTCACGGGTGATGGGGAACTCAGCCCTGCAATGTGGTAGCCGTTCTGAAAGGATCCTCCAATTCCCATAACAATGATGAGGTAGATAGCATTGCCCCGTGTCTAAAACAACAAGATTTAGTTATTACATAGTAAGCACCTGAACATATTAATTGTATTGAATAATGAAATGGACCCAGCTTTTATTTAAGAGCAAGCTAAAGAAAAGGTGACTCAGCTGAGTTCACATCGCTCTTAAAAGCAGCTTAATGTCGAATATTAACATTTACGCACAGTCACTGTGGCCACTTTCAAAAACCTCAATGAAAACAAGCTGCTTTACACAACACAAGGTCAAAACAGCTTTTTAAAGAAATGCAAGATGTGTGTCCAAGGCCTGACAAGCAAATCTTTTTTACACATCCCAGTTATGTCAACATTTGTACGACACACAAAACTTACTACACTCACTTCTAGGGATGTAACGATTCACTCAAGCCCCAATTCGATTCGATTTCCGATTTGAAGTTCCCGATTTCGATTTTTCCCGATTTTTTAAACCTTTTAGAAAAGAATGACTCCTTCATACCAATGTTTCTTTTGTTTTAACATCTGTACTTTTGTCCTTGTAACAAATTGCAACTGTCTCAGTAAGAGAACTTTACATTACAAAAAATTAAAAGACATGAAAATGAACTATAATAATTTTGACTTTGAGTGCTTGTAAATTTACATGTTTTCAGCATAAGTAAACTATGTAGCAAAGCAAACATTTTGAGATTATATTTATTTTACCAAACCTTTATTTTTTAATTTTTGCAGTTTGAACATAATAGTACCATTTAGAACTAATTTTACAGTGCAGTTTTGTTCACCCTTGAACGCCTCACTGCCTCCGGTGCAGCCTTTGTAAACATAAGGAGGAAAAAGACATGGCAGCTCCTGTAGGTATTGGATTATTTGACAAATGGACATTTGATGAGGATTTCAGCAGAATCGGAGCAGGTTGGTCAGATGTTTGTCAGTTTACGATCTTTGGTAAACGTCTGTCAAAATGCTAAACTCTGCGTTAGCCGCTAACGCTAATCTCGTAGCTGCTAATTTTAGCTGCGTCTGCTGCTAGTCGACTAAAATTGCAAGTCAATTTAGTCGACTAAATTTAAGACACATTTAGTCGACTTTGTATTAATAATATTCATTATAATCATATTTAATCAAGGTCCTCTGCTTCATGTAGCTGCTCCCTCATGAACAAAGCTCAGAGCTGTTCCTTTGGCAGAGAATTTACATGATATGAGGCTCTTTGAGACTATCAATAGAAAATTGGATGATCCTAGTTTCTCCTTTTCATTTTTATTTAGTCTTATTTTAGTCGACTAAAATATCTGGACATTTTAGTCATAGTTTTAGTCGCATGAAAAAGTTTTAATTTAGTTTTAGTCCAATTTTAATCGTCAAAAAATCACTTTGACTAAAATTGAGACTAAATATTTTAGTCGACGAAATTAACACTGGTGTGGAGCTTGTCTTGAGAAAAAGTTAACGTTGTTAGAAACTACGAGCTATGTTCCGGTCTATTTCGGTCGCGCAAAATGGAGTAGCTGAGGGTGGCTTTAAAATTGATTCTTTTATTTTTTACATCATTCACATTTTACGCATATTAAATCGATTTTAAATTTTCGATTAATCGTTACATTCCTACTCACTTCTCTATAACAGACAGCTCTATTTACAGATCTTTTTACAGACAGACCCTGTTATAACACACAATAAAGAGTTGCCTACCAGCTGCCGGAAAGAGTCCATACTGTCTCAAAGGACAGAACATTATTTTGGTTATCATTAACTTTGTGTAATTTTCAACAAGACAGCCTGTTGCTGTCCCCTGCTCTTCAAAAAAGCCTTGTCATGTCCAGGGTCTCAATGTTACGGAGCCCGCCAGGGGACATGAAAGGAAAAAAAAAAAGGGGGAGGAGAATTTTTTTTTATATCAAAATCCCTACTTATTATCTCGGGATCCCGGGATAATAAGTAGGGATCCCGAGATAATTAAGTCGAGATCCCGAGATAATTAAGTCAGGATCCCGTGAAAGTTAATAAAACATTTTTTTAATGGCATTAATTACCTATGTTCATCATTTGTTTGTCAGTTCAACATGGAGGGCGCTAGTCGGAATGTACCGTTGCCTCAACGCCCCGGGACCATAATAGGTCCATGCCCGGGACATTGAGACCACTCGATCGGTACATTGAGACCAGGGTGCGGTACATTCAGACTAGGGGTGGAGCATTGGCGCAGTGGTCCCTGCGCATTCGAGCACCAGCAGGCTCTGCGTAGAGGCCAATGCAAGTCTCCCAGCACGGAGTGCGGCTTGTTTTGAGGAAAATACGATTGTAGGTAGTAGTCCACCTTGCCGTGATCGCACTGAAGTGTCGTTTTTGTGAAAGTAACGTTACGATGATGAGTTATTGATCCGGAAAAGCCGAATCTGTGAATATCTTTCTAACTTTACCGAAGTATCATACTTCTGGTGTTTGCGTGCCATCTACAGTTTCAACCAGAATTCCGTGAAACTTTTTCGGGATCTCGACATAATTATCTCGGGATCCCGACTTATTTTCCCAGGATCCCGAGATAATAAGTAGGGATTTTGATATAAAAAAAAATTCTCCTCAAGGGGAGGAAATATAAATCATCTAAACCCCGTTATTCGGAAGGAGGGTACAGGTACTGTTAGAAGTTAGAAGACGTACAGCATATCGTTGTTGTGTGGAAAACAAATGGCAGGTGAGAATGAGTTGTATTATTCCGTTAGTTGTTCAAAGGGACACAAATCATATTCAAAGTTATACGAGGTATATATGGGGTATTGTATGGAATACTGACAATTCTGCCTTTTTTGTTGTCTTTTTAAAATTGCGTAAATGTAGATTAAGAGGGTAAACCTATCGCTATATTATTTTACCATTTATAATGCTAAAAACATAAGATGGTTGGGTGATATTCGGAATGCCCCATTCGGAATGCCCCACACCCATTGGTCTTAATGCCCCGGCTGAGTAATTTGAATGGCCCACCCATTATTGCGTGAATGGTTAAGTTTTAAGTTGAATTACAGAAATAAATGAACTTTTCATGATATTCTAATTATATGACGAGCACCTGTATAATACAAGCGTATTAGCTGTATGCTTCTGCCCTACTTAAGGTGTAATAAAAAATATGAAAACAAGTTTATATTAATACACCTTTTAAACACCTAAAATTGTAATAATGTGAATACATATTAGGAAGCAGACTAATAGTAGAATAGAAACACAATTTGTTATAAGGTTAACTTTGCCAGAGGTAGGTTACAGATTGAGATTATTTTTTGTATATGTTATCAACAATTTTGTTGATTTGTTTACATTTGTGAAGAAAAGTAAAATAGTGATAAATAAATAAGAGTAATCATAAAAAACAGTAATTAAAGGACTAAATGGCACAATTCATTATGGGTGACAATCCAGTGGTTGAGAAACAAAATGGATATTTATCGCTATGAAGCAGAAAATGTGCTTAAAAAAATCATATCTCTGTGCGACAACTACTGGTAAGTTTTGATCTGAAGTTGATAATCTCTAAGACATGGCCAATTATTTTTTTGTCATGCACAGTTTTTAAATTTACCTGCAGGCATGAAGTTTGCCAGCTATCCACTCGGACCTTGGAGGATGTAAGTAATACAATTATTTTGTAAAGCCGGTAATTGATTTGATTTATGTAATTTATCTGCAGCTTCCAGACTGTGTTTTGGACAGGATTTTCTCAAAAGTAGTTTTGTGCGAAGGAGACAAGGCTATCTGTAACCTTGCAGTGGTCTGCAAAAGATTCACTGCAATTGTGATGAATGAAGATTTTCTTAAAGAAGTCCATTATGAATGGCTTGACAGTAAGTATGCAAAAATATCAGTTATATAATTGTCGAATCTTATTAAAGTAAGAAAAAATATAAAGTTTATATTTCTGTTTCATAAAGGTGTGGTCAACTTAACATCATTTAGCACCGAGTATCAGAAGGAGCTCAAGAAAATGTACACAATTCGTACATGTAATGCATGTGGCCAACTGTATAAGGCATTTTCAGGAGGTATAAAATATTATTCATGGTTTAAATGACACTGGCCCTTATTTCGTCACTTAACTCCTTGTATTTGCGCGTTCACCCCACTTGTGTGTATTGTTTGTAGTGACTTTTTGCAGTGTTTTGAGTTGGGGTGACCGGACAATACGTGACAATTAGTTAATTAAGTGATCCACCCCCTGACCGAAGCTGATTGGTTGCAACCACCCAGACTGGAGCTTAAGAAGGAGAAAGGCGGCCAGGTAGAGAAAAAGAGGTGCACACGCGGAGTAGGAGAGTACCAGAGTGAAGGACTGACGGCACCAGCGGGCTACCGGTGAGACTGTGGGGAGATCGGCGGAGACGAGACCGAGGAGCAGCCGTGAAGGAGCGGGCCGGATTATATACAACGCCTAATGAGAGCTAAGTAAAGGGACGTGCCCAGCCTGTCGTATCTCGCTCTGTCATTCTGATCCTGTGTTTCCTGAGATCCTCCTACCCTCGCTGTTCAACGGCATCTTTTCCCAGGTCGCTGGAAGTAACGAGGTGACGGAGGCGGTCCAAGACACAACGCTGTGGAGAAGGACGCGTCGGGAGGGGCGGGCGCGCTACGGACCACGGACCACTCAGATTCGACTCAACGCTGACGAAGGATAAGCGGTGTCTACGAGGGGAAGCCACGCCTCCTGCCCACGAGTGAGACTGGGACTTCGAGCTCAGCTGCACGGAACGGCCCCCCCCCCATTCCCCCCGGGATACCAACTTGCCTCCTCCCTCCCAACCGCACCTACGTCCGGATTGTATTGAGGAGGACTGAACTTTCAGCAATCTGGATTCGTTGGCTTTGTGTTTTTGTTTTTACATATCATATTGACTATTTTTATACATGTTTTTTAAGTAAAGTTACATAAACTCTTAACGCACGGCATCATTATTTAACAGTGGCATCTTTCAAGCTGGTTTAGAACCTCACCTCGTGTGACATAATTTTGGCGTTGTCTGCAGCACCAGCTCCACTGTTAAATAATGCCTGAAACTAACCCTAGCTCTAATGCTGGCCCTAGTCCCGCCATCATGGCCCAGTTTACAATGCCATGGTTCATGGGTGCAGCTTTTATCCCAAAATTCGGCGGGGACCTCGGCCAAATTTCAAGACTGGAAGGCTCAGGTGGAGGCTATGCTTCGGGCGCAAGGACTAAACCCTCAACAACAGGCGGATTTTGTGCTAACAGCCCTGGAGGGGGATGCTAAACGAGAGCTACAACTGGTGAGCCCAGCTGGCCGGGACACTGGAAAGAAAATTTTAGCTTTTTTAAAAGGACTGTATGACAAACCAGCCACTAAGGCGCAACTGAGGACACCTTTTTATAATTGTAAACAGAGAGCAGATGAAAATGTTAATGCATTTGTCCTGCGGCTTAGAGAACTGTTTTACAGGTGGCAAGGACATGAGGAGGCTGCAGAGGATGATGACAACTTGCTCCTGGACCAATTGATGGTGGGGCTGAGGAGGGGTCCGGTAAAACAGGAACTGACCCGCCTGATGAGACGCGAAGACCATCTCACTTTTACCAGTGCTTGCAAAGAAGTGCGTGCTTTGGAACAGGAGCTAGAGGATGAAGGGGATACCATTTTGAGCCAGCGGGTAAGGACATATACACCACCACATTCCACCACACCAGACCCGGAACAATTAAAAGGCCAATTACGCATGGAGTTGAAAGAGGAACTTATGGGAGAAATGAAGAAGGAGATCCAAGAGCAGATGAAGATCCTGTCTACTAATTTAGTAGAAGAACTGAAGACTCAACTGTTCAGCCCATCTCAGCCCAAGGCCACGCCCACCCCTCCTGCCCGGCCATTTAGATCAGTCAATGCCCCCATTTACCAATGGGATTCACAAGGTCAGCCTATCTGTTGCAAATGCGGCAGGGCTGGGCATGTTCAACGACGCTGTCCACGTAAAGTGTCTCAGACTCAGGATTTTTGATTCCCCCTGCTGCTGAGGGCCAGGCAGTGGGGGCGGTATCCTTGGATCCGGAGGCCATGTCAAAGTCGACGTCACCACTTGACCCCCCCCTACAGAGAAGGGCTGCCCTGGTTGGTGAGTGTCTTGACGTTATTGTAAAGCTCAACCATTGCCCTGTACCATTTGTGCTTGACACAGGGTCTCAGGTAACGCTAATGAGCCAAAGTTTATTTGAGAAACATCTTAAGGGAACAGGAGTGTCTAGTACAGATGACTTGGCATGGTTGTCTCTTCGTGCAGCTAATGGACTAACAATACCCTACAGTGGTTATGCCATGGTCAATTTTATGGTAGGAAACATCCAAGTACTGGAAAAGGGTGTTCTTATCGTTAATGATGACTGTTTGGGGCCAGATAAGGGTATATTGGGGATGAACGTAATTAAGCCCGTCTGGTCTGCTCTCACTCAGGGGAACCATCCTGGACTGTCGGCCTTCAGGACCCTACTGCCATCTACGGAGGGCAAAGTCTGGGCGCAGGCTTTTGCGGAGTGCCATCGGGTTTCTACGAGGGGTCCTGCTCCGCCCTTCCAGGGGGTCGCCAAGCTAATGCGTCAACCAACTGTAACAATCCCCCCTCATTCGGAAATGGTGCTGTGGCTGCAGGTGAGTGGGAGTCCATCAAATAACTCCTACGTCTTTGTCGAGCCTCTCCCTCACAGTAACTCCGACTGGTATGTGGGGCGGACCTTGGCTACACTCAGTGAGGGACAAGTGCCGTGCAGAGTGTGCAATCCAAACCCCTACCCAGTCGAGGTTCCACAGCGTCAGCCGGTGGCCCAGGTGTCCGAAGTGGACACAGCGGACGTGAAGGAGCAGCAGGAGCTGGTCCTGGATAGTGTGGCGCCGGACATCATTGAAGTGGCAGTAAGACGCGTCCAGGTGGCTCGTGGGAATGAAAGGGACCCTCATCCTGCTCTATCCCTTCAGGGGGATGGCCTTGACCCGGTGGAACGGGAGAAAATGGCCGACCTATTACGCAAATGGGAAGGAGTTTTTTCAAGGCACGAGGAAGATTTTGGTCGTACCGATGCGGTAAAACACCAAATACCAACAGGCTCTGCACCGCCTAGCCGCGAGAGGTACCGCCCGGTTCCCCCAAGCTTGTATGCTGAGCTTCAGACCTTATTAAAGAACATGCTGGAAAGTGGTGTGGTGCGGGAGAGCGCGAGCCCCTGGGCGGCTCCCATCGTCCTTGTAAGGAAGAAGGACGGGAGCTGGCGGTTCTGTGTGGACTACCGCAGATTAAACGCACTGACTCACAAGGATGCCTACCCCTTGCCGCGGATTGAGGAATCTCTGACCAGTCTAAAGGCTGCGAAATGGTACTCTACTTTGGACCTGGCCAGTGGATACTGGCAAGTAGAGATGGAACCTGGGGACCGGGAGAAAACTGCTTTCACGACCCCTTTCGGCCTGTATGAGTTCGAGCGCATGCCTTCTGGACTGTGCAACGCCCCTGCCACCTTCCAGAGGCTCATGCAACGCTGCCTTGGAAATCTGGTAAATGACTCACTGCTGATATATTTGGATGATGTTGTTGTTTTTTCCCCTGATTTCGACAGCCATTTACATCACCTGGAAGAAGTGTTCAGACGCCTTGATCAACATGGGCTGAAGTTGCAGCCAAAGAAGTGCAGCCTGTTTCAACGTGAAGTGACCTATCTAGGGCATGTAATCAGTGAGAAAGGGGTTGCCACTGACCCAAATAAGACGGCAGCCGTGAAGGATTGGCCCTTACCACAAACGGTGAAGCAGGTAAAGTCATTTCTTGGCTTCGCAGGGTACTATCGACGCTTCATTCCCGGGTTCTCTAAGATCGCCACCCCCTTGAACGCTTTGACACGCAATACTGCGCATGACAAAAGGACTGCACTAATACACTGGACGCCAGAGTGCCAGGGTGCATTTGAACAGTTACAAGACGCCCTCCTAAATGCCCCAATATTGGCTTATGCTGATTTCTCCCAGCCATTTCGGCTGTACACAGATGCCAGTTTTGAGGGCCTCGGGGCGGTGCTGGCACAAGTGCAGGAGAATAAAGAGCGAGTAATAGCATACGCCAGTCGCAGCCTACAGCCGGCAGAGCGTAATGACCAAAACTACAGCTCTTTTAAATTGGAGCTGCTAGCTTTGAAGTGGGCAGTAACAGAGAAGTTCAAGGATTATCTGTATGGAGCAGAGTTCACGGTGTTCACAGATAATAACCCCTTGGTACACCTGGAAACCGCTCGGCTGGGCGCGGTGGAGCAAAGATGGGCTGCACAACTGGCTAACTTCAGGTATACTATAAAATACCGGCCCGGGGCACAAAACCGTAATGCTGATGCCTTATCTAGGTTACCGGATCAAGCGGCAGAGGTGCTGATGACACAGGCAGAGCCGGTTGCCATGGATGAAGGCGATGCCTGGGCGGACCGCCAAGCGAAGGACCCAGACCTGGTACAACTTCGTCAGTGGAAAGAGCAGCAGGCTTCCTGCCCAGAGGTACGTGACGCCTCCTTGTATTTAAAAAGGCTCCTGAAGGAATGGGATCACATCTCCCTAAGGAATGGGGTGTTGGGACGCGCCTCGACGGAACAGAACTCTGGGCTGCAAATTTTCCAACATCTTATCCCGGAGCATGAGACAGAAGGCATATGGAGGACCTATCACCAAGGCATGGGCCACCCTAGCGGTGACCGGACACTTAAGGCCCTACAATTACGCTGCTACTGGCCTCGAATGACAGAAGATGTGAGGGAATGGACAGAGTTGTGCCCACAGTGTATATTTCAGAAATCTGGACCGGATGGAAGGGCTGCTCTTCTACCAATCACCACCTCCTACCCATTTGAGATTGTGGGGCTGGACTACCTGTCACTGGGGCGACCGGAGGACCGGTACCCCTATATTCTGGTAATGACTGACCTCTTCTCAAAGTTTGCTGTTGCAGTACCTACGAAAGACCAGTCAGCGGACACCACAGCGCGGGCCCTTTATACCCAATGGATACAGACCTTTGGATGTCCAGAACGTATACTTACCGACCGAGGGGCAGCTTTCGAGTCCTCCTTGGTCCACCAGCTGTGTGAACTGTATGGTTGCCAAAAGAGCCGTACCACTGCTTACCACCCACAAGGGAACGGCGCCTGTGAAAGGTTCAACCAGACCCTATTGGGACTTTTGGGCTCTCTGGAGGAGACCCAGCAGACCCAATGGCACCACTATCTCCCTGCACTTGTCCAGGCCTACAACAACACTGTGCACAGCACCACTGGCATGACGCCGTATTATGTGGTTTTTGGAAGACACGCTAGGTTGCCGGTGGACTGGGTGATGGACTTGGGGCCCACTGCCGAAGGCTACAGCCTAGAGGGGTGGGTTAAAATACACCAGAGGGCCCTAGAACAGGCGTACAGAGTGGCAAAGCAGAGGACTAAAGTTAGACAGGAACAAGATCGAGCCCGCTATAATAAGAGGGCCAAGCTCGTGCCTCTACTGCCAGGAGAGAGGGTACTGATCCGTAACTTCCGTCGGAGGGCTGGAGGGAAATTGGCCCCACGGTGGCTCCGGGAACCCTTGGTCGTCGTAGCTCCGCTACGCCAGGACCATCCTGTGTATATTGTGCGCCCGTCCCTACTAGTGTACGTCGGTCTCAACGTACAAACATTGGTAGGGGTCCAGTTCGGTATCGGGACAGTAAAGTTGGGGGGAATGACACTGGCCCTTATTTCGTCACTTAACTCCTTGTATTTGCGCGTTCACCCCACTTGTGTGTATTGTTTGTAGTGACTTTTTGCAGTGTTTTGAGTTGGGGTGACCGGACAATACGTGACAATTAGTTAATTAAGTGATCCACCCCCTGACCGAAGCTGATTGGTTGCAACCACCCAGACTGGAGCTTAAGAAGGAGAAAGGCGGCCAGGTAGAGAAAAAGAGGTGCACACGCGGAGTAGGAGAGTACCAGAGTGAAGGACTGACGGCACCAGCGGGCTACCGGTGAGACTGTGGGGAGATCGGCGGAGACGAGACCGAGGAGCAGCCGTGAAGGAGCGGGCCGGATTATATACAACGCCTAATGAGAGCTAAGTAAAGGGACGTGCCCAGCCTGTCGTATCTCGCTCTGTCATTCTGATCCTGTGTTTCCTGAGATCCTCCTACCCTCGCTGTTCAACGGCATCTTTTCCCAGGTCGCTGGAAGTAACGAGGTGACGGAGGCGGTCCAAGACACAACGCTGTGGAGAAGGACGCGTCGGGAGGGGCGGGCGCGCTACGGACCACGGACCACTCAGATTCGACTCAACGCTGACGAAGGATAAGCGGTGTCTACGAGGGGAAGCCACGCCTCCTGCCCACGAGTGAGACTGGGACTTCGAGCTCAGCTGCACGGAACGGCCCCCCCCCATTCCCCCCGGGATACCAACTTGCCTCCTCCCTCCCAACCGCACCTACGTCCGGATTGTATTGAGGAGGACTGAACTTTCAGCAATCTGGATTCGTTGGCTTTGTGTTTTTGTTTTTACATATCATATTGACTATTTTTATACATGTTTTTTAAGTAAAGTTACATAAACTCTTAACGCACGGCATCATTATTTAACAGTGGCATCTTTCAAGCTGGTTTAGAACCTCACCTCGTGTGACATAAATATATTTGGACATGTTTTAGTTAGAGTTGCTTATATCGTCCTAATTACATCATTTATTTCTTCAAGGGTGTATTGGCCATGGAAAGAGAGGTGAGCTGCTGGGCATTTATGATGAGCCACCTCACCCTGGTTATTGTTCTCATTCTTGCGCACCGCCTGGTCTGGATGACCCCCAGGATGTGTGACGTGGATGGATGTGGAAAGATTGTTCCGAGGTTAAACAGAGGTTATTATACTAGGCCCCCAAAGACTGAGTGAGTATTTATCTGAGCAGATCTCCCTGGTTATTGTTAGCATATCAACAAGCTCGACAGTAAAAAACCTCGAAGTTCTGTTTGACCAAGATCTCCCTTTTTAAAGCGTCTATAAACCAGGCCTGTATAATAGCGTTCTTTTACTGCTGTGGGAAGTACGGTACACTGAGCGCTATCCTCTTCTTATTCTTACTGCAAACTTTGTCTAATTATGATACAATATTTATCTTATCTGTAGTCTGTTCATTACTATTCACATGGTGTCTCCTGTCCCACTCCCCCTCGGGAGTGCCTGTCTAGATCGAAAGGAGGAACCCGGCTGAACAGAGGAACCCTGCCTACTGACAACAAGGACTGGACAGTCTGCGATCTTGGTCCGTCTGCTGAAGGGACTCCTTCGGCCCTGGGTCTCTATAGCTTGTCCGTCCATGGGAGTGGATCTCTCCTTCTGTGGTTCTCCCCGAGGTTTCCCTTTTCTCCCCCTGGGTTTTTGAGTTTTTCCTCGCTGTGCTGGAGAGTCTAAGGACGAGGGACACCCACGCGGCTCCTCATCACCTGTTGCTGAAATTTAATTGGACATTATGTTCATGTTTGCCTGGATACTTCACTTGCCTGGACTTTACATTGTCTTATTTACTGTTTTGTTTTATTGCCTTAATGTTTAGTGCAGCCCGGTGAAGCAACTCCTGTTGTGATAACTTAATAAATAAGTTACTATTTCGTAGCGTCTGTGCTGGCTAATATTTGACATTGACCAACATTAACATTTCAGTGCGTAATTAGTTTCCAACAAGATTTGTTAAGATTGTTAAGATTTCTTGTTTAGAGTAGGTTTAGAAAGGTCACTATAACTTTTAATCTTTAGCCGATGGCCTTTAGCCACTCCAAAATATGTTAAGTATTGATTTCAGAGCGGTCAGACGCTTTTTACCACTCTTTTCAGAGTGGCCGATGGCCATTTCAGAGTGGCCGATGACCTTTAGCCACTCCGAAATATGTTAAGTATTGATTTCAGAGCGGTCAGACACTTTTTACCACTCTTTTCAGAGTGGCCGATGACCATTTCAGAGTGGCCGATGGCCTTTAGCCACTCCAAAATATGTTAAGTATTGATTTCAGAGCGGTCAGACACTTTTTACCACTCTTTTCAGAGTGGCCGATGGCCATTTCAATGTGGCCGATGGCCTTTAGCCACTCCAAAATATGTTAAGTATTGATTTCAGAGCGGTCAGACACTTTTTACCACTCTTTTCAGAGTGGCCGATGACCATTTCAGAGTGGCCGATGGCCTTTAGCCCCTCGAAATATGTTAAGTATTGATTTCAGTGTGGTCAGACGCTTTTTACCACTCTTTTCAGAGTGGCCGATGACTATTTCAGAGTGGCCGATGGCCTTTAGCCACTCCAAAATATGTTAAGTATTGATTTCAGAGCGGTCAGACGCTTTTTACCACTCTTTTCAGAGTGGCCGATGGCCATTTCAGAGTGGCCGATGGCCTTTACCTGCTCCTAAACAATTGATTTCTGAGTGGTCAGTCACTTTCTAAGAGTTTACCACTCTTTCTGTAGTGTATGCAGTCTTGACCAAAAACAACATAAAAAAAAAAAACCTTACAGCCATACTATTTATATCACTTATGATGGTCGCTTTACTTTTAAAATGGTCCAGATAAACAGTGATTTTCTTCCTTTAAACCCGGGGAAATACAGTTTTTGCCACTCTGGAAACGAATAGCAGCATTTTCGCCACTCATTTAGCCAGTGTGAAAAGGCCAAAACAGCGTTGGCCACGCTGTTGGCCACTTCAAAGCGCACCCTGTGGTGGTAAAAAGAGTGGTTAACCTATTTGCCTTTTTTCGATCTCAGCGCTGCTGTCAGAATGGGGGACTGTTACGCAAGAAGCGAGGCACAGTTTCTGCATACTGAATGGATCTGACTAAGACGTGATGTCCCATTTAAAAGACCAAAACAAGGCAAGACAAACAAAAAAATTCGAGAGTTGTGACCTCAATTTATTACATTTTGTAAGCAACATGTACAGTACAAGTAAGAAAACTTACTCCCTGGCAATTCAGACTGCTGTTGTGTAATTGAGCCTCTTGTCTGTTGATGTCTAGAGGAGTTCTTTATAATGCTGATATACTAATTATTTTGTTACACCAGTCCAAAAGTACCATCAACAACTGATTTACAAATCAAGCACCTGTCTCATCGATGTAAGATGTACAGCAGGGAAGTGGACTCACTACAACAGTCGGGGGAATGAGTGTGATTAGGATGATCTTAGTCACAGTATGATGAACTCACCATCTATAAACACAAACACACAAAGAACGTTTCAAAGTTGAAATCACGATCAAATAAGGAAACGTGTGATAAGTGTCAGAGCTCAGAAGTTGCGATGTCAAAGAATAATCCAAGAAGAGTAAGACTAAACGTGAACTGTCAGGCAAAAGCTCCAAGCCTCAGCATCCATTCATTGATGTATATGAAAAAAGGAGGCTGGAAACATTGTTTTTACTAATGATACTCTCAATGGCAGGAGAACATCAGCACTGAAAAAGAAAAAAAAAACATCACAAAGGCAAACTTACTTTAGTAAGACAAACAGCACATGCACTGGGGATGTCAATAAATTTGACCTAGATAATAATAATAATAATAATAGTAATAATAATAATAATAATAATAATTAATACTAAATATTGTATCTAAATTCAACTGCGCAGATTTTGATACTGTCAGAAGAATAATAAAACCCTGCCATAACATAAAACATTCAATAGATTTTATGGACTCAACTTATATTGCACTTTTCTACCTTTATCAGGCCCAAAGCCCTTTACAGTAAGGAGCCAGTCACCCATTCCCTCTCTCATTCATACACCAATGTACGCAGACACTGGAGGAAAGTAGGGTGAAGTGTTTTGCCCAAGGACACAACGACAGCCTGCATTTGCGGGAGCTGGGATTTGAACCCATGACTGTCCAGACTCCAGAGAGTTTCCTGAGACAGCTGAATGACGCGGCTGTGAAAGTCACCATGCCCCAGATCTTTCCAGGTTAAATCTCCCCAAGGTACAGCAGCTGAGTGCCTGCAAGTCACAGAACAAGGGCTGGGGGTCATGATGCAACATCATATAATAATGAATATTCCTCGTACTTACCCGCAGAAAACCCATGCAGGACTCAAACTACAATACTCATTTCAAAAGACTCAGCTACTTTACTTGTCAAAAGTATTACAGCAGCAACAACAATGCATATCATTGTCTTTTTCCTACCAAACAAATCATATCGCCTTTTATGAAAAATCCTAATAATTTGGACTGCCACTCACCTTCCCAGCTTGGAGGACATGAAGCTTGTCATAGGAGCCCCCAAAAGCCCCCCCACAGCATACCTGTACATGGAAACTATGAGGGACCAGATCATGGTGGTTCCCCCTCACCTGTCTCACAGGTGAGGGGGAGCTCAGTCCAGCTACATGGTAGCCCTTCTGAAAGGTTCCTCCTATTCCCAAAACAATGATGAGGTAGATTGCATTGCAACGTGTCTGAGAGAAAAAGATAGAGTTACAATATACATAGTAAGTTAGTTAATTAAATCAGTATTCATCCATGTAGTGAGTCTGACAAAAAAAAAAAAAAAAAAAAACACTGAAGACATTTAACAGGTCAGAAATCAAATATTTGATCATTCCCACCTTGCAATTACATTTATTGGAAGCAGTAGGCAGTAAGTCAAGTGGCTAGATAGGTGTGTAATATTATTACTGTTTCAGTCTTTGTAGACTGTTTTATTTTCAGTAGGAAAGGCTAATCTCTCCTTACGATAATGGAAATGCATAGGCCTGTTTCCGACATCCATGGCAGCAGATCTCCAGCATATCACCTGCACGGCCCCTATACCAGTGGATGAACAAGTGGAGAATTACAATACATCCTTGAGCAGTGACCTCCATGATGCCGGAGCTGCGCTGTGTCTTGAGTGTCTTTCGAGAAAGATTGGACTTAACGGTCCACAAAACTGTCCACAAGCTCCTCCTTGGTGATGTCACCAAGGAGGAGACATGGGATGTCCTGCCACTCTCATGCTGATGACACACAACTCTGTCCCAACTGCCCCAAGTCTGTCT
Organism: Proterorhinus semilunaris; assembly: GCA_021464625.1. Classification (NCBI taxonomy): domain Eukaryota; kingdom Metazoa; phylum Chordata; class Actinopteri; order Gobiiformes; family Gobiidae; genus Proterorhinus; species Proterorhinus semilunaris. The sequence goes on from CM038344.1 coordinate 14,335,451, forward strand.
GCAAAACTGGCACGAGTCACGGCATGTCTTGAGGAGATAAAGGCATGGATGGACTAAAACTTCCTCCAACTCAACAGCACCAAAACTGAGGGAAAACGTATTGGCATCTCATCAGAGTCACCTTCATCCATACCGCAACCCATTTTTGACAGTCAAGTCATAAATCTCTCCTCTGCTAACTCACAAACTTGGCCGCTCTCTCTGAACACATTAAGCATGTGTGTGACACATCATTTCGTCACCTCCAACAGTCCCGTTACTAACGCAGAAAACACTTTTTCTCCTCGAGGCTCATGATAACAGACTCTTTTTGGAGGGTTCCTAACAAGAGCTGCAAAGGGTGCAATACAGCCAGAAAAGTGTCGCTAGAATCCTTATGCGAAAAAACCTGATTGAGATCAAGGCTCAAGGTAACTTTATTTGTACCAATTACCAAAAGGCAAAGAGTGAGACAGAGCCACACATACAGATAGGCCTACAGACCAACATACAGTAGAAGTGACATCTGTGCACAGCTAAAAGGGCTAGAAGCCAGTTATAAAAAGTAAAAGCATTTTGAGCAGCAGATATGAGTGTGCAAAAGAGCAGTGCTACTGGCTGGAACAGGTTTAAAAAATACACTATTTAAGATAAAGAGTTGTCTACAAGCTGCTGAAGGAAGAGGTTCATTCTGTCTTCGCTTCAATCCCACAGTGAAACATGGATTGATGCAACAATGTCGACTATGTCGTAAAATTTTGGTTATCATTAACTTTGTCTAATTTTCACCCTGTGCTTAAAAAAAACCCACACATCGCCTCTTAACACCGAGCCTTATTACCAGATAAGTGATGGGCCTAAGAACTAGGACTTGGTATTGTAATCACTATACAATACATATTGAAATACATAGTCTATAATACGATATTTTCAAATATCTTATAGTTTTTTGTTTTTTTATATAATGCTAATTGCTGAATATGCTCAGAAAGTTAAGTATTTTATTGTTGTTGTTAGTTTATGAGCTACTATGGGGTGCCGATTGTAAAGATTGGGTTAACATTTTTTAGCTGAACATTTTCAACATTTAGCTCACTTTCCTCACATTTAGTGCATTTTATTCACATTTAAGACAGAAATTCATGTAAAACAACGTTATATGTAGTTGTCAAATACATGTTAAATATTATATATAAATGTTATATCTAAATCTAAATGTTATATCTAAATGTTAAATGTTATATCTAAATGTTATATCTAAATATAAATGTTAAATGTTATATCTAAATGTTAAATGTTATATTTAATGTGTCGCCAAGTGTACAGCTAAATATATCGAAATATTCAAATCCACAAGGAAACCACGCCCACTGCAGTGGCTTCAAATCACGTCCATGGCCGCCTTCCATGCCATGTGTGGCGGTGGGGGCGGTGCCGCGTGATTTGAAGCCACTGCAGTGGCATTTAGATATAACATTTAACATTTAGATATAACATTTAACATTTAGATATAACATTTAACATTAATATTTAGATATAACATTTAACATTTATATTTAGATATAACATTTAACATTTAGATATAACATTTATATATAATATTTAACATGTATTTGACAACTACATTTAACGTGTTGTTTTACATGAATTTCTGTCTTAAATGTGAAGAAAATGAGCTAAATGTTAAAAAATGTTCAGCTATAAAATGTTAACCCAATTTTTACAATCGGCACCCCATACTGTTCTGATAAAAACTGGAGTAAAAATAAATAGCCTACATTGCAAGATGTCTTCAATGAAGGTACTTGATTCATCTTCTGTACTCAGTAGTTGAAGTCTTCAAACGTTTCGCCTCTCATCCAAAAGGCTTTGTCAGCGATCCTGACCCTTATCTAAACCAATGGGTCAGAACGGTTCATATATTGAAGCACTGACATAGAGTTTAACAGTCCTGCCCACTTCCAGTCCTTTGCTGGGTGCTGGAAGTAAAAATCCCATTCATATTTGGCTTAAATTCAATTCAAATATTAAATGTTTAAAAGCATGCGCAGATATTTCACAAGAGAGAAAACATTAATACTTGAAAATACGGCAAAATGCTTGTATAACTTTTCAGTTTATGACGTAAAGTTTTAGATAAAATCTTCTATTTAAAATTGTGTGTTTTATGTCATAAGTTAGCATATTAGGCTGTGTTGCACTTCTAAACTCTTAACCTCTTAGCCCGCGCCTGAACCGAGCACATTTTCTCCAGTTCGGCTTTACCCAAATCTAAAAGCTTATTCACTGGAGAGCAACAGTGTAACGCCTCATCTGGAAGCTATGGCCTACAAAAGTGATCATCGTGTTTTTTTGTTGCATTTTTGTCACTTTTTTGTCATCCATCCATCCATCCATCCATTTTCTCCCACTTGTCCGTTGCCGGGTCGTGGGGGCAGCTATTGGAGCTGCCCAAGTCACATAGCACCAGTCCCCTATGGCTCCTTCTGCAGGTGGTGGGTCCATGGAAGGACACTTTTTTGTCATGTTGTCGAATTTTGCATTACTTTTTGTCACGTTTTTGTCACATTTTGTGGCTTTTTTTATTGCATTTTTGTCATATTTTCACCATGTTTCTGTAGCTTTTTGTTGCGTTTTCGTCACGTTTTCGTCGCTATTTTTATTTTTTATTGTGTTTACTTTTTAGATTTGGGTACAGCCAAACGGGAGAAAAGGTTCTCGGTTCGGGTGGGGGTTAAGAGGTAAAATTAATATCAGAATTTAATTATTACCAGCATAAATAAAAACAATAAACAACATGTTGTGCAGTTATCTGTGATTACTACTATGTCCAGCAGGCGGCACTACCTACACACCAGGCCTCTGAAATGCCCCCTTCTCTCTTCTTCGCGGCTTGACTCACGGAAGCCTTCAGCCCAGTGTTTCCCGTAGTCATTGTACACTAGCCTCGCATCGCCGGTGTTAGCGCCTTGTAGATCCTTAAATTATTTGCTTTGGTGTTCGTTTCGGATTAAAAATGCCTCTTGAAAACTTGGAAGAAGAGGGTCTGCCCAAGAACCCGGACCTCAGGATAGCGCAGCTGAAGTTTCTGCTCACAATGGACGGGCACAAACAGGACGCTAAAGTAAAGAACGAGCTAATGGATGCGATCAAAGCTAACAGTGAGTTAGCACGTTTTTACTCTTTTGTGCTTTTTTTAAATTTTGGTTTTCACATTGGGTGACTTGTCATTCAATTCAAAAGTAATATAACACGTATACAATTAAAAGCAATGCCTGTGTAGAAAGTGTTTTGAAAGTAATGGGGTTTGACAATGTTGGTTTAGCTAGCAAACGTAAACAAGCACCGTTGCCATATTTACCATTTTATGATTAGAAAGATGTAATAACAATATTTGTATTATTGTGTTTTGGGTGAATCCCACACGTGTTTAGCTAATATCTTTTTTTTTTTGTATAGTTTTGCACTGCACTGTCAGTGAAACCTGCACTTTCTGTTGCAGATATGGCTCCGTATTACGAGGGTCTGTGCAAAGACCTGAAGTGGCCGCTGGACACTGACCTTCTGAGCAAAATGAAGAAGGCAAACGAAGAGGAGCTGAAGCGTCTGGATGATGTTCTGGAGGATGCGGAGAAGAACCTGGGAGAGAGTGAGATACGAGATGCCATGATGGCCAAAGCGGAGTACCTCATCCGAATTGGAGACAAGGTAATGTCACCTTAGTTAACCTTTGAGATAATAGATGACTAGTATTGCCATTAGGATGTTACTGTCCTAATTTTACACAACAGGATCACTACGTAAGAGGTATTAGTTATTATAAACGTGTATGGCTCTTTTTTAATGTGTATTCACAGGAGGGTGCCTTGACAGCGTTTAGGAAGACCTATGACAAGACGGTGGCTCTTGGACATAGATTGGATATTGTCTTTTATCTGTTGCGGATTGGCCTCTTCTACATGGACAGTGACCTCATCACACGCAATTCAGAAAAAGCAAAGAGGTAAACCTCTCAATCAGAGTGAGCACAACAGATATTTTATTAAAGTTGCTTAATAAGATGTGTCCTACTGGCAGATTCTAGCTCAAGTTAATCAACTTGGGAGGCAGTCGTTTTCGCACACAGAGCTTTTGACATTCTTGTTGCTTTTTCTGTAACCGCCCCCTTTTTGATTCGCTTTTGGACAGGAGCAGTAATGAAAGCCTAGTTTTAACTTTTAAAAGTCAAAGCAAGGCATGTTAATTTATACCGCGCATTTTGTACACAAGGTAACTCGATGCGCCTAGTAGACCATTCTCCAGCTTCAGCAGGTAGTACTTTCCAGTTGGATATTAGATACCTTTATTGTCTATTGATGTCCACCACATGTTGAACACTCGTATAGAGAATCAAAATTACTTTACTCTCGAACCCGTAGTGCAAAAATCTAAATGTTAACACAATATTCAGAGTAGGGCTGGGCCAAATAATGATAAAAGTCAAGTAGTGATCTGATCCCTTTGACAATCTGCTGTTTTGGAGATATTGTAGTAATGTGATCCAGTTTGATGCTCAAATACAGCATATAGACACTTTTCACCCACACACCCCTTCTACCGATAAGGAGATTTAACAAATTACCGTGAAGTGTGAACTTCCAGAAGAAGCGCATTGCTTTAAAGGTATTTTCATTTGTCCAAGCCTCACCTTGTTTTCTTGTTTGTAGCCTCATTGAGGAGGGTGGTGACTGGGACAGGAGGAATCGTCTGAAAGTCTACCAGGGACTGTACTGTGTAGCCATTCGGGATTTCAAACAGGCGGCCGAGCTCTTCCTCGATACAGTGTCCACGTTCACTTCTTATGAGCTCATGGACTACAAGACCTTTGTTACATACACCGTCTACGTTTGCATGATCGCCCTCAAAAGGCCTGACCTACGGGAAAAGGTGCGTATCAGATATTGTTTTAAAATGCACTCTGCAGTAGTTTCTTGTCATGTTGATTTACATGTACTTTTTCTTCTCTTAGGTGATTAAGGGAGCAGAAATCTTGGAGGTGCTGCACAGTCTCCCTTCTGTACGGCAGTATCTTTTTTCTCTTTACGAGTGCCGCTACTCCGTATTCTTCCAGTCCCTAGGTAAAGATGCAATTCAATCTGACAAGTATAAAACCGCTATACAGTTGTTGGGCTAAAAGATTTTGGAAAACGCAGCTGTCTGACTAGTGATCGTGGTTTGCAATTTAGGTTTTAGAAATCAAGATGTAGTGAAATGTACAGATTTTAAACTCAGGAGCATAAACATGCAATAGAACATTTAAACTGTTTTTATCTTCTACAAAAACCTCTACGTTGTAAAATTCATAGAGGTCTAAGCTACACGGTTTGCCGCTTTTACACAAAACCCCATGAAGAACTGATCACGTGGCTTCCTCCCAGCTCCTGCAGGTGCACACTGTTGTGTCCTTGGGCAACACACCCATCTTGCCTCCAGTGTCTGCATACACTGGTGTAGGAATGAGTGTGAATGGAGAAAAGCACTATATACGTATAGACCATTAAAACCATGTATCGTTTGATGAGGCTAATGGCAATGCTGAATGATTTCCTAGTGGAACACGTGGTAACTTGTGGTCTGATTGCAGGCCACAAATCAATACAGCCTCCAAAGTCTGTTAATTTCACTGCCTCATGCATGTGTTGTCTGCACTGTAGCCTTGGTGGAGCAGGAGATGAAGAAGGACTGGCTGTTTGCCCCACACTACCGCTACTATGTGAGAGAGATGAGGATCCAGGCCTACAGCCAGCTGTTGGAGTCTTACCGCTCACTCACTCTGGGCTACATGGCGGAGGCCTTTGGTGTCAGCACAGAGTTTATTGATCAGTAAGTATACAACTATGTTAAGAATGTAGAATAAAAAAACTCAGAGGTCTAACTTTTTTGGAACGACAGACTTGTTTTGACATATCATGTAAAATTAAAATATTTTAATTGATAACAATTGTTGGATTGTGTTTTAAGCTTAAAAACTTGAACATATGTACTAATAACTTTAATTGTATTCCAGGGAGCTTTCTCGCTTCATTGCAGCTGGGCGTCTGCACTGTAAAATCGATAAGGTTAATGAGATTGTGGAGACCAATAGGTAAGTTCAATTGTTTACGTTTGTCTTCAGTTTATGCATTTCTATCTGATCTCTAATGTTCATTTTCTTTGCAGACCTGACAGTAAAAATTGGCAGTACCAGGAAACAATAAAGAAGGGCGACTTGTTGCTGAACAGAGTCCAGAAGTTGTCCAGAGTCATCAACATGTAGCCGCTTCTGCTTTTTCATCTTACCTTTGGAAACTTGTTCTTTGACAAATGTGTATATAATAAAATTGTCTAATAAAAAGGCAGAGACATGATTTCATATAAATAGCAGTATAAATTATTTTATTTACAGAAACTGTTACAAAACAAATACTATACAATCTTTTTCTTTAAATATTAATTCTAACCTATCTTTTGTTCATGAATTACATAGCAGCCAATACATAACTCCAGCTGAAAATGATAACAAAAAGTAATCTATACACACCTTTACATAATGAATGGTAGATTTAATTTTTCTCAAATCAAACGTCTTTCACATTCCAAGTCTATGACGCTAATGTCACATCCTGACGGGGCCTCCATATTCTGGAAACAAGGTTAGGATGTTTATAAAGGTTAAGGGGTTTTACGAACAGATTCCACGCCATGCAAAGGCTAATGAAAACTCGTCAGTAAAACATTCCAATATTTGACAACACTGATACTGGGCAGCTGATGAGAGCTCAGTTTTACCAGAGGGGATTTGGGCAGAAAAACTCCTAAATACTTTGAACATTCAAGTAAGGTAAAACAACCCAAACAACACTGTCCTCAAACAGTCAAAAGGTGAAACAAATTCAGGCACTTTCATAATTCAATACTTTATTTAAAAGCAGCTATACTATTTGTTTAAAAAGCTGTAATTTCAATAGCTAGTTTGGCAACAATAATGTGAGCAGTTGACTGTTTGAAGTTTTCCGCTTTCCTTGAAATGGTTTCCTAAGCCCCTTCATTCTTTTACCCAAGTGTTTGAATTGTGAAATGTAAAAAAAAACCTACATCTGCCAAATGCATTACTAAAGGGCTCGGCCTGCAGGACATTACGAAGACCCAGGTCGACCCGCCACTCGCGCTTCCACCATGGTGATTAAGAAGTGACGCAAAATGTGTTGGAGAAGCACATGATTGAGACCTTGAATTGTGAGAAAAGGTGTCCTCTGTCAGAGAGACACATGCTACAGTGGCAACACTTTGTTCCTTACAGCATTTCAGTACATCATTCATGAGACGCTTCAGCTTCTTATTAACATATTGCATTATAGACTTGGCAGTGAACCACTTTAGAAAATCAAGTTCAGACTTTGTTTTAAATAAATGTCTTTTCCTAAAATTGTACCAAAAATCTGCATGTACCAAAAAATGCCTGTGCAAAAATACATATTTCACTATGTACAATTTATTAACAAAATACATCTTCTCAAATATGGATATTTCAAAACCTTTAACACGTGACCTACACAAAACACAAAATCGTAAAACAAACAAGTTTCATCTTCGTTCTACTTTTAGGGAAGGTTCATTGCCAAAAAATCTTTTAAATAGTCAAGTGAAGCCATCTTCATGAATCTTGCACCATTACACTCACCTCAGACATCAAAGTATTGCCTGATTTAAGATTCAATTTTGACAAGGATTGGAGAATGTAATACTTGTGACATGTCCAGGGCGTGGGTAGTGGTTATACACAGGACACACACAATCAGAAGACGGATAACGTGCATAAGCGCCCTCCAGTTTGGACACTGGACCCGATTCCCAAAGACACTAAAGAAAACTCAATAGTACACAGCTGTCCCACCACTGTACAGATATACTCTCCGTAAGGAGAGTTAAGCCGTTTGCAAACTGCTCTTTCTAAAAGGCATAGTGTTTCCCAACCGGGGTATGGGGACCCCTGGGGATTCGCAAGCACATAGCATCAGGTACTTTGTACCATTTCACTTCAAAAGTAAGCTGAAACTGAACAGTAATTTGAATATTCGTTTCAAAGGAAAAACTGTTTAAAAAGATATTTCGCAGTAAAAAAGTAAACAAAGGTTTTAGTTGATCATGTTCTACATAATAAGCAAAACCCTTAAGAGGGTACTCGGAAGTATAAAGGCCCAAGGGGTACGGAAAACCAAAGTTGCGATTGGGAAACACTACACAACACTCTTTCCCACTAAATGGGTCTGACTGCCAAGGATTTAGGTACAGAAATTAAATAGAAAGGTTAACCTTTTTAGGGAGCGGTTTCTGTGGAGAAAATGTGTATTTAGTGGTGTTCACAGTTGGGGGTAGGTCTACTCTCTGGCCATCAAGATGAGCAATGAAATGATGTAGAAAATTAGCAGGTGTTGCTAAGGCCAAGCTATCCTTCAACAAAAGAAGTAAATGAATGGGCACATCAGGTGTCCTTTTCACATTTGAAAGCACAAGCACATCTAAAAAGACGTGCGGTTCAGTGTAAAAGCTTATAAAGAATCAACACTTGCATAATTGTTTTGGGTAATAATGAAAACGGACTGGGTCTCTATCTGTTGAGCCCACTTACAAAGGGAGAAAGACTAGGTACAGGGTCAGTGTAGCTAGAAAAATGACTTAGGCGTTTAATGTGTGATGCAAGTAAAGCTTGCTGATCATGTTTCTCTCTTTCAAAAGCTTCTATGATCAGGGTATGTGGTTGCAAATCCAGTCGTTCACCAGAATCAAACATGAGAAAAAAAAAAAACATGTACCCATCTGTCTGCGTGGTTCCATGATTACTGTGTTCCAAAACAGCAGCTGATTTGAAATCTTTTTTTATAACAAATTGTCCAACTTGAACAACATAGTTTTATAAAGGTCTGACACACACAGCGTCACAAATGATGATTATCATTTAGAAAGAAAACCATTTTGTTTTTTCTGTTGAACACAATATCCAAAGAACCAACCCTGGACACAAACGCGAACATTAACGTCGCACACAAAATGGATTGGCTCAACGTTGTTCATGACGTGTGTAAATTAAAGATTTGAACCCTATTAATCCATGGCTGTATTTATTGTTCCTCCTCTCGTAAACCTGACCGGAAGACCTCTCTGAACTAGGGAGACACTTGCTTCAAGGGTCACTGAAGCACAGGTGATTTGTCCCCATACAGTGCTGCCGCCACCACAACCACCCCAACCCACACATGGCTTTGGGAGATTTTGTAAGGACCACACAGACTTCACTGAGCAGTCCAGATCATCTCCACCCTGAGGACTGTGGGAAGCTGAGAGTAATGTGGGTTGGACTTTTGAAGGCCTCATTCAGACCAGAGCAGCACACACTGCCCTGGAGGATTCCCCGTCCAACGGTACACAGGGGCGAACACTGTTGTCAAGGACGAGCCTTTGGCTGTGGACACAGAGACAAACCAGGTCAAACAGAGTCTAAAAGGTAAGTGAAGTGTCAGGTTTAGACAGAAGCTGGATAGGTTCTTCGAAATGCTATGCTAATACAGATACTGTTCCCATGCTTTTGGACACCTGTATTCCACATTGATGTCAATACAAGAAAAGGTAAAAATAATTACTTTATGGAGCTCCATTTCTCTTATTACAGTATGTGGATTAAGAATAGGTAGTAGTGGGAAGAGGAGTCCACACCGCTCCAGCCCCAGACCACTTCAACACTGGGGTGGGTTTGCCGGCTAGACTGTTTGGGAAAAAGAGTAGGGGGGAATATCACCCCTGATTGCTCAGGCATTTGAGAGCCAGTAGTCGAGCTTGCATATTCAAAGTTATCTTTCTCTTCAAAAATTTAAACCAGGCTCTATCATGACTTGTTCACAGAAACTATAGGCAATTTTGGCCATCTCTACACTTCGCCTCCATGCCTCGTTTTGATGTGAAAACATTAAATTCAATAATATATTTTCCTCATATTTATGTCGGTAATCTGCTGCTCAAGTTTTCAATTGATGTCTCTAAATGTAGGCTACATAATTACCTTTTTCACTCTGCTCCTTCACGGCATGCAGCGGCTTTTCACCAGACTTACCGCTGCTGGTATAAGCTTTGAGGAAACAGCTACATCCAAATTAAGTCCGCATGCGTTAATTGCCTATAGTTTATAGCCTGAAGATGATCAGGACGCACTAGGGCAGGGCATTTAGATTCATAATATAGCCGACAATTATTTAAAATTGTTATTTCTGTTTTAAATATGCCTCGTCTGCTCGGAAAAGTGAAACTTAATACAGGGGAAAGTTGGAAAATTAGATTATTGTTAAAAAGTGCATTCATTTCCGTTATTCAACTTAAACTGTGAAACTAATGATGATGATTAATTACATGCAAAGTGAGATACGTATAGCTTTTATTTGTTATAATTTTGATTATTATGGCTCAGCTTGTAAAAACCCCCAATTAAAAATCTCATAATGAACTGTAAGCCATAATCATCTAAATTATAACAAAGGCTTGGCATATGTCACTTTGCATGTAATGAGTCTATAGCGTATATTAGTTTCACATTTTAAGTTGAATTACAGAAATGAACGATATTCTAATTTTCCGACTTTCATCTGTATGCCATGGAGTTTTCAAAAACGTTGTAGTTTTATCATCCTCATGCCTTGAGCGTTGCTCTGATTGACAGCCGTCTCTATGGAGACTCAAAGGGAAAGGGGCGGAGTTAATCTGTGTGTGTCCCCCCTCAGAATGAGAGAATGGCAGAGGATCAGATTGGGGGAAACTGTTTTAGTAGAAGAAAACTCCATTGCGCTCTCCGAAAACACAACCTTTGTAAAGCATTTCAGTTGTTTAAACGTCTAAAACCCAGCTAAATTGCCCGCACGCGATTTTACGATTTAAAAGCATGAATTAATACATAGCCGTGCAGCGCCCACAGCCCAGGGGCTGGAGCAGGGCTGTTGTGGCGCTGAAATAGCCACTTTGTTGCGATGTAGTGTCATCGTTTATGGGAGCACAGCACAGGTTCGCCTACTCAGACCCTCTCACCCCCCTCCAAAATAATAGATCTGCTCAATTCACATGGATGACCTTCCTCAATCAAAATAGGGATTTTCGGCAAAAGGTGAGAGGTTTGGGGCACCAAGTCTTTCTTACCTATTACTCAAGATAAACTGTACTGTGAATCGTTTATGATCTAGCACCCGGAGTTTCTCTAAAGCTGTGTGAACGTTCATTAGAAGCAAAGGGAGCTCATTTTCCTCACTATACCAGTAAATAAACGAATAAATAAAACAATAAATCATTGTTACACTAAAGTTACCTCAATAAACTAGTCCAGTTTTATAGGCTTCAGGTTTTGTCACATTAAAGAAAATCACAAAGGTGCCCACCTGATGAGAATTGTTGGGTAGCCCTGGAGTGCCTGGAACGCTCCGCCCATGCTTCCCATGGATGTTGTTAACTGCAGGCGATTTGGAGAGTTTAGGCCTGCCAGGCCCTGCTCCCCCACCGCCTCCGAGACCTCCACTGTTGACACTGCTGGATGCAGGAGAGCTCTTGCGCTTCTTTCCCTCCAGCCGCCCGTCTGCTGAGTGGTGGCTGAAGCTGGTGTGGTGTTCAGATGAGGATGATTGGTGATGGACAAATGGCCCGAGAGACAGAGTAGAGTCACTACTGTTCATAACAACGCTCATGCGCTTAATGGACTCTGCCGGGCTGCCCGAAGGGGGGCCTCTGGCAGGTGGTCCTGATGATCCGCCGGTCGAACCTCCAGAGGAGTCAGCCTTCAGGCTGAGGGAGTTGGTCCGCACAGTGGGGCCACAGTTGAGTCCCACACTATGAACACCGCTGTGAGAAGATGAAGATGAGGATGCAGGAGGTCCGAGTGAGCTGTGGTGGAAAGTGCTTCCTGAGCTGCCCACATTTGCACAGTTCTTTTTGAAAGAGGAGGAGTAGTTGGCATTAGTGGAGGATTCAGATGAGCCGTGGGATGAAGCTAAAAGAGAGCTGTTCTTCCTTTTTTTCCCAGAGCTTAAGTTAGTGCTACTACTGTTACTATTGGCTCCACTGCTACCCCCTCCTGTGGGGTTAGGGGTGATGGGGGCAGTAGAACCAGAAGGGATGTCTTTGGGCCTGAACGATGCTGACCTGGTAGTGTTGCTGCTGGATGAGCGGGACTTGAGCGAGCGGCCTGAGGCGAGGTGTGGCGTAGATGAGGAGGATGAATGGGCAGAAGGCAATTGCGGCGACGAAGACACTTGTCGGGCCTGCGTGGTGCCAAAGGCCGGGTGTTCAGCCCCGCCCTGAGGGGAGCTGCGGGCATTTAAGGTGGTCCCATAGGAGAGCACTGACTTCCCCTCGTAGGACTGGCTATAAGGGGACTGGGGCAAAGGGGCAGGGGGGCCCAGGAAGCCTGACGAGGGAGTGCTACTATGGTAGTTTGTGCTTGCCCGATGGGTAGGTGCAACAGAGGAGGAGTTCTCCAAGGCAAAGGGAATTTTCCTGAGAAGTGCAAGAATACCCCAGATGATAATTCATTAAATACCGATAACCTACTACTTGTTATTACAAATACGCCATTTTAACACCAGGGGTGCAAACTTACTTCCACATCTGAGAGTTAACATGCTTGTCCATCATTGTGGTTAGAGCACAACGCACAGTGTCCCACTGCCGGTTAAAGGAATAACAGCCTCTTCCATAGAGTCGGGTTCCAAAAGTACAAAACTAAAAAGAAAAACGTAACTTATCTTTATGCTCTCCATTATTAAAATGCATGAAGACACGTAAATAAAGAGAAACTAAACTAATGAGTTACGCTTACAGCTGCTGGTCGAGGGTGATAGCCCGAATAGTGACAATCTATTTTGTCCACATTCTCCTCCCTGTCCTCATTTTCACCCTCATCACTGGAGGCTCGTGAAAACCCGTCTGGAGTAGTTTGTGGATGATGGGACACATCATGGACAACTGCAGGGTCCATCCCCCCTCCATGACCACTGTTAAGTCTGAAAAGAACACAGGGAAATATTCAGTCATGCTCAGAGTCAGCTCCATAATGATGAGATCAAATATTTGAAAAGCTTTATTCCGGCACTCACCGTGGAAGACCAGGGCTGCAGAACTTTTGTTTGCCGACAGATGAAGGCTTGGTGACCTCAACAATGGGACCGTTTCCATGAGCCACCTGATGGGGGTCATGTGTCGTGGGGGTGTGTGAGGCTGGGTGTGTTTCCCTGAGAGCGGCACTCGGCTGAGAATGAGGCTGATGGAGCTCCTTCTCTTTCTCTCGCTCCCGTTCCCTCTCTCTCGCTCTGCTCTTGTGCTCTGCCAGTAATGTGTCAAAGCGCTTCCTCCGTCCTGGCACTGCCCTCCGCTGGCTTAAGGAATGCGTCTAGCAGAGGAAGTGTAGCGTCGTTAGTACATATTGTCATACAGTAGCTTAAATGTACTCATTCTGGCTTACCTTGCATGTAAGTGATCTCGTGCATGGTTTGCGAGCAGACAAATCCATAACTCCACAGTGCATATCCGGATTAAATTCACGCTCTTGAGGGATAAGAAAAGGTTATAGTATAATGAGTTACAATCTAATACAACATGAAGAAGGAATAAAGACAACAACAAAAAACATGTGTATGCATAAATTATGATTTGATATTGACTGATCTCAACTTTCGATTTTATACTCTGGTTTTAATAATAAAAACAATTATTGTGGCCTTTCCTGCACTAGTAAGAAAAAAGATGGTGTTAACTCTGTCCTGCAGCAAAGACAAAGGAAAGTTCAACACCGATCCTCAGAAGCCCCGAGTTGGTGAAAACAACATGGCGGCGCACGGTGTTCGCAGTAAATAAAAACAACCGATTAAAATATTTGTAGATTTCTTGTGCTCTTAACACTTTCGTTTTCTTCCTATGCCAACTGCGATCTTATTTATAAGATCGTATATTACCACACTGTTTGGGTTTACAAAACAAGTAACTTAAGGCCATATTATGTTTAACGATTATTATTTATTTTACTGTCATTAAAATTTCCGACTTGACAACTGGAACACTCCAACTCGGAAAAAACAATTTCCTAGTTCCGAGCTCCGATCTCCGGGAATAAATGGAACGCAGCATAACATCGTCAGACCTCCACAGACCGCCTTCTACGACCGACAGCGCTGTCCACACCAAACATGCGCGTCCCGACCTTGGCCAAAGCCTACCCAACCACCTCGGACTGGCGATTATTGCGTTGATGTGAAAAGTCCTTAAGCCTCACAACATCCCCATCTCACCCCTCACCTGCCTCCGCACCACGCAAACACAAACCTCTGCAAAAGAGACGCAAAAAAGTGAACATTTTTTGCAACACGACAAGATGCTTCTTTCAGCTACAGCCTCAGAAATCCACCCAATACAAATAAAACGAGTTTTCCTCTTTGAGGGTGTATTGTCTGCGTGCACCGATAACCCCCGTGATTCTCTGACAGCTCCTCGCATGTCACCCATTGGACAAATTAGTGCAAGTTTGTAATCTTAACATTTACCAGCTCCTCTTCCTTGGGCTTGATCAGAGTGGTGCTTATAATATAATATAATATACATACACAAAGGGTATCTGCAGGGGTGGACAAGTAAATAGAATGTAAAGAAAATCATAGTCACAAGTTTAGTCACAAGATTTTCACAGTTATCATCCTACTGTGATAACTGATATCACAGTAGGATGTAAAAACTTTTTCCCATTAGGCATTTTAACAAGCAAACCATTCAAGTTTAAACAACCCTAACCCATAATAAAAATAGAACAGAGCAATCAGTCTATTTGCGTGGGCTAGGGGTGTCACAATTTAAATTTGAGTCACCATTATTGTGAGAGAAAATATAATATTTTTTATTACGATTATTCACAATTATCGACCGAATGAAAGGAAACAACTGATATTTATAGTTTTTGTCATGGGCGAGGCTTGCCCACTTTTATGTCAAGCACCCATAAAATTATAGGCCAAAAGAAAAATTACACACGTTCAGACATAAATGATATCAAATGTAAATAATGTTTTGTTAAGTACACTGTAATCAGAGTCAAACCACCCCCACTGCAAATGTTTCGATCCATTTAGAAAATGCCTTTTAATACTTGAACTAGTAAACATTCACCTTTTTAAAAATCAAAAGGCTTTAAGCCTCCTTTGCATTAAAATAATTATAACTTTACTACTTTATAATTCATTATAATTATTTTTCATTATATTATTATTAGGCCACAATGTAGTCTAGGTTTTATGTTAACAAAACTTATGCGGTCCTGCTGAATTCTTTGTCAGGTGTTTTGATGAACAAACTGAGAAAACGTTTTTCTAAAGCAACAGGACTCATGTTTGCGCTTTCACTTTTTCTTTTTGTTACTAGAGTGCGTTAGCTTTTTGTTTGCATCCTGAGCCAGTTGTGGCTATTTTCGAACATTTGGGCAAACTTTATAGAGAATTACGCAGTTCGTTACCTTGACTTGGACATTTACAGTAAAGGATTATCTCCAGATGTTTCTCATGTTGGACGTATCGGTGCCTTTTGCTGCAACTTCCCCACGACAGGATTAGCACGACGGACGTCCATTAGCGACAATAACAACTTGGTCATCTTTTGGATACCTAAAGAGGTCCCACTCTGCTGACTTCAATTGTTTTCTGGGTGGATGAAGCTCTGGAGAGCGTCCTTCTGCCTCGCTCAACTATCGGTGAGTTTACGCGCTGTGGCCAGTGCTTCAGCGGGAAAAAACGAGGTATCGCTTTGCGTTCTCGGACCATGTTAATGAGCTGTATAAGCTACTCACAGCTACGCGTCTGTGCATTAGTTGGCTATTTTTAAAACGAAATTGTGAGCAAATAATTGAGTGAAACACCAATTTACCATGGATTTAAGACCAAATAGGCAGAATTTTTTACTTTTTAAGACCCTGCGGATACCCTGTGTGTGGATTTATATATGATGCGGGGCGTATTGTTTTAAATGTTATAATCTGTCTGTAAAGAACTTTGTGATACCTTTCGGTATGAAAAGCGCTTTATATAAATAAAATTTGATTGATACAAAATAATGAAAAAGTTTGCACTGTACTTAAATTGCTGACCTGTCACTTTCTTGTTGAAGTGGCGTCGGCTACTGGCACTGCAGGAGTCCTGCTTCTTGTCAGAGAGGACCGTGAGGTGACCTTTGCCATTGGGTATCTGACCCGGGGCTGGTAATGGAGGCTTTGGTATGGAGGGACAGTTAAGGCCTGGTTTCAGGGCTGATGAGGAGGTGGTGGTGATGGGAGTAGTGTTGGAGCTCACAGTGGTGCTAGAGGAAGATGTTGAGGAAGATGAGGCGGTAGTGGGAGCAGAGAAGGTCGGTACCAGCTTAGCTGAGGAGTCCACATTCAGATGCATCTTCTCCACCTTGACAGCCGGAGTGAGGCTGGAAGAGAAGGTTAGAGATATGAAGAAGGCAGCAAGGAGGAAGCCGAGAGTTAGAAACAATGAACCAGTGACAAGGCCATGGCAGGACAAAGATGTGCATGTGTGAATGGGGCTGGAGGACAAAAACACACGTGATATGATTCACCAAGTAATCTGTTTGAAAGCACCCAAAACAAAACAAAAATATTTTTATTTATTTAATAGTTTAATAGTTTTCAATGCTACTATAAAAATGGTCGTCTGGTAGAAGTATTGTGAAAAAAGATGGTAAAAGCTCTTCCTCAAATATATTTATTGGTTTAGTATAAATAAGACAAAGACCAGACAAATCTTTTCCCTTAGCACCTCCAGTCATGTTATACAGTGCAATAAATAAGAAATATAGCAATAAAAAATAAGTTAGTAATAATAAATAGAATGGGGTCTGTGTGGTCCTGGCACAGCCTGGCCCAGGAATAAAATCTAAACATATATATCCAAAACATAACAGAGATTGAAACTTACATTTTATCTGGCTGCAGTGCCCTTGGGTAAAAGGGGGGCCTTCTTGGAATGGCCGGCAGCTTCTCTTTGGGTGGTTTAAGCAGTTTGGAATTGGAGGAGGCTGTTGAGGAGGCAGAAAGGTTGGATCCAGTGGAGGAGGGTCGACTATTAATCCCACCACCGACCACTCCAGTGGTCGATCCCGAGCCGAGCCCAGGCCCAAAACCACTACCACTGCTGCGATTCCTTCCTGACACAGGGAAGGGTGATGTGGTCCCAAGTTTGCTGGCAGAACTGTGTCTTCTCTCTGGTGTAAGACAGTAGATGTCCTCATTAATAAAAAAACACAATCAGTACAGGAAAGACATGAAAGACACTATAACAATCGCCACATTTTATTTTATCGTCACAGCCAAGAACAAATATGCAGCATTTGCTATTCCTGCAAACTGAGCTTGAAATAGAACCAGCCAACAGGTCAGGAGTTTGATTTCCTGCCTATGCTTTTTAGAACAGCTTCTGATAAAAGGCTGTGTGAAAGCAGAAAGAGTTAGAATGCAAAAAGAAAAACGTTTCAAAAGACCAAAAATCTATTTCAGTAACAGTAATAAAGATCATTTATTTATATCCACATAACTGTTACTTTATCAACACAATCCTACATTATTTAAAGGTGTGTCAGTCACATGGCACAAGAAATGTGTCAAATATCATACTGTTTAAGATAGTCAGTGGTGCTAACCGTAGTGTGCTTGAAAGGCTTGGGGCTTCACTACGTCCTTGCAGTGGCTGCACATTACCAGGTAGAAGTCATCCTGTGCGGGACACTGGCCAAAAATGGGCATGTCTGCAAATAGATAAATGGAGCATAGATGAAGTTTAAACCATTATCTTGCCTGAGGTTTGTTTAATAGTGAAATTCAACATTAAGTCCACGCAATCGAGACACCTGGATCTTCTCAACTTAAAGCTGATGTTTCATGGCATTCCAAGCCACTTCCTCAATTGAGATACACGTTAGTCCACCTGGATTTTAGATTCCCGTATCCTCCTTTACACTGGCTGGAAATGCTAGAGACTTTAGACCTCTTATCCAAAGATGACACCAATAAGCATTAGCATTAAATGAAACCACAGGCCCAAAATAACTGCGCATACTGCAAAATAACACATATAAATAAATTGACAGATCCTCTAAATTAAGATGCAAGTGCTCACAATAACAAGAAGTCCATTTTAACACACTCGACCGAGCAGCAAGGGTTCTCCAGTCGTCACTCGACCACTACTTGGGGAACTAGGGCCCTTATTAGGGCTGAACGATTTTGGAAAATAATCTAATTGCGATTTTCTTTCTTCAATATTTGCGATTAAATATGCGCTTATTGTTGCATGGTCCTCTTCTCATTCTAAAGTGCAGGAAAAGTAAGAACAAACGTCTGCTTTAAAAGGTTTTAGGAAATCAAACTCCCAATGAATACAAGATAAACTATTTATTATTATTTCGGCCATTCAAATCCCTGTCTGAGCTGCGACTCGTAGTTGCTTCAGATGTGTGTTACTGATGGACACGGAGAGGCCAGATGGAGCACAGGCCAAAACACAGTGGAATTAGGAGCAGCATTTTGGTTTTGGGGATGTAACTTTGGACAATATGACGAAAGAGAAGACAAGTGATGCAAGGAGACGACGACATGAGGTGCCAAACACAGATACGTTTGACTCGCAGCCATTTAGTGACATTTCAGCTTAAACAGCACATTTCAAAATAAGACATGACACGGACTCCTGCCTCGGATTGTAGTTTCCAACCCTTTTCATACAGCAGTTTAGTGTTTATATCTAGCGTCTGTACTACTTACAGGAGCGCATATGCGGGAGATGCAAAGGTAATGAACCGTCATTATGCTTTTGAGATAAGTTCTTTATCCACAACATTCCCAAACATAAGCCTCCTAAACTGAGCAACAAACAACTCTTTACAAGCAGCACAGGCTCACCTATATCTCTGTGGAGGCAGAGACGTGCGACTCCGGAGGTGAGGGAGTTTCTGTGATCAGAGCGTGTAGCAGCGAGGGAATGGCGTGATTAGCGCTGCGGCTAATGCAATGCTAACGGAGAAGAAAGCAATAGTCCTTCGCGGTGGCTGCATTATAAACGCTGATATTTTCACTGTACATCCACAATCTACCGCGCACCTTAACTAGACTGAGACGTAAACAAAAGCATGCGGTGGAGCGGACTTTGCCGTCATATCTCGCTGCTCCATTCAATTCCAAAATCGCGTGCGTTGTGTAATATCACGATAAAATTGTAAATGCAACAATTAATCGTTCAGCCCGAGGCCTTATCCTTAAGCACGCTAAAAGGCACACCTCGGTATAAATAAAGTTGCCTTGCCTTACTAAAAGGATATACTATGAAAGCTTCCTTTCAAGGATACTAGAAGCTGTCTAGTGTCACTATATTAACACCTCAACAAGTCTGGAGTTTTTCTTAATGAAATGAAATGCATTTCATACACAAGGCAACTCAATGCGCCTTGAAGTCCTTGCAGAATATTGTAAAAAATGATCCAAGTTAATGTTACACTCATTTTAAATAATTTGCTGATTTTATTTTTCAATATTTCTTCATGTTTTGTGTTTTTTAGTATTTTCCTTCAAGACAAAAAGTCCAAACCCAAAGAGTCAAGGCACATTTCCTTGCCCAGACCAGAAGCAAGGTCAAATAAACTCATTCTCAAACTGGTGGTGGTGTTCACTTGGAGCGTTCCCCTGTTTGCAGTCCAGCTAGAACTAGTTATTCTGCTTTGAGTGAACTGGCACTGAACTAGATTTGGTTTAAAAGTGGTGAAATTATATTTTCAATCTTGTTTTACTTCGGGTTCGATAAAAAGGATAAAAAGCATTGGTGCAGAAGAAAGACGAATACATTGTAGGAAAAGGACAGCGAGAACTAGAGCAGCAAAGCACAGTGAGGCCTAGGCAGACAAAGAGTGAAAAACAGACCAACGCTCAAGGAGCATCAGACAGAAGCAGGATAAGAGCCCAGTTAATTTCAGCATCCTCACC
This sequence comes from Proterorhinus semilunaris, assembly GCA_021464625.1. NCBI lineage: Eukaryota > Metazoa > Chordata > Actinopteri > Gobiiformes > Gobiidae > Proterorhinus > Proterorhinus semilunaris. The sequence goes on from CM038344.1 coordinate 14,355,480, forward strand.
CATGGCAGTGATGAATGATCTAGGAGGAGTAGTCGCAGCTCTAGCCCAGTCTGACCACGGCGCAAACTGAAGGCCATTGACCAGCAAATAACTACATTCCCCGGCAATCTTTTCCATAACACGACTAATTCAGGTAGAACAATTAGTTATCATATAAACAATTAATCACTTGCACCAAATGAGTTTCACCGTGGACGCGTCTATTGTGTGCTAGAACGACAGTAACACGGTCAAATAAATCTGTTGGTGAGTCATGACAGAGGTGTAGTCATCCACTTGTTATAACCCCAATAGACACACACAGCCCATAGGAGTATTACAGTCAGAGCACACACACACGTCCATGAACAGCATGTGCTGATCAGCCCCCATGGCACAAACAAGAGTCAGACAGACGCATGACATGATCAAGCCATGTTTCGAGCTCCCAACTCATCCCACAGACCTGAATTTCAATCATTCTGTCGCCATAAGAAACACATTAGCAGAACAAGTGCCAGCAGAGAGGAAAAATGGACTTAATAAAATACATTTCCTCGACGTGCCAACTTCTGTCAATTTAGCAAACAGATTCAACTTTCTTTGGAGATGGACAGGTCACATTATTGACTTGGGATGCAACAATTCACTTTAGTCACGATTCGATACGTATTTCGATATGAAGGTCACGATTATATTTAGGAGTGTCAACGGTCCAGCTATCTCACGGTTCGGCTCAATTCACGGTACAAGACTCACGGTTCGGTGCATCACGGTACAAGTGCGATTGAAATAAGTTGTTTTTTTTAAATACAATTGCTTAAATGTTCATTATTATGCATACATTATTATGTCTATAATCTCCGAATAAAGTTGGCAATGCTAACTTTTCAAAGCTGCTTTATGATAAAATGAGAAAACAAAATGAGAACAAAATTGTAGCGCTATAAAGTAAAAAAAAGTTTGTTAAGTGTTGGTTTCACTTTCCATAGATGGCGGCTAAAACACACAGAGCAGCGCATTTGATTTGAGACTCGTGTTTGGGCTGGTCTTGGACAACTTTATGCCTGTACTTTAATGGAAACAAAGCTTTCGAGGCCAGATTATGACCAGGATTGGTTCTTACGCCTTTGTCGGCGCCTCTGACAAAGGCACTAGATCCATCATTCACCGAAGCCTGCTCATCTACAGGAGAAACCATTACAAAGTCACACTCATGCCATGTGTTTTTGGAGAATGTAACTTTGCAAGTCTCGAGTGTCTGCCTTCAGTTTAGCGGCAAGTGATGACACACATGCGCTTTGTTTGGGTGCGCAACTACACACACGACACGTGCCGTGGAGCTTATAAATTAAAAAACATAGGCTAAAACTTACACCATTACTGTAGTATGATGCAAATTTACAGTGTATTCTGTCACCGCACATTGTTACACTCCTCTGAAATAAATAAATAAATAAATGGCTCAATTGATAAATTAACTGTAACCACTAGAGACAAAAGGCCACAATTTAATTTCAATGATTCAAATACAACCTCTGGTTAATGACCCATTACAAGACAAAATGTATTACGATTGTATAAAGTAATGTGGGATAGAGGTTATAAATTGAGTTGCATTTTGAGAGATGGACTTTAGTATAAAAGGTAGACATTAGGGTAAATTGTATGACAATTATAATTTTGGTATAATACTAGCTATTTAATTGTAAAAGTTGTAATGAGGCACAACTTTAACTATTTTGAAGGCTGCAGAAAACATCTATTTCATAGGCTAATAGGTTAATGTGATATTGAGTGATAAGAGGATTGGGATTTGCCCAAAATGAACAAGATTACTCCGGCACAACGACACACACGATAAGTGTTGGAATTCTATGTCTTTTAATGTGTGAAAACCTAGAGAAACAGCACACATACACCTTTTGCCCTGAAAAAAAAAAAAAACACACTCACCTTCTCGGCACAAACGCATGGCTTCGCGATTTTTCCCGAAGTCTTTAAAACTTTCCTCCAATTCAGCACCTGAAAACAAGGCGATTGGAAAAACACAGATAAATAGTTGCACTTGCTTGCCTGCCCATGCTATTGCTACCAGTAGGGTGTCTTCGTATTCCACCAAAACTGCATGCAATCGGCCAAAAAAGACAGACAACACTAGCAAGTGTCGCGCTCGGTGTCGCTACCACAAGCTCAATCGGGGCGGTACGGGACTCACCGTCGTTGCTGGGGAGTTTGACGGCGTCGACCCAGTTGCTCCAAGGCTGTCCCAGCATTATTTCTGGGCTAGGCAGGGATCTCCGCTCCGCAACAGTCGCCATTGCTGTGGAGCCTTCTCCCCGCTGGATCTGCTGCTGCTTCAGCTGCTGCCTGGCCGCTCGGCGTAGCTCTCCCCTGACGTCATCTTCGGCCCTTTCCGACATTCTTTCCGCTACAATGTAACAACACGGGAGTCAGCTTTACGCGCGGTCGGGATAGGACGACTCTTTTTTTTTCCACTGATTGACGCGACCAACCGCGTGTCGTTTTGGCCGTGCCCGCCCCTTCAACCAAAACACAACCTGCACGCAACAAGTAGACTTTATAAAAGGCTGAATAATTAAATACTCCAAACTCATCTGGAGGTCACAGCGCAACGAACCAGCACGGCTTTGTCCAATAATAGCCTTGGAAATTGGTCCAATAAATAAAAGTGTTAAATTTCTCAAAATTTGCATAATACTTATTCATTGCAATGCTTTTTTTATTTTATTTTTTTTAAAAGGTGCGACACATTTTTTTATATTAGCCCTTTAAGATTGAAAACACATGAACTTTGTAGAAAGGTAGCTCCATGACCTTCACTTTTACATAATTTCTTTCTTTCTTCTTGCCACTCGTCCCTGAAGGCCAGATTTGTGTAGAGTACGACTTATAGTTGTCCCATGTACAGATTCCCCCAGCTCAGCGGCAGTACGTCGCAGCTCCTTCAGAGTTATCTTGAGGCACTTGGTTGCATTTCTGACCAGTGCTCTCCTTGTTCGGTGTGTTAGTTTAGGTGAACGGCCGTGTCTTGGTAAGTTCACAGTGGTGCTATACTCGTTCCATTTCTAAATGATGGATTGAACAGTCCCCCTATGAGAGACCAACAGGCCCGTTTGGAACCATTTGGAACCATGAGGCCGTCCTCCCGTGGACCCACCACCTGCAGGAGGAGCCATAGGGGACTGGTGCAATGTGACTTGGGCAGCTCCGGCAGCTGCCCCCACGACCCGGCAACGGACAAGTGGGAGAAAATGGATGGATGGATGGATGGATTGAACAGTGCTCCGTGAGATGTTCAAATCTTGGGAAATCTGTGTATAACTTAACGCTGCTTTAAACTTCTCCACAGCTTTATCCCTGACCTCTCTGGTGTGCTCCTTGGCCTTCATGATGTTGTTTAGTGACCAATACACTCTGACCATAGCTCTGAGGCCCTCACAGAACAACTGGAATTATACTGAGAGTAGATTACGCACAGGTAGACTCTTTTTAATGGTTAGGGCAAGGTGTGAACATTCTGCAGTCATTAGGAATGTTATAACAGCAATTTAATGCACTCAGAAAATGCTGTATGAATACTTATACACGCCCCACTTTTCACTTTTCTGTTTTTTGTAAAATAACAGAATCATGTATCATTTTGCTTTCACTTCACAGTTGTCTGTTACTTGTGTGTGAACTTTCAGTAAAAAATTCAAAATAAAATCTTTACGTTTAGGGTTCGAGAGGCACTGTAAATACACTAAATAAGCGTAACATTTTACCCAATAAATATACTAAAATACAAGAATTTTTTTAATTGCAGATATTTTTATCATTGAAAAAAACTAAAAACTAAAAAACGAACAATCATGTGTCTTTACTGTGAACCTGGAATGAGTCAGATCGATAGTTCAGTGTCAATAACATTAGCACTGATATTAATCTAGGATCACTCCAGCTTGAATCGTTCGGGGAGACGACGCACTTTTGGAGTAGAATTTGCTATATACTGGTTGGATGAAGCACATTCCAAATCCATTAAATGTCATGTGTGTTTGCGAGTATGTAGCAGTGTACTTCTTGTTTTCTCCATCATTGTCACGTTGTTACTCAGTATCAATTTGGCCCAAACCGCTTTTGGTTCCATAGACCCATTCCATACTAAATTAGGTATGCGCGCGCAGGCCCGGTGCACAACAAAAACTATATTGCAGCAGCACCGCCACGCGATTGACAAGCTTTTGTGAATCGCGTACAGTGCCATCGTATCGCGTTGTTTATTGCACAAATAGAAGTACCAACAATTTTACATTTCATAACATACAGGCACAGCCGTTTCAGAAGAATAGACGAGATGGTTGCGCGAGTCAAATGAGTATTTTTCAGTGAATCCTTTGCTCCTGACACAATGTTTTTAACATGATGCTAGTGACTGTCCATCAGTAACTAACAGCCTGCCATGTAATCTTGAGCTATTTTTTTAGACAAGAGACTAGTGCTGGGCGATATGGAAAAAACCTATATCACGATATGGATTATTTTATATCACGATAACGATATATATCACGATATACCATAATATAGTCCGTTTTCAGTTATTCTTTCAAAAGTTTAAAAAAAAGTAAGTAAGTAATTTTTATCTTACTTACTTTTTTTTAACTTTATTTTGAAGCAGTGGTTTCGCTATGGATAATTTATATAGCCTGTATTGTTTATGTCAGGAAAAATGTGAGACAGCAGGATAAATGGGCTAAACATGATCTGAACATCTGAGTCCTTTATACAGTCTATGGTCCTGACACCAATTTAACAACAGAAATGTGTAAACTCGTGCGTAGAGAACGACTTATTCAGAGCATCATCTGCTCCTCAATATCAAGGCTCATATTACACCAATACAAATGTAAATTGGAGCTTATATCTCAATTTTAACGTAATGTTTAAGAAACAGTGGGCGAGCCGTTTGCATCGTACGTCTTTAGCTGCTCTACGCGCTGGTCCGTCTCTTACCTCCTGCACCAGCCTCTCCTCTCTCTTCTCTCTCGTGTGTTTAATCCAGATCCATGCACTATCAATGCGCATTGAGTTGCCTTGTGTACGAAATGCGTGGTATAAATAAAGTTGCCTTGCCTATCAGTCAGCTCCGTTGTGAGATCCATCACTAAAAAGCTGTTTATTTGCCGTACGTGAAGCAGAGCGAAACCACGCGGTGTTTAGGGAAGTAGCTGAGAGCCCCGCGCGCTCAGAGACAGATCAGCGCTGCGTCAAAGCTAAACATATTACGCAAATGACGGAGAATTTTCGGTTAATGTAACCTCTGTTATGAAGTGACATTTAACTCAGAAATAAGAATGCTGAGTGTAGTAGTAGGGGTGTACGTCCATTAGATGTCGCCGTTGCTACAGCAGGTGTGGCGGGCGGCGGACAGCAATATCGTAAAGCAGGTGTCGTAAAACAACAAGACGGAGTTTCTTTGCGAAAAAGTTCTTTTTTATTCTTGTTTATAATCACTTAATATAAACTTAGAGGATGCGTAGTGACAAGAAAACACTAATACATTCTTTGTGGCCTATTTAATGTAATATTTGCTTTAATAATTGATGAAATTAGGTTAGAAACGATATAAACGATAGAAGAGAAATGCCACGATAGACACTTTTCTATCGTCCCCACGATATGTATCATCATATCGCCCAGCACTACAAGAGACCGCTACAAACTAATGGGAACAGCGCCTCCTGAGGATTCACTCAGAAGTCACATGACGCTTGCGCGCATATAACCCATTTTAACGAAAAGATTTAAATAGCTTCAGTCTTCATCCACGTTCATTCTTCCTTTACAGACTGCAAAAAATGCATTTTACTGTATAATCCAAGATGTTAGGCAGCGTGTCTTTGTGGCAAAAAGCCGCAACAAGAAAAATATGTTTTTTTCTGAATCACCGGAAAACTATGGATTCAGTATTTATAATCACATCCACTCTCACAAACACACAGCCTAATGGCACTTGAAAGGTCAAACTTTTTTATGAGATGGTGGGATAATTCCACCCATTCCATCCCCATTGACCACGAGATGAACCTTCGTATTTTACCTTTTCCATCTATGCTATTGGATTAATCTCAGATTAATTTAAAATTGGAGTAGGGCCTTATCTCCTGTGAATCTGGCTGATTCCGAAACCGTTAAATTGGTAAGAGGTAGGGCTGGGCGATATGACAATATAAGACCGTCTTACAATCTCCAGAGATGACGATCTGTCATTTTTGTGGGATCGTTTTATCACGGTTCTTTTCAACATCAGTGACTTAAACCCAAGCCACTTACTGCTACGCAATGTCGGACGCTAATGCGAGCGTTTGGCAGCGAGCCGCTGCCAATGTTATCGCTTTAGTAAGACTCTTATTGTGAAAGGGTCAGACAGCAACAGAGCGCTGTATCGCAGCAACTTGACGTCATGAGAGAGACGTCTCAGAAAAGATGCCAAACAGCAACAGACACGAACAAGCCTTTACCAAATTAGTGTTACTATTTTACTTTTATTGTCTGGAGTTGTATTGTGTTTTTTAATGTATAGAGTTAGTTTGTTGTAGTTCTAAGTCTAGTCTAAGTTCTAAGTCGCGACTTGTGAGAACCTCAATGACCGCGGCACAGGTGGGGTCAGCCAGCGCGTCCTCTGATTTTGACCTTGTTCTTTTACTACTCTGAAGCCAGGAGAGCAGAGTCAAGTGTTCATTGTATTTTAACCGAGCAGCGATGGTGGCGTTTCACACACCCTCTCCGGGATCCGCTTGTTTGTGTGGACGAGCATGACGTTAAGTTGTTTACAGCAACGCATGGCGCTTTTCACTCATAAAACTCAAGGGTGTATGGGTCCTGTAGTCTCTGCTCACGGTGAGACGAAATAGGAAGCGTGGATTGTGAAGAGTGCTCTGAAAAGCGGCGGAGCAGCCAAAGGATTAAAACAAATGCAAAGATTTTTTGGAAGTGGCGGTCGGTACCGAGTACCGGCCCACTTAAAGCACTGTTTGTAATAAAACCTAAAATAACTAGCAGGCCTATTTTGGAATTCAATTTGAAAATTAGTTAAAAGAAACAAATATAATATGATACTAAATTAATTGAAATTTAAATACATTTAACGACAAATCATTTTTCAAAAGACAACATTAAGCTTTTACCACTTACTCAAGGTGAAAAGAGTAACAATTTCCCGGATGCGACTAAATATGTTTCCTTTGTTGCACCAGAGACCCTGCAGGAACCTCGTCACACCTACTTTACGAGCCAAATCATGTCAGAGAAAGCACTAAAAAAGGCAGAGACTGTCTCCTCTCATCTCTGTGCAAACTGCCCTGGGTGGAGATCAAGCTGGTGATGCACTCTAAAAGCGCTTTCCAAGGACAAACAAACTTTCAATACTATAGGCTACACCACGTTATGGAACAAGGATGTTCAAGCTTTTTCATCATGGGCCGCACATTGAAGTGTACATGTAGTGGAGGACCACGAACGGGTGGCCAATACATTTAAATATTCAACAGAGTGCATTTAGCAGAGGTTTTAACCGGTCAACCACACTTTTATTTAGACTTAGAGCCATAATACAACTCTGTCACACACTAGACGTTCGCCTTTGAGGTAGGGCTGGACGATACATCATTATTTAAGATACATCAATATATTTGAAAATGATATGGAATTAGACCATATCGCAAATTTGCGTTGTAATACTTATTTTGTGGGGTATTTTTATTTAAGATATTTGTTAAATGTGCACCATACGGAGCTTTGTTATACAGTGTTTATGATTACATCATAAAGTGAGTTTTCAATAAAACTACTCGTATTGTTACTCTTATGTACGTTACATGCCATTCAGCTAGGGGGCACTGTTGCTTGTTTAGCGGATGTTGTTAGGGGAATGGTGAACCCATTGACAGTATGAACCTAGTGAGGGTTGGTTGTGACTGTGCAGTTGAGGAATAAAGTTGCCTGAACTAAAAGTGGAGTTATCTTTTGGACTAACATTGGTAGCAGAGGATGGTTAGTAACTACCGGGTTCCGCCGAAGTTTGAAGAGGGAAACCCCTACGAAAACTGGAAGAATGAAGTCAACATTTGGACCAGAGTTACAGATTTGGAGGGAAAAAAACAAGCTCTCGCCATCGCCCTGGTGCTATCAGGAAGAGCGGCGTTGGAAATTTTGGTAGATGATCTAAATAAAGACACTGGAATGACCACTTTGTTCGCTAAACTGGATGATTTGTTCCTAAAAGGGGAAAAGGACAGGGTCTATGATGCTTACACAGATTTTGACCGGATTATGAAAGAAGCAAACATGTCCATGGCGGACTATATTATTGATTTCGAACAGCGCTATTCTCGAATGTAAAAAAGTACAATATGGAGCTACCAGACACAGTTTTAGCTTTTAAGCTGTAGGACACTGCGTGTTTGGATATGACGGATAGGCAGTTAGCTCTAACTGCATGCACAGACTTAACATTTGCCTCGATGAAGTCCGCTTTGAAGAGAATATTTGGAGGAAAACGAGCGCGGCAGCACAATGTAGCCAGGAGTCCGTGTTTGCGACGGAGCAGCGACAGCAAAAAGGCAAGTCCTGGCAGCATCGCACTCAGAAGAAAACTCCACAGCCCGGTACCAACCCGCCAGATCAAAATGTGCAGTGTGCCAAAGTACATATCACTGGGCCACAGATTGTTCGCATAAAGGTGAGAGTGTTAAGATTACGGAAGATAAAAGAGACATGGAAGAGTGTAATATTACTCTGTACACCAAAGAATCAACGACAGATGCAGAAATATTTATGACCGAATGTTTTGGCTCAGCAATAATAGACACTGCTTGTACTAGGACAGTCTGTGGACAAGAATGGCTTGACACCTACAGTACTGTGCTACAGAAGAAAAGTGTAAAGATGATGAAAGAAACAGAAGCACAAAGTCACAGGCCTTTCAAGTTTGGAGATGGAAAAGTAGTCTACTCAGGGAAAAGAGTAAAGATTCCTGCAAAGATTGGCAACGCGAAGTGTAATATTGAAACGGAGGTGGTGCCTGTAAACATTCCCCTGCTTTTGAGTAAGACGTCATTAAAAAGGGCAGGGACCATTCTGGACATGGAAAATGACAGCGGAGTGATGTTCAACGAGAAGCGAGAAGATGAAAGTTTGAGAAGTTTCATAAACAGTTCGGGCATGGCTCTGCAGACAAAGTACAAAGACTTTTGAATAATTCTGGCAACAAGGACACAGAATGCACCAGCCTGCTGCAAAAGATTGTAAACCTGTGTGAAGTGTGTCAGATATACTGTAAAACAAAACCTGTTGTCAGCTTACCACTGGCATTTACGTACAATGAAACAGTTGCTGTAGATCTGCACGAGCTTCAGGCAGGGGTTTGGTACCTACACATTATTAACCAGTTTACTCGTTTTAGTGCTGGTAGTGTCCTAACCACCAAGAGGTCTTCTGAAATAGTCAAGCGTTTTATCCATGATTGGATCAGTGTACATGACCCACCGCAAAAGCTATTCAGTGACAATGGTGTTGAGTTTAATAATGAGGAAGTGAGAGACATGGCCGAGAACTTTAATATTGACGTTAAGACAACACCTGCCTACAGCCCCTGGAGCAATGGAAGTGAAAGCTAGTACTGGATGTGATTGGAGCACTGCAATGGACTGGGCCCTGATGGCAAAGAACTATATGCAAAGTGTGCATGGCTACAGCCCACATCAGCTGGTGTTCGGGCAGAATCCTAATCTGCCCTCTGTGTTAATTGACAAAGCACCGGCTCTAGAGGGGTCTACCAAGAGTGAATGGGTTGCTAAGCACATTTCAGCCCTGCATGCTGCAAGAAAGGCTTTTACTGAAGCCGAGTGTTCAGAGACGATACGCAGAGCTTTAAAGAAACAGCTACGGCCCACTGACGAGCGATACGAACCTGGAGATAAGGTCTATTACAAACGAGTTGACTGTCCAGAATGGAAAGGCCCTGGGCAGGATGGTGCAGTTGTTTTTGTCAGACACGGAGGCACCTGTGTCAGAGTGCACCAACTTAGGTTAAGAAAAGTTACTCTTGAGCATGAAGCCACTGGAAAGTATAAGAACTGGTATAACTTGGAGCTACTTGAGCCTGCGGAGATAGCGGGTAACAGTGAATCAGCAGATCTGTCGCAGTTGGAGGATCTTCGTGTCCAGGAAGAGGTTCGCAATACGGATACACACGAGGATGTTTGTGACTAAGGACGTGTCATTTGATGAAGCAAAATAAAAGGAAATACTAAATTGGAGACAGAACGAGGTGTTTGAAGAAGTTGAGGACAAAGGACAAAAGTGTGTCTCCACTCGCTGGGTGTGCACTCTGAAAGAGACTGAAAATGAGTGACCTCGCTCGGTCCTTGTGCAGCTGAGGTTTTTTTTGCCTTTTTCTGCAAACTGCATTTGTGGTTTCTGTGTTCCACATTGTTTTTCTGGATACTTTTGTACGTCTTTGCCGTGTTTTTGTGGAGGTTTGGTGGATTTGTTTACTTTGAGAGTCTAAAATGGTCCTGAAGAAAGAAGCTTTTTAAAAGGTAAACAAAATGCTAGCTCATCAGCTAAACCCATTTGAGACCTACACATTTCTTCTTCTGAGACACTGAAGAGGCACCAAGAGCCCCACAGCTGCAGCACAGTCGAGGCGTCACAAAAGGTACTACAGGAAACAAGAAAGGACAAGAGATGGTGAAAGACTGTTGTGAAGCGGAGGGAGCAGGGGAGGAAGAGGAAGGAGGAGGTTGAGCTGACCAGTGCAAGACACCACGCTCTGAAACAGGGACAAACCCAGGAGGCACGGCACCATTTCAGAGGATCAGATGAGACAGAGGGCAGCCAGCCAGGTTTTTTCCGAGTGCTACAGTTTCCCGGACCTCCAAGGTCATGCGGGTCAGGTTGACACAGCGGCAGCGCAGCTCAGCCGCAGCAGCTCGGGACTAACACCTGAAAACAATTTCATTGTACGCTTGTACAATGACAATACAGCACTTACTTACTTAAAATGGATTAGTACCTAAGGCAAGACTTGTTGCGCGAGGATTTGAGGAGCTACAAGTTTCTGAGTTGCAAAAGGACTCACCAACCTGTGCCTCGGAGTCACTAAGACTCCTAGTGGCAGTGTTATGTCAAAGACAATGGGAACTTCACTCAATGGACATACAATCTGCCTTCTTACAAGGCATGGAGCTGTCCAGAGACATTTTTATTAAACCACCGCCGGAAGTCAATCGCACAGGGACTCTTTGGAAACTGAGAAAATGTGTGTATGGTTAAGCTGATCCCTCATTGTATTGGTATAACAGAGGCACACTTGCAGGTGAAACACTCGCTATGTCTAAGGGGATTGATTATGTCATTTTTCTTTCAACCCTGTTTTCTGAACTCAATGCTGGTTGTATTGCTTACCCTGTACCAATAGTCTGTGTCACTGATAATTTCTCTCTTGTTGATGCTCTCAAATCAACTAAGTTTGTTGCTGAGAAAAGACTGTGTTTGGAAATTAGTTCGATAAAAGAACTCATCCAAATTAAAATGGTTCATCAAGTGTTATGGTATGACACAAAAGATCAACTTGCAGATTGTCTTACAAAAAAGGGAGCATCTTCGACCTCGCTTCTGAGGGCGAGTGAGATTGTTACTCTTATGTCTTATGTACGTTACATGCCATTCAGCTAGGGGGCACTGTTGCTTGTGTAGCGGATGTTGTTTGGGGAATGGTGAACCTAGTGAAGGTTGGTTGTGACTGCAGTTGAACATGGCAGTTGTGGAATAAAGTTGCCTGAACTAAAAGTGGGGTTATCTTTTGGACAATCGGTATTTGGCTTAATATTTAATTTTACAGCTCTTACTTTGCAGAAAAAATATTGGGATATATATCGTATATCGATATTCAACCTAAACATATTGGGATATGACTTTTGGTCCATATCGCCCAGCCCTACTTTGAGGATAATAATTGTGTAGAATTATTAAACCTGCAGTAAAACAACCATCTCTGGCAAAGTATGCCAACTCGGCAGGAAACAAACAGGAGGGCCAACAAAAATTGGTCTCAGAGCCGCATTAGGCCCCAGGGCCTAATGGTCCCCCCCTTTGGTCCCCCGTTATAGTGGGAACTGGTTTAATACCAGGGCAGCTTTAAGGGTGACATAAAATGCCTCTACTCACTTGCAGTGACGCGGTTTAACACCATCCAAAAGAACATGCATCGTTTCAGAGTCAGACCATTAAAGTGCAAATTAAACAAGTTACTTGAGTACTGATGAAAAAGTCGGATTTATTTTCAATAATTGATTCTAAGGACGATCTACATCGATTTGATAGATCAAAAAGAAGCATTTGCCCCTTTTATATATTTACTCACAGCAGAAAAAGTAACAATTATTTTTACTCAAGTAAGAGTACAGATATTTCATTATAATCTTTTGTCTAAAGTACTGTATGATAAAACTACTTTAAGAAATTTCTTCAAAAAGTTACTTAAATACATATACACGAGTATGGTAAATGTAACAGAGTACTACCCTGCTCTGGTTGTGATTCACGCACAAACCACTCCACATTTCACTTCCAGTGTGCTCTAGTGCTGATCCATGGTTAGGGATGTCAAGATTGACCGGTTTTAAAAGCTCACAATAGGTTAATCATAGAAATGTTTGCAGTACCTGGTAAACCAGTGTCACGTCTCAAGAGCCATAGCTCTGCGTATTTGTGCCAAACGTACGCACTCACCACCATTCACATTCATTATGGGCAGATCTGCTATACAGCCTTTTGTGTAGCAGATCTGCAAGTGTTCCTCTGGAAAATGCACATAAATGCTTGCTCAACTGGGGAAAGCAACTGGGGAACTCGGGTCAAAACAAGCTCCTGACTTCTGCGCCTTACGGTGGAAATCAGCTGATTTGTTCTTTTATCATATAATGTGAGGTTTCAGTTAAACTCTGCTACTTTCTTGATTTTAGTGTGATCTGTTGTTATCCACGGAGTAACATAACTGTAAGAAAGGGCAAATTAAAATGGTTAGCTTTGTTAAATGCTAATCAGTGATAAAAGACAGATTTTATTCTATTTTGATTTTATAATCAAAATCCCCAGTTTCCGATATAAAAAGCACATGAACACAAACCAACTGGGGAACATTACATCTTGGGAAAACGAGCTTCCCAGTTCACATGAATACAGCTTTTTTCCCAAACTCACTCACTTCATATGAACTACACTGGACCCAACAGAGCCATGATGATCCATGCTCTCCATTAGTAAAAAAAAAAAACTGACCCACGCATCTCTATTTTACACAGGCCTGTCATCATTTTGTTTCCATGCAGCTTTGTTATACTTCCTTAAAACAATGCCATGTAGATTGATCCAGTGCTACAGCTGTACAACAAATTCGATTATGATTTCGATTACTACGATACACAAATAGATTTTAAAAATGTGCCCTTACAATGTCCTTTAAGCGTGGTTTGTTTGCATGCAGCACAAGTACAATCGCAGCATGGACGAGGCTGAAATTGTGGCTGTAAAAATTCTATTAAATCTTTACAAGTTGTGATAACGCCTCAGATCCATGCTCTCCTTATACAGAAGAAAGAAAACAGACTGCAGCAGAAGTTATGAAGCATCTTGTACCCTTTGCCCTGGCTGCTCCACCAATGCAGCTCAAAGAAAAGTCAAATTATTTCATGCCGCCAGGATTATTGTTTCTATTCCATCGCATTTAAAGTGCTTCAGCGCTTTGATGACATAATCATCCGGCGACTTGCAGGGCAGCAGGGGGCAGGAGTGAGGGCACAGAGGAGATGTTTACAAAGTGAACATACTTGATATACTTTGCACTTTTCAAATTGTCCAAATATTATATTTTGCATTGTTTTGTGAAAATATTAATAGAAAATGAATGAGCCAGAAAATAATAGTTTTCAATTATTACCAAAATAAACATGATTATTATTCTTAATAAATGTGCAGCTCTATCTAGCGCTATGCTAAAATCGATCTGCCTGCCCCGTAATGGAAGGACAGGTGAGTACACACTGATGTGTGAAAAGCGTGGAGACTCGGACTGTCAGTCAGTGTCCACTGATTAGGAGAGTAAGAGTATCGCCAAACTTCATAAATCTTGTGAAAAGGCTACAATAACCTATGCAGATAAGTAGACTTCTAGGAGTGGCGCACTCCTGGACAAAAATGAATCAGCAGAGCTGACTGAAAAAACATTGCACAAGTTCACCGGACAAAGGGTCCGTTATGCAATTAGTAACAGTTAACTGGGTAACCATGAACATCTCTACTTGGAACTTAATTTTTCCATAATTCAAAATAATTAATTCTAAACTATCACTTTTACTCTATACAGAACCAGAAAATGATCCGCTGTTTGGGTGGAACTGTGTTCCACAGGAGCATTCAGACTTAAGACTTTGTTCAAAATCAAGCAGATGTGGATAAACATCATCATAATAGTTCAATGTCAATGTCATCACAATGTTCATTTATAATAAGAAACATTTATAAGATTCTTAAAACATTACTAAAAAGAAGCTTACCTTTAAAAAGTAAAAAGTAACCTATTTTTTACACTGTCAGACGATCCTCATCAGCTCAGGTTTGTCACAGGCACTGATGCACTGCGAAGGAAGTCTAAAGAACAAGCACAGAGAAAGGATAAGTAAAGCAAGCCATAATAATTACAAGCCAGTCATAATTACAAGTTATGAAAGAGCACAGATGGTGTTTGATGAGCTCTGTCCAGAAATGCATTATTGTTTAACAACCTCCTACAACAATGCAATAATACATCTTAATAGAGGAGGCAAATGTATTTTGGGACCTTAGTAATGCATTCAAAAATAATTCTACTCCAGTGTCTGTGTATGAATGAGAGTTTGAATGGGTGAGTGGTTCCTTGATGCCAGGCACTTTAGGTACAAGTGCGTGGAGACCATTTGCCATTTTACTCCCACAAATTGTAGACTGTAGCCCAAATAGTAAAATGTCATTGTTATAGTATAGGAATGTACAGAGAGAAATTATAATTGATATTTGAGCAATGTAGAAATTGAACCCGTACCTTTTGAATGGGCTTCACCTTTCACACACACAAAACTAGGTGTTTATCTGTAGCAACATTGTTTTGGATTACTAATGAAGAGGTCACAACAGACCACTAATAGTAAGACGAATGTGGGTGGACTTGAAAATAGTTTGTCAATTGAATACATGTCAAACAAAAATATAAAAACAGATTATTTTTTGTTATCAAAATGCATGGCTTTGCCTTGAAAGTACAAATTGAAAACCAGGCTAACAGTTAGCCATTTCTGAGTAGTCTTTCAGAAGGTTAGCTACACTCCCTTTTAGATATTTGCCAAGCGACGCTTTTTGATTTGACAAACGTGGCAATTTATCGCTGACAGCGTATGAAAAACAACATTATACCAAATACAATTGTTTGTCAAATCTAGCCCAGTGAGTCTGGGTAAGTGACTGGCACAGACGTAGCCATCAGTTGCTACATTAGCCTGCTAGCTGAACCCTGTAGCCAGCCGTTACTAGCATTAGGAAACTGGCAAAAGCCTTGACAGCACAGCACAAGGAATCTACATTTGTCACGGACTAACACAGACAACGCTCTTACCGGTGTTCTAGCTGTAGTATATAAACACAAGACTCCAAAGAGACAGAAATATGCTGGATGCACTGGGATAAAGCCTAAAGACGATGAAAAAGAGCGAGTTCAGAGCTCAGCCTCTGTGGAGGTCTTCACCTGGTGCGTCCATGTCTGTTTACCAGACTGCATTCTGGGACCTAGACGTCACCGCGCACGTAGGCACTTCTGATCAATTCAAAACAGAACCAACTTTTAAACATATTACCACGACAACATCAACAAGCCGCCTACTACTACTACTACTTGATAATAATAATAATAAATAATAATAATATAATAATAATAATAATGGCTTAAACTTGTATTGCACTTTACAAGCCTGTGTTACCAAGTTTTTAAAGCGCCACACTATAATCACTAATCAGTCACGCCATACATGGTGGTGGTATACATTCTAGCCACAACTGCCCTTGGGAGGCCAGAGAATGCCAATCTGTGCCATCGGCCCCTCCGACCACCACCAACCACTCACACGCTACATTCATTCTGGCCTATTGTACATGTTTTTAGTGGTAGGGGGAACTGTAGTACCTGGAGGAAACCTACGCGGACACGGGGAGAACATGCAGATGAGATGGAACCCAAAACCTTCTAGCTATGAAGCACGAGCACTAACCGCTGTGCTACAGTGCCGCCCAAAATAAGCCTACATGAAATAGGCTGAAATAAAAAATAAACAAATCCAAATTTAAACAGGTTGGGTTCATGTTGTAATTACAATCTTGCTAATGCAATTATATTAATCTTATGTCTAATAGGTAGTTCTTTCAACTGACAACAGTCATGGCAATGTGTTTGAGTAGCAGTCCTAATATCATGCATGCTGAGGAAAACAAAACAGAATAGACCAGCATGGAAATCCTGCCGGTCTGCTCTGGTTAATGCTTTTTTGATTGTTGTCCTAAGCAGGGACCCATTTGACAGAAAACTGTTTCAAATTATTTAATTTGTGCTGACAGAAACCTACCTCACATACACCCAGATGAATCACAACACCCCAACAGGATCTGAAAGCACCAGGTTTGGATAAAACACCAATTTGGATAGAATTGTTACATATGCAGGACATGTAGCCTTCCTTAGTGAAATGAGGACATCCATTTAAAAATTCTTCATAAAATTTGAAATATAGAGATTATTACAGAGAACATATAGGCCTTAAAGTATGGCGATAACTTTTGTAAATCACTCAAAAAATTAGCTTGGCTGTATGTTTTTCAGAAACAATCTCTCTCAGAAAACACAAATCCCTCTAAATCTAACAGGGAAATATTCTAACGAAAAGAAGAAAAATATAATTTTTTATTCCATCCATTTTCTTCCACTTGTCCATTGCCGGGTTGTGGGGGCAGCTGTTGGAGCTGCACCAGCCCCTATGGCTCCTCCTGCAGGTGGTGGGTCCAGAAGGACGGCCTCATGGTTCCAAACGGGCCTGTTGGTCTCTCATAAGGGGCTTCACCCATTCATACTCTCATTCATACACCAGTGTACGCAGACACTGGAGGCAAGGAGGCAATGTGTCTTGCCCAAGGACACAACGACAATGTGCACCTTCAGTGGCAGGATTCGAACCCCAACCTTCCGATCATGAGACGACCCGCTCTACCATCTGCGCCACCGTCGCCCCCTATAATTTTTTATGATAACTAAAAACTAAATTTATATAGCGACTTTCTACCTGCTTTAGGCACTCAAAGGCCTTTACACCAAGGAAATACTCACCCATTCACAATCTCCTTCATACACCAATGTCCGTCTGTCGCCTAAACAAACAAAATGGAATGAATGATGTCACGGATAAAAAAAAATCATGAAACAATTAACCTTCCAAGAACCCCCAGGCCTTGATCAAGATTTAATCAAGACTAAACCAGGTCAAAAATAGACCTTAAATGGACTAAGTCTAAACTGAGTGTAAAGTCTTCACCAGAAAGCATTAATAAAGCATTAATACAATTCCTGATTAAAGCCTATAATTGCAGGTGACCCTGAGAACCACATGACGAAGCCCATACCAGAGGAACACATACCACAATTTGAAAAATGCTGCAATACAGAAAAGTATTAAGAAAAGTAAGATAGATGAATGTATTTTTAAATACAATCAAATAAATACTCTATCCATCAATTTTCTACCACTTTACCCAGGACCGCTGTGCTCCTCCACCTGTTTTGTGGGGACACCGAGGCAACACCAGGCAAGCTCAGCTCAGAGTCCCTCCAGCGTGGCCTTGGTCTTCCTCCTAATAGGACAATGGGCCTGGAACAACTCCTGAGGGAGGCGACCAGGAGGCATCTGAAACAGATGCCCGAGCCACCTCAATTCCCAAACCGGACACCCTCTGGTCCCGCACTGGGAACAGGTCTGACTTACTGCCGGCAATGCGAACCAAGCTCCTGCGGTCCTACAGGGAACAGACAGTCCTTAGCAGAGGATCCAGACCCCATACTCCCGGAGCAGCCCCACAGAACACCACGAGGGACACACTCGAACACTTTCTCCAGATCCACAAAACACTTGTAGACTTGTTGGGCGAACTCCCACGAACCCTCGAGCACCCAATGGAGGGTATAGAGCTGCTCCAGTGTGCCGTAACCGGGATGAAAACCGCATTGTTCCTCCTGAATCCAAGGTTCGACTATCGTTCGGATCCTCCTCTCCAGCACACTGGAGTAGACCTTTACTGGGAGGCTGAGGAGTATGATCCCTTGGAGCACACCCTCTGATCCCCCTTCTTAAAAAGAGGGACGATCACAAGGCCTTGTTGAAGCTTGACAAAGTCGATCATCAACCTCCAGCTAAGGGTGGCTGGTGCCACGTGCACTTATGGAGACCATTGTGCTCAAACATGGTATAACTTGCACAGAGATGTCCAATAAAAGAACTGCAGTAATATGTATTCTCCATGTTGCCAGTTGATTAGTTTGACCCTTAAAACAGGCAGTTCTTTTGTAGGACTGTACTCAATATATTGTATTGGTATGTCGTTACGGACTATGTGACAATACGTGTAGGCCTATCATATTAAGACACCTGTATCGTGATATGCAATTATGTTTGTCTTACCATAGTCTTTAGAACGTATCACAACATGCCTAAGGCATAGAACACTGAGCTTATTGGGCATAATAAAAAACCTCCATTCTCATAATTCGGAATATATCTATTATTATTGAATCACAATATGTATCGTATCATGAATTCTCTGTATTAGGGATATCGTAACGTAAGTTGTTGGTAATACCCAGCCCTATAGTTCTTTCGAGCTGAAGACGCGCCAACAAGTGGGAGTAAAATCGAAAGCTGATTGTTGGTGCTACACATGGATCTATTAGGTGCTACACTACTAGACTAATCGGTCAAATGAAGACACGTGCCCAAAGAGTACGCTGGAGGTCGCCATTTCGGCTGCGTGTCATATGACACCTGTCAATCCCTGTGTTGATTGGTTTGCAGCGGGGAGAAGGAAATCATTGAGGGCATCTTTTCCACCTAGGACACCTATAGAAACGTATGTTTTGGTGTATTTTTTGTCCGAATTGCTACAGCAACTTTTCATGCAACAACAGCATCATTTTCATATAACAAACTCTTCTGTTTAGCGGTAGCTAACGTAAATAATCACTCAACCTCCACAATGGCGCGCGCCTGTGGGCCGAATGCGACGTCGCCATTTGTTGACCGGTAGATCATGTGGGGGCAGGGGGGAGGATAGTTGACAGAAGTGGACTGGTGGAGTTGAGGGGCTCTCTTCTTTACATTTTAAGCTTCTTATTTTTATCTGAATACAATCCAGTATGTCGTTGTTATAATGCACTATTAAAGATGCCAGCCCTCAAACATATTACACAGTCAGAAAGCATTTCTTATAGGCTGCAGGAAAAGCGGGTCTAGATCCACACTCCGGAACAATAGAGGGCGGTAATGGGTAAAATAAAAACAAGAGGAACCAGCCCGAGCCCACTAACAACAGGAAGAATATTCAAGACAAACATGGGAGCCGTAACAGATGGTACAGGATTAAGAAACATTTTTAATTATTCGATTATATGTACACAATACATACATTTTCCCTATTTTTAAAATGATGTGTTTCATGTTGATAAAACCCAGTAATAACTGATTGAAGCTAACCGCGGGCTAGCCAACTCATGCTAACACTGTGTTATTCTTTGTGAGTAAATGGGCTGACGTTGTGTGTATGCTTCTCCTGTATAGATGAAGTTATTCGTAAACGCCTTCTTATTGACGGGGATGGGGCTGGAGACGACCGCCGGATAAATGTCCTCCTGAAGAGTTTCATGAAATGGTGCAACTCTCCTGTTAGCCCAGAGGAAGGGTCGGTACTACACCACTGGGCTCCAACATTTCACAGCCCACTTACCTTCTTACCTGCTTTCTTATTTCGCTCTGTTGCGTAGATTCACACAGTATCAGAGGATGGTGGGAAACCTCGCCCAATGTGAGTTCTCAATGGGGAAGACCTTGATGGTGTATGACATGAATCTTCAAGAAATGGAAAATTATGAAAAAATCTACTCAAACATAGGTATTTGATATAGTTTAACACGTGTGTAGTATTATGTATAAATAGAACTAGAAATGTATTTATTTGTGTTGATATGCCATTCATTCCTGTTACCCCCCTAGAACAAAACATAACTTCTGCACATGAGAACATAGCAGAGTGCAAAAAAGAAATTCTACGAGCCAAAAGAATACGGAAAAATCGTCAAGGTAACGACTTTTTTTAAGCTTCTCAAATACAACATTTCCAAATTGCTGCATTACTGAGAATACTAGGATTGCAAATGTCCAATGAGGGGGATCGCCGTGTCATCACGTCTGAGGCAACGCAAGTGTGTTAATAGATAATACTTCTTCTATGGTGGGTTAAAAGACATCGTTCACAAACAGAGCATGGTAGTACTGTGGTTCACAGCTAGATGGTCCCGCGACGACAGATGGAAATTAGCCCAGGGCTACAATCTGGTGTGGCTTGTTTACATGCATGAGACCCATGTATGTTCATTAACATGCACTGTCCCGACCAAATAAAAAACAATGAAAATAAAAGCATCTGTGAAAAGATCGGTGCTGTATAAGATCTGGGATGAAAAATCAGCTGTTTGCCCACCAGTCACCAAAGCATCCAGTGAAAATCACGGAAATAAACAATAACAGCGATCCTCCCTATAGTTCTATTCATTCATAACGGAAACATTATCATTCCATCTGAGTGGCAAAATAAAATAACTTCCATAACTCAATAGTGCCACTCAAAATCAAATTATAACAATTCACTGCAAAAAACGATGACGTCACGTGCATATCCTCTGTACCAGTAGCCAAGGAACTGTAGCCATCCTCTGCATCAGAGGCACTCACCGTTCGTGACACATGACCTCAGTAGGACTTTACTAGAGGACGTGAGAAGGTGAATGTCTTTGTCAAATCACAAGTCAGCCCAGAGAAAATGTTAGACACATGGAAACCGCAAGATGAATCTAATTCATTAATCCGGCCAATCTGCTGAATATGAGGATCTAGGGAAAATTTAGCCATAAAGAAAAAGGCAAAAGAAACATGCTATATATATCATGCATTGGACAAATGCTCATTACTTGTTATGTATATTATTATTTAGATATCAGTGCTTTATTTATGCTTTGCTTTGATTGGCAGAATATGATGCCCTAGCTAAAGTGATACAACAACATCCGGACAGGCACGAAACTCTAAAGTAAGTAAAATGCCATGAATGACTTTTACACTGTTGTGCGCTGTTGTCATGTTATTGCTCCAACGTGTGAATACAAACTGAATTGTTCCTTTTCTACATTAAAATCTAAATGTGTGTTTTTGTGAAACACTTTCTTTCTTGCAGACAGTTGGAGGCACTGGACAAAGAGCTTCGGCAGCTCTCTCGCATAAAGGAAAATGTAGACGCAAAGGTACAGTACATAATACACAGCTTATTGTTTACCCACATTATCCTGTAAAATAATGTAATATGTCTCATTTCAGTTGGAATTAAGAAAGAAGCAGTTCCACGTGCTGCTCAGCACCATACAAGAACTTCAGCAGACTCTAGATAGTGAGTGAATACCCTCCCCTATTATTATTATTATTATTTGTTATTGATTTTATTTTGGGGGTGGGCGCTTATAAGCCTTTTGCTTCGGGCCACTCCTTTTGAGCAGACTAACTGCTCAAACAAACTAAACTAAATAATAATAATTATTATTATTATGGTTATCATTGTTGTATTTTGTTGTTGCAGTTCTTATTCCAAATCTTTTTTTTCAGATGATGAGAAATCTGACGATGACAATCAAGAAAGCCCTGCTGATAATGGAGAATGAAGATGTACACGTTTTGTTTTTATGTACTGTATTTTTGAATAAAGATTTCATTGATGAGTCTTCTTGGACTTTTTGCATCAGAGAAAGTGCCTGGAAAAAACTGATAGTGGTCAAGATTATTACAGAGTAGCACTACTTTGTTTATTGTCCCCAATTGTCATCTGAATTTGACTAACCCTTTATGACGCTGGAGCGACCAGTTAGACTTGGAAAAGATACAGAAATGTGTGCTAAAAACCGAATCAAAGTCCAATTCTACTTGGATATTATTTTTTCTATATTTCTTAAGATTGTAAAATTAGTCTGTGACGACACTTGCAAGTCGTCTCTACCGATCGAGTGTAATTTCACAAGCAAACCACAAGAGTGCAGTATCGCCCTGAAAAGTGCAGTAGCTATGTGGAATTTAGTAATAAAGCTGAAGTAAAAATAAATAAATATGGAGCTTGTTCCATAAATCTGTTATTTTGGAATAACAGGTTACACTTCACAAAAACAGCTTTTTGCCGCCAACAGTCGCTTCATGTGCCTGCCATTTAATCATCTGAGAAATGGCTTATAATTGACCTTAATAGTTAATAACAAGAAAAAATATATCAAAGAAAGGAAAGGACTTTATTCATATAAATAAAGGTGAGAAGTACATTACCACAGGCCATTTTTTCATTCAGCCTTTAAATACCCACTTGACTGAAAAGATCTGTAACCAGTTACACTAAAAAAAATGAAAGTTAATAGGAAAAACTGTCTCCTGCCCCCCACTGGGTACTGTGACATTAGCCCATTCTAGAACCTGAAAACAATCAATTACATCCCCATTAAGTATGTTCGTGCCTTCATTAGGCGTTTGTGACGACTCTGCAGAGCAGCTCTTTTGGTGCCTATGTCATAATCTTCTTTGAGTAGAACTTCCACATTGTCCTTGTCCTGGAGCATCTGCAGCATCTGCCTCTGAAGATCTACGGCCAATTCTTGCAACATTTGGTAGCGGATGACCATTGGAATCTGGTCTGCTAATCGCTGGCTCGCAATCTGTAGGTGAAAAACGATATCATCAATAACAGGCTCATGTCGCTGAATAGGTTTGTACAGTATTTATATGAGTTTTAAGATTGCAGCACTGAGGGAAAAGACAGGAAGAAGAAAGACAATAGTTAAGATATGCATGGATATTTTCTCAGAGTGAGTTGGCGTGACACAAACAGGAGGGATAGAAAATACAGTGAATTGCAAAAATCATTCACTCTATAAACATGGCTAAAGTTGGTTTGAGAAGAGAAATTAGACGATCTGGTTAAAATTGTCTGTGTTGCTGAAGTCATGGAAAGGTCAAGTAATTTTAGAGACATGCTTGTAATTAACTCCTTACTTGGTAATAGGATTTAAGATGCAACATGAGTTCTGTAAGTGTTGCCCTGTTGTCCATATAGTACACAATGCTCCTGTTTTTGTGATGTTTGGGGCGTCTGTCTTCTTCCTCGTCTTCTTCCTGTTTTCTCTCACTCAGGCTGTTGCTGTAGGTCATGTCCTGGGTGTACACAATCATCTCCATTTTGAACTGTGTGCGCAGCATAACTTCTGCAGTCACCTCCTTCTCTTGCTTTATTGATTCGATCTTGTTCTATCAAAAATAGCAGATGGAATATCACATTATTTTACAAGGCAATTGGGTCATAGGGACACAAATACTATCAATACTAGCCCAACACCTGAACGGAATTTCGTTGTAAAATTGTACAATGACAAATAAAGCACTTACCTACAAAAAAATAAAAAAAAATTAAGAAAAAATACTACCTTAGCCATTTTCAGAAGATTTGGAAATCCAATGAAGCACATCTGGGCCAACTGCAAGTACGCCTTCCTGATAGCATCTGCAAGACAGCAGTAACTTTAACTTTTTTTTCTACAACCAAATTCTCTTTATCTTCTATATTAGGGCCTGAGGCAGGGTAAAGGGGTAAACCCTGATCATTGGCCAGCCATATCAAGTAAAGATAAGATACTTGGGAGAGACGTGTGTGTATTGGCTGGCCCCAAAAGTTAAATCATCTTGCTGAAAGTTACGAACTCAAAAATGACTCTTTGGTTGAGAATTTTCAAGTGGTCTCTGGGTCTTCACATTTGATGAGTCAGGTCAAGATTTTAGTGAAGGAGAAAATATGTTTTGAGAGAGGAGTAAAGGAGGACATGTTTGTGCTAAGCAGTCTTACGATCTGACTAAAAGAGCGAGAGGAAGCCTCTGAAGAAACAGGTGTAACGTCTCATTCAACACAGTCTATTTGACAACATTTGAAAGACTCTACTTTCATGTTTTTCTATTCAGTATGTTTCTAATTATTATGAGCAGGTCAGTCCAGACTACTGTCAGCTACATACCTCCTGCGTCCTTGAGCCTTTTAACAGCAGGCTCCTCCAACTGCTTGATCTGCTCCTTCACCATGGCCTCAAACGTTTTATAGTTGATAAATCCAGGCAGCTCCTTTCCACGATAAGCGTCTTCATATATTTCTACCTCCTTCTCAATTTTCTCCTTGACTGAAAGAAAAAGAACAACAACAGTGTATTCTGTGTTCTGTACAGCAAAAAAATATTATATTTATATGCACATTTGTGTCCTGATTTGTCCAGAATATGTTTCCATTTTGCAAAGTCCTTTCTGAGTGTCGAAAAGACATTCATTTTGTCTCCACACTTAAGGTCATCTCCTGTGGTTAAACTGAGAGCATCCTGAGTGAACGCTGTCACTTTCTGAAACACACAGACGATAATATTATTATAATAATTGGTGAAAAGCGCAGACAGTTTCATGCACAAGGCCATCGGGAAGCTGAACTCCCTCCCACCCCTCTTCCCCCACCCCCCACTCCACAATCAAGGTTGAGAGAAATATAATTTCAAATCAAATAATAATATTCAATAAATAAAAAATCTTGCAAATATTATATCAAAAGTATATACAATCAATAACTCTAAATGGATTGTGTTAATTTGACAGAGTTAATCATAAACTTTAATTCAATGGCCTTAAATGCAGTATCTCAACATTGGAAAATGAAAAGAAAAAGTACCACTGTTAGAAATAGAGCCTTCAACATTGCACATTGAGTGGCTAATCAATGGATAACGTTGCAGACTCAATTTGCTGCTGTGATGTTGTTATGTTATGACATCTCACGCAAAACCTCTATAGTCTTCAGGGGCTTACATCAATGAGATAGATGAGCCTCTCCCCTGCATCAGAAGGTGGTCCGGAGCCATATCTCTCCAGCTCCACCTGTGTTTGGGCGATCTTCTCCTCTATCTGCTGTTCTAGCCGAGGCAGAGACCGCTACACAGCAAGTCACACACAAGTCACACACAAATCTATCACAGAATCTACCACATGTTTATTTTAGTGCATTGTGGCTCACCTCAATATGATGCACTAGCTCCAGGGTAAGCTTCTCTGCCAGTTTGGGGACAGTAGCAAATCCCTCCTTAAAGAGAGTGCTGCAACGGAATTAAAACATGTTCATTGCACCCCGTTTGTTCTCGGCCTGAAAATGATGTTTCTTGCACACATTTTTTATCTTCTGTCTTACAAGGTTTGACCCTGCCAGAAACCTTCCAATTTCAAATGCATAAAAATGTACAACAAACATACTGGAAAAATGCATGGTCTCTAAAGAAGGCCTTCTCTTTCTCAATGGCTTCTGACAGAGACACTTTGTCCTTGATCTCCTTTTGGCCACGGCATTTGACGATCATGAACCCTTTCGTCAGGTTGATGACTTCATTATGTACAATGTCTACCACTGTATCCTCTGTGCCTTTGTCCACCAGATCCGGTTTGGTCAAAATTCCTGAAGACAGACACAAACATGTAACTCTACCGAGCGGTGTTTAGAGTGTTTAGTCTGTGGCTGTGCTTTATGTGCTTTACCCAAAGTCCTCTCTCCATCAGGATCCACTTCCTGTGCCATCCTCAAAGCTTCTGTTGTAGCTATGTCTACATTACAGGGAACCACAACCAAACTGATGGTCTCTTGTTTTTTGATGATCCTCCCGATTAGGCTTTTAATCTGAAAAGTGATTCACATTACAAAATGACTTTAATATTGGATTCTTCAATGAACCCCTCAATATCTAGATACCATATTTACACATCATGCACCTAAGTGACATTTAAATAAGATGACTGTTTAAATAAAAGTGTTGATAGAAGCTTCACTAACCCTTTCTCCGATGTCTTCCCTTTGGCCATTGACTGCCACACGTGTGATTCCAGGCAGGTCAATCAGCGTCAGGTCAGGAACATCGGGAGAGGCGATCTCCAAACTGATGAGTTCTTCACTTATGTCCACACCGACACCAGCTATTTGGTTCTGAGCTGGACACCCACCACACCAATAATAAATAGGAATTGAGCAAGGATAAAACTAATGTATTAAACTTATTTCAAACCATATACCTTCTCTGATTTTTTCCTCCACATCAGCTGGATCTTCTATTTCTTCTTCATGACCTTGATATTTAATCTTCCCATACCACTCCTCTCCATCTTTCCGTCTCTTCATCTTTAATTCAAGGGGACATCTTGTCACAATACCTGCAACAAGGGTAAAAGGATTTGAAAAGTACTCATTACAGTGTGCACGTTTTATTTTTGCAATATCAGCACTATATTTATAATGTCTAAACCTTACAATTAAAGAAGTTCAAGAATATTTATACAGACTTTTTTATTATCTGAGTTTTTCATGTGTGCCCAATTTTAGACGACTTTAGTTTAGTTTTTTGCAACTGGTCGCTCTCCAGCTTTTATCAAGTAACTCACCAAAGGCTTAACATTTTTCTAAGCTAGAGCAGTCATATTTTAGACGCATTTCTTTTCCTGTTTTGAACATATCGAATACAGTCTTAAAGCTGGGGTACCTGATTTTTTCTGTTCAAACAGTGACATGTTTTTGTTTTGGCCCAAACTTGTTTCTAGCTCTCACAGTCCCTCCTGTGTATTCAAATTGTTCAAAGAATGTAATTATATGCACATTGCACACCCATATACAGCATTGAGTGGTGACAAAGTGAAACAGGGGCGGCCACCCCCAAGATAAATTCCACTAATTTAGATTAGACTTCCATCATCCATTGCTCAATACAACTTTCGGTGAAGACAATACAACAAGCGTTTTGCTGTGTTTACAACATACTCTGAGGTGGCAAGAATAAATGTATTCTATACCACCAACAAATCAGGTACCCCAGCTTTAAAACATTTAGGTAAATATAGAGGAGTAAATAAAGAGGAAACTCAAAGTCATGGTGAAACATCACCTTGGGTCTTAGTAACCAAGGTGATGTTTCACCATGACTTTGACTTATGTCCACCAAGTCACATTCCTTAGTGTCTTTGAGGCATATAGTGTATATAAACTCTTTGCCATTTTTGTTATATAAAAAGTAGGGGGAGAAAGATTAGAGACCCCTGGAAGTTGCGACCTAGCTATAGCCTACTCTTGGCTTTAAAGATTTTTAGAGCACTGAGCTGGGGGTCTCAATATGATTTCAAGATATAAAAAAGACAAATAGTTTATTTAGTATAATTCTTAATTAAAACAGCATAGATTTGTTAATTGAGGTCAAATAACAACGTAAAAAAGAAAGACATTGGACTAAAACAGATCTGAATTATTTAACCTTTTTTTTGAATTACTTTGTTTTTACTGTTGGGACCCCAAATTGTTCGCATTATAATTTTGGGGGTCCCTGCCAAGTGTTAATCCCTGAACATGTTTGTCAGCAGATTGAGAGGGCTGGTAGCTCTCATCTGCAGTGTCCATGTTTCTGTCAACTTGCAGTTGGCCAACTATATAAAAATAAACAAATGAAGCAGTACAAGTAACTCCTTTGTACAATGACACTCTACCAATAAGCTATGTTACCGGTGCTAAACCCAATTTAATTCAACCCTTTATAGGGCAAGTGACTTATGGCCTCCCTGCTGCACATCAGTAGGTAAAGAAGCATGTAGTCCTCACTCAGCCAATCAGAAGAGATCACCCTACATTACAGATCCCACTACTGTGGCATTTGACCAACCAGCAGAGACCAGCGGCGCTCTAAACTTCCTGTTTTCTCTGAAAAGAAAGAAGAGCCAAGTCTGGCTAAATTCATGGTACATTTCTTTACATAACTTGAAAACTAACCATGGTAAGTTGATGAAACGAACACATTTTATTGGTGAATAATTGTGCTAAGTGATGATATATGCGTTAGAGGACGTAGTGAAATTACAGCATGAAAAAGGCAGGCACCATATCCAAGCATACTGTTCACTTAAACCTAAAGTTAATTAGTTGTGTCCATATTTGGACATGCCCGTTGCACTTATTATTCATATCTATAGTTTTTTCTTGACAAAAGAACCAAAAAACCCGAGGACTATGTTTTTATGTTGCCAAAGGTAATTTTTAGTTAAACTTTTTAGGCAAACAATATTGGAGGAGACTGGCCCCGCCCACTGCACATACAGCACAATCGCATGACAAAAGAACAAAGATCATGCCTATGACAGGTGTGATCATTCAAACATCAGTATCATAAAACACAACTGAATACCAGCACCAGTACTTTTTGTATATTTTATATATAAACCTTTTTTTTTTTTCTTTACCCCTTAAATGGCATGAACTAAATATGGTAACGTTCTGCATGATAATGAAACATTTATAAATGTTTTACAACAGAAACATACTTGTGTTATGTCCCCCAATAACACTCTTAAATTGAAATGATTTATTTCAAAGTATTTCAACGAGTGCCCTATGAAGGGGAAATTAATCCGGCAACTAGTCGAGTTTGTAGAACACAGCGCAACAGTTGTCTACCCACCACTTCCTCTTGGCAGCGCCACTCCAGACAGCGCCTCCAGCACAGAGCTCTTCCCCGAGCTTTGGTCTCCAATGACGGCGATGGCGGGCAGCGCCAGGTCCTGCTCCACTCCCAGAGAGCGGAGCGAGTCAATGAGGTCGATGCAGGGACGCACTTTCTCCTCGTACTGCTGATTCAGCGTGTTGTTCATGTTGATTGTTACCTTTCCAAAGTCTTGAGCTGCCTTGATATCAAATGTAAACCGCACAGGAAGAGGAGTTTACTTCAATGGCTAAAACATGATGAAGCACTTTTAACGCGCATACCGAACGGGTGAAACGAAACAGAAACTTACTTGGTCTCACAAGTCATAATATGATGGAGGAAAGATACATAAAAGGTAGCTTTAAAAAAACAAAAACAACAACTGGGCAATGACGTACAAGACACTTTCGTTTTTTGTTAAAATTTTACAACAGACAACTTATTATTATTATTATTTATTTTTTTTCATCGCGCAGTGTGACAATATTATAACTCCCCCGGCCTGTGTGCTCATTGGCTGTCAGCGCAGGAAAGGCAGAGATCGCGTGCATGGGGAGTCAGTGAAGTAAATTAAATGGGGAGTATGCATTCAGTTTACGGAGAATAGAAACTTACCTTTTGCATTTTTTTTTTTTTTAAATGATTGTGGCGGTGGATAGAGCAGCCAAGAATGTATAGGCTACTTAAGTAGGCCTAATTATGAATACAAATAAATAATAAAGAAACAAATCTACGTCAATAGTAATAATTAAATAATAATGAACTAATTGTTCTGAAGTAGCAGTATAAAGGAAGAAAAAAGGGTTACACATTTGTGTAAATTAGGAGGTAAAATTAAAATTTGGCTAGAATTATAAATGTCCCATAACGTCTTTAATTTGGACCTAATTATTAAGTTGATATTAAGCACGAAATGTTAGCAAACAAACCTAAAATTTAATTAATGGGAAATTGTTATCTAAGTAACAAAAATCTCAAATTCTGAAGTATTTTGTATGACTGACTCTTGACCTGTTCCTGGTGACCACAGCTGTTTAGACCTTTGTCTCCATTTGACTCCATACCTCAGTTTAATCTACTGTTCTTAATTTTCTAGTCTTAAATTCAGCGATAGATAAAAAAAAAAAGTAAAAACAAACAACCACATTTTATTTGCATATTTTATGTCCTAACTTTCCAGAGTAGAATATCTTGTGACCTGTTTCGATCAGTGATCCTTGGCTAAAATAGTAAAAGAAACGCTTCATTTAATCTGAGTTTGAATTTTTCATGTCGTATATTGACATTTTTTGTCCCATGGTCACTATTGACATGTCAGGTGTATGAAATATTGGTGAGGTAATTTTGCTATATATAATTTGCCATTTGAGAAGGTGTAGGCTGCGCCATACTCCGTAGTTAAGCTTTTTGATAACCATTCGTTTTTGTTTTGCCTGGTATGACCGGTAGTCTCATTTTCGCTTTTCTTTTGATTTGGATTTAGTTGTGGGGTTTTTTGGTTTAGTTTTTACATGGAATCCGCTTCTACGGCTGCATAGCAGCAACAAAAATGTATTTTTGTTGATTTTGGCTGGCGCATCTGGGCCATCTTTAATTTGTTACTTTGCTTATTTTTCTTTACCACTTTTTGGGCCATGGGAAATTTTTCATTGCATTTCTCTTTATCTTAAAACTAATATCTACTAACTATAGTTAAGATCTAAAAAGAAGATACATAAATTAAAAGAAAATAATATTAATTAATAAGAAACGTATTGACCTTAATTTAACCAGGAAAGTTCCACTGAAATTAAACATTTGTCTCATGTCCTGACATGAGTGTAACCCACATAAAATTATGCAACCTATATAGTCACAGCATACACATAGGTTGTCCTGTAACCTTGTTTCACCTGATAATTGTGTTGTGCATTAACCCTTGTTTATTTTGAGTCTAGTACAGTGCCTCTTGAAAGTACTAATACACCTTGAACCTTTGCACATTTTGTCATGTTTACAAACCTAAACGTAAAGATTTTATTTTGATTTTTTTACTGAAAGTTCACACACAAGTAACAGACAACTGTGAAGTGAAAGCAAAATGATACATGATTCTGTTATTTTACAAAAAATAGAAAAGTGAAAAGTGGGGCGTGCATAAGTATTCATACAGCATGACTTAATACTTTGTGGAACCCCCTTTTGCTGCAATAACAGCAGCAAGTCTTCTGGGATATGACTCTACAAGATTTGCACATCTAGAGACTGATATTTTAGCCCATTCCTCTTTACTAAACAACTCAAGCTCTGTCAAATTAGAAGGAGAGCGTTTGTGAACAGCAGTTTTCAGGTCTTTCCACAGATTTTCAATAGGATTTAGGTCAGGACTTTGACTGGGCCATTCTAACACATTAATATGTTTGTTTTAAAACCATTCCATTGTAGATTTAGCTTTGTGTTTTGGGTCATTGTCCTGCTGGAAGGTGAATCTCCACCCCAGCCTCAATTCTCTTGCTGACTCCAGCAGGTTTTCCTCCAAAATGTCTCTGTATTTGGCTTCATCCATCTTCCCAACTATTCTTACAATCTTCCCAGTCCCCCCTGAGGAAAAGTAGCCCCATAGCATGATGCTCCCCCCACCATATTTGACACTGGGGATGGTGCACTCAGGACGATGAGCAGTGTTAGGTTTGCTCCATACATAACGTTTTGCATTTGGGCCAAAAAGGTCAATTTTTGTCTCATCTGACCAAAGCACCTTCTTCCACATGGTAGCTGTGTCCTCCATATGACTTCTAGCAAACTTCAAACAGGATTTCTGATGGCCTCCTTTCAATAATGGCTTTCTTCTTGCCACTCGTCCATGAAGGCCAGATTTGTGTAGAGTACGACTTATAGTTGTCCCATGTACAGATTCCCCCAGCTCAGCGGCAGTACGTCGCAGCTCCTCCAGAGTTATCTTGGGGCACTTGGTTGCATTTCTTACCAGTGCGCTCCTTGTTCGGTCTGTTAGTTTAGGTGGACGGCCGTGTCTTGGTAAGTTTGCAGTGGTGCTATACTCTTTCCGTTTCCGAATGATGGATTGAACAGTGCTCCGTGAGATGTTCAAATCTTGGGATGATATAACTATAACTTAACGCTGCTTTAAACTTCTCCACAGCTTTATCCCTGACCTCTCTGGTGAGCTCCTTGGCCTTCATGATGTTGTTTAGTGACCAATACACTCTGACCATAGCTCTGAGGCCCTCACAGAACAGCTGGAATTATACTGAGAGTAGATTACGCACAGGTGGCCTCTATTTAATGGTGAACATTCTGCAGTCATTAGGAATGTTATAAAGGCAGTTTAATGCACTCAGAAAAATGCTGTATGAATACTTATGCACGCCCCACTTTTCACTTTTCTATTTTTTGTAAAATAACAGAATCATGTATCATTTTGCTTTCACTTAACAGTTGTCTGTTACTTGTGTGTGAACTTTCAGTAAAAAAATCAAAATAAAATCTGTACGTTTAGGGTTGTAAAAATGACAAAATGTGCAAAAGTTCAAGGTGTATTAGTACTTTCAAGAGGCACTGTAACTGTCTGACTCAATTAGATGAGATGAAGAGAAAAACTAACCATTTTAGATAAACTGCAGGACAAACGACAATGTCCCAATTCACCATGCTAGACTACAGAAGAGAGTTTTAGTAAAAAGATGCACCTACAGAGAAACAATGGAAGAAAATGATGGACTATCACTAATGGCAGATTCTATACAAAACATCTCTCAAGACTGCCTGGAAGAAAACTAAAACTACCCTAAATAATTTGAGAATGTGCACATGTCAAATGAACTGGTTGCACAGTTGTTTGAAAGGAACCATAAGCAAATGACCAAGCTTTGATATATCCCCCTAGCCTACAGCACGTTGCATGAACTTCATTTGAAGCCACATTCAGCTGACAAATCTCCTTGATATCAGAGGGCTCCTGCTTAAGCCCATGGATTTTGAGTGTCCTTTCTTAGATCAGTTGTGGTAACATCCTCGGCACCCCAGATGACTCCCAAAGTGACAATAAAAGCAATAACGCCACACTCCAATATGGCTGACACAAACATCAATGGTGTACATCAAGAGTACAGATAGGCTTCATTCTAATTTTACTCAAGTAGAAGTAAAAAGTACTGTATGATAAAACTACTCTAAGAAGTAGGCCCACAATTTCTTCAAAACGTTACTCAAGTACATGTAGCCTACTTGAGTAAATGTAACTGAGTCAGCCTACTACCCGCCTCTGCTCTGGAGACACTTTTTTTTCCCAGCCTTTGGTTCTCACAGAAAGGCCCTATGATTGATTGATTTTTTTTCTGAGGTGAGGCTACATGTCAACAATGCACAACTGAAAACAAAAGTAAACAAATTATTAAAATATTGCCACTTATAATTATTATGAAAAATAATAATGATAATAATCAGTCTGAAGCCTGTTGAACGTTTTGCTGAAAATAAAACATTTTGGCTCTCTACAAAAGAGCTTTATTTAATTTGATTATAGGCTACTATATTCCTTTTCCCTAAACCGTGTCACAGATAAATAGAAAAATGGGGGTCAAATTTGACATGTTACTTTTTTATTGAAGAACAGAAATACAGAACTTTTGGTGTAAGTACAATAAATGAGTTTGCACAAGATGAAGTTTTCATTCACAATTTAACATTTAGACACCTAACAGCACCAGGAAGACAAGTTAAAATGTAAATAAATATCACCTTTAAAATAAATGCAACATTGTGGCCTGTGTAAAATAGTTTTGAAAATAAAATAAAATAATGAAATGTGGAAGACATCATTTTCACCACCATGTTGGCTTTGTGCTCTTAAAATTCGGACAACAGGATGCGTGCCTTGTTGAGGCGTTCAATGCTACTCTGTAGTTTAGCTCTGTGGTCTCTTATACTGCTGTCCTCTTTCAGCAGTGACTCAGTTTTCTCCTTGTCCTGAAGCAGCAGCAGCATTTCCCTCTTCAGCTTTGCAGATGACTCCTGCATCATCTGGAAACGGATCACCAGAGGGATCTGATCGGCCAGCCGCCGTCCAGCAACCTGCAGCACAAACAAGCCATTTCATTGGATTACTTTGATTTATGTGTAGTACAAAGTGCAAAAAGATTTATGGTTTACAATGTACCGTGAATACACTAATTGTAAATCATAAATAGTAAATAAAAATGAATTATGAAAGTTAAAATCTTTAGCATTAAGTTGTATACTTGTATCAAATAAACAGGGTTATTTTATAATGACAATAATTCTCCAAACTAGATTACTATTAGCATACAAGAGTTCATGACCAAATGTTGTCAATTAAACCTGTAAAATTTGCCATGTTTGTTGTAAGTAGCAGCAGATACACCTGTTCAATATCCGTCACTAGGCTACTACTTGCTGTTTTGACGTCACAATGAACCATCCAATACAGTTTGTACAATCACACAAGCATCTTGGAGTATGGATTGACAATAATCTAAAACACGACAAGCAGGTTGACCATGTGTACCACTACTGCCAAATGTCAAAGCAGATCTTTTTGCTCCGAAGCTAAGTCGGTCTTTATGCATGGAAGAGACTTACTAGAAAAACTATTCACACTATCTTGAGATACAATTACACACAGTCATTAAATAATGCAGATTACTGTCTTTAGTGCCATTGAATCAAGGAATCTTTCTATTGCTTGCTGTGGCTACAAACTGATACAGGGTGTTTTGCCAAGAGGGCTAAATCAAGATCCTATGTCGATCGTGCCATGTTTAAACAGGTGAATTGTATGAACTCTTGTCAATGCCCTTGTAGGTTGTAATAAAGATATAAAAAAAACTTTATAATAAGCAGTGGTGGAAGAAATCAGTTACATTTGCTCCAGTACTTTTACCTAAACATGTGTTTGAAGACATTGTAATTCTAAGAGTAGTTTCCTGACAATGTACTTTTTACTACATAATATTATTAGTGTTTCTCTTGTTTAAATAAAACATTAGGTCACTGATATAACTGTAAGCAATTATATGTGACGAAAGCTTCATGACATTTGAAAAGACCTCTGCACCATGTGTGTGGACGATAGGCCCATTGAATTTGTATGAAATACTTCAATATTTATAGATAATGTTGATAATTACAGTGTAACACCTAATTCTCAAAGACAAGTCTAATGACAGACAAGTGCAATGCTTTCTACTTTTTCTTTGAAGCCTCTATCATACACCAAAGAAAAGCATGATTTACCTGATAATACGATTTCAAATGATACATCATCTCTTTGAGAGTGGCACTCTGATCATTTCTGTTTGTGTTGTTGCTGCTCTTGGCCACAGGCTGTCCAAAGGTCCCTATAGGGGCCGTTTGCAGCAACACACTTTCTTCCTCCCTTTTGCGCTTGCCCAGCTTTTTGCTGTAAGTGCTGTCCTGTGTGTAGACCAGAAACTCCATTTTGAACTGAGTCCGCAGCATAGACTCGGCGACAGCCTCCTTCTCTTTATAGATGGCCTCAATCTTAAGCTATGAGACAACCACATTATGCCATATTATTCATACTGAGATATGTATTCAAATCTAGAAATAGAAAAACAAGAGTGATTTTAAGTTGTACCTTGGCTGTCTTTATCAGATTTGGAAATCCAACAAAGCTGTCCTGGGCCAGTTTGAACATCTCCTTCTTGACCATTTCTGAAAGTACACATTCAATCATAAACACTATAAAGCCTGTTTGGACAGTTTCATTTTGTCAGTGTTTAGTAGGTGACAACCTGCCACATTTCGGAGTTTGGAGATGGCCGGCTCCTCCAGGAGTTTGATCTGGTCTTTAATCATTCGCTCAAACATTTTGTAGTTGATAAAGCCGGGCAGTTCTCTTCCTCTGTACATTCGGTCATACTGAGCCACCTCTTTTTCAAGCTTCCAGTTGACTGTGTGAACATACCGACATTAGTCAAGTTCTATATATGAATGAAAGGATCTGGACTATTGGTAAAAAGCAAAACACATTATTGTAAGACAGACGCTGGTCAATGATGCATTAATTAGACATTTTCCATTCAACAGTATTGTAGTCCCCGGTACTGCAAGCCTATTATTGTTAAATACGTAACCACAGTCGTTACTTACATGATATTCCAGAACTTTCTATGATATCTTTCCATAAACCAAACTCCTTTCTCAGTGTGGAGAAGATGTTTTCTCCAATGTTCAGCTCCTCCCCCGAGGTGACGCTAATGGCCTTATCAGTAAAAGCTGTGACTTTCTGCATAAAAAGACAATCTATTTTACAAAGTGCTTAAGTTGAAAAGTCTATTATTAAGGGGTCATTGTTTGTATATCTGTAATTAAAACACAAACAAACTCACATCAATAAAATAAAACTGTCTCTCAGCTGGCTCATATGGCAGCCCATCTCCATATGTCTCCAGTTCTTTGTTTGTCTGAATTAATTTCTTCTTTATTTGCTCTTCAAGTTGAGGCAAGGAATTCTAAAGACATGACAAAATTAGAAACAATATGTAAAAAAGACGAGGTAACATTGTTTAACACTACCTCAATATGCTCCACAAGCTCCAGAGTGAGTTTTTCAGCAAGTTTTGGAACGGTGGCATATCCCTCCTCATAGAGTGTGCTAGCACATACAAGCATCATAAGAAGAACACAGGGCAAGAATATCCATCCAGTACAAAAGGGATTCCAGAAAGGCTACAGTACGTAATTAAATTAGCTTTGTTTTTGACAAACTCTTCAGGAATACAATTGTGATTGTCTTACCTAAACATTTGATGGTCTCTGAAGAAGGCCTCCTCCATCTTTAATGCTTTGTTTAAAGACATATTGTCCGCGATGTCCTTCTGACCTCTGCACCTGACGATCATGTAGCCCTTCTTTAGAGGGACAACCTGGTTCTGGACAATTTTAACAACAGAGTTCTCTGTGCCTTTGTCCACCAGATCTGGTTTGGTCAAAATCCCTGAAAAAAGAAATAAAAGTATGTTCCTAGTGGAGGTGTTTATTCTAATGTGTGGTGAGTTTTTACCCAAAGTCCGCTTTTTCTCAGGATCCACTTCCTGGGCCATCTTCAAAGCCTCTGTTGTTGCTATGTCCACATTACAAGGCACCACCACCAGACTGATGGTCTCTTGTTTTGTGATGAACTTGTTAATCAACGATTTTATCTGAAAACATATTTATATGTCAAATTAGGACAGGATTTTTCAGCTGCTGGAATCCAAACGGCAGTCAAGTAGAGTACCAGGATGACGTTTGGAAATCCAACCATATTACTTGATTCCAGACTGTACAATGTCACACTCTAAAATGCGGGGCCGGTGCCAGTATTCCTGTATCGAGGAATCCAAATTGTAACCAGTAAAGCCTTTTTAACCAGCCACACCACAAAATGTAAAATTAACAGTTGTAATTTTGCATGTGCCTCATCTCTTCACAAACTGTGTGATCATTGAAACCCACTACAACAGCAGAGTAAAGCGTTATATAGGTTGGACAGTTGATGTAGCTTTAGTTTGGGGAAAGACAAGAGGAAGCTTACATAACAATTACAAATTAATTTGCTTATAACTTTATGCAACTGTGAAGCACAGCCTTGCGTATGAATTGTCCTCTACAAATAAACTTGACTTGCCTTGCCTTAAGGTGAAAACAATATACCCTACCTGATCGCCAATATTTTCTGGTTGTCCATGGACAGCCACGCGAGCGATACCGGGCAGGTCGATCAGTGTAAGGTCAGGCACATCAGGAGAGGCTATGTCCAAAGTTATGAGATCATGACTGATCCCACAGCCCTTACCCGCAATCATATCCTGAGCTGTGGGGAATTGGACAAGTTGAATATCGGATGGGCCGGCTACATTATATGAATGAAAAAAGGCCAAGACAAGTGATGTTCAAGTGATGTACCTTGTCTAATCCTGCCGTCCACATCAGCAGGTTTAAGTATCTCTTCTCTGCAGTTTTTGTATTTGATTTGTCCGCGCCATTTCCCCCCAGCTTTGGATCTCTTCATCCTCAGCTCTAAGGGACATCTTGTCACAATCCCTGCAATAATGATTTAGATATGAAAGCATTCATGTCAGACTTGTGTCATATTGTTGTTGGCCCACAGCATGATACGTTCATATCACCTTTCCCCTACCACTAAAAACATGTACAATAGGCCAGGATGAATGAGAGTGTGTTTAAGAGTGCAAGTGTGGGACAACGGATGCAAATTAGCCCATGGCTACAATCCGATGTGGTGTGTTCATTAACATGCACTGATCCTACCAAAACAAACAATAAATAAAATAAATAGTTACGCACTAATTTGAGTGGTAGTTAATTTTAAAACTACATTTTATTTTACAGTGCAGACTTTGACTGTTCCGGCTCCCTGCATCTGGCGCTTGTATCATTTTATTTGACCAGGTAAAAACTCATTGGGATTTTACAAGAGTGACCTGGCTTAGAGGCAACTGTGCTCTCTCCACAACATGATTAAAACAGCTGCACGTATTATTATCTACTTGAATTACAATAGCCTACTTGTTTAAGAGTATCCAAAATCCGGGAACTTTTGCTGCTTCCCTTTTGGGGGAGTCAAGAGTTAAAAATGGCATTGGTGGAAACAGCTCCACATTGTGGCCGTGCATTATTCACTTTGTGACGTCTTTAATCGGTAAATTAAAAGTGTACGGTAGTACAGCGGTTAGCGCTCGTGCTTCACAGCTAGAAGGTCCCGGGTTCGATTCCCACTTGGACGGGGCCTGTCTGTGTGGAGTTTGCATGTTCTCCCCATGTCTGCGTGGGTTTCCTCCGGGTACTCCGGTTTCCCCTACCACTAAAAACATATACAATAGGTCAGGATGAATGAGAGTGCCTTTTTAAATGTTTCTCTGCCGATAGAAATTTGTAGAAACTCAAACTGCGTTTGCCGAGTGTGTATTGGACGCAGATGGGATGTTTGTACCTCGTAATAGAGGCCGCGAACAAAATACGTGTAGACAGGTCTATTCCGCCCCCTCCCACTTTTGCCTCTTTTTGCGAATATGTAAGATACGGCTCCATCCGAAACCTCAAATACATAGCTTCTATGTCCTGATCCTAGCTCCTAACTTTTGTGACGTGGTAGGGTCAACTGTTATGCCTCATCCAAAACCAGTAAATTGGTAAGAGGTCTTACGCCAAACCGGATGTGCGTCAGCGTCTGCCATGATAAGAAGCGTCCGAATTTGGTTGTCGGTTAGGAAGGACTTAGGGAAAGTGGCCTGTATGCTAACTATCATAGCCACTTTAGCATAGTGACCTCTGGTGGTCCCTTACCTTCGGGGGCATTGACTATTTAAATGAGAAGGAAATTTAGTTTTGAAGCATGAGCGAACTGTTTTGGGAGAGATATGATCTTTTGCTGAGTGATCTAGTGTTGTGCTGAACGTAAGACTGTTTTGCCAAATGATCTTAGAGTTTTGACATGACAGCACTTCAGACCGAATTAAAAAACGTTTCCAGGATGCTTTTGTGCAGGATTTTAGCGGCAGTTGTGGTGAATAAGTCTGGGCTCATTTTACACATTAGCACATTGTTGGAACATGTAAGGGGAGGAAAATCCTTTTTTTTTTTTTTACATTTTTAAACTCGGTAGTTCCTTTAACAGTGGTGACTTTAACAAGTAGCCTATTTTGTCACTTTTATAAAGTTTGGCTTATGCAGAATCTTTTTTTAAATTATTATTATTAAATGTGCACCAGTCAACCAACAGTGGTTGCGCATGAAGAGCTTTTTACAGTCTATGATGAAGAGTTTTTTTCTTGGAGGGGGGGCACATCCGGTTAGACCGCTTACTGACTTCGGATGGATGTATCATGTACCCATACATTTCCCCTAGCAGTGTTTTTTTAGAAGGTGTTTTTTATTTTATTTTTTTAAGCCTATGCAATTGTCGAGTAGGCATGTGTAAAAATCTTCACTAACGTTTAAGTAACAAAACAATCAGATAAATCACAACTCAGAAAAGGGCATATACCCACCACTTCCTCTTGGCAGCGCCACTCCAGACAGCGCCTCCAGCACAGAGCTCTTCCCCGAGCTTTGGTCTCCAATGACGGCGATGGCGGGCAGCGCCAGGTCCTGCTCCACTCCCAGAGAGCGGAGCGAGTCAATGAGGTCAATGCAGGGACGCACTTTCTCCTCGTACTGCTGATTCAATGTGCTCATGTTTCAGTTATAGTTGTAAAGCATGGGATGAGAATATGGTCGTCTCTAAAGAAAGACAGTTGATGAAGACAAAACGTACACCCGAAAATGCAAAGCGGTTTTGTTTGGCTGCTGCTTCTGTGCGTCATAAAAGCATAAAGTAGGCTGGGCCCATTGGTCTCGCCCACGTTTCATTTAACTAGAAAATGAAAGTGATCAAACTGCTTTTGATGCAGCTGAAGTTAGTAGAGTGGGAATTGGGGATGTGTATT
The DNA here is from genome assembly GCA_021464625.1 of Proterorhinus semilunaris. Lineage (NCBI taxonomy): Eukaryota > Metazoa > Chordata > Actinopteri > Gobiiformes > Gobiidae > Proterorhinus > Proterorhinus semilunaris. Next base: position 14,395,938 of record CM038344.1, read on the forward strand.
GCCTGTTAAAAGCATTCAAGCTATCAACAGGTGCACATAAACGTAACATAGTACTCACACAAATACTCGAGAGTACGTGCGTACCTCGGGACCCGGCTTTTTTTTTTTTTTTTTTTGTCGCCCTGTGTTGGATAAGACACACGTTACTCTAATTAAAATAAGACATACCAGCGCTTCCTAAAGTGTTATGTAGTCTACTTCAATGAGTGCAACCCTTATTTAGCCAAAGAATCCACGTGCCCCCCCCAGCAATATACATGTCATGCACTCTTTCCAAAGAGTATGTAATGATTTTTCTTCATTATTTTGAAAAACACCAGATAAATAAGTGATTATAGGCTAAATACATATTAGAATTATACACATTCCCTTTAAGTTAATTTCCAACTCATTGTATATGATGTGTGGTCAACCTTTGAAGGACTTTGGGAATGGCTGGTAAGCTAAGCAATGAAGATAAATACTTTGTCGAACAATGCTTTTTATACCTGCACATTCAACAATGTGTTTTATGCATCATGACTTTTTATATTCATATTGGCAGTGTTAAAGGAGTGTCTACTTCGGGTGTTAACTTACCACCTGCCTTCACCCAGTGCATTTTCTCCAGTTTGGGCTATAGGCCAGAGGAACGCCTCATTTGAAAGCTAAGACCTACAGAACGCAGCTAAACTGATCTTTTTCAGTTTTGCCGTGTTGTCGTCAACACTTTTTTCCACTCTTTTCCATCTTATTTTTGCCACTTTTTGGTTGAGTTTTTGTCCCTTTTTTTGCTGCAATTCCATGTCTTTGACACTTTTTTGTCATTGTTTTTTGTTGCTCCTTCATCTCTTTTTTTGTTGTCACATTCATGTTACATTTTTTGGCTTTTTTGTGTCACTTTTTTGTACTTTTTGTTGCTTTTTCATCCATGTTTTCTTCTTGTTCTTGTCGCTATTTTGATGCATTTTCAAAAAGCTTAAGATTTGGGTAAAGTCAAACTTTACCCAAATCGTAGTAAAGTCCTACTTTTGGTTCTCAAATACATCAATAATGAAAATAAAAGATTTTGAACGTTTGTGGCAAACAGAATCTCAATCATCCGGAAAGCATCAAATCCAGACCAGTGGCACTAGATTCCAACTAAAGAGAACCCCGCTGACATCACTTCTCGAGGTGTTTCAATTCATAAACTATTGAACACAAAAATGTGGTTAACTGGAATGTGCAACAAACTTGGCAGAAAAATCAAATCGACTTTGAAGATTCAGAAACTGAGGATGACCCTGAAATAAAAGCAGAAATCTTCACTTGTTCAACTCAAATGGATGTTGATCCAATCGACAAACTCATCACTCATTTCTCAGATTGGAACAGGCTGAAAACGACTGTTGCTTGGATATTGAAGGTTAAAGAAACTCTATGTGAACTGAGTAATATCCGAAAAACCCTCTCACAAGACAATACTCCAGCGTATGTTGAACAAGAACTACGAAAGGTCAAAAGCTGCAAAAAAAATGCAAAAATCTCTACTGATGACATGAACAAAGCAGAATGTGCTATCATAAGTGTTTCACAAAAACAAAGGTTTCAAAATGAAACGACTGCATTGTCTAACGGTAAAGGCATCAAAAGAAACAGTCACATTTACAAACTGAACCCGGTTCTACAGGATGGTTTACTAAGAGTTGATGATTGTCAAAAACAGCAATGCCTGAACAAAGTAAACACCCGATCATTTTGGCAAAAGATAAACATATTTCAAGTTTAATCATCAAAGATGTTCACGAACAAGTAAAACACACAGGAAGAAATCACGTCCTATCCAAATTAAGAGAAAGGTTCTGGATAACTCATACAAATGCAACAACAAGAAAGATCCTGTCCAAATGTGTCTTCGTTGGACACAGACTCGTGTATCAGTGCAATACGACGTTTCATGTGCAGAAGAGGACCGGTCTCGCACTTTCGCTCAGACAATGGCACAAATTTCACATCAGCTGAAAAAGAATTAAAGAAAATGATTGCAGATGTGAACCATGACAAAATTTAGAAAACACTTTTGTATGATGATATTAAATGGACATTTAATCCACCCTATGCTTCACATCATGGAGGTGCTTGGGAGAGCATGATCAGACTGATTCGGAAAGTGCTATGTTCTGTACTACATCAGCAGACACTCACTGATGAAGCTTTACTCACAGTGTTATGTGAAGCAGAAGTCATTCTGAACGACAGACCTATAACCAAAGTATCCGATGATCCTGAGGACTTGGAACCATTGACCCCTAATCACCTGCTCACTCTGAAACGTAAACCAACGCTTCCTCCTGGTGTCTTTGACCAGCAAGATCTATACGCTCGTCGAAGGTGGAAACAATCTCAATACATCTCTGATCTTTCTTGGAAAAGATGGTCAAAGGAATATCTGTCAAATTTACAAGAAAGACAAAAATGGAATCAATTAAAAAGAAATCTAAAAGTCGGAGACATTGTCCTCATTGCAGACTCTACAGCCCCACGCAATTCTTGGATCATTAGAAGAATAATAAATGTGTTTCCAGACACACGTGGAATGGTTTGATCAGTGGAAATCAAAACAAAAGCAAGTACCATCAAAAGACCAGTAACAAAATTATGCATGTTGCTGGAGAATGACCCATAAGTTCTATTCCCTCAAATATACATAAAAAGGGGTAAATGTTGCATAAAGAAAGTAAAGCAACAAATGAAATGTTAAATGAAAAAAAAAGCCAGGAAAAATCTTGGTCGGATATGTATTTTTGTTTGATATTATCATGTAATAAGGTATTTGTATTTTGGCTCCACTTTGTATAATTGTTATGTCAAGGCCATAGACAATTAGGGGCCGGTATGGCGAAGCCAATACAGGTAGAGGGCGCTCTGGGAGTGGCTCTACCAAAAAGGATAAAGGGTGAGCCAATCTAGTGCCAGGTGTGGTGCTACAGAGGCAAATCAGTGCTTAATTTGTAAATGAGTAGTTTCAGGAAGAGTTTTGGTCTAATGTGATGGATTCAGGGAACAGGCCAAAACATTTGCCGGAACACTCTCATTAAACACCATTATATCAGATCAAATATTTCCCGGATCCTTTACCCTGAAAAACTGAAAATTGGGGGAATGCGTTCCTCCAAACGGGGCATCAAATTAAGCACTGGGCAAATGGTTTTGATCGTGCTCGTTTGTGAGTTAAAACAATAACCAACAAAGCTGTAAGTCTCATCATAATCCTTTTAAACAAAAATAAATGGATTGGCATATCCGACTGGACATCTGCAATACTCTGGTACATTATTTCTACTCACAGTAAATCATCCTGCACATAGCCGAAGCACACATTCATCCAACTTTTAAATGCGCCACAACATGTACATATGTATATTTTATTCACTATATCCTTGCTTTGTTTTTTGCGTTTGGATGTATGTGGTGTACATAATGCTGCCTACGTTTTGCCATAGGCCATTATGACAGCATCCTGTGATGCAGCAGGCCACGCCCTATTTAAGGATGGCTTCTCATTCATAAAAAACATTCTCTTACGCACCTGTTTCATACAAGAGATGTGCGAAGTAAACCGTCTTCAATTGCTGAAAAATTAATTTAAATAATAATTCTAAAAATAAAATAAAAAAGAGATATATACCAAGGATTCAGAGAAGAGCTGGAGAAGGCCTGGAGGTGACCCCCAAACTGGAAGAGTGGCTACAGCAGATCCCAGGAAATACATCAGACATCTCAGTCCAGAAAAGTGCGGTGCTAGGAACAGCAAAGCTTGGAGGAAAAAGAGACCGCCCACGAAGGGTGAGGAAGAGTTTTTATTAATATACTGTATGTATATAAATGAAACAAAACTATTTCTCATCTATATATACAGAGTATATAATAAAAATCATCAAACAGTAAGAGTAACATTACTTAGAATTTTACTCAAGTACAAGTAAAAAGTAGTGACCCAAACAATTACTCAAGTAAAAGTAAAAAAAGGTACTTGTAGAAAATGTTACTTGAGTACTGCAGGTACTGAGTAAATGCGAAAAAGTCTTATTTATTTCTCAGTGACGCCATAAATTGTGAGAAACAAAACAAAAAATCACATGGAAATTGTGATATTTACAAAGAAAATGGCATGAAAATTCAGAATAACAAAATCATTCTAAAAAAGAAGGTGCATGAGACAATCTACATTGTTTTATTGATAGAAATTATGCATTTATTCCCACTTAGATATTTACTCGGTTGAAAAAGTAACAATTATATTTACTCAAGAGTACAGATAGTGTACAGACGTGTCAACAATGCACAACTGAAAACAAAAATAAACAAATGAAAATATTGCCACTTATAATTATTATGAAAAATAATAATGATAATATCAGTCTGAAGCTTGTTGAATGTTTTGCTTAAAATATTTTTTTTTGGCTCTATACAAAAGAGCTTTATTTGAAGTATTTCATATAGGCTACTATATGTATTTCCTGCAAACCGTGTCACAGATAAATGGAAAAATGGGGGTCAAATTTGACATTATACTTAGCCTACTTTTTTTATTGAAGAACAGAAAGACAGAGCTTTTGGTGTAAGTAAGTGTAGTTTACATTCACAATTTAACATTTAGACACCCAACTGCACCATGAAGACAAGTTAAAATGTAAAGAAATATCACCTTCAAAATTAATGAAACATTGTGACCTGTCTTAACAAATAAACAGTATAGAAAAAAAAAAGAAGTACGGAAGACATTATTTGCAACCACCATGTTGGCTTTGTGCTCTTAAAATTCGGACAACAGGATGTGTGCCTTGTTGAGGCGTTCAATGCTACTCTGTAGTTTAGCTCTGTGGTCTCTTATACTGCTGTCCTCTTTCAGCAGTGACTCAGTTTTCTCCTTGTCCTGAAGCAGCAGCAGCATTTCCCTCTTCAGCTTTGCAGATGACTCCTGCATCATCTGGAAACGGATCACCAGAGGGATCTGATCGGCCAGCCGCCGTCCAGCAACCTGCAGCACAAACAAGCCATTTCATTTGATTACTTTGATTTATGTGTAGTACAAAGTGCAAAAAGAGTTATAGTTTGCAATGTACCGTGAATACACAAATTTTATATCATAAATTGTAAAATAAAATGAATTATGAAAATTGAAATCTTTAGCATTAAGCTGTATACATGTATCAAATAAACAGGTTTATTTTATAATAATACTTCAAACTAGATTACTATTAGCATACAAGAGTTCATGACCAAATGTTGTAAATGAAACCTGTAAAATTTGCCATGTTTGTTGTAAGTAGCAGCAGATCCACCTGTTCAATATCCGTCACTACTACTACTACTATACTGGCCAAACAGGTTATGTTTTCATCTAAAAGGCCTTAACCAGTATTTCAACCTGGGTAGACCCCGCTAGTAGACATCAGAGATATGAATTGAATTGAGAATGGATGGGCAGGTTAGAGTTGAAAATGAGCCTGGACACTGGTGGTGGAATGGGAGGCCTGAGAGGATGCAGCAGGGAAAGCCGAAGATTGAAGAGCCGGAAACGGGGAGGAGGTGGGTCGCAGTACAGCTGGGAAGCGAACGGCCATAAATGCCAGAGCCTTACAAGCAGAACCGAGGGCGATGATTGGTTGCTACGAAGGCGTGGATGTGACCCTCCCAGACACTATCATTGGCTGGAGGTAGGTGATGCTAATTGGTCTCTCAGATAGAATTTACACCTAGGCTTCATTTAACATTTTCAAATCTCCATTGGCTAAATGAACATGCCATTAATCTGAAACTGTAGCTGTTTTGACGTCACAATGAACCATCCAATACAGTTTGTACAATCACACAAGCATCTTGGAGTATGGATCGACAATAATCTAAAACACGACAAGCAGGTTGACCATGTGTACCACTACCGCCAAATGTCAAAGCAGATCTTTTTGCTCCGAAGCTAAGTCTGTCTTTATGCATGGAAGAGACTTACTAGAAAAACTATTCACACTATCTTGAGATACAATTACACACAATCTTTCAATAATGCAGATTACGTCTTGCTTGCTGTGGCTACAAACTGACACAGGGTGTTTTGCCAAGAGGGCTAAATCAATGTCCCAAGATCCTATGTTGATCGTGCCATGTTTAAACAGGTGAATTGTATAAACTCTTGCCTTGCCTTGCCTTGGTTGTAATAAAGATATAAAAAAAACTTTATAATAAGCAGTGGTGGAAGAAATCAGTTACATTTGCTCCAGTACATTTACCCAAACATGTGTTTGAAGACATTGTAATTCTAAGATAAGTGTAATATTATTATGAAGTGTTTCTCTTGTTTAAATAAAACATTAGGTCACTGATATAACTGTAAGCAATTCTATGTGACGAAAGCTTCATGAAATTTGAAAAGACCTCTGCACCATGTGTGTTTAAAGCCTGACGATAGGCCCATTGAATTTGTATGAAATACTTCCATATTTATAGATAATGTTGATCATTACAGTGTAATTGTTCTCAAAGACAAGTCTAATGACAGACAAGTGCAATGCTTTCTACTTTTTCTTTGAAGCCTCTATCATACACCAAAGAAAAGCATGATTTACCTGATAATACGATTTCAAATGATACATCATCTCTTTGAGACTGGCACTGTGATCATTTCTGTTTGTGCTGTTGCTGCTCTTGGCCACAGGCTGTCCAAAGGTCACAGGCACTAGAGGGGCCGTTTGCAGGAACACACTTTCTTCCTTCCATTTGCGCTTGCCCAGCTTTTTGCTGTAAGTGCTGTCCTGTGTGTAGACCAGAAACTCCATTTTGAACTGAGTCCGCAGCATAGACTTGGCGACAGCCTCCTTCTCTTTATAGATGGCCTCAATCTTAAGCTATGAGACAACCACATTATGCCATATTATTCATACTGAGATATGTATTCAAATCTAGAAATAGAAAAACAAGAGTGATTTTAAGTTGTACCTTGGCTGTCTTTATCAGATTTGGAAATCCAACAAAGCTGTCCTGGGCCAGTTTGAACATCTCCTTCTTGACCATTTCTGAAAGTACACATTAAATCATGAACACTATAAAGCCTGTTTTGACAGTTTCATTTTGTCAGTGTTTAGTAGGTGACAACCTGCCACATCTCGGAGTTTGGAGATGGCCGGATGCTCCAGGAGTTTGATCTGGTCTTTAATCATTCGCTCGAACATTTTGTAGTTGATAAAGCCGGGCAGTTCTCTTCCTCTGTACATTCGGTCATACTGAGCCACCTCTTTTTCAAGCTTCCAGTTGACTGTGTGAACATACCGACATTAGTCAAGTTCTATATATGAATGAAAGGATCGGGACTATTTCTAAAAGCACTTGCTGATGTTGGCCTACTTAAGGTTTTATTACACAGAAAATCTCCAGATGATTTTGATTTATGAAAATGGACCAGTCTCTGGACTAAAGGTAGAGTATTGACTTTACTTAAACATAATTTTTTACTTCAGTTTAAACGATTCAAATGTATTACATCAATTTACTTTCAATATATCAAGCTACATAATTGAGTTCATGGCTGCAAAAACAACTGCTCGATTGAATTGAAGGATGTAAACTACTGTTGCATGGAGACTAAAGCAAAACACATTATTGTAAGACAGACGCTGGTCAATGATGCATTAATTGGACATTTTCCATTCAACAGTATTGTAGTCCCCGGTACTGCAGGCCTATTATTGTTAAATACGTAACCACAGTCGTTACTTACATGATGTTCCAGAACTTTCTATGATATCTTTCCATAAACCAAACTCCTTTCTCAGTGTGGAGAAGATGTTTTCTCCAATGTTCAGCTCCTCCCCCGAGGTGAGGCTAACGGCCTTATCAGTAAAAGCTGTGACTTTCTGCATAAAAAGACAATCTATTTTACAAAGTGCTTAAGTTGAAAAGTGTATTATTAAGGGGCCATTGTTTGTATATCTGTAATTAAAACATAAACAAACTCACATCAGTCAAAAATAACTGTCTCTCAGCTGGCTCATATGGCAGCCCATCTCCATATGTCTCCAGTTCTTTGTTTGTCTGAATTAATTTCTTCTGTATTTGGTCTTTAAGTTCAGGCAAGGAATTCTAAAGACATGACAACATTAGAAACAATATGTAATAAAGAGGAGGTAACATTGTTTAACACTACCTCAATATGCTCCACAAGCTCCAGAGTGAGTTTTTCAGCAAGTTTTGGAACGGTGGCATATCCATCCTCATAGAGTGTGCTAGCACATACAAGCATCATAAGAAGAACACAGGGCAAGAATATCCATCCAGTACAAAAGGGATTTCAGACAGGGTACAGTACGTATGTTGGAGCCATTTTAGCACCATGTACACGTTTGATCCTCCTGCCACAGTGTGGCGCTCTGTGTGTAAAGTTGTGCAGTTACCTGCCCTATAAGGGAGGAGGAGGGGGCACTCGGGTGTTGCAGTGTGGAGGCATACATCTTTTGACCGTGTCTATGGAGTCTGAAACCTGTCTATATATTGATGGCGTTGAGGTATGCAAATAAACCTTGGAGCACAGTACTTTTCCGGTTCTTATGTTGGAAGACACGTGTCCGAGACGCCTTAAACACTGCAGCCAGAGCGGCTGTTTGCACAGGGCAAATCCTGGCCGCTACAACATAATTAAATTAGCTTTGTTTTTGACAAACTCTTCAAGAATACAATTGTGATTGTCTTACCTAAACATTTGATGGTCTCTGAAGAAGGCCTCCTCCATCTTTAATGCTTTGTTTAAAGACATATTGTCCGCGATGTCCTTCTGACCTCTGCACCTGACGATCATGTAGCCCTTCTTTAGAGGGACCACCTGGTTCTGGACAATTTTAACAACAGAGTTCTCTGTGCCTTTGTCCACCAGATCTGGTTTGGTCAAAATCCCTGAAAATAGAAATAAAAGTATGTTCCTAGTGGAGGTGTTTATTCTAATGTGTGGTGAGTTTTTACCCAAAGTCCGCTTTTTCTCAGGATCCACTTCCTGGGCCATCTTCAAAGCCTCTGTTGTTGCTATGTCCACATTACAGGGCACCACCACCAGACTGATGGTCTCTTGTTTTGTGATGAACTTGTTAATCAACGATTTTATCTGAAAAACATTTATGATTACATCAAATTAGGACATGATTTTTGAGCTGCTGGAATCAAAACAGCAGTCAAGTAGAGTAGCAGGAGGACGTTTGGAAATCCAACCATATAATCCTATTACTTGATTCCAGACTGTACAATGTCACACTCTAAAATGCGGGGCCGGCGCCAGTATTCCTGTATTGAGGAATCCGAATTGTAACTAGTAAAGCCTTTTTAACCAGCCACACCACAAAACATTATTAAGAGTGTATTTGTCACTCACAAACACACCTATATTTTCCATATCCTGTCATTCAACATTCCTATAACTGCCTCAGCACACAGTAGACCTGAACCAGCCATTGCCTCCAGACTGCAATACTAAAGTAGAGAGAAAAGTAGATTGAATGGGAACAAAGGCAGTAAAATACAATGACCTTTGGATGAACAATAGCTCAAAGCGCTCGTCCAAACATAACAAAACAACAACAGAAGCTTGCACGGACAACAGGCAAGCCTTGACTTGTATGCAGTGACCTCCACTTTCCAAAACCAGTCATCGTAATAATAACTTTTATGATGTAATTTCTGACAGTAGAGTTTATATTATTCATCCCCTGGCGCTTCTAAACTTTGGAGTCAAAAAGTTTGGCATTGTTCCACAACTGCTTTATTGCAAAGGAAACACTCTGTCAAAAAACCTCAACTATTTTGTGAATAGGTTAAACCCCTGCCACCTGATGATACAATAATGACGAAGCTGGACTTATGTAGAGGAAGCTTACAATTACATAACAATAACATTTAGTTTACTTGTAACTTTATTTCTTATTAAGGTGAAAACAATATACCCTACCTGATCTCCAATATTTTCTGGTTGTCCATGGACAGCCACGCGAGTGATACCGGGCAGGTCGATCAGTGTAAGGTCAGGCACATCAGGAGAGGCTATGTCCAAAGTTATGAGATCATGACTGATCCCACAGCCCTTACCCGCAATCACATCCTGAGCTGTAGGGAATTGGACAAGTTGAACATCAGATGTGGATACATTATATGAATGAAAAAAGACCAAGACAAGTGATGTTCAAGTGATGTACCTTGTCTAATCTTGCCGTCCACATCAGAAGGTTTAAGTATCTCTTCCGTGTGGTTCTTGTATTTGATTTGTCCACGCCATTTCCCCCCAGCTTTGGATCTCTTCATCTTCAGCTCTAAGGGACATCTTGTCACAATCCCTGCAATAATGATTTAGATAGAGCATACATGTCAGACTTGTGTCATATTTCTGTTGGCCCCCGACATGGTTTCTACCTTATACAATGTTAATTTATTCATTAAAGGCTATTTATTTTATTGTATTTTATTTCAGCTGAAACAACAAAGTAACTTGCTTTAATGCTGTCCCTGGACCAACAGCACCAGGACTTGGTCTCTAAAGATTAGCTATTATATTTTTAAAGTTTTTTTTTAATTATTATTATTTTTAAGCACTAACGTTAAAGTAATAAAACAATCAGATCAATCACAATTCAGAACAGGGCATGTCTCCCCGTACTCACAACAAGTGCATTACAGGGCATACCCACCACTTCCTCTTGGGAGCGCCACTCCAGACAGCGCCTCCAGCACAGAGTTTTATTTTTTATTTTTTATGTCAGTAAATGCAGAGACAGTAATATGCCGTGGGGGCAATAACAGAACAACAACAACAACAAAAGAAAGAAAGAAAAACAATTGGTACAAAGGTAAGCTAAAGACAGAACAAAAAGGATTTAAAAGCCAGCAAGGGGTTCACCAATACACAAGAGACAAAGAACACGGATCCACGAAGGAGCTAAAGCAAGTCAATCAATCAGGGAGGCCAGAAAAAGAAATGAAAGAACAAAACACAACGGAAATAAATAAACATAGAAGTAAGCGACAGTTGTTTTTTTTGTCCTTACAGGCTCAGAGTTTATTCAGGCAGAGGTAATTACAATGTAACCCTTTTCTGGGCGGTTTCAATGCCCAGGTAGGCTACTATATTCCAATGCCACCAAACAGTTGGAGCCCGATTCACTTCACCAAATTTTGTGGACATTTCATCAAACTAAGGGCCAAAACAGGCCACTCCTATGCAAAACGTCGCTCAATGAGTAGCAACAACAACAACAACAAAAAAAAGTAGATTTCAGCCAGTGCTGAATCTAAAGGGGGCCAGATGCAAGCCGGTCTTTCTACGCTCAAGGGCGAAAAAAGGACAGCCCTATTACACAGTTCTGGTTTATTACGTGATATCATACTTTTGGCAGACCATTGTTGCTTTTACTGCTTTTTTATGCTCAGAGTAAATGGCAGTACTAATGTATTGTTCTATATCCTTTTTAAACACTAAAAACAGGGGTTTTGAGTTAGAGTGTTTGGCCCTATGAATGTGAAATTTAGCAAAATTTTGCGAAAATAATAATGAGATTGATCATAAACACCTCATGGGAGTTTTTTTCCGCTTGGTAGCCAAATATAACATATTTGTAATGAAACACAACTGAGGGGTTAACATGGGTGGAGACAAGTGTATTCACATCCTTCCAAAACGCCTTGGTGACAGGGCAGGACCAAAATAAATGGGACACTGTTTCAGGGCAGCTCTTACAGAACGTGCAATTTATGTCAATATCTTTTTTTAATTTGGTAAAAAATTGGTTCACTGGGTAGAATCGATGTAATAATATATAAGAAATCTCCTTGACTTTATTTGTTAAAAAAAAATTCCTGTGGCAAAGTCCACACATAGGCATTTAACATCAGGAGCGAATCTGGCCCAGTACGAAGTCGCTGCTGGGAGGGTTGAGATGTTTCCCTGGAACAGTGCTCTTATTCTGCCATTTCGGCCGTTTTCTAAGGATGAGAAACATGTGTTTGGGTAGGGTCCATGGGTGACACTGATACCGAGGCCTGAACATTTGAGTTTTTACATAACACCTGCAAACCGGAGGGGATTGCGTCGAATACAATAGCATATTCTCGTGGGGGAACCGGTATTTGGAACCTTTCCAGAAATTCTGCATATCCGTATAAGACTCCGTTGTTGTTAAACAGTTGACTAATTAGAATAATTCAATTTCTGAAGCAGTGTTAAAAAATAGGGATTTGTTTTTGAAGACAATGTGCTTACTAATCCAAATATAGCTCGAATGTTGCGTAAAGTTGTGTTTGAAGATCAATGTCCAAGAAAGCAGCGCCTGCTGGTGGAATGTAGACAATTTAGTCGGAATTTTTTGAATGCTGTAGTTGCAGAGTAAAATAAATTTTAGACCCCCCAGTTGAGGGAATACAAAATGAGGAATACAATTCCAAATGGAGGTAGGATTCTGGAGGTGCTGGCGGATCGAGTTAATTTTGAATGTATTGTTTAACGACGCCATATCATAGAATTTAGACCGCCTTTTCGTATGGATTCAGTAAAACAGTTTTTCTTATGTAATGGGTTTTATTCTTCCACAGAAAGTTGTTCAGCATTTGATCTGCTCTCTTGCACACCGTTGCATCCAAGGCTAATACCTGGGCCGCATAGGCCGGACGAGACCTTCTGCTTTAGAGAGCAGTACTCTGCCTTTAAGGGACAGGTCCCTTTGCAGCCAGCAGTTGAAAACGGCATGGGTTTTTTCAATCATAGGGTTGAAGTTGGCTGAGTTTCTAACAGCTAAGTCTTTAGTTAAGACAACTCCAAGATATGTAATTGAGCTCTTCACTGGTATATTACTTACTGAGGACTGAGAATAATTTTTGACTGACAACAGCTCGCATTTGTTAATATTTAATGTAAGACCAGAGGCCTCCGAAAATGACTGTATTATGCTTAGTGTAAGGGGAACCTGCACGAAATAGGGCCGTGTCATCAGCCAATTGCCTGGCCTGCCAAACGACATGCTTTTTCATAGATATTTAAAAAACAGAAAGGAGGAGTATCTGGCAGGCCAGGCAAATCAGACAACTGACTGATTTTTATCTCCTTATTGGCAATGAGCAGGCCATTGAGTAGGCTATTTTTAATCTGAATGTTAAGAAATTGCACAGCTTTAAGGAAGAGGTAGGGAGGCATCAGGGGGCATCCTTGGCGAACTCCACGATTCAGTGTGAATCTTGGAGATGTACCATGGCTTAATTTGATGGAGCTGTTACTGCCAGTGTATAGCGTTTTAATGGCTTTAAGCCAGGAATCCCCAAACCCAAGCATCTGCATGGCTTGCAACATAAATTCATATTCCAGCGTGTCAAATGCTTTGTAAAAGTCCATAAAGAGGATCAGAATGTCGTCTTGTACCAGATCACTGTAGTCAAGTATGTCCAAAACAAGTCTTAAGTTGTTAGATATACGTCTATTGCGCATAAAACCCGACTGGCACTCATCAAGGTAAGATCGTCTTGATTCTAGAGGCGAAGATTGAGGCGAGAATTTTGTAGTCATTATTAAGTAATGAGATTGGGCGCCAGTTGTCAAGTTGTTGCTGTGTGCGTGTTTTTTAGAAGGTGTTTTTTATTTATTTTTTTTTTTTAAGCCTATGTAATTGTCGAGTAGGCATGTGTAAAAACCTTCACTACCGTTTAAGTAACAAAACAATCAGATACATCACAATTCAGAAAAGGGAATAATTATACCCACCACTTCCTCTTGGCAGCGCCACTCCAGACAGCGCCTCCAGCACAGAGCTCTTCCCCGAGCTTTGGTCTCCAATGACGGCGATGGCGGGCAGCGCCAGGTCCTGCTCCACTCCCAGAGAGCGGAGCGAGTCAATGAGGTCAATGCAGGGACGCACTTTCTCCTCGTACTGCTGATTCAATGTGCTCATGTTTCAGTTATAGTTGTAAGGCATGGGATGAGAATATGGTCGTCTCTAAAGAAAGACAGTTGATGAAGACAAAACGTACACCCGAAAATGCAAAACGGGTTTGTTTGGCTGCTGCGTCCGTGCGTCATAAAAGCATAAGGTAGGCTGGACCATGGCCAGGTATGTCCCAAGTTTCATTTAACTAGAATATGAAAGTGATCAAACTGATTGATGCAGCTGAATTTGGTAGAGTGGGAATTTGGGATGTTTCTCAACATCTTGTTGTGACTCACAACAAGTGCATTACAGGGCATACCCACCACTTCCTCTTGGTGGCGCCACTCCAGACAGCGCCTCCAGCACAGAGCTTTTTATTTTTTTTTCTTCTTTTTTTATGTCAATAAATGCAGAGACAGTAATATGCCGTGGGGGCAATAACAGAACAACAACAACAACAAAAGAAAGAAAAACAATTGGTACAAAGGTAAGCTAAAGACAGAACAAAAAGGATTTAAAAGCCAGCGAGGGGTTCACCAATACACAAGAGACAAAGAACACGTATCAATCAAGTCAATCAATCAGGGAGGCCAGAAAAAGAAATGAAAGAACAAAACACAACGGAAATAAATAAACATAGAGGTAAGCCACAGATTATTATTTTTTGTCCTTACAGGCTCAGAGTTTATACAGGTAATTACAATGTAACCCTTTTCTGGGCGGTTTCAATTAGCCTGGTGAGACCAGGATGATTCCCCTCTCTATTTTTTTATCCAGCGCTGGTACAGCGGTGAGTCTGGATTTTTCCAGGCTAGGTTTCAATGCCCAGGTAGGCTACTATATTCCAATGCCACCAAACAGTTGGAGCACGATTCATTCCACCAAATTTTGTGGACATTTCATCAAACTAAGGGAAGAAAAACAGGCAACTCCTATGCAAAAAGTCGCTCAATGAGTAGCAACAAACAAATGTGTAAATTTCAGCCAGTGCTCTACTTAAAGGGGGCCAGATGCAAGCCGGTCTTTCTACGCTCAAGGGCGAAAAAAGGACAGCCCTATTACACAGTTCTGGTTTATTACGTGATATCATACTTTTGGCAGACCATTGTTGCTTTTACTGCTTTTTTATGCTCAGAGTAAATGGCAGTACTAATGTATTGTTCTATATCCTTTTTAAACACTAAAAACAGGGGTTTTGAGTTAGAGTATTTGGCCCTATGAATGTGAAATTTTGCAAAAATGCAAAACGGGTTTGTTTGGCTGCTGCGTCCGTGCGTCATAAAAGCATAAAGTAGGCTGGACCCATGGCCAGGTATGTCCCAAGTTTCATTTAACTAGAATATGAAAGTGATCCAACTGATTGATGCAGCTGAATTTAGTAGAGTGGGAATGTGGGATGTTTCTCAAACTTACAAGGTTTTCTAGCCAACAGACACATTTAAAAACGGATATTTGTTAAGACCATAAAACACCATGAAACACATAGCCTAATGGGAAAAGTCACATTGTGTTTAAATTAGGCCTACGGATAGTACACTAACTTTATTGACTGTTAGGAGCATTCAAGCTATCAACATAGACCTCTCGAAATGAGAGTGTGCGTACCCCTGGACCCAGCTTTTTTGCCCTGTGTTGGACAAGACACTAAGTTACTCTAATTATAATAAGACGGACAGGCGCTTCCCAAAGTGCAATGTATTCTACTTAAATGAGTGCAACACTTATTTATCCAAAAGATTCCACGGGGCCCCATGCACCCAACAATATGCATTTACTCTTTCCAAATATGTACTGATTTTCCTCATTATTTCCTCATAATTTTACAAAACAGAAGAGGCTAAATACATATTAGAATTATACAAGTTCCAGTAAAGTTAATTTCACACTCATGGCATTTTTGTATGTGCGGTCAACCTTTGAAGCACTTTGGGAATGGCTGGTAATAAGCTAAGCAGACATATGTAATGAAGATAAATACTTTGTAGAACAATACCTTTTACTCCACACATTCAACAATGTGTTTTATCAGTTTTATGCATCATGACTTTTTATATTCATATTGGCTATGTTAAAGGAGTGCCTACTTCAGGTGTTAATGATAAGCCATGCCCCTGAGGTTATATAATGTTTATACAGTAATAAAATTATTCTCTGATCTTGCACATGTCACAGAAACTGTGGACTAAACAACCCACACCAATTAACACAGACTATATATTTCACCAATTTGCTTTTGATGGAAGGGTTGATCAAACACTTCAAGTATTGTTTGATACCATAAACTCCATTGTTTGTCCTGCTGCTCCTCTTACACCTGTGTAAGCTGACAGCAATGAATTTTCGAAAGTTTTTTATTGATAAAATCCAGGCTATCAAAGATCAACTTCCAACGCTCTCATTTTGCACACCTGATGCTTTTGAGCTTGTTCCCCACGAGTGGTCCTCTTTTAGCCCTGTAACACAGGCCAATGTCTCAGCTCTGGTAACCAGAATGAAGCCCTCTTTCTGTGTGTCTGATGTTCTGCCCTGTAAACTTTTTGTCAAAATGTTTGATGTCATTGGCCCCTGGGTTATCAATCTGATCAACCTTTCACTGTCAACTGGTGTTTTTCCCAGTTATTTTAAACACGCTATTGTGGAACCTCTTCTCAAAAAGCCTAATCTGGACCCTACGGAGCTGAAAAATTTCAGGCCCATTTGAAGACTTCCATTTTTGTCCAAAGTGTTGGAGAAGGTGGTCTCTGATCAGTTGGTACCCTTCTTGGAGAAATACAAAATTTTTGACTTTTTTCAGTCCGGTTTCTGCAAGCATCACTCCACGGAAACCACCCTGCTTAAAGTGTCCAGTGATATTATGATGTCTGCGGACTCTGGAAGATGTACTGTTCTTGTGCTGTTAGATCTCTCTTCAGCATTTGACACTGTGAATCACCAAATCTTGTTGACAAGACCTGGTTGGAATGTCAGGTCCAGTCCTTGCGTGGTTCTCCTCTTATTTATCGGGGAGGAGCTTTTGTGTCTCTACAAATAAGTTCCTGTCTGACTCTGCTGATTTGCTGTGCGGGGTTCCTCAGGGCTCTGTTTTGGGCCTGATTTTGTTTTTACTCTATGTCCTTCCATTAGGGACAATTATCCAGAGCTTTGATGATGTTTCTTACCATCTGTTTGCTGATGATATTCAGCTTTATTGCTCTTTCAGGCCCTCCAGTGTCTGCGTACACTGGTGTATGAATGAGAGAGTGAATGGGCCCCCTATGAGAGACCAACAGGCCCGTTTGGAACCATGAGGCCGTCCTTCCGTGGACCCACCACCTGCAGAAGGAGCCATAGGGGACTGGTGCAATGTGACTTGGGCAGCTCCAACAGCTGCCCCCATGACCCGGAAACGGACAAGTGGGAGAAAATGGATGGATGGATGGGCCCTCTGAGATCCAGAAGTTAAGTTCTCTGCTGAAATGTCTTGCGCAAGTTAAAAAATGGCTCGGTACAAATTCCCTGCAACTAAATTCAGACAAACGGAGATGCTGGTGTTTGCCCCTGATGACGCTATTCCAGGGATTCACCATTATTTGGGCGACCGGAGTTTGTCTACTAAAACAAGCCTTAGAAACCTAGGCGTTAACTTTGACCAAGCAATGTCCTTGGAGCATCACTCTAATCTGCTGACAAGGAACTGTTTTTACCAACTGAGAAAAATCTCCAAACTTAGAACACTTGTGCCAAGAGATGATCTTGAAATTGTTATCCACGCCTTTGTGTCTTCCCGTTTAGACTATTGTAACA
Organism: Proterorhinus semilunaris; assembly: GCA_021464625.1. NCBI lineage: Eukaryota > Metazoa > Chordata > Actinopteri > Gobiiformes > Gobiidae > Proterorhinus > Proterorhinus semilunaris. Next base: position 14,413,619 of record CM038344.1, read on the forward strand.
GTTTATTTTATTTTCTAAACAAAAAGGAGCGGTCTCGCCTTCAGCAGGTACAAAATTCTGCGGCGAGGTTACTGACTCGCACAAACAGAAGGGCTCATATTACTCCCATTCTAAAAGCCCTTCATTGGCTCCCAGTCACTTTTCGTTTCCATTTTAAAATCCTGGTGTTGACCTTCAGAGCCTTGCATGGTCAGGCTCCCTCCTACATTACAGACTTGTTGTGTCCCTATACTCCCTCTCGGAGGCTGAGGTCTCAGGATCGGAACCTTCTCATGGTCCCTCGTACCCGCTACAAGACGAGGGGAGATCGATCGTTCCTTCCAGGTGTTCGCCCCGACGCTCTGGAACGATCTTCCGCTTTCCTTGCGCTTACTTGATTGTGTTGATGTTTTCAAGAGTAAATTGAAAACTTACTTGTTTGAGAAAGCATTTTAATTCCAGTGGGATAAGGGTTGTTTTATGACCATGTTTTGTGATTTTAAATGTAAATGTGTTTTTATCTGTATTTTTTGTGAAGCACTTTGTGACCTCTGTCTGTGAAAGGTGCTATATAAATAAATATTACTTACTTACTTACACGCACCAACTCTCTTACTGTAAAGTAGTAGCACTACTTTTGGGCCTTTTATAGAAAATATAGTTTAATATGAAATCTATGTATGTGCTTCAACTCGCAAGCACTTTATACAATTTCCAAAGAGAAATCACTAGAGATGATTTAAAAAAAGATGAAATTACCATGTTATATTTGTTTAAGTGACAGAAAAAAATAAAAGCACAGTACATGAATTATTAATAATGAATGGTTTCAATAAAACCATTTGATAATTTTTTTTTTTTTTTTTTAAACATACACTTTTTTGCATACAACCGTGACTGTGAAAGACTCTGTGATATGACAGCCCATTTTTACATTATACAGGCACATTGCTCTATAAAATTATCAAGAATTGTAAGAGATTATTAAAAAAACAAAACAAGAAAATGCATGGAATTCTGCACACATGAAACATTTATGTTTGGTCTTCCCAGCTGCACAACACACAACACAGCTCCAAACTGCAATGTGTTGACAAGCCACAACACTTGTGTCCTGCCAGGGAGAAAAGTCAAACTGAAATCAACCCAGTGTGGCCTCCCTGGGAAACTACTAAGAGAGGGTGTGGCCAAAATTGCCAGGTGGAGTCGTGCCCAGGACATCAGTTTCAAGCCCTGGCTGCATAGTTGGACACACTGCTGCCTGCTTCAGTGCAGCCCGTTCAGGATGTCGTTCCCCAGCAGTTCTTTCTCACTGTACACGGTGGGATTTAGGTCATGGTCCCTAAGTCGAGCATTCTTTCGGATCTCATCTAGAGAATACTCATGAAGGAGGACGCCATTTTCAAACACTGTCACAAGCAGATCCTGCACAGACGGACAACCAGTGTTACTTACATGAACATTTAACAAATAATATAACACAATAAATGTAAGCCACACTAGTTAATTTTCACACTAAATAACACAAAAGCATCCCAAACCTCCTCAGGCTTCCCTACGCCCCTCTCCATTGTCTCAATACAGCCATTGGAGTTTCTCCTCAGACACAGCTGGCCCCGCTTTGAGCCTTTGGAGGGATCGGTCACTGGCTGCTTGTACACATCCATCTGCAACAAAGTGGAATCAGGAGAATTTTTACAAAGCAATAAATGTGCACTGAAGTATTAATTATTCTGTTACGCATAAAGCATTGAAGCATAAAGCACTGAAGTCCTGAAAAGTATTTTGCCAGTTTTGTTTAATGGTATTTGCTTGTTCTGGGTGCCAGTAGTCCACACCTCACCTTTTGTACCACACATGTCTTCATTTTTTGAGGTGGTATCAGATATGTTCAATAATAATTTGCTCTGTGCTACGTTAGCTAACCATGAGGTGAATATTTTCTTGTGTATTAGTACAAGCAATATTTGGTAATGGCTTTGTTTTTCAGTACAAAATGGCATGCTTAGTTTCAAAATTTTAATATATTGTCAGCATGAAGTATTTTGTCTTCACATTTTTACTTGGTGACTCCTTGATGATGACTTGATTCATTTTAGTTTTAGACTTCTAAATGTTAGTGAACTTGTCACTGAAGGTGTTTGTAGCCAATACATCCAAAACAGCATATGCATATGAGAAGTGGATGACTCCGTGACTAAAAGGTCCTATGTTCAATCCCTGGGCCATGTGGGACTTCCCTTAGTCACATGTAATGCTTTTTAATGCCATTTTTTTTTTTCACAATATGAGTTTACAGAATAGCAAGGCAAACAAAGCCAATACCTTAAGATTTGTCACAACAAGTTTTCCTTCAATGCCCCTATTAATAAGACAATAGATTTTTAACATTTCTCTGTGCAGGGGTAGCAAAAAACCTTAGTGTATTCTTCCATCCATCTTCCCTCCAAAATTAAGAATTTGTAGTTTTCCACTGATATTAATTTATTTCCTCCCAATCCTCTCCTGACACCACTATATTTGCCTCCCTCTCCCATCTTTCTTTAACATATACCGTGTCGTCTGCTTTCAAGTCCTCCAGAATCTTATACAGTTTAGAAATAACTTTCTGTTCTATCTGTGACCTATATGCTTCCATCATAACTTTTATAACCCCTGGCCATGTTGAGTCTAGTTTAACTTTTTTAATTTCTTCTCCCAAATAATGACGTAGCTGTAGATATCTGTGAAAGTCTTGATTCTGGAGGCCATGAACATCCTTAAGTTTTTGGAAACTCAGTTTGATTTTTTTTTATAACCTCCCAATACATTTTTGGGCCATTATTCTACAATTTAAACCTCCCATCTAATGTATTAGGTGTAAAATCTATATCGTGTGCAATCCACCCCAAAAACCTACAATGACCCGTTAAATGATATTTCCTCACAATTTCAGTCCACATTTTAACAGATACCCCCAGCCACGCATTCATGTTTAGTTTCAGATGAGACCTCAATGTTTCATCGCATAAAATAGCTTGTATCGGGAGCTCCTCTATTAGTCTTTGCTCAATGTCTTTCCATTTTGCAGAATACTCTGGATCACATAAATTAATCAAAACCCTCAACTGTGCAGCCTGAAAATAACTTTTTAGACAAGGTAGCGCTAGACTCTCGCTCCCCTTTGGCAATTGTAATGTTCTATATTTTATTCTAGGCTTAGTTCCTTGCCATATATATCCTGATATAATTTTGTCCCAACTTTAAAGTCCTCTCCCAAGACCTCACTTGGAAGATTTTGAAATAGGTATAGTAGCCGGGGTAAAACGTTGATCTTAATCCCTTCCACTCTTGATACCAAACTCAAGTACGGTATCAAGCTCCATCTGCCCAAGTCCATTTTTATCTTTGATATTATTTGGTCATAATTTGAGAATTTACATTTTTCAAGCTCTTTTGGTAAATTAATACCCAAGTACTTCATAGACGTCATATTCCAATTAACGTTATAACTCTGTCTTATAATTTGATTTGGTTCATAGTTGAAAGTTATGACTTGGGTTTTTTGGACATTAACTTTGTACCCCGACAGTACACCAAAATCCTTAACAGCATCCATCAGTATAGGCAATGATTAATCCGGATCCCCCAGATAAATCAGGACAACGTCTAGTGCCATTTTCTCTTCTACACCTGACATCACAATTCCTTTGATGCCATTATTTAGTTTTATCCACTGGCTTAGTGGCTCCAGAAAGATGGCAAATAACAAGGGGCTTACCGAACCTCCCTGGCGGCAGCCCCTTTCTAATTTGATAATGTTAGATAATCTATCATTAACCTTGATCCTTGCTATAGGACTTGTATAGAATCTTTATATATATCTTTTTTTGCCCCTCCTGGAACCACCACCTTAACGTGGTGGAGGGGTTTGAGCACTCGAATGATCCTAGGAGCCAAGTTGTCGGGGCTTCGTGCCCCTGGTAGGGTCTCCCATGGCAAACCGGTCCTAGATGACGGGTCAGACAAAGAGCGGTTCAGAAGCCCCTTATGAGAGACCAACAGGCCCGGTTAGAACCATGAGGCCGTCCTTCTGTGGACCCACCACCTGCAGGAGGAGCCATAGGGGCCGTTTTGGGCAGCTCCATCAGCTGCCCCCACGTCTACGGAACGGACAAGTGGAAGAAGATGGATGGATGGATATATTTTTTTCATTTATTGGTTTATTTGGTCGGGACAGTGCATGTTAATGAACATACATGGGTCTCATGCATGTAAACAAGCCACACCGAATTGTAGCCTTGGCCTAAACACACATTCATCCTGGCCTATTGTACATGTTTTTAGTGGTAGGGGAAACCGGAGTACCCGGAGGAAACCTACGCAGACACGGGGAGAACCTGAGGTTTTACAGTCTTTAACCTTTCCTGAGCTCACTCCAAGCTCTGAGGGATAGCCCCTGTAAGTCAGGGGGCCCTCATGACCTTTTTCGGTCCTTTCCATCAGTCAAATCTATAAACCAATTCCCCAATTGCAACATGAAAAAGAAAAATGTCATTTGTCCGCACTTGACCTCTGCTAAAAAAGATTAATAAAAACGGAAACAAATTGTCCACCTTGACCATGCTTATCCAACGCTGAAACGAGATGCAAAAAAATAGTCTTCGTCCCATGTGCAGTATACTGTCGGTTACTGTAGTTTAATGGGCTTACTCTTGAACAGTCTCCGTAGATCTTCTGAAGGCCTGTAGTTTCCCCTTGTATCCCAACATGGAAGTCTCCCGTCTAAACTCCCTTATCTCCCGCAGGACTGCCTCCAAATCTGACATTTTCTCTTGTACTTGCGTTGCTTCGGATGTTAACTCCACCGCTAACTCCGGCTCCGACTGCGTTAGCTCCAATGCTAACTCCGCTTGCTCGTAGTCCTCGTTGTTTAGCGTTTCCAGCCTTCCTTCTAGTTTTCCTTTTTGACATATCACGAGCCCCCGATATTGTCTTCTTCAAATCATCTACGTTTCACTCAAGCTTTGGGTTTACGGGGCATATTCTAAACTTTTAGCGGGGAGCTGCGTTGCTACGGTGTTGCCATGGTCGACCCGGAACCGGAAATCTCGCTTTTCAATGCCATTTTAATTTCTATACTATATTTTAATGGCACAAAGAAAAGATTGGTGCATATTCAATTTGCAAACAGAGGAAAGAGAATTGGACAAAACAGGAAACTTTAAAGCAAGAACAATGTGGTGAATTTCCGCTAAAACTGCAGCTGAACATGTTTTAGAAATGTAGACCATTATTTTGGAATTTACAATGAACTTATAACAGAATGTGTTGAGCAATATTATAATTGATTTTGGCACAATTCACTAAATGACTTTTAATGCTTTCTAATGCCCCACGGTAAAACCCTGCTCCAAACACTAAAAACAAGTACAATAGCCAGCCCGGGATGAATGAGAGTGTGTTTGTAAGTGCAAGAGGTGTGGTGTGTTTTCATGCACGTCTCATGTACTATCCTGATAAATAAAAATGGTAAAATAATACATTTGTTACAACTGTTCAACGCAAGTGATTAGTATCTGAAGAACGGCAGAGCAAAGTTTAATACTTACGCCTTTTCCATTTGTCTCCACATAGCTGCACTTGAAGGCGCAGTTCAGTGTGTCTCTGTTGAGCTTCTGAAGCAAAGCACTTCCACAGCCAAACAGAACATTTTCGGCACTCCAGCCTTCTTCACTCAACTTCTGAAGAATCTGTCGAATAGAGGACAGTGCGTTTTAAGAAGCCCAACGTTACCATTAGCTGCAATTTCTATTGTCCAGGTAACACACAGCACAAACAATTTTCATTGACAAAAACTAAAAGCAAAAATTAGAACCCTTAATGGAGCAAATACAATTATTATAATAATGATTATAATATGAATTGATTCACTAGCCATCAACATTTCAGGTGAGTCCCACTAGAACAGACAAATGGTTATTTGCTTACCTCATTAACAGAGCTGAGGTCTATACCATCTCCTTGGATGATTCGCAGGTAAGAGGGCAGCACTTTGAAGCCCACAGAGTTCTTGGAAGAGCCAAAACATTCCTCCAGAATCCTTATGACCTGTAATCAAGACAAGTAGAAGCATTAAAAAAACAAAACAGAGATAAAGCTGTATTTGATGTTGGTGGTTGAGGGAAATTACTGCATCAACATTTTGAGGTACCTCAATAAGTGTCTCAGCAGGGTCTCCTGAGTCGGGCCGGATGACCAGACACGAGTCCTGGCTACGCTCCATCACCCGCTCCTTCAGTTTGTCCCCCCAGATGTGTTTACAGGCATTGAAGATGTCATAGCTGTCACTGACCACTGACACCGGCCCCGAGCTGAACTGATCCAACACCTGCTCAAAAGCCTCCTTCTCACGATGTCTGCCCCAGGATATGATGGTACTGAACAGACAGAAGGGCGATGTGACCAAGCGTTTTTCTATGCACTGTCCACATGCTCATGACAGTCTCATATGCCAGATTGGATCTACTTGTCCCAGCACATGATTTAGGGAATGAAAACAGTACAGGCTAAAGTCACTGCTAGTTTTGTTGCGCTGTAGTCATCCTTGTGCGGGATATAAAAGTTCTGCACTGAAAACATATTTAACCTCGAATGCATCTTGGTCTAATGTTAGTCACTTCACGTTTCTTAACAAGAAGAAATAAAGTACCTGTGTTCTGCAGCTGGAATGGAGAAGCCGGCCATAGGACAGGCATAGTAGCGTTGTGCCATCAACAGCCCTGCCACTGTGTCTGTGCTACAGAAGTTCACCAGGTGAGCAGCGCCCCCTAAAGCTGCTGACTAAAAGGAAACAAAGAGGATTTTTTACATAGACATAAGAAATATAAGCAATGCAATGACAGGGAGATTATCCATTTCCAAAACACCTTTTTTTAATTTACTGAAATGTAGAATTATTATTACTATTCGCATTATAGAAATAAACACATTGAATGTATGTACCCTGATAATGTTACTAACCTCCTGTGAGGAGACTCCTCTGTAGCCAAAGTCGTGCAACTTCTCGTCCAGACCTTCCAAACCACCGGATGTAGCCTTCAGGTGCTTGGCAAGGATTTTTTTGAACTCCCTTGAAATGGTGGCCACGGTGATGGGATACCACATCTGAACTAACATAGTCTGGACAAGAGAGCGCAAAGAAGTAGAAACACAATAAGTGCAAGTTTGTCCGTGGGGCAGGTTAAATGTTTACTTTCCATGTCATTCATTTAAAACAAGAAGAATCAGCAAGAAAGCACTACAGACTAGTATGTACCATTTATAGGTAGCATTCTGGTATAAAAAAAATGAAATTCAGTCTTTTAGAGGAGTTTTTAGAATGGGGTCAGATCAATCTATTCAACAACCAAGTAGATGGATAAATATCCAAGAATGGTCACACAGAATCATTATTCAAATGAGAATTTGGGTCACCTCAATATAATTGGTCAGCCAGAAGAAGCTGGGGTCTGTGTTTTCCACAGTGAACAGCACATTGCCTCTTGGAATGATCCTGCCTTCAGGCACAGCTTTGATACGGATTGGTAGACGTCCATCATGTTTCTGCGACACAAAAGCATAGGTCAATGTGCACTGGTCCAACAAACATTACTTGTCTAGCAAAGTAGTGCCTGACGATACCTCCAAGATCTTTCTCCAGCCCTCTTCATCAAATACAGCCTGCTTAAAATGCATCTGGTAAAAGAGCTTGGCTTCCTGAATTTTATCTTCTGTTACCACTCGACCTGCATACAATAAAACAGATAAACAAATGTAAGAAGCAAATTGCAGTACAGGGGAGATGTAAAACATACCAGTAAGATATTTCTTGAGCAGGTACTGCAAACCGAAAAAGACCACTTCATTGAATTGGGAACCTTTCTTCCGACGACACTCAAAGTAGGAATAGATTTTGTTGACATCTGGAGGATACTGTTTGTAGTGTGTGATCTGAAACAAATGAAAGGAACCCCCTATTAGGCAATTCTTTCAGTTATCTACAATAAGAGCCTCAGTGGCTGTAAAGCACTGTCTCTAATCAGTCTTACAAGTTTGCATTATATAACAGAATCAATTGCAAAACTTGAGATCCGTCAGGTGGCGACTGCACTGCACGCATGATTGTGCAATTCTAGTTTTAAGGTAAAAATTCTCTAAATCTCACTAAAGTATGCCGTTAGGAAAAAAAGTATAGGCAGGCTATTGAGAATTATAGTAAAATATCTAATAAATAAAAACGACAGCACTAAACACAGACAACCTGTCCCCACTTGACCTGACTCATTCATGTTGTGCGTAGGCTCTAGTGAGCGCAGTAACACCTCCTACAGGCCAGAAGCTATAGATGTACTAAACAAAACAAAAAAGATGTTGTGAAAAGGTTAACAAAAAACAAAAGTTAACAAAGAGAGCCGTCCAGTATTAGTTGGCAACAAGACAAGCTACGATTGTCGTGTCTCGAAAGCTTCTCTGTTGTCGTACAGCAGTTGGCGAAATCATGTATGTCACCAGTGTTGCAACAAAGCTACCCACACTACGCTGTCTACCTCGGTGAAAAGTAGTATTGTAATTACGCAGAATGGATATTTATGCGCCACAAAGATCACCCTTTGATTCAGAATATAGTTAATACAATAGAATGACAACCACCGATTTGCTTTTTGTATTGTGTCAAAAACAACATATCATACCACATAATCTCTTTTCCCAGATTATTTTATGTTTTGCTTTCAGTTTCACTTCATCTGAAAGAGCTCGGCACGGGCGTAGGTTTGGTGTCAGTGTCGGTGGGGACAAAGAGAGCCGTCCAGTATTAGTTGGCAACAAGACAATTCAAGGCAGCGTTCATGACCAACTCCTCAAACACATTACGTCATCACCTGCGAGTCTATGTACAGGTCATTGAAGACATAACATCATATACGAACATACTCAAGACGCTCTGAACTCTGCCCAGCCGCTCAAGCCACTGTGTACACATGTAAATGCTCAGAAGGGAAAAGTTGTGAAATATTAGTGGGGACTGTCCCTGCCAGGCCAAAGTTGGTGGGGACATGTCCACACCAGTCCTTAAAGAAGTTACGCCCATGCTCAGCAGTGACTGTGTCTCGGCTCAGTCGCATGACGCATACAGATAAGCATTATGTCTGTAACTTTTTTTTTTTTTTTTTTTTTTAAAGTTCTTCAGCTGCTGCTACAGCTACGTTTGCTGACATTATAATGTCACACTCAAACTTATGCATCTTCCCACGGGGTCCTACAAAGTCTAAAATTTGATTTTGTAAAAAGAAGACCGTAAAAAGTCTTAAATTTGATGAAATTGCGAGTTTACCAAATGAGGTGAGATGATGTCCTAGTATATAGAGTAGAAGAAAATGTATTGGAGGTATTGTAATTGTCCCCACCAACATTGACACCAAACCTACGCCCGTGTCGAGCTCTTTCAGATGAAGTGAAACTGAAAGTTTCCGTGGCGGCACGGTAGCACAGCGGTTCTAGCTCGCTAGAAGGTCCGCGTTCAACTCCCACCTGGACGGGGCCTTTCTGTGTGGAGTTTGCATGTTCTCCCCGTGTCTGCGTAGGTTTCCTCCGGGTACTCCGGTTTCCCCTACCACTAAAAACATGTACAATAGGCCCAGGGACTGCAGGTGGAAATTAGCACAAGTGCTATAACCTGGTACAATGCATCTCTCCTTTCTGAGGCTAATATATATCGTACACTGTCCCTGTTCAAATAAATAAATAAATAAAAGCAAAAAAATAAAATAATCTGGGAAAAGAGGTTATGTGGTATAATATGTTGTTTTTGACACAATACAAAAGGCAAATCGGTGGTTGTAATTCTATTGTATTAACTACATTCTGAATCTAAGGGTGATCTTTGTGGCCCATAAATATCCATTCTGCGTAATTACAATACTACTTTTCACCGAGGTAGACAGCGTAGTGTGGGTAGCTTTGTTGCTATCGTCAACTAATGACATAACACTGGTGACATGCAGGGTTCGAAATTAACTTTTTTGATCACCAGCCAAAGTGGCTGGTAACTTTCTGAAGTTACCAGCCAATCAGAATTTCCATTAGACAAATTTTTACGTTGCGAAAATAAGAGATTATGAATGCCACTGGATGAAAATGTGATAATAGGTATCTAAAACGTCACCAGTAGTGTAGTGTTCATGGGAAATGTAGGACAGAGGGGACAAACCACCCAGAGCGTCTCTGACATGATTTGCATGATTGGCTCATGCTAGTGATGGGATTTTCAGCTATTTTTGGTGAACCGGATCATTTGGATCGGCTCACCAAAAAGAGCCGACTCTTTTGGCCCCCAAATGGCTCTTTATGTTTTTTTAATATATACACTTTAAATTTAGGAGAGATTTGGATTAATGGCTCGTTAAATGAGCCTCTCTACTGCTCCCTGCACAAAACAACTATAATCAAGAAAGCAATTAAAAAGAAAAGAGGAATTAATTTTATTAGTTGCTATAATAATGTGATATTGGCTTATAGTGGTCTGTGTTGTCTTCAGGAATCAAAGTAAATTTTTTGAGGTGGTAGAGCCATTGTTTATTATAGCAACATACACTTTTAAAGCTGCCATTAGTTTCATGTATGTACTCTTTTATTTACAGTCAAAATGCTTCTCCCATAGCTTCTCCCCAGTCCCTCTGCGGCCTCAGCTCCGCCTCCGTGAGCTGCTGGAGCCTCGCGCTGAGAGAGAGTTACAGACTCCAGACATAACTGAAGTTATTACTTAAGCCAGGACTCCTGTACGTTTGTAATGCGCTCATACACATGAGAGGAAAAGGCCGACATCGCGTCGTTTCGCCGCTCCGCGCGTCATCGCATTGTTTTCACTCCACAAACCCAGCGTAACTTTTTCTAACCATAAAACCGAAAATATTAAGCGGATCTCTCTCAAATATAAAGTGACTGAAAGCTATGGATGCGCTGACTACATTTATGGAGTAGTTTAAGTTTATAGAGATCTTGATTTTGTGTAAATAGCAGGTTCATTCCTCGCGAACGGGCTGCGCCTGCAGAGTTCTCCTTTCTCCCTCTCTCCCCGATCCCATTCTCTTTACTCGTTTACTCTTTGCCTTTCTCTATTTTTCTTGAATTTAGCAGAAAGCGGGGCACGGTGAGCTTGATAAACATGCAACATGCAAAAAATAAATAAATAAATAAAACGGCTCGCGGGTGAGGCTCGGCTCTCATCTTTCACTTAAAAGAGCCGGCTCTTTGTACCGACTCGTTCGCGACCGACCCATCACTAGCTCATGCATCACCGGCCAAACTGGCTGGTAGGTTTTTTATCGGTACCCGCCAAAATGATTTTTAACCCGCATTTGGCGGGTTGGCGGGTGTTAATTTCGAACCCTGGTGACATGCATGAGTTAGCCAACTGCTGTACGACAACAGAGGAGCGTTCGAGACACGACAATGGTAGCTACACAAAATAAAACGAGTGAGTGACGCCGATTTGCAGCACTCACCTTGTACGAATCAGTCGCTAGCAAGAAATTGAAATCATGCGCTGCCATTGTTGTTGTGAATGAATAAATTCACGTGAGCAGCGCGCGCGTCTCTCTCTCCCTGTAGCTTTCCAGTCAGGGTCGTGTCATGAGGAGGAGGTGAATCCAGCAACTTCGAACAGAGAGTTTCGCGTAAAAACAGTGACCGAACGTGTTTTCTCCCTGCAAATGTCCGAGGAGCTCCTGCTGGGACCTGAGGTAAGGGGGTCAGTGTCAGAGGGGAGGATTCTCTGGAGGTAGTAGCACTAGCATTGAGGAGGGGGGTTGTTGTTAAAAAATGTGGGCGGGGTTTAGGCGAGGAGTAACCCCGCCCACCAAACTGAACGTCATGTGCGTGCACGCTACGTACGTGCGTGTATGGGCGGGGGCTTCTTCATTTCTACGATTTAACCTCTTCACCGCTGCCTGAACCGAGCACATTTTCTCCAGTTTCGCTTTACCTAAATCTGAAAGCTTGTTGAAAAAAAAAGGGTCAAAACAGCGACCAAAACGCAAATGGTCTCAACTTATATAGCGCTTTACATGTGCTATACAAATAAACCTTGACCTTGACCTTTTCTGCCTTCATTAGGTCCAAAGCGCTTTCAGCAAGGAACCAGGTGGGTGAAGTGTTTTGCCCAACGGCACTCAGACAGTCTGCACATTCAGGGGCTGGAAAAAAAAATAATATAAAAACATGAAGAAAAAAAAAAAGTGATGACAACGCAGCAACAACGCGAGGTAAATGATCCATTTAGATGAGTTTTGTAGGTCTTAGCTTTCAAATGAGGCATTACACTGGCCTATAGGCTTATGGACCTTATGGATTTGGGTAAGGCTGAACTGGAGAAAATGCACTCAGTTACGGTGGGGTTAAGAGGTTAACAATATTGGGTTTATCTTCAATTCAATGTCAAGAAATGTGCGAAAAATGGGGAATAATTTGGGGGGGAAATGGAAGAAATTGTGGTAAAAATATATTGTGTGGGGGGAAAAATTGGGAGAAAATGGGGCAAAAATAGGTAAAGAATTGGGAAAACAAGAACAAAGTTGGTACTTTAATTTTTTCGATACCGGTAGTGTTTATACTTTTTTCCCCCCATACCATACTGTTGTCCAACCATAATCATGGGTGATCCCTTACACCCGTCACACAGTCTTGTTTGAATGCGGAGTCTCCGGCCCAGGTCCAGTCGGCTGAAGGACAGATTTATCCACCCGGCTTTTGCCCCGTCCCTTCCACTGCTGCCCCCTACATTTACAGACACGTTTATGCTCATTGGGACTGGGACTGAAAAACAAAAACTTCCACAAAGACATATTTTAACCTCTTACCACCCGCCTTAACCGCGTGCATTTACTCCAGTTCAGCTTTACCCAAATCAAGCTTCTTGACTGGAAAGTAACAGTGTAACGTCTCATTTGAAAGCTAAGACGTACAAAGGTGATAGTAATTTTTGTCACTTTTTCGATGCGTTTTTACTGTGTTTTTTGCCTCTTCCTTGTCTAGTTTTCGTCATGTTTTTTTTTGCCATCGCGTTTTTGTTGATTTTCCGGCATATTTTTCGTCGCTATTTTGATGCTTTTCTTTTAAGATTTTAGATTTGCGGTAAAGCTCGGTTAAGGCGGGGGGTAAGAGCTTATGGAGAAAATTGAGAGGCCAGACCAGCGGCCCGAGAGCCAGTGACCCTTCTGTGCTCTTCCAGAATGGACATATGGCCAGTCCGCCCCTGCCCTCCACCCAATGAAATAAGATGCATCTGCTACAGAGAGAGAACACCCATAGAGGCATAAGGAAACCGTTAAATCAGAAGACTGTGTATTGCAGCTAACTCACTGCTCAAACATGCTGGTCCACTTTACTAAATTGATTCTTTTATCTGTTTATCAAGAGTTAGTTAAGCTTCAGATGTGTAGAAGTTAATATGAGAGTAAGACATCAGGAATTATAGAATAAAACGTTATATTTTTAAAGTGAACTTTGCACCACAGGTCTTTCTTATAGCCTTTTCCCTCATCACCTAATATAGCTTTTATTCAGCACTTTGGTCAGCCGTACTTTAAACATGCTATGGCAATAAAGTTTTACTTGACTCACAGAACCTGAATGAAGGAAAGACTGAGTATATCTTGTTCAGCCCTGACTCACCCCGCAGTTCTCCTTGTGGCCCTTTAACACCAGCGTTTGCTCCAGTAAACAGTAAATATGACAAGAAGGTCAATTGAGTTGGGAATGCAAGCTTTTACCTGCTAAGGCTCCCCAAGGTCAAACCATTCTTGACCTGTACTGACCTTGAAAAGGCTATTTATGCCTTCATCGGCTCGAGGACAGACTACTGTAATGGCCTTTATGCTGGACTTAACCACACTCTCCTCAATCGGCACCAACTGGTGCAAAACGCTGCAGCACATTTCCAAGCACTCTCACATAAGCCCAGTCCAGGTGCTCTTTACTGGCTCCCTGCGGCTTAGGGTGGAGTTTAAGGTCCTGCTGTTTGTGTTCAAAGGAGTCAGGCCCCAGCCTACCTCGCGTGTATTAGTATCAGTCTACCAACCAGTCCGGACTCTGCGCTCATCTGAGCACACCTTTTTGGTTGTCCCCAGGTCCAACAAAACATTTTCGGAGACTGTTCATTTGCCGTCCAAGGCCCCAAACTGTGGAATGCACTCCCAATACATCTATTCAGCTTTTGACACATACCCACAGAGTCAACTGTTGCTGTTTCTTAATGTACATTTATGTTTTGATGATGTTTTGACCCTTGTTTTTACTCTCTAAAGCAGTGGTTCCCAACCTTGGGAGCGGGCCCCCCCTGAGGGAGCGCCCGGGATTGCAGGGGGGTGGGCTCAGAGCTTTGCTTGGTCAGAGGGTCAGGTCATAAATGATCTTATTTGAGCAAAATAAATGATCTAGGACTACAGGTGCATTAAATAATCCAATTTCATTTTTTTTTTTTTTATGAATACTTATTAGCAATTATTTTCATGTTTTGATACATTTGTGGGGACCACAGTTTGGACTGGGGTGGGGCGCACAGCCCGACTACGGCACGCGAAGCGAACTCCCTCCCTCCTTGTGCAGCTGTGGAGGTTTGGTGGATTTGTTTACTTTGAGAGTCTAAAATGATCCTGAAGAGAGCAGCTTTTTAAAGGTAAACAAAATGCTTATCAGCTAAACCCATTTGAGACCTACACATTTCTTCTTCTGAGACACTGAAGAGGCACCAAGAGCCCCACAGCTGCAGCACAGTCGAGGCATCACAAGAGCATCTACAGGAAACAAAAAAGGACAAACGAGAGATTGTGAAAGACTGTTGTGAAGCGGAGGGAGGAAGAGGAAGGAGGAGGTGGAGCTGACCAGTGCAGGACACCACGCTCTGAAACAGGGACAAACCCAGGAGGCGCGGCACCATTTCAGAGGATCAGAGGAGACGGAGGGCAGCCAGCCAGGTTTCTTCCAAGTGCTACAGTTTCCCGGACCTCCAGCGCGGCTCAGCCGCAGCAGCTCAGGACTAACACCTCAACAGTATTTCGTTGTACGCTTGTACAATGACAATAAAGCACTTACTTACTTACTTACTTACTTCAAGGAAAAAAGGTTTGGGAATCACTGCTCTAAAGTACCCTGTTCACCATTTGGCTTCTGTAAGGTGCTGTGCACCCAACCTTTACTCCTCTTACTGTATCGTCTCAAGTATTTTGTCAAGTCGCACACTAGATGCAGCTACAACAAATAAAGATTTGGGCGTAATGCTGCTGTTGCACTGATGAGGTACAGGCGTGTCTGCGCAGTGGCACACACCCCGTCAATGAACAGAAGAACAGAGATGTTCTAGTCCTATTTTTACAACAAGCAAGCTTATCCAACCAGTGATAAAATATATTTTCTATGTTGACTCCAGTTATCACTTGAAATTAAATTATAAAATTCAATCGGTCAATTGTGTTTGAAATATGAATAAACATTCAGAATATACATTGTTTGGTGAACATGGTAACAACATATTTCTGGACTAGCTACAAACGCATCATACAGCGTTACTGCTGTGGTTCAATCCGAGGGATCTTTGATCTAACTCCAGGTCCGTTCACACTGGGAATCATTACAGTCTGAATGATGACTGTAAGTGTTGACTCTTGAACTGAGTTATGTTTTAAGCAGGTTCTATGGAGGGGATTCTAAATTCTAAATGGACCCCTACAAACATCCCAAACTGAGTGGCAACTTTCATAAATCAAGAGTGCCACAGGGAATCTTTGAATCAGACCCTTTTAGTCCATTTTGTAATACTCTTCAGAAGAAGAAACACAAGTGCTGCAGATGCCGACTGTCTAAAGAGACTTCACTGGCCACTTGTTGCAGTCAGAAGTTCGTGCAACTGATATGTTGGGACCTCTCCAACGGTCTGCTGTCAGCTCCATCACTTCAAAGGTAATACGCGAAATGCACAGTACGTTTTGGTTACACAATTGCTGTTATTGTCCAGCAGTGTTTTGAGTGCAGATGATGGTGGCAGAGTTTGAGACTGATCCAGGATCAGCGGACTCAGGTCCAGCACCACGGACAGCTCCTCCCCCCCTCTCCTGCGCTGCATGTTGTCGACAGAGACCCCTCCCACACTTGGTCCCTCAGTTCCACCGACTCATTGGACTGTACCTGGCAGAAGCTGTGTACATGTGTGTGTGCGTGTCCGCGCTGTCTCCGTGAGCGAGCCTCGTGACGGGGGCTGGTCGTTTCCTGAAGCAACAGGAGACCTCTCAGCGGCGCGTCGACATCTGCTCTCTCGCTCCGCTTGTCTCTCAGCAGCAGCAGCATGTTGGATCCGTCTTCCAGCGAGGAGGAAGGCGAGGAGGTGCAGGAGGTGGAGCGCCGGGAGGTGGCAGCCCCAAAGAGTGCTGCCGGGGCGCGCCTGTCACCGGGCCGAGCGGCGGAGACCCAGAGCGGCGGCGGCGCTGCGCTACAGCCTCGGGGCCGTGGTAGCAGCGGTGGAGGGCGGCCCTCAAGCCCCAGCCCTTCTGTGGGTAGCGACAAGGAGAAGGAGGACTTGGAGAAGCTGCAGCGGGAGGAAGAGGAGAGGAAGAAGAGGCTCCAGCTTTACGTGTTCGTCATGCGCTGCATCGCATACCCATTTAACGCCAAACAGCCCACAGACATGGCCCGCAGGCAGCAGAAGGTATGCTCCATTACATTCACATCGCAGCCACCACCAACTGTTGCTGCATGTCACATAGAGGCGGCCCTATTGTTTTTTTTTTCTTTCAGGGCCAAACTCACATCCCCACTCACCACACAAGCAAGAGACTGACCTGGCGTGCCTTGTAGAAAGTCAGGCTAAAGATGAAAACATGAACAAGTTTCTCTATTGGTTGTTTGTCAGTGAATGGCTAATTGTAACCTGAACACACATATGATTTGTGTCTGGTGTTTGGTCATTCCTCCATGGCCAAATAAAACGGAATGAGCAGTGAAACGGCTTCATGAATGAACTAATGAACATGTGAAAAGGCGGAGCACAATTCAGTATTTCTCGATGAAATATCCAGGGTCAAATGATCACGTGTTGCTATGGTAACAGGTGTTCACATCTGCCTCATGGTTTGTGGATGGCACCACATCCATACATTCAGGCTAATAACACACATCGCTCTTTTCAGGAAATAATGTGGGATTTTTTTCAGGGAATATGGAGGAATACATTAAAAGCTCTGCGAACAGTGGTGTCAGACACATTTTGTGAAAAGACACAAAATACAAACGTGCAGACAAGAGTAGGTGTGATCAGATATTTTCAACATTCTTATGTTTTGCAAACAGTGTTTCCAGACTTCCTCTCAGGTCACTAACCATGATGCTAAATATAGCCTAAGTTTTTCTTATTTCAAAACTTAGGCTATATTTATTGTGCAGATGACACTTCCAGTGTCCTGCAGTGACAGAGCTGAATAAACACAACAATGTACAAGAAATGTTCTCCATTGCTACAAACTATGTAAAGTGTGTAACATTGTGCGGACAAAGCATAGATTTAAGTAGCCTATTTGTTTATTCTTCATTTAGATGCTCTCTTATTTAGTAGGCGTAGCTGGAGAGACAAATGCTTAGACCAGTGGTTCTCAAACTGTGTTGTATACCACTGGTTTTCCTTGGGTGGAACTCATCTCCACCTCTTCAGGGTCATCTACACTTTTAAACTTGGCTAAAATAAATTAGAAATAATTACATTGTAGTGAGTAGGAGTAGTAGTAGTTATAGTCCATTTAAGTTGGTTTTCTGACACGGTTTGCATCCAACATAATTTTGTACATTTTAGGTCTATTACAACCCTGTTTGGACCTGTTTAGTCCTGATTTTATGTCAAGCTAGGCCCTGGGAGGTCAAAAACGTGTTGTTTTGCCCTCTTAGTCCTTCACTCACTATATTGTTTGTGCTGGTGTAGACTTTCCTGAGTCTCGTCTGCTCGGGGGAGACATAATGACACACTCTCTACACATAGAGTTTTCTGCACCTTTGTGGTCATGGTCATTTGGTTATTACAGTACATTAATTCGAACTCTTATACAATGAGAATACCCTGTATATTTTTAATTGACAGCTTGTCAGATATGATTCGTATTGTGCCGTTAAATTTCACTACTAGATAGAAGCCTTTTGCAAAGTCCATATAGAGCCCACTCTCCAGTTGACGTATCATGAGGCAGATTAGTAATGTGCGCAGCAAGGTTGTATTGTTTTTCAATGGTCCAGACAAAAGCTTTCTGGTGAATCTCATTACTATTGCCAGTACTTCCTGTTGGATCACCAGTGCAGGGCTACATAATTTCTGCCTACACATAACAACATTTTACCAAAATATAATTCAGAATGGGCTGTTTCAGAAGCTCATTGGCTTTATTAGACAGGAGAGACACATTTTCTGAGCCAGTACTCAAACCCACGACATTGAGGTTTTTATGTGGGCAGCTTTAATCGGTCGATACCTTATAATTAGGTTTTTTGACAAGCAATAGGTTACATAAAAGATGTGTTTATAGATTGACGTGAATGAAACACTTACTATGGCTTAATTAATGGAAAAAGGCATAAAGCAGCTAACAGTAAGGGTTGGTGAATGAAAGGGATGAAAATATATTTTTTAAGTGAGACACGGCAGGTGGCTAATGGCTAATTAATGTCAAAGTGAAAAATTGACCAAAGTTACCCTTTATTATGTTCATTTTATGCCTTTTTTTGGATTCACGTGCTGGATTTTTCTCTGGAAATCACTTCAACATTGCGTGTTTTCACATGTTTGGTATCCATTATGCACTTGACACTCCAACTCTGTAATCGAAATTTGGTCATTTCCGTTCTGAAAGACGGCAGTTGCAACCACAGGTGCATGTGCATATTTTAGGGTCTTTTTTTAAATTGTTTTTATTTTTTTTGTTTTAGGCCTATTAGTAGCACCTACAGACACCAAACTTTCCAGCCTGTATTTAACAATATGAGAATGAGAGTGTGAATGGGCCCCCTATGAGAGACCAACAGGCCCGTTTGGAACCGTTTGGAACCATGAGGCCGTCCTCCCGTGGACCCACCACCTGCAGGAGGAGCCATAGGGGCTGGTGCAATAATAATAATGCCTTACACTTACTTATATTGCGCTTTACAAGCCTGTATTACCAAGTTTCTCAAAGCGCTACACTGTCGTCATTATTCATTCACTCCATACTTGGTGGTGAGCTGCTGTTGCAGCCACAGCTGCCCTGGGGCAGCCAGTCTTGCCACTGGAGGCAAGGAGGGTGAAGTGTCTTGCCCAAGGACACAACGACAATGTGCACCTTCAGGAGGTGGGATTCGAACCCCCGACCTTCCGATCACGAGACGACCTGCTCTACCATCTGCGCCACTGTCGACTATTTTGGCAATGAAAACATAAAATTATAGAAGATATATATTCATGTCAGTATAAACATTCTACTCAGGTTGGCCCACAATGGCGGCGCGCTCAGTCGCAGCGGCTCAGGACTAACCCAACACCTGAACGATATTTCAATGACAAATATAACACTTACTTACTATTTACAGCAAAAGTTTCAAATTGACATATCTATTTTTTTTTTTGCTTTTCCTATTCACCCGCAGTGTCTCGCCTTAATTGAAAAATCTTGGGTCATTCGAGATGCAAATTGTTGCTATGGTAACAGACAATCACATCTGCCTCTTGGTTTGTGGATGACATTGTGTTTCATATTATGTAGCTATATGAAGGTGCACACACCGTTCCATTCATAGAATGGCCCTCATTTATCAACATTGCGTACAAAAATTGTGTATGCGTAGGTGTATTTGCGATATACGCCAGAGGGCGAGTGACATTTATGAACCTGTGCTTTCCGCTCAAATCTTATCGTACGCAAGCGCAGCTGATGGTAAATGCCACGGAGAAACCCTAGCGTCATTTGAATGAAACGCCCAAAAATATTCATGTATGAGGAGGCCTCACCCATGGAAATGATAAATAGTTGTAAATATGATATGTTTGCGCATGAGGAAGATTAAAAAATCTGTCAGTAACCCACGTTAACCTTATAGCCAATCCAAGATCATGTTTACTAAATAAAAAAAAGAGGGGGGGAAAGAAATAGGCTAATAATAAAAAGTGACCTTTATTAAATAAGCAGTAGGCCTAAATAGGTTATATAAAAAAGAGGATAAAATTAGACCACATGAAAAGTGTGGATACAACGCTGCAGTCAGAACAGACTCTGGACCATGATCTGAACCAACAAAAAGCAGCTGTCAGCTCCGCGGACTCAGCGCTGGAGCCGGGGGCAGGACTACGCGTCTTTAGGCCTGAGCAGAGCTTTCCTCCGGGAGAGCTGACAGCCGACTGGATTCTAACGAACCCGTCCGGACCAAAGAAAGCCCTATGAGACAGCCCTTTATTCCCCTGACAAGAGGAGAGGGCGCGGTCAGCAGACCCTGTGCGCCGCTCAAACCCGGACTTTACGAACCCGCCCGGACCGACGAAAGCTGTGGAGCTGTCGAAGGATTTGTTTGACGCCCGGAATACTCGCGAGCACGGAATACGGTCCACAGACTCAAACCAACCAGAAGCATGGCCTCGCGCAGACCCAGGTGAGTCCCGGTGTCCCGGTACACGGCAGCGGCCGCGGGTGTGAGGCGGGGAATCCACACAAAGTTTGCACATGCAGCGGTATTTTGTTAAAAACAAAAAACTAAACATAAATACAAAAAAATATCGTAAGTGTCTCTGTGGCTCCAGTCCAGGTTCTAGTGTCTCTGGTCCGGGCTGAGCCTCTGCGCTCGGACCCGTGTCGATGCAGCGCAACATTGAATCAAGTCTGTCGCCTCGTTTCATGTTTAAATCACTATGAGGATAATATGCGATGTGGCAATGCGATTCATGCTGTTAAAAACTGTTTTCCTGCTGTTTAGTGTTTAGTTAAAATTGGTGTATCATGTGCACCACCTCCTGACTTGGTGTAGATTGATAAATGCCAAAACAGGCGGTGATTTTTCGTACACCCCACATACGCTCTGATTTCACCGTACGCAAGTTTGATAAATGAGGGCCATTATGTGTAATACGGATCAGTGCTAAAAAAAAAAATTAAAAAGATGAAAAACTGCCATTGTGGAAACTAACTACTAACTACTTAACCAGAAATAGATAAGAGTTGCTTGTTAACTTCAGACGTAATCGGGTCTGAACAAGGAATGTCAACACCAGACTGCCAAAAGATGTATTAATACCACTGGAGACAGTTTTAAAACACAGTTTACTAAGTGTTAAACCATTGGGAAAAGTGACATGAAGATTTCTATTTCTTAGTATTACAGTTCTTTCTTTCTTTCTTTGTATTAAACACTGTATTCTACCCCATTGTTGACAAGGTCCATAGCACAGCAGGTAGTAGCTTTAATTAAATACAACCCCTCTGAGGACCCACCCTCAGTAAACACATACACCATGCTGCGATGTAGCAATCTTCCCATTTACAATCTACGCTCCAAGCCCATTTCATTTGTTATGCCACTAAAAATAAAACTATACTTCATTATCTGCAACATGCATTGTAGAAACACTGCAGCTCACACCCCCATTTCTCTCACCACTTGTTCTGCCAGCCTGAGTGGGAGCGTGGCTCACAGACAGAGAAGACACCAGCGTAGTGTATTGTTTTTGTATTTGTTTCTTTTTGTTATAATTAGGCAGGGGGGATTTAGATCAGGTAACACACGTCACAAAGCACAACATCATGCCATCTGTCCTTCCTCACAATAGGCCGATCGGCGACTCCTCTCTCTTTTTACATCATTATTATAAATACTGTTAAATCCCATTGCACTGATCTTCTCTACGACACTATATGTAGCAAAATAGTACTTTTTTGGTGTCCGAACAGCAGTGAATCAGTATTCAAGTTTCATAACTTGAGGTTAAATACAAATGAAAGTTTCCCACTTTATTGTTGAACACAAAGTAGTTCCCATTTTATTCCACTAAACTCCAAAGTTCACACCAAACACTGAGCTGTTTCTGCCACAACAGTGAATGTGAGCCTTTCTATTATAAAACATATTATGCCGACGATAATTGAAATAGTCAATAGATTTAATCACAATTCAATTAAAATTTGGCCAGATGCACAGCCCTATTTGAAACATTGCTTCTGTCCACAGCATAAAAGGCACAGCGTAATCATGTTGTCGCTCCTCTTCCGGTCTCCTCTGGTCTGAAAACAGAGTGAAGCCACTGATGGGAAAGGCGATGTGTGTTTGTTGGAAAGACCCGATCAATATTTGTGCATCATTTATGAGGACGGCATGTAGGAAGCTCATAAGGATGAAAGCCCTGTCGCTGGGACTGGTGTGTTGTCATGTACACATGCACACAGGCTTGAGAATATGTCTCTCTTTGATATTTGCTCTTATAGAAGTGAGTGTAAGTAGTGCGGGTGAGTCATCATACTATCCAGTCTTTTCTGTCTCTGTTGTAAGTCAGCATCAGCTGCCTCCAGCGAAACTGTCCACCAGTCAAGTTGGGTTCACGTTCTAGAATTTAAATGATTCCAAAATCTCTGGTGAAGAGCAAGGGCCTTTCGAGATTGTGTCCTTAAAACGCTTGAGCACTTTGGAGAAAGGGTACTATCTATCTATCTATCTATCTATCTATCTATCTATCTATCTATCTATCTATCTATCTATCTATCTATCTATCTATCTATCTATCTATCTATCTATCTATCTATCTATCCATCCATCCATCTCATAGGTTGCATTAGCATATCCGGTAAGCATTTGATCGCTTGTTCAAATCTCCCCCTAAGCACACGCTGTAATTGTGTCTCTTGTGAGGATACTTTGCTCTCCACTCCTGACGTAGCACAAGCGGCAAATCACCAATGCGACCGCCATGTTGCAATCAGTGAATGAAACGAATGAAGAAAACGACAACAAAAACCACAACAAACTTTCTCCGTAATGCAGTAACAAGTCAGAGGAATGATATTATGAGCCAACACCGCATGTATAACTGTCAGTGGTGAGTCAGCAGACACAATATGGACAAGCTGCGACAGATGGGTCTAATGCGCCGCTCATTGTCCACAGACACATGCCACTGCTCAGCTCACACCCCTCTAAAGCTGCTTTGGTGAGCGCAGCAGCTGGAGAAAGCCTGCCGTTTGCACTCACAGGCCTAATCCACATCTGCAGCGCTGCAATAACTGTGCACTGACACACCGAGAATGTGAGATACGGTGTGTGAGGACAACAGATCAGATGGTGCACGCCGGTTGTAAAACGAAGCTGGCCGTATGTTGTTGTATATATTTTCACTGTTTTTGAATGAAAGAACCCAGAGGTCAGAACGTCACCGCCCCACTGACCTCATAGTAAAGATTTGGTTGATTGAGTTGAGGATGTTTAACTTTTGTTTAAACACACAGGCTAGAGGTCTATTTAAACCTTGAGCACTCTTGGGAGGAGTGGTCAGGACTGCCATAACCCCTCCTATTTCTTGTTTACAGTTCCTCAATTAGAAACGTTGTTGTTCTGGACTGGGGGGAAAAGAGATATTCAGTCATTACATGCCATTTGCATTCACAAAGCCCTGCTGCTCGTCTGAAGAATGTACAGTGGGCGGGGACGACATGTATTTATCTATTTAAATGTTAAAGCCTTGTTGTACTAAGCTGGTAGTGGGAGGTTATGACATATACTAGAAAGTATAGATGAAAACAAACCAATCTGAATTTGTTGGCATAGAACCCATTGTTGTGTGTTAGAGATGCTTAAACTCTTGATGACGGAGCTCTGTTACATTTCATTCATTGCAGGTGTGCGATCAAGTTTGTGTAACATAAATGTACACATTTTTATTATGTATTACAGCGAAAACATAATCAAATCTATCTACCGGTCAGATAGCTCATGGCCTTCCTTTATAATATTACACACTGACGAGTGGATTCATTTTTAATCCTAACCTGTTAGTAAAGATGAGGATGTGCCCCCCCCCTAAATTACCAACATATTGCTGTAGATCTTGTGCATGGTGGTGCCATGGCTATGTCCAGATTGGAGCTCTTTCACTGATGAACACTTCCTCAATCCTTTATGTGTAATCTGGGATTACACTTCCATTTGAGGTCATGTCATCAACAACTCAGCTCTGCGAGGAGCCCGAACTAACGAGAAAACTAATGTATCACTCATTTAATGGGCTCCAAATTCCCAACAAAAAAAATCCCAAACTAAAGGAACATGTTAGAGAGAAGACAATGGTTACTGTAACTTTTTTTTTTGTCTAGCGAACAGAATACAATTGTGTATAAAACTGAAAACAACAACAAAGAAATAGGATTATTTTAGGGTAAGAGTCGCCTCCAAGGTTTGACATCACACATTGCACTCATACTACCAAGGAAACTGTAACCATTATCATTCACACAAATAAGGTAACTTCCATACGTCAGAGTAAAAAGAAAATGTATTCAGCATAACATACTGTAACATAACACACAAACAAAAACAATGAAAATGATATGCAGCCTACAGTGCTTCATTAGTCAAGTTCTAGGTTCACCTGACTGTTAAAGCTCAGGTACCTCATTTTTCCTTTTCAAACCGTGACATTTTCTGTTTTTGCCCAAACTGGCTCTAGCTCTCACAGTCCCTCTGTGTTTTCAAATTGTTCAAAGAATGTAATTACATGCACATTTCACACCCATATACAGCATTGAGTAATTTAGATTAGACTTCCATCATCCATTGCTCAATAAAACTTTAGGTGAAGACAATACAGCAAGGTCTGTGTTTTGCTGTGTTTGCAACATACTCTGAGGTGGCAAACATAAATGTATTCTACAACACCAAAAAATCAGGTATGCCAGATTTAATTGCTGTAATAAATGTATCAAATGTTCCAAAGGATTTATACATGGTATTCATGGTATTGTGTTCTTGCCTAATTTTAACAATTGAACAGACTATTGTGCGCGTGATGACTTACAATGAAATGAGCGAACAACCATTAGACTGAAAATCAACAATCAGTTTAGATCAACAAGATCTATTCACTTGGAAATTGAGCTAATTGTCGGCTACATGTACGTAACCATTTGCAAAGATGTACTGAGACATTGAGACATGGACTTAGACATTTTCAATTTGATGAAATTAATGAGAAATTCGATTAACAGATGATAATTGTTAAATTATGACTCAAAAACGCTGTTACAGATCAACTCAGTGGTGTCTCAGTGCTTTTGACAAGTGACTGCTGTTCAGTTTTGTGTTATGTGACTGCGTGGGCTTTATGCGAGGATTGCAGGGTTAACGTTAGGGTGTAAATAAATAACATGATCTATTATTGTCCTTAGTTGAGATACACATGTTCAGTATCAAATATGTTTTTTGCTAATAACAGTTACAACAATATTATGCAACTTCAGTTGTTGTATGATGCCTTTTATAACCACCCGAGCTCTGAGGCAGCAATGCAGACAGGCTGAGCGCAGGTACAAGAAGGACAAGCTTCAGGTGTCTGTGGAGATCCTGAGGGAGAGCCTTGCCAGCTACCAAAAGGCAGTCAGAGAGGCTAAATGCCAATACCTATCAAATATTGTCTCCTCCAGCTCTAGCAACCCCAGGGTGCTTTTTAACACAATACAGTCTGTGATTAGTCCACCTGTCAGTGTGCTAAAGAATGTTTCTGAGTCTACATGTAATGGATTCCTGGAACATTTTGTGGACAAAGTGGCATCAGTGAGGATGGGCATTGGCTGTAATGCTCACTCTGTTAACTTGTATATCCCTCCACTGCCCCCTGCTGTTCTCAGAGAGTTTGAGCCTGTGACACTGACTCTCCTCTCTGAGGTGGTCCAGGGGATGAGACCCACAAGTTGTCCTCTGGATATCGTTTCATCTAAGGTTCTCAAACATGCTTTTGACACCGTGGGCCCATACCTTCTCACTTTGTTCAATAGCAGCCTAAGCACTGGTTCTGTCCCTGCAGCCTTCAAGCATGCCGTGGTTAGGCCACTGTTAAAAAAACCTAATCTAGATCCTGCTGTTCTGTCAAATTTTCGACCTGTCTCTCACCTTCCATTTTTGTCTAAGATTTTAGAGAAGCTAATCTTCATTCAGTTGCAGTCTTTTTTGGAAAATAATTCTATTTTTGAGAAATTTCAATCAGGCTTCAGATCGCGTCACAGCACGGAGTCAGCTCTTCTTAAAGTGCACAACGACATTCTGCTGTCTTTGGATTCGAAGCAGCCAGTGCTTTTGATGATGCTGGACCTGACTGCGGCGTTTGACACCGTGGACCACTCAGTTCTCCTTTCCCGGCTGGCGGAGCATGTTGGTGTTCAGGGCACGGCCCTGCAGTGGTTTAGGTCCTACCTGACTGACCGGAGCTTTGTTGTGATGGTCGATGACTATTCCTCCTCCTCCACCCCGTTGTCATCTGGGGTGCCACAGGGTTCCATCCTTGGCCCGGTCCTGTTCTCACTTTACATGCTGCCACTCGGGTCCATCATTGCCAGACATAATTTATCATTCCATCTTTATGCTGACGATGTCCAGGTCTATTTACCAGTGCTCCCTAACACTGCCACTGCTCTTGACTCCCTCCATCACTGCCTTTCGGACATTAAACAATGGCTCGCGCAGAATTTTCTCCACCTCAATGAAACAAAATCCGAATTTATTATTTTTGGCTCCGGGGACGTTCCTCAGATTCAGTCCAGGGTCATGGGTCCAGTCCGTGATGCCGTCAGGAACCTGGGAGTTGTCTTTGACCGAGAACTGAACTTTAAACAACAAATAAATGCTGTTGTCAAAGCCAGCTTTTTTCAGTTGCGCCTTTTGACCAAGGTGAAGCCCTTTCTCTCACGCCAAGACCTCGAGAAGGCAACGCACGCGTTTATCAGTTCTCGGTTGGACTATTGCAACGCTCTCTACTCTGGCCTCCCACAGTCGTCACTCCACCGGTTACAGTTAGTGCAGAATGCAGCAGCCCGTCTTCTCACTGGTTCATCCAGACACAGCCACATCACTCCTGTCCTCTCCTCCCTGCACTGGCTCCCGGTCCGTTTTCGGATTGATTTTAAAATGTTAATGCTTGTTTTTAAAGCTCTTCATGGTCTCGCTCCGTTATATCTAACTGAGTTGTTGACCGTACATCGCCCCAGCAGTGCTCTCCGGTCTGCCAAGCAAATGGTTCTGGACGTGCCCAGGTCCCACTACAAACAGTGGGGCGATCGTGCCTTTAGGGTTGCAGCGCCTAAACTGTGGAACAGCCTGCCCCTCAGTCTACGTGTTCTCACGGACCTGTCCCTGTTTAAATCCAGATTAAAGACTCATCTGTTCAAATTTGCTTTTAATACTTAGGGCACACTTAATTGTGTCTAGGTTGTAATCATTTTGTGTTTTTATATTGTTTAAATCTTTCTGTGAAGCACTTTGGTCCTCCTGGTGTTGTTGTAAAGTGCTATATAAATAAACCTTGATTGATTGATTGATTGATAATCTATGAGCGCATCCTACGAGCATCGTATGGTACCTTTGATCTAAATCGTGGTATGATTGACGTCTGAAACTTGTGGAAAAGGTTATTTTAAAAAAGTATTCAAACTATTAATTTTATTTCCATACTTTCTCTGCCCTGAGAATAGTTCTGGCTCTCTGTCGTTTTGAGTTCTTCCCAGGAGCGCTAATAATAAGGCATTTGCAGTCTGACAGATGCCTCTAACATGCACCGCTGAGTGGAACGGGTTTAGAGAGGTATGAAGCCCCGAGTGAGCCAGGGTCCACATCGGGGACTATTTCCTCCTCTACTTCCAAGTATTTTGCAGCTGTGCTTTTTTGAGGAGACTGAATCTTGGAAAATGCTAATAAATTCCGCAATTCGGTAACTTCGCTACAGTTTTTTTATCGTCGAACCGCCAAATATAAGCTATGATAAATAGCGCAGGTACCTTCATGGTGTCCTGAGAGACAAGGTGCTTCAACAAAATATATGGATAGCTCTGCTTGCGTATTTTAGTACAAGTAAAAGCTCACAGTTAAGTAGTTATGTAATATGTTTAAAGAAACCACTCAATCTTTAGTTACATGGATATTCATGCATTGTTGGCTCTTTGATTTCAACGACGCTCGTCTTGGTGGACCGATTAAGACCGTTGTGTTTTGGCTCAACAATGATCTGCACAGGACTCGTTCGGCTAACTCTCCAACCACTCGGCTGACAGGAAGCTGAACTCTCCCCTTCCCCCTAACTGTACGTCCATGGCAGAGGAGCGATGACTGAACCGCCAACGTTTGGCTCACGAGGGTCATTTTTGAATAACTGAGTCTTCCGAGATGCTACATCCATTTGATCGCCATTCCCTACTTTTACACTTAACATTTTGCCTTTTTCTTGTGTTCTGTTGTGCACAGATCAATAGGCAGCAGCTGCAGACGGTTAAAGAGCGCTTCCAGGCATTCCTCAGCGGAGACACTCAGATTGTGGCCGATGAAGCCTTCATCAACGCTGTGCAGAGTTACTACGAGGTAGGTTCATCACACACCCCACGCTGCGGATCGTTCTCTGCAACACATGATCACTGCAGTCATTATATTTTATGGGTTACTTTATGATGATTAGATGCTGGGTTTTCCGGACTTTAAAGAAAACAGCCGGCACCCTATTCAAGTAATGAATTAAAATGAGATGGGGCCAAATAGGGTAAACGTTTGGTCTTCATCCTTATTGCTCAGACGTTTCTTGAGTACAACACTGTTGTAACATGTTTAGAGGAGTTTATCTTAACATGAGACGTTAGCGTTGATTACATTATTAACGTTAGTGGTTTAAGTTATTATTCCACTTCATTTTTAATTAAGTGGAAAAAGGCTATTTGAAGACATTTAAACATATAGGCCATTTACCTTTATCCACTTGAAATGGATAAAGATTTTTTCTTTTACTCATTGTACATATGATACCTCTTTTTTTTTACTACTTAACTGTTTGCACATTGTCTATTTTGCACACCTTGAGTGATCTTATTAAGTGCCGAATGTAACAAGTCAATTTCTCCATTGTGAGATCAATAAAATCTTATCTTATCTTATCTTACTTCATCCACTTGAAATGAATAGCATAAAAAAGAAGGTTTTCAGTGTAGAGCAGATTGTTTTGCTGTTATTTGCTCTCTACTACATGCAAAAGGGATTGGTTTGCTGACATGTCCATCCTGCTCAGGGTACCCAACATCGGCAAGCGTCAAAGTTTTAATGCCCTGACAGGCTGAGTGGCAAGTCCTTATCATGCGCGTGGCAGCTGTGTGACAGTTTACAGACGAAGGCTGCAGGTGATCCAATTGAATTAAAAGGCTCCGTCTGAGCTGGCTTTAGCCGCACACTCGCAGTGAGGGACAGGGGCACAAAGGCTCAGATAATGGACACACAGGACAGAAATAGACTCACACACCAGCGCGCACAGGTCAGAAGTCACAGAGCCGCTGCACCAAAGGTAAACACTACTCGTGTTCCAGAGGGGTTTCTTCCTTTCACTGCAGCACGGACACTTTGATTTTAGTGGCAGGGAATGCACATGCTAAATTGAAATGAAATGGGATGCTGACTTCACTTTTGACTTTTTCTATTATAAAATACAATGGGAATATCCACATACTTCGATAAAGTTGAAACATTCATTTTTGACAATAACTCGGTTGCTAAAATTGAATTCTTTACATGTACATTATTACAGTGATTCTAATCATTTGCAGTATATGTCCGGAAGTAACTTTATTTGATTGTATTGATAGTCCAATGATTTGTCCTGACTCCTGGCTTAGATCCTCTCCCGATTCAGTTCAGCTTTGGCACATATCTATTTTTATCTGAAGCTTGATCGTTGTTTAAGCTTCCACTGGAATTTGCCTTTGATAGTGACACTGTTTTTTTTTTGTGTCTTTCCGACGCAGATCTTCCTGAAGAGTGACCGTGTGTCCCGCATGGTGCAGAGCGGGGGTTGTTCGGCCAGTGACTCCAGGGAAGTATTTAAAAAGCACATAGAGAAACGAGTGCGGAGCCTGCCTGAAATCGACGGCCTGAGCAAAGAGACGGTGCTCAGCTCGTGGATTGCCAAGTTCGACACCATCTACAGAGGAGAGGAGGACCCGCGGAAACACCAGCAGCGTTTGACCGCCAGCGCCGCCTCGGAGCTCATCCTCAGCAAAGACCAACTCTATGAGATGTTCCAGCAGATCCTGGGCATCAAGAAGTTTGAACATCAGCTGCTCTACAACGCGTGTCAGGTAAGCGGAAGACTCTTGAATCTATACTCTTAATTGGAATGCTGCTTTTTTTGCTTTGTCAAATAAGTCGTATTTACACAAGAGAAACTAACTCTACATTACTGTTTTGGTAATTAATATGACAGCTAATGTTATAGTGACAGGAAATCCAGTTGTAGAGCAACTTGTATGCACATCATCATAAGACATACAAGCACTACTAAGATAGTGAACCACCTGTGATGGAAGAAGTACGGAATGCCTTTTTGTTTTTTTTACCTTTTCTACTCTGGTTTTATTATCTTTAGTCTCAGAGCTTGGATCTTGGCGTTTGGACACATTTGAGCCCAACCCACTCTGAGTCACTGTGATTTGATTGGCTTCAGAGTTACACTAGGTCAGACAACGTGAGTGACAGTAACATGACGCTAAATAGTGAGCTCTTTATTTTCACAAAAAGAGGCTGAGGCCTCATTGCTCTTCAGTCACAGACTGAGAAGTGAAGAATGAAGTCATGGCGATTCTGCCTTAGACCATTACACTTGCTGGGTGCAACAATAAAATATTGAAATTCCTTAGTAATGAGTGTGAAAATCCTGAATGTATATGATTAAAATGTCAGTTAATTATGAGTTACTCTCATTCTACAAAATCAAACCCTTGTCATTTGTATTTGCTGTAGAGTCATGTTTGTCCCAGTTCCTCTGAGTCGTGGTGCAGCAGGACTGATGTGGACAGATGTTACAGAAGAAGCTCATGATGTACATTTCTTCAACACAGTTACTATAGTAACTATTTTCTCCAAAGTAAAAGTAGATCTACCACAGTCCTGTGCACATCTGTCATGGTCCACCATGACCCACCATGACTCTACTTCAGATAATATATATATATATATTTTTTCAATCTTTATAAGCATCAATTGTGTGATAAAAAATAAAGTTTAATTAGAATTTTCATTCCATTTTTAATTTATTTACGACATACTTTAGTTTCAGAATTTTCTTCTTACAGCAGAAGTCTGAAGTTCTGTCTAAAGCAGAAGCTCCATGACTTCCTTCTTTACCTGTCTGTGACAGACTAAAGAGTGGCCTCAGCTTATTTACTGGAAACAAAGGGCACACTGTATGTCATGTTACTGTCACTCATGGTGTCTGACCTAAAGTCTAACTCTGAAGAAAGTCAATTCACATTTACACTGAGAAGGTTGGAAGGGCGCCCCTTTTGCGTCCAAATACCGGGACCATAACTGGGGTCAGATCTGGCTCTTTAGAGTAGAAAGACTTAAGTAAAAAATTCAAATAAAGGAGCATTTTCCTTTGCAATCAATGAGAGGAAACCACTAAATTAAAATGTTAGTTGTGCTCTAAATTCATTCCTAAGATTCCTAACATATTTATAGCAATTCTTCTTAAGGACGTGTTTATGGCTCATTTTACAACCAGCAGGATCACTTTTCACAGAAATGTCAGAAAACTATCCTGCAAGCTCATGAAATTGTTACAAATTATAAACACTGTAGATGCGCTGTGTTTTTCCCACAAGTGTCTTAGTTTACAATATATTAAACGAGGACAAAACGAGTTCCGTTCCAGAAAAAAGAAAATGAAAAGGAAACACAAACTAGAACCAGTCCAATTTTTCTAGTACAAAAGAAGGTTATAAGATTAGGCCAATTAATTATAGGCCTTTCAATTCGCCAATTCGCCCAAGTTCATTTACCAAGTTAAACATAATAAAACCCCTAAATGCTTATTATTGTTTATCCTGTGAGAAAGTAACGATAATCTCAGAGAAATATGTATATTCAATCAACTACATACTTCATTAAGAGAACGCTATTTATCAAGCAAAGGAGTTAAATTGTGGAATAGTAGCTGCAATGAGCTGAAACAAACCATGTCACGTTTTTAGTTCAAAAACATTTACAAGAGAATAATAATGGAAAAATATTCAACAGAATGAAAATATATAGACAAATATATGGGAAAATATTTGGCAGAATGAAAATGAATATTATGCTATGCTTCAGGTGTGAACGATGGTACATTAATGTGCTGTTTTTGCGAACAGATGACTGTTGCTATTAACGTGCTGCATTTATGATTTTTATTTGCAATTGTGTGTTTTAAATAACAAAATCATAACAATAATAATAAATGCTAAATAATAACAGTAAATAAATATAAATTTAGTCCATATACACACCTTATAAACAAATTGTTTAAGCAAGCAGCAACATTGTAGCAAGCAGGGCTGCACCATACATCGCAAAAAACAACAACAATATATATATATATATATATATATATATATATATATATATATATATATATGCATACGCATACATATATATATACAATACATATCCATTCAAATCAAATCAAATTCACTTATGCTTAATAAGTTCATAACTATGAAGATTTGCATTTATGATTTTAAAGTGAAGGGCAGGCACAATAAACTTGACAAAGCCTCTTGGATGAGAGCCAAAGCATAATTGATACATCAGAAGTTTGGTGCAGATTAATTTTTTAAGCCATTGTTGCCAGGATTACAGAAAGCCGACCATGTTTGTTTTCTCACATTTCACACTTCAATGACTTTACAACTGGGACTGACATTTTTATTAGAACAAATAAATCAGAATGAACTTAAATGAGGAGTGTTAATTCTCCATATTGTCCGACCCTGTGGTGCAACTAAGTATGTAATTAACAATGCTGAGAAGGGGTGATTTGTAGGAAGTGGGCTGGGCGGGTGGCCCAGAGGTTATGCTGAAAACACGCACTAATTGAGCAGTTTGCATCACAGCTATCGGAGTAAACATTGCTGTGTTGGTGTAGGCGCTGCACAGTCAGGCTAATAACTGCCAATTACAATTGCACCAAATATCGCAATCAAAACCAAATAGGTCTCCTCTGTAAAAAAAAAAAAAAAGCCCTGATTGTTTGAGCAAATGTTAAACTTCCTGAGAAAATTGCAGGGCCAGGTCCAAAATACTATTGACAGATGAATAGTCCGGCTGAAGCACTGAAGCACAACAGTTTAAAGTGTATTGTGTGTTGTAAAGTCTCAGCCACCGTGACAGAGCCACATGTTCCAACAGTTTGTAATCCACAGGGGTACAGTACATGCTTCACAGGAGAAGGGAGATGATGCTTCCTTAAAGCAAACACTTTTTACTGTTACACGGACAAATGCTAAATTGCAATTTGTCTGATTCTGTGCTAAGAATAAATCTTTTCAAGTTCAGAAGCATTAACGTTTAGAGAGAAGAAAAACTGCTAAACTAATACAAGAATCACATGTGTGTAAAGTCCGGTTGAGTTCTTTTTAATGGTCAATGGTCTCAACTTATATAGCGCTTTTCTACCTTCGTTAGGCAATCAAAGCGCTTTACAGCAAGGAACCGCTCAGCCATTCACACTCTCATTCATACGCCAATGTATGCATGCACTGGAGGCAAGGTGGGTGAAGTGTCTTGCCCAAGGACACAACGACAGTGCGGTGCGGGAGGTGGGATTCGAACCCCGGACTCTCCGATCATGAGGCGACCCACACCTGTGCCACTTAACAAGAATTAAAAAGAAACTGGTAGAAGTGCAGTGAATAAATCAAAAATCAATCAGTATCAACTAAATTCAAGTAATATAATTTCCCATGCATTGGTGCTTATTACTCATAAAGATTAAAAGTATATTTAGAGAAAAAGGTTCTCTATATCCTTGAAGGGAAGGCTGGACTAAATACAAGTTTTATTTGGCTCCATTCTGAGGAAACGTTTGTTCAGTACAACACAAAGCAATGGAAGAGTCTGTTCTTTATGTTCTCATGTTTTAATGTATCCTTCATTTTATCAGTAAAAACAGGAAAAACATAAAACAAAAACAGATTCTTATTTGCGATGATGGCCTGGAGGTGCACAAATTGCATGGAGGGCTATTTAGCAGTTATCATTTCAGTAATTGGCAGCCATGATGAGGATGGGTTCGCTTGGCTGTATAGTCTGAAGGCGTGAGAGTAGGCTGTCTCCATCAGCAAATGCCGTAATGAATGACAGATATTGAAAATGCTTGGGGAAATGTACTGTAAGATGTGCCCGGTGCCGTCTTTTCCCGATGCCTTCTGTGCTGGCCCGGTTGTCTGGGTTAGCATTGTGAGCAGTGTGAGCCGGTGCCGAGTGGCTGCTGCTGCCTCTCCCACTGTCGTAATGACCAAAAGCATCTGATAGAGCGGAGAGAGAACACCCACTCTGTCCTCGCTCACTACAGCGTATCCGCCGTGTGGCTCTGCAATTCAATTTGTCTTCCTGCCCCGGCCTTCATTGCAACCACAGGCAAATTGGTCAAACTGCATTTACTGAGCTCTGTGGCCACGCATCTCTTCCCATGATGCCGTTTGAAAAACAAAAAGATAAGGCGACTGATGTACTACATAGGTCGAGATGTTCATAATCAGATTTGCCATTCTTTTATTTTCATGTGGTTCCGTTTGCAGCGCAGTTCAGTTTTTCATCGATTAGCATTTATTTAATTTATTTTATTTGAACAGGGACAGAGATTAGCACTTGTGCTAATCTCCACCTGCAGTCCCTGGGCCTAAAGTACAGGACTTTCAGAACGTGTTCACAGGTTATGTACTGTACATCCCATTGGACACAAAGCAGATTTACCACAGCGGCCTTTAAAATGTGGTTTAGATGACGTAATTACAAGCAAGTGTTAATTTTGAGAACAGGCCTTTTGATTTAGGCCTAAATGCTTTTTAATTTTGGTCAGAATGTTTCCAAAGAGTACTTTTTTAAAACTCAAGGTTAAAAAACAAGACCAAAAGCCATGTAAAAATACCCGACTAAATCTGAAGTCAACTCTACATTACATGTAATTTTAGTCAAACAATTTTAATAATAACTGCGCTGCTTTATGGAACCTCTCCCGCATGTAATAGCCCTAGTCCTGTTGCTTGGGTTATAGGTCTCTTTCACACTATCACAGGAAGCTTTTTTGTGTGTGTCCCTAGTAGTGCTTTTTTATGTTGTTTTCAGGAACATTTTAATTATAGTTTCTGTCATCATTACCTGCCCTTTACCTTATTCCGCCCCGTCCACTTTCACCTCTTTTTTTGCCACAGATCGGTATGATATTCTCTTGACGTCTGTAATCCTATGTAAACTAATAGGAGTGAAGGGACGGGCACAATTCATGGCGGCACTAACTAAAGTTGAGGCAACATACACGCACATAACATCGCATTTGTTCATATAAATCATACATTGATAACATCTGAATGTTCGTTCTGTGACACGAGGGAAAAGACATCGACTTGACTCTAAAACACAGCTTTGATCTGGTCCATTCCGATACTTTGTACAGCTCCACTGTTAAAGAGCTGTTTCTGAGTGCGTGTAATAAGCGGCACATAAACAGTATGACACACTGCTTTAAACCAGCTAATTGTTTTCTCCTCCAAACACCATGCAATTTTCTTTTTACTTCTAAATGCTGGGGTGTCAACTACAATAGACCTCAAGGTACAACACAGGAAATCAGAGAGCGATAATGATAGGGTTTTCACACATTTCCATTAGTAATATTATAACTGGAGTAATACCCTATGAACATTTTACTGCAGTTCATAAATACTGTGTGCATTCGTTGTACAATTATGCAAGTTATAGTCCAAGTAGCCTAGTTGTAAGATATTTCTGTAGTAATTTGGGGGGAAAAATATTGTTTGCTCTTCTCAAATCTGTATGAACTCAGTTTGCAGTAGGCAAACTCTGTTCAAATAATAAAATATAAAACACAACATTTTATAGAGGTTATGAACTAAATAAACAGTATCCTACTTGGTTCCTGAATCACGCTAAGCTTCGTAGACACTGTGATTTGGAAGGGCCCTTCATTAAATTGACTTTGATTACATAAAAAAAAAAAAAATCTCCAATTAACACATGAAAGCCTGTGTCCAGCTTGCTGACGGTAACCTCCCTCCCCGCCGGCCTTTGTCCTCGCTGTGGTAGTTACCATAGCAACTGTACACAGTAGCCAGTCCCCGCCAGTCGCCGATCCACCCCCCTCCCAAGTGATTCTCGCCATGCCAACTGTCTCCTTATCTGAACCGAGGGAGGAGGGGGGGACGCAACTCACCCGCAGTGTCCAGAGGAGATAGTGTCTGGGCTACATGAGCAGACTGTCGGCAGCTGGGAAGTCACAAAACATCAGCCTCCGAGGGCATAATTGCCTTGGAAGTCATTTCCAAAATCGTTTTCTGGAAAATAGAATATTTTTTATAACCCTCATAGAGAGTAGAGTATATGTCTAGTATGATAGAAACACTGCCTGACCAAAAAAAGTCACTACCTGGATTCAGCTAACTTATGAACTGGGGTCAAGTCCAGGTTCAGCAACACTATGTGCCCAAAGAGTGACGACATGAACATACTGAATAACCAGGTTATTCCATCAATGAATGGATTTCTGCTGCCCTGATGGCACGGGCATAGTCCAAGATGATAGAGCCCCTGTGTCTAGAAAGGTAAAAAACAACATACAACATTTAAATATCGTGTATTGTGTATTGTGTATTGTGTGTGTACCTTTAGATGCCAGTTCAGGTTTTGGCTACATGAGAAAGCTTTTGAGGAAGCTGGCACAACAATCACACAGCCGAGCTTTTGTTAGTTTACTCCAGGGCAACTACAGTATGTGTACAGTATACTTACCAATATCAAGTATGGAGTGAGCGAGTAAATAATTGTGAAACGTTTCGGCTGACTTGCATCTGTGAAAAGCAAAATACCAATAAAATCCCCCTCCCCACCTTCCCTAAACAGATATAAAAAACAGGCTCCCAATAAGAAGAAATTAACAATTACATCAAGATACTGCACACAGCACTGCTGATGTGTGACAAATAAGGTCAGTTAAATGAAGCGCGGATAACATATATCAAAAATCTTGCTGTATCAAAAGGAAGCATGCAAACTTAAGCCAAAGAAGGCTTTATTGACTCCAGCAAAAGATCTAACTCTAGACTATCAGTGAATATCACATGTTTCATAAACTTCCCACGGGGCTTATGAATTCTCTAATGTATGAACTTCCCAAAAAAACTTTTCGTATTAGTTTCCAGTACATGTTGATGGGGTTATGTGAGGTCAGGAGCTGGAGTCTGGTGCCATGTAGTTAGTGGTGGGTGGTAACCGAGTGGCGTCTGTTTGATGTCTCCACGCCAACTGCCCACACTTCCTCTTCCCACTGCCCCCCGCCAGGACATGAGGAGGCTCCCCCGCAACGCTGCGCTCACAGCTTATATAGTGTGCAGAACCCCCACATTCTCTGTGTATGCTCGGCAGTGCGGCACTCCGCCTTTATATAGAACTGTATGTTACAAATTGAGTAGAAGAAATTGCATGAAACAAGATACGTAATTGGCCATTTCCGGCCACTTTCTGCGTTGTGAGTGAGCTGTCATTACAATAATACTGACAGAACTTTGGATGCTGTTTTGAAAGTGAAATGCACAAACTGTACTCATTAAATGTTCCTTCCACAATGTCAAAATGTGGTATTCCCCACCATTCTCTATTAGGAATTTCGGTATAGTTTCTTGCTTGCGAAATTCTACTGTAGCGATCTCAAAATAAGTTATTTCTTATCTCACTGATCAATAAACCAAATAAATTCCCAGCAAGGGTGTAGGTTTGGTGTCAGTGTTGGTGGGGACAAAGAGAGCCGTCCAGTATTAGTTGGCAACAAAACAATTCAAGGCAGCTTTCATGACCAACTCTGATGAGTAAATAGATACAACATGCTAAAACCTCATACACATTACATCATCACCTGCGAGTCTATGTACAGGTCATTGAAGACATAAAATCATATATGAACATACTTACATAATACTGGCATACATTTTCTTCTACTCTATATACTAGGACATCATCTCACCTCATTTGGTAAACTCGCAATTTCATCAAATTTAAGACTATTTAAGATGCATAATTTTGAGTGTGATATTATAATGTCAGCAAACGTATACGTTATACGTTTGCTGCTATAGCTGTAGCAGCAGCTGAAAAACATAAAAAAATTGAAAAAAAGTTACAGACATGTGCTCATCTGTATGTGTCATGCAACAGTCACTGCTGAGCATGGGCGTAACTTCCTTAAGAACTGGTATTTCACAACTTTTCCCATCTGAGCATTCAGGGAGTTCAGCTTCCCGATGGCCCTGTGTATGAAACTGTTTTTCAGTCGACTCGACCTGGCCTGTAGATTCCGCAGTCTCCTCCCTGAAGGCATTACCTTGAAGAGACTGTGTGATGGGTGCGTAGGGTCCCTGGTGATTCTGACGGCTTTGCGGGTGAGAGCTTTGCTACATGTCCACACCGGTCCTTAAGGAAGTCATGCCCATGGTTCCCAGACACCCCAATCATAGTGAATTTAAATAAAGAATCAGGGCCAGCAGTGTTTCAGTGATAGTTGTGTTTGCTGTGTTCTCCTACCCCGACGTTTGATGGTTTAATCCCAGTGCCAGTGTCCTTGAGTGAGTCCCATCACCTGCATTTCCTCCAGTATTTGAGAGAATGTGGGGCAATGGATGGAAATTACGGTCAGGTGTGTTAATATCAGTGATGTGCAAATTTATGTCAGATATCAATATATTAACTTTTACTCCGCTTTATTGGACCACTATCAAAAGTTTGGATCCCCATTGGCATTTCAATTTCTTCACACACACACAAAAATCCAAATGCATTCTTTTTTTGCTTTCTCTCTCTCTTTTCTTCACCTTTTCAAATAGTCAGTGTTTAGTGCATGGGACTTACTCTCTTTCATTAAGTTTGAGCAGGGGAGGAGCATGAGAGATGGTTTAATTAATTATCAAAGTTTTAATGCATTTTTAACAGGAGACCATTCCCCGAGTTATTATTAAACAAATCATTATAAACCAATCATTCTTTGTACTGATAAAGCCAATGAATGATATGTGATACTGTACTTTTTTAAATGGGTGTAATTCATATCTGGGATGAAATCATTGTTTTGTTTCCCCCCAGTTGGACAACCCAGATGAACAGGCGGCTCAGATCAGGAGAGAGCTGGATGGACGGCTGCAAATGGCGGATCAGATTGCACGGGTAAAGGCCACACACAAGCAGACACGGTGTCACTTCAAAGAGCACAATTCAGTTCATTTGCATACGTGCGGACTCACATTGTGTCTGTGTGTTGTTAGCACGGCGGCAAGTTCCCCAGGTTCTGCTCTAGGGAAATGGAGGCCATGTTCATTGAGGAGCTGCGGTCTTCGGTCAACCTTCTCATGGCCAATCTGGAGAGCATGCCCGTTTCCAAGGGAGGGGACTTCAAACTGCAGAAACTCAAGCGGGGACACAACGCGTCCATTATGGACATGGGGCAGGAGGACGAGAACACGCTGTCCAAGTCGGATGTGGTGCTGTCCTTCACGCTGGAGGTCTGTAGACAAATAAACCGGATAAAGATGGTGTTTGGATGCCTAAAAGTAGAACTATGAACGATGAAGGCAGGGCATGACAGATACAGTATGTTGAGGAAAATATTTCTCATATGAGAGTCCGATAATGATGAAACGGGAACATAAAACGGTACTTAATATATTTGTATTTTTGAAAAATACCTGCTGATGCACATGTGTTCACTGTGAGTGGCTCGCCTCTCTCCGAACTGTAACTTTACCAGGAGCGGGACATCTCCAACTCGTCTCAGTTAAGATGTTGACTAAAGGCAGCCAAAAATAAGATTTAAAAAGGTTAGCTCCTCATCTGACTCCATTCTTTGATGACCAGTGTTGGGGAGAATACTTTGAACTTGTATTACACTTGCTACATAGCCTGACCTGCCAGACATTCCTCCTTTCTGTTCAAAAGAAGAACCGTCTGGGCGACTGCTCGCAGCCAATCATTTCACGATTTTACCCACATCGGTCCAATCACGCACCAAGAGACGGAAGCCGCCACCTGTCATCACCACACTCTTCCAAAACATTAAAGATAGCGGCCGATACACGATTCTTCTGCTCTTTCGTCTGTTTTAAATCATTTGGAAAATATGAAATCCATAAAACCGGAGCAAGAAACAGCGTTCAAAGCCTTCCTCATAAAAAAGGACGTTTTTGGAAAGGCTTTCTGCTGCTTGTTACTGCAACGTATCTAGCGTGGTCTAATTGGTTAATGCCGTCTGTCAATCACGCTCACCAGGAAATTGTTGAGATCATGGTAAATGGTCTCAACTTATATAGCGCTTTTCCACCTACATTAGGCACTCAAAGCGCTTTACAGCAAGGAACCTCTCACCCATTCATACACCAATGTACGCAGACACTGGAGGCAAGGTGGGTGAAGTGTCTTGCGCAAGGACACAACGACAGCGTGCACCTTCAGGAGGCAGGATTCGAACCCCTGACCTTCCGATCATGAGACGACCCACTCTACCATCTGCGCCACCGTCGCCCAGACTATATGTCTTTGAAATGTCTATGAAAAGGCATGTTGTTTGGCAGGCCAGGCAACTTCCTACGCCGTCTGTTACGAAGTTATTTGCCTCTAATTCAGAATGCATGAAAGCACTTTGCAAATGCCCACAGCCCATATAATTAAATTATTAATTAACTGCAATGTATTCCCGATACTAGGAAAGTAACACAGTTACTCAATAGGAATATTCTAAATATGTATTCTAATACGTATTCTACATGTATTCAGCTGCTCCCCAACACTGTTGATTACCCACTGCAAAAATATATATTTTTTGTTTCGAGCTTATCATTAGAAGCATGTTTTGTATTGTGAACAGTATAATCCAAAAATGTTAAGAAGTGTGCCTTTAAGTCTTGGACTTGCCTCAACAATTCCTTTCATGCATGGTATTAAATAGAATAACGATTCTATTGAAATGATTCAGTGCTATGCTATGTCTTTTGTGCGTCAGACTATGAAGCTTAACTGAAACTGCATACCTTTACTATTCCAGTAGAGGAACAGCTCCTTGCCTCGCTTTTGGCTCATGCGCACAGAGGCACTATTCCATCTGTCAGAGATGTGGGTGAGGTGCAGAATGTGTAGTGTTCTTTTTGCCAGCCCGTGCTTTTCTGAGAACTTGGGTTGTTGTCTTCTAAAAATAGCTAGTACAATAGTACAGGCTTAGTGCGGATGTTAGTCCAGGCCACAATAATGTTGAATTTTAACAATAATAATTAACGACACAAATAATAAAAATGCCATACCACTACTCAACTACAGGCGGCGCGATATCATGAGTTAAAGGTGTGCGCAGCTGCTGATGAAGCAACACGTTTTTTGTTGATATATATATTCATTTTTGTTTGGGATTTAATGGGGTTTGTCCGTGTTGTCTGCAGGTGGTCATCATGGAGGTGATCGGTCTCAAGTCCCTGGCGCCAAATCGAATAGTTTACTGCACGATGGAAGTGGAAGGAGGACACAAGCTGCAGACAGACCAGGCCGAAGCGTCAAAGCCCATGTGTGTGGTACAAATATGGCCTGAAATTATAAAATCAACAAGAAAAAAAAAATACAAATCAAGGTGTTGATGTTCCTATTGCTAATTATAACAAACGAGAGAGATGGTTGTCGAGTTGTATTTTGACTGCGTAACTCAAGGTACTTTATCTCTTGACACATACTGCCCTCTACTGGAAAGAGTTGAAATTGTGTTACGTCTTCTACTAATGGACTAAAGTAGTTCTCAAACTCTTCACACCGAGTACCAGCCCATAAAATATTTGACCTTCCACATACCACCAGGCCTAGATCAAGATAAAATCAGGACTAATACTTTTACATAACAAAACCATCAGAGAGCCACTTTTGCTTTGAAAACCCTTGTGTAACTATGCAACCTGTGTTCACCCTGGAGAGTTAGAAATGAATTGTACTTATATTTGACTTTTAACCTAATTGGTTTGCAGATTCTGTTCAAACTGTGCAGAACATAAAGAAAATGCCCAAAATGTGACTCATCAAACGTGTGAAGAAAATGAGAAAGCCTTTGGTGGGCCACCAAGAAAGGGCTGGAGAGCAACTGGTAGCTCCCAAGCTATTGGTTGAAGATCCCTAAATGAATTTAAATCAGGGATTTTAATTCTGCAACGGTGGTGCAGATGGTAGAGTGGGTCGTCTCATAATTGGAAGGTCGGGGGTTCGAATCTCGCCTCCTGAAGGTGCATGCTGTTGTTGTGTCCTTGGGCAAGACACTTCACCCACCTTGCCTCCAGTGTCTGCGTACATTGGTGTATGAATGGGTGAGAGGTTCCCTGCTGTAAAGCGCTTTGAGTGCCTAATGTATGTGGAAAAGCGCTATATACCATTTACCAATTACATTATGTGTAAACCACTTCTAAATTAGAAGAAAAAGAAACCCACGTAACTTTAACATATTGAAAAATTATAAATAAATAAAAATCACTAATATGAATACAGTCTAATATTTCATATTGCCCTAAGTACCAAATACTAAACAAGTAAAATATAATATGAAATAAATGTGTTTTTTCATTATCAGCTATAGACACTTAATGAATGGTTTTCAAAGATACACTACCAATGCCAATTGTATGTGTTTGCGAAGGCTGTGATCGTAGTGAAGCTTAA
This sequence comes from Proterorhinus semilunaris, assembly GCA_021464625.1. NCBI lineage: Eukaryota > Metazoa > Chordata > Actinopteri > Gobiiformes > Gobiidae > Proterorhinus > Proterorhinus semilunaris. The sequence goes on from CM038344.1 coordinate 14,456,597, forward strand.
ATCGTCGTTGCCCGCATGTTTCTCTGGTTAGACGTCTCAGCATTTCTCTGGCGAGACAGTTCTCTCCTCCGGTTAGACGTTGCTCTCAAAGTTGGACGTGCCCGCATTTCTCGCTCGTCTTCTTTTCTCCACCAGTCTGTGCAAGTTTAAATCGCCCAATCGTGTCCAGAGCCAGATTTATTAACAACGGCAACAATCAGAAGTTCACAAAATCAGAGCTCTTCCCATGTCTCTCACAATCAATCAAGGTAGTCATAGATATTCCCAGAGAATTATATAGTTGTTTGAGGCCTTGTAGACAAAACAAATGGGTCTAATTCTTTCAAATGCATTTCTTTCAACAAATTGTACATAGTTTAGTGTCTGGGTCAAATTAACCATAGCATTCTTAAACAAGGTTATAAACAAACTAACTGATATATTATCTCCACAGTGTCACATTCTGACCACAAGAGCTAAGAAGAAGCTTCTGTGAATAGAAGGGAAGTGTTGTGTCATGTGTCATGTTATGTGTATGTATGCAGGTGGGGGACTCAGGGGGACTTCACCACCACACAGCCGCTGCCAGCCGTCAAAGTGAAGCTGTTCACCGAGAGCACCGGCGTGTTGGCCCTTGAGGACAAAGAGCTGGGCAGAGTATGAGCTTCACTGTAAATTCCTCTGCGATGCTGTCCATGCCATCTGTGCATCGCTATATGTGCATTGTGTGTGTGTGTGTGTGTGCGTTCCAAGGTGGTGCTGCACCCCACACCCAACAGCCCCAAACAGTCGGAGCTCCACAAGATGACGGTGTCCAAAGGCTGCTCGGACAGTGACCTGCGGATCAGACTCGCCGTGCGCATGGACAAGCCTCAGAACATGAAGCACTGTGGGTAAGTGTCCGTGTATCAAAGTGCGTTTTCAATCACGCAGTCACTTCCTTGTCTTGAGCATCTTACTCAGAAGGATATCACGTTCAAGGCTTGCAGTTGAGCCGCGTGGTTTAGGACCTGGTTTAGACGTAGATTTAGAGTTGATTTATTCTTACTTCCACTTCTTACTTTGGCTTGTTTACATCTATAAACTTTGTTCCCGTTAAAAACAAAATTTAATTTGGGTTATAGTTGCACAGTGTATCATACGCCAACATTTAATTTAATCCTGTAAATATACAAAAAGTGTTCACACTGACAAAGACAAGCTGATAAAGGAACAGCTGCACCTTTACCGTTACACCTTTTTTTAACATTAAATTTGTAAAAATAATAAAATCGTAGCATCGTAATAAAAGTGGTCAAAATAAGTAATCTGGTCTCGATTGTTTGCAAATTATCTTTTTAAATAATTATCAAAAGCATCAATAATTAATGCCATGCAAACTAGGGGTCGGTGTGTACCTAGACCTGTCACACTAATTATGATTATCGACTTATTGTTCAATACATGGCAGTACAGGTAGTACAGCGGTTAGAGCTTGTGCTTCACAGCTAGAAGGTCCCGTGTTCGATTCCCACCTGGACGGGGCCTTTCTGTGTGGAGTTTGCATGTTCTCCCCGTGTCTGCGTAGGTTTCCTCCGGGTACTCCGGTTTCCCCTACCACTAAAAACATGTACAATAGGCCAGGATGAATGAGAATGTGTTTGAGAGTGCGCATGGGGGACGACGGATGCAAATTAGCCCAAGGCTTCAATCCGGTGTGGCTTGTTTACATGCATGAAACCCATGTATGTTCATTAACATGCACTGTCCCAACCAGATAAACCAATAAATAAATAATCAATATTTAACGTCAGTACATTTATTTGCATTTTTTCTTTATTTTCCTTCCTGTTGTTTTAATACTAGAACAATTTTACTGCAGTAAATTGTGTTTTATTGCGTTCGATGTAAATTGCCACTTGTATGTTATTGAGGATTAGGGTCGCTAAGGGGTGAAACGTTTAATGGGACATTAGCCTGGAAATTTGGGGAATAAAAAAAAAAGCCTAAATACACATCATATTTTTGTTTTTGAACTATAAAACATTCAGTGTGATTAATATCACACCCACTACGACTCATGCAAGAAGTGTAAGGACCATATCGTTATGTCAAACAACACAGAACAAGATCCTCAACTTTCCTTAACCTACATTCTGATTAATGCTCATTCTAATAAGTTGTGGGGCAAACAGCAACATTTTATATCATGATTTGGTTTTATCACATTTGTTAACTCACCTGTCATTAACTCAATCCCTGACTGACCAATAGGAGGAGTGAGCCTGTGTCTGAGCACAGATCCTCATTAAAAAAGAGCTGTCTTAAATTGCTGAACCATCTCCTCAGACTGAGACATGGCACAGACTCTTACATCGCGATAGGACTCTCTCTGTAAAATGGCAGATCGTCACAGAGATCAGATCATGATTGGATTTTTTATCATCATCTTGCTCACTCCTAATGCAAACATCTGATCTCCTGCCCCCGCTACACCCTACTACAGGTCCATCGAGTCCTGAGCCACCAATTGGCAGCCCCCCAGATGTGCTTAATGCTAGCCTCTTTGTTTCTGAATGCTCATTCCACTAGTGTTGAGCCTGACAGCAGAATGTGATAGATTAGGTCTGATTTGGGGACACGGAAGAGTAGTAAAAGACCCATGGCTGTTGTTTTATGTAGGACAACAAACAGGCAGACAGCTGAGAGAGGCCCCCAGAGGTACACTCTCAGCCCTGAGGCCCCGTCAAAACTAGGTCCTGCTCACGGTCCTGCTCACCCTCCAATATTCTTTACCAGAGACAATGCCCCATCCGCCTGCTGCTCATATGTGGCAGCCTCAGTTCGTTCAAGGGCATGTTCTATAGAAAGGCTTTAATGCTGAGAGATATAAAGCAGTCAACCGCCACACTTCAGAGCATACGTTTGTCAGAAAAGTTAGCGTTCTAAAAGCAATCTTACATTAACGCATTTATGGGTTTAGGCCATAGACATAACGAAGGGTATTTTATTTGTATAATTCATTTGTCCCACTTGTCCACAGAACACTAATTTCAAGGTACATTTAAGTATTTGTTGTTCCCTGGTGTATCTGGGACCAGACATTTGTTTCACCAGCAGAGGTCAGTGTTTGCGCATATGTCACACAAGTCAACCTCTGTTTCTTAGAAAATGAAGAAGCGTTTTAATTTTTGAAAATCTTTTCGCAACTAACTCTTTAATTTGAAAATAGTATACAGTGAATTATTAAGTATTATTGCTGCAGTCAATAATATCTTTATCATATTTATGATGTAAAATGTTACTGTAAGCACATATATTGTTTAAGTTATCCAAACCCCTTTTCTTCAATAAATAAACAAATACATCAATGAATAATAAACAGATTTATAAATGTTGAATCATAAATTAAATGAATATCATTGATTTTAGATTCAACAGTAATGTTGCCAATAAATTGAATCCGTAATGTATCAGCGGCTTCTCATTTTCGTTAATACTTGAGCTCTGGTGTTGCTTCTTTTGCTTCATTTTATTCAACAAAACACAACATTTCTTACTAATACCAGAGTGATCTGGTTAAATTACCTTATTTAACCGAGAGGAACTGCCATACAATTGTATCATATCCGAGCAATAAAAACAATGTGTCTCTTTAATAATACGAATATTGCATTTTAATGTGGTAAAATCACGAATTTTTCATTTGAATAACGTTTTTTTATTTTATACTTGTCATATTTAAAACACAAATAATAATTTATAAATTCTTTTTTTTCCCCTTTTATTAACAGATACTTGTGGGCCTTTGGTAAAAATGTGTGGAAGAGATGGAAGAGGCGCTTCTTCGTGCTGGTTCAGGTGAGCCTTGTGACTCATATGGGAGCTTCAGGAGTTGACACTTAACATTTCTTGAATTCTTCATCTAATATTTATATATATTTATATATATAAATATATATAATATATATAAGAATTTATATATATATATATATATATATATATATATATATATATATATATATATATATATATATATATAAATCAAGCTTTTGTTCTCTATGCAGATTTTAAACATGTCCAGGAGCCTTAACATTTTAGAAAACTGAAAGATGAACTGCTAAACTTAAACAACACTCAGGCATTTAAAACATGTTTATAGGTTTAGCAGGTTTTGAACCTAATCAGACCCCATGGAGACAGGACTTTATATTTTACTGTAAATCGCTGCAGTCTTTGAGATCTTCTAAATTCAACCATTAACAAATGCAGTCAAATGTATTAAAACCGCCTTATCTTAAATAGTATATTGATTTTTGTCTTTGCACATACAGACTCTTCCACTCCAAAAAACAACCGCATGTCTTGATCTTTCATACAGTGTTTACTTGCCCTGTAGGCCTAACCATTTGCTGCACAAATGGGAGGAACTAAGAGTCAGAGAACTCCCTCTGGCCGCTGGTCTGTCCCTCGGCCATGTCTAGTGCAGTGTACTGTGAGTGGAGATGCTGTTGCCGTCACTGGGATGATGGAGAGAGCAGGCAGGCTTTTGTCAGGAGCGGCGGTGTGTGTGTACGTGCGCGTGTGTGTGTGTGTGTGTGTGCGTGTGTGTGTGGAGGAAGGTGGGCGGCTGGTGCATAAAGGAAGGGGAGGGGGTCTGCGCCTGCTGCGCGGGGAAGGAAATGTCTCTGAGCTACAAGTTGACAGGGGATTGACAAAGTGGAGTGAACACTAGCTTGGCCCAACACTTGCAGCTAGAAAAGCCGGAGCGCCGCCAACTTGAAGCCTCTTTCTGGCTCGCAGCAAAATATATAGCAAGTGACAAACACCGGTCCAAAGACTGTGCACTGCCTGTTTGTCTGTGCTTCAGAGTGTCTGTGTGTGCATGTCATCGTGGTGGAAATGCACTTTTTGGGTCATCCTTGCTCTGTTGTGGTCTGCCGTTTGCTTTTTCTGTTTGTACAATTATTATTATTCGTTTATTTGATATGGACATAACAACTGCATTGGACAAACCAGATACATTGTTTTTTTTTAGTGTCATAGCAAAACTGCTAATTTGCAACCCTTTTTCAAATGTGCACTTGTTAATCAGGTCCTAGCATAGACAATTAGGGAGGATAACAAAGTGACAACATGTTTTATTATTTCTAAGCCGTAAATCTGTGGACTCAAAAATGACCTATTGAACGAGTGAAAAAACTGAGAACTGGGAGAAAAAACACACAATTGTCTAAAAGGTAACTTCAGATCCTATACAACACTTTTATGACGTCATAATTCAGTCATCCGAGACAAGAATAGGTCTTCATGTAATTATCAGATGCTTGCCAATCATTTACACACACTTATCTGAACCCCCGGGAGTTGTCAGTTTCTCATATCCAGCCTTCTCGTAGATGTTGATGAATGTTTTTATTAAATTTGATCATATTTTGCCATGTCTGAGATCTGGAAGTGCAAATGAAACACCTGCATTCACAGATCAAAGCAAACTCTTTGTAAGTCACCTTGAACAGAGAAGTCAACTTTGCCACTTATAGAGATGTTTTCTTATCTAAAACAAATAAGTATAAATCTGACATGTTTAATGAGATGGTACGGTACGGCCTTACATTTAACTAAAAAAAAACGTTTCTATTTTATTCCTTCAATGACCAAACTCGTCCCTAAACCATGTGCTGTTGCTGCCACATGATTGGCTGTTGATCTGTTGATTAAAAGCCGATTATCTGAGATTTAAGATGGTTAAAATCCCTATTCGATGAAAAATGTATTTGTTGCACAGGTAGAATTTTTCTATTTAAACTTTTTAAAATAGTTGAACTATTGTTCATGATTCAGTATAATCTTTGACAATTGGTAGATGATATTATTCCGAAAAGTATATATCTTTTTTGTTTGTGAATACTATAACAAAAGAATGTCCTTAGAAATGAGGTGCTTTATCACAAGTGGTGCCCGTTAATAAATACTAAGTGCTATTCTTCAGTGTTGTATAATAAAAATAAAAAAAGCTATTTGGTGGCTCAATTGTGCCATGAATTTACATTAAGTGTCAAAACTTAAGACTCATCTGATCCTCGGGCCTGCACTTTGTAGTTATGATGGTAGAATGACTCTTGTATTATTTAGTCCCAATACTATGTATCATTTTTAATCTCGTAGTAAAACTAAATCTATGTTGTCCTCTGGCAATATATTATGTTTGCAGATATTTGTGGGAAAACAAGGTCGCTGTGTGTCATTTTACAAAAACAGTTTGCCTGGTCGAGCATTATGGGGTCACTTTTCCCCGAAAGCTGTGAAGGATGCTGTCGTTAGGAGAGTTAGAAATGCGTTAGAAAAGTTAGGAATGGACCACAACTAATTGTATAAAATTAGCAAGGTAATTTTTTTCAGTTTTGCAAAACGCAACAATCGATAATTTGAAATTTAAAATATTTGCCGAGTTCAAGACAGTCTGCATGCAACTTTAGTACGGGTTTGGATCCTAAAGTTAGTTTGGGGAGACACATGCCACATCAGCTCCATCATGCACAGTGTTTGTGTGCTTGCGCTTCCTGTAATGATGTGAGGTCTTCCTCCTGCGCTGACTGACAGCTCCGGTCCCCGGCACAGCAGCATGTTAGAGCGGCCGCTGTTTTGGGCTGGCTCTGGTGAGGGGCAGGCTTTAGACTCCTGGAGGGAGTCACTCTAGTAGTGCTCCATCCTTCACGTGGCCCCAGGTCTCATCAGAGCAGCAGTAAGGAATCTCGTTTGGCACGCCCAATGCAGCTGGACTGAGAGCTGCCACTCGCCCAGGCAGAGGTGGCGACAGTGCAGCGTCGGCCAGGACTGGTGATTGGGGAAGACAGCCTGAAATGACTGGCAGCTACACTAGACAGAGGCCCCAAAGTGTCACTATGCTCATAATAAACATGGGAGCCACTTTGACCCATATATCAAACTATGCACTAGTATTTATAAATATTAAGAACATAAATAAAGTCTCTATGGGTTGACAAGTTTAATTGTTATTTGATACGTACTGTGAGAACCATGTGTTTACATACGCTTCATAAAAGGAAACATTAGCATTTTTTTCTCACTTTTACTTTTTTAGGTCAATTAGAATTAAAAAAATATTTATATTTGTCAAAATCCAGAAGAATGAGAGATAGAATTTTTACACCATTATTTATGACTTTTTGCAAAACCAAAAGTTTACATACATTTAATTAATAATTGGTAGCATTGACTTTAAACTGTATATTTTAGGTCAAATGTTTTGGATTTCCTTCCACAAGCTTCTAACAATAGTTGGCAGGAGTTTTGGTCCATTCCTTCAAACAGAACTGGTGTAACTGAACCAAATTTGTAGGCCACCTTGCGTGCACATGCCTTTTCAGCTCTGCCCTTACATTTTCAACTGGATTGAGGTCAGGACTTTGTGATGACCACTTCAAAATATTGAATTTGCTACCCTTAAGCCACATTGTAACTAGTTTGTCCGTATGCTTTGAAAATTGTCCATTTGGAAGACCCATCTGCGGCCAAGTTTTAACTTCCAGGCTGATGTCTTGAGATATTGCTCCAATATTTCCACATAGTGTTCTTTCTTCATGATGTCATCTATTTTGTGAAGTGCATCACTCCCTCCCGCAGCAAAACAGCCCCACAGCATGATGCTGCCACCCCCGTATTTCACAGTTGGGATGGTGTTCTCAGGCTTGAAAGATTCCCCCTTTTTCCTCCAAACGTGATGATGGTCATTATGGCCACACAATTATAATTTTTTCCCCCGTCAGACCACAGGTTAAAAATAAAAGTCTTTATCCTTTTTTTATTTGCAAACTCCAAACTGGCTTTTTCATGTTTATTTTGGAGTAAGAGCTTCTTCCTGGCAGAGTACCCTCTCGGCCCATGTAGGTACAGGACACTCTGGATAATGACAAACTCTTACCAGTTTCAGCAGCATCTTCACCAGGTCTTTTGCATTTGTTCTTGGGTTGATATTCACGTGTTGACCACAAGAACCCGCCTTCTTTCTGATCTGTATGATGGCTGGTCATTTCCATCATTGTTTTAACCAATGTACTTGGCACTTTCAAGTGTCTTGAAATTGCACCCGATGGGTAAACCAGCCTTGTGCATGATTCCACGGTCATGAAATTGTCATCTGGGCATTCCCAAATTGTTTACAGGTATAGTAATTTTAGTGTATGTAAACTTCTGACTTTGTAAAAAGTAAGGAAAAATTGTGTAGAACATTCTATGTCTCATTCTTCTGGAATATGAAAAATAGAAATATTTTTTTATTCTAATTGACCTAAAAAAAAAAATAATAATAATAATTCTGGTTTCATGTCAGACAGTGAGACAAATGTGTCTGTTTATGAAGTGTATGGTTCTCACTGTAACTGATTAACTACAAGGTTTCACACGTCTACACGCTAGCTGTTTGCACTTAATATATTTGTGCCCAGGAATGGCTCCATCTTACCAGTTTACTCTTCTACATTACATTGTACTAATACTAACTTTAGGTTTAAGTGAACCGGGCATATGGCGCCTGCCTTTTTCATGCTGTAATTTTACGCATTTCACTGCATCCTCCAAAAGACATATATCATCACTTAGCACAATTATTCACCAATGAAATGTGTGAGTTTCATCAACTTACCACGGTTAGTTTTCAACTTATGTAACAAAATGTACCATGAATTTAGCCGGACTTGATGTAGGGGGATCTCTTCTGATGGGCTGAGTGAAGACTACATGCTTCTTTACCTCACTATGTGCAGCAGGAAGGCCATATGTAAAGTATGCGGAAATTACCCAAAATAGTCACTTGCCCTATAAAGGGTTAGTGAATTGAAACAAAGCCAGTGCACTTTGCTTTGCAGACCAGCCCATGTCATCAGTTTTTTTTTCTTTCTCAAATTTACCTTAACAATACTAATGGCAAGAAAAACTCACTCCAGCTTTATATATATATATTGTTTATAGGTGAGTCAGTACACGTTTGCCATGTGCAGCTACAGAGAAAAGAAAGCAGAGCCTGTTGAGTTACTCCAGTTGGACGGCTACACAGTGGACTATACGGACCCGCAGCCAGGTAATCTGTAAGATGTTACAGAAGGGTATTGTTTGGTTGTTATGATCATTTGGTTGTTCTTGCATTACGACATGATTTATGATGGACTTTATGTAGGTCTGGATGGAGGCCGAACCTTCTTCAATGCTGTGAAAGAGGGCGACACTGTGATCTTTGCCAGTGATGATGAGCAGGACCGGATCCTATGGGTGCAGGCCATGTACCGGGCGACGGGTCAGTCGCACAAACCAGTCCCTCCCACACAAGTCCAGAAACTCAACTCTAAAGGAGGCACCACTCCACAGATGGATGCACCAATTTCTCAGTTCTGTAAGTATCAGTGATATTATATAAGCGCCTAGATAACGATTTTATTTGATCACAACTCAAGTATATTTAGTAGCTTTAAGTCCTTTTTTAGAGTGTTGACAATTCTCTGTGATGTGTCTGTGCTAGAGCATAGAGCAGGGGTGTCGAAACTTTTCTTCCATAAGGGCCACATATTGAAGTATATCGTGTGGAGGGCCACAGATCGTTGGGCAGTGCAGTGAACATTTCAGTGTGTGTTAGCAGTTTTAACTAGGGCCCGACTGATATAGCTTTTTGGGGTCTGATACTGATATCGATATGAAGGGGTTTGGTATGGCTGACAGCTGATATATAGGCCGATATTTTAAGTTATTTAATTTGATGTAATTTTTTTAATAATAATAATAATGCATCAGTTTTATAGCGCTTTTTTGGTCGCTCAAAGATGCTTTACGTTGCACTATCCATTCACTCCATACTTGGTGGTAGTAAGTTACGATTGTAGCCACAGCTGCCCTGGGGTAGACTGATGGAAGCGAGGCAACCAGTCTGCGTCATCGGCCCCTATGACCACCACCAACACACTACATTCGCGAGGCTTGCTGGTGATACCAAACGGTCTCCCATCCAAGTATCCACCAGGCCCTTCCCTGCTTAGCTTCCAAGGTCTGACGGGATTGGGCATAGCAAAGGTGGTATGGCCACAATTTTATCTCTCAAATAGCCTATAGTTAAACATTTATTATTATAGTAACGTTTCAATCAATCAAGCAATCAATCAATTAATTTCAATCACAAAAATATATAGAAATATATTTAATAGAGGTCGATCGATGTGGGTTTTTCTGAGGCTGATATGCACCTTTGATATTTTATGCCAAATTTTTAAAAATGTCTCGTCTATAATTCTGTGTATGATGCTTCTAACTGTGTCAGTGTTGAACTGTGAGAGGAGGGGCGCTGCATGAGGGGCATAGGGCTGATTTATTCAGGACATTTACTTCAGAGGAAGCTTGTTTGAAAGACAAAAATCAGTACATTCCAAAACAAAAAACGGTAAGTCTCTATCTCTTATGGTTCCAAAATTATACACAAAATATATAAAAAATAGGTGTTCAAACCGATTTTCACAGCATGTCTCATTTTAAAGTTCTGACTGAAGTCACTATCACTTTCAGTTCGCCGGTAGCTGATCGGTCGGGCCTTAGTTTTAACCCTTGTCCCATACCTTTAGATAGGCTAGAGACACCTTAAAACCAGCTAATTCCCACAATTAAAAGTTTGTTTTTGAGGTTAATTGAGTAGATTCTAAACTTGTTGTAAAAAGTACCATCTCTGGCAATGTGTGCTAATTGAACAAGAAGCCTGAGGGCCACCAAAAATTGGTCTGAGGCCGCATTTGGCCCCTGGGCTGCGCTTTGGGCACCTCTGGCATAGAGCCTCTTTAAAATACACTTGCCTTAGAACAGAGGACCGCATAGGCTTCTTATTTGAAATGACACATCACCAAAAATTTTACTTGAAAACCAATTACTTTTTTTTACTGAAAATGTAATAATTCCACATGGTTAAAACCTCAAAAACATGTTTTGTTTTTGTAAAATAGAGCTAAGGTGAAAGCCTAAATGAATGTTTGAATGTTTGACTGCACCACTGATCTGTGGCCCTCCATCCTCGATACACTTCGATACCTTGATGAAAAAAGTTTGGACAATATCCCTAAATTGGTAAATCACAATTCAGTATTATACAATCTTATTTTGCTATATTGCTGTAACCCAGGGGTGTTTCACCGAGGGCCATATATTGACATGTATAAGGTATGGAGGGCCACAGATCAGTGGTCAATGCATTCAAACATTCAACATTCCCAGACTTCTATTTTGGCTTGGAACCATAATGCCAGCTCAGTCTCACAATAAAAGGTTAATTTTTAGGTTTTAACTGCGTGGAATTATTCAAATTAAAGTCAAATTACCATCTCTGGTGATGTGTGGCAATTAAACAAGAAGCCTGAGGGCCGCCAAAAATTGGTCTGTAACCATTTGAAGAGCTATTGATTTCATGTCCGGTTTACAGACCAGGTTTACACAGTTGACCCCCAAAATGAAGGCAAAAGTAAGGTTAACAATTCACAGAAGTGTGATGATACTTTGTTTTGTCCGACTCGGTGGCTGTTGATTTGAGCTGGCTGTGTCAGCTCCATCCTCCACCTTGCAGGGTAAAGTGTATATGTCATCAACTCGGCCAGGCCACACAGCACGGCTTCATCACAGTTTCTGAAAAGTGACAAAAGCCATTTCTCCATCAGAACCTCTGACATACAACAATTTCAAAAATAGGAAACTCACACTCCAGTTCCTATTATAGTTTGTACAGTAATTACAAACACAGCAGTCATTACATTTGTTCGTGCTAATTTCTCCCATGCATATATATGTCACATTCACTATAATTAGGGGTCTCCAACCTGTAGCCCGAGACTTACCTGTTGCACTCCATCCATTTCGCCCCCAAAGGGTTTCAACATTTCTACATACGCTTGATAACGAGTGAAATGTGATTACTGGGAAAACAACTAAATTCATCATCTGTTTAGTGGCTACAAGCTGTCCTGGGTGTTCTCCGATTTAGTCCGACAGCTACTCATTTCCTCAAAGCACAAGTTGCTCTCTGCTGGTTTTATTTTGTAAGACTAGCTCACGGGAGAAAATGTTGGCGACCCCTGCTTTACTCCATACAGTTTCTTCAGATGAACCTCCAGACATTATAATGGTCTTTTTAGTGGCCTGCTTTTGAGTAAATCTTGCTCTGCGCTGCCGCTTTGCTGGTGAAATACTTAAACGCTAAGTGTCTGTGGCTTCGCTGTGTGTCTTTACGCTTCTCTGTTTGTCCGTTCTTCTGTCGACTTCTGTTTTCTCAACTCCGCTTTCTTGTAGCCGCACCGGATGGTAAGCGCTCATATCCTGCCACTACGCTTTAGTTTTAATGCCTAACATTTGTTGTTTCCTCTCATCTGTGTATCACTCGGGCCCTAATTGTTTTACACTTTGGTAATAAGAGGGATGTTTTAGTGGCAACATGAGAGTTAAAGCGCACACAGCAGATGGCCTGCTCCCACTTTGCTTTAACATGCGTCATTAAATGTGCACGTATAAGGAAGAAGTGCTGAGAATACAAAATCTGAATACAATATCATCATTCTACCATTGAACTCAACACATTTTTTGAAATACATTGAAGTGAACTATAGGGTACTTTTACCATATAGTTGGCGACGGTGGTAGAGCGGGTCGTCTCGTGATTGGAAGGTCATGGGCTCGAATCCCAGCTCCCGCAAATGCACACTGTCCTTGGGCAAGACACTTCACGCTACTTGCCTCCAGTGTCTGCGTACACTGGTGTATGAATGAGAGAGTGAATGGGTGACTGGTTCCTTACTGTAAAGCGCTTTGGGCCTGATAAATGTAGAAAAGCGCTATATAAGTGTCCATTTACCATTTTTTATTGAGTGGAAGTTATTAGGGTAGCATGTAGAGCTTGCAACCATTGTGTGCTCTTCAGTTTGAAATGAACACGTAGCTTTGCAAATGACCGTAAAGTAACCGTAAGCGTTACATCAAATTTAAGGGATAAAAACGTCTGTCAATCCACGTACCATGTATTTGTGTAAGTGAATTTGTCAAGGGGGCTGTTTTTGACACAACCCCTGGAGCCCCACTGAGCCCCAGCAGCTGGTAATTACCAGGTTAAGAGTGCCAGGCCATGAATAATACAGTGTGGATGCGGCACAATTAAACCAGACACCAATCAGTCACTGTTACCAAATAACTACTTGCTAGTTCACACCTGGATCCGTGCAATGAATATGATCATCATGTCTCCCCCTTGTACACACCTCACACGCCACAACTTTAAGCTAAATCAAAACGCTGTCACAACACAGGGAAACAAAGAGCACTGCTCAGTTAACTTCTTGTGTACAATAACTGAAAAGAAAAATAGGATAAAAGCCATTGAGACACTAACTATTGGACTATCGACATAAAGTGTTGAAGGAACATTATCTCAATATTGGATTGAGGTAACACAAAACGGACTATAATCGTCCTGCTTCTGACGTTTGTCCTCCAACACCTCCATCACCGCATGTCAATTCATACACTCTTACTTTTTACATTCCCGGGCCGACGTATTAATAACCCTCTCATTTGGTCCTGTGTTCCTTCGGTCTCTAGTTTGACACTTGTATGATGTACGCTGGGGAGACTCGTGTGGTCAGTTGAGTTGAGACAGAGGCAGCCCCTTAGCCCAGCGGTGTGCCTCGGCTGGATCTATAAATGAATGGTGGGCATCAATCATGTTTGGGCAGTACCTCGGCAGCCCGGGCTCGGGACACGGGAGCTGGTGTCAGTGCGAGTTACTGTCCAGCTCGCGCCTCCGCTCGCTCACATCAAGCAGACCTGACAGGCCACCAGCCACTGACCAAAGGGGCACCGCAATGTCACCTTTTTAGATTTTTTTTGGGGGGAGGAGGGTGGGCGGGACTTGTTGAGGGGACATAAGCAGCTCGCAGCAGCATCCTGTTCTTTGTTCGCGCCGGTGATTGACAGCTGGGGCATCTGTGCGCGGCAGTCAAGAGGACACTGGCTGACACTTCTCCATACAGTGACGCGGCTCGGTGTAAGCTCTATCACAGGACAGGATCGCAGGGGACGGGCCCCACCTGCACCCACGTTCTATCTGTGCTGTCGTTTTCACATCCGTCAAAAAAAGAAATAAAAAAATCTGTAGCTTTTTGGCATAATCTCCAGAACTTCCAAAATTGAGTGTTATGCTGTTTACTAAGGAAGAAGTGCTGAGAAGACTGTTTCTAAAAACAATATCATCAAACCCATAATTAATTCTACCATATATTTTTTTTAAATGCATGTCCAATGAACTATATGGTTCTTTTTAAACTTGAAAAACAAGATTTTTTAATTGCAGTACTCAAAATGTACCCAAAAGAAAGTCGCCACCTTATGATCGGGATTTGCAGCAGTTGCTCAGGTCTAGGTTCAGCAACACTATAAGGCCAAAGAATGAGATCAGCTGGACATCCTGAAAGACCAGGTTATTCCATCAATGGATTTCGTCTTCCCTGACGGCACGGGCATATTCCAAGTTGACAATACCAGGATTCATCGGGCTCATGTTGTGAAAGGTTGGTTCAGGGAGCGTGAGACGTCATTTTCACACATGGATTGGCCGCCACAGAGTCCAAGTCATAACCCCATTGAGAATCTTTGGGATGTGCTGGAGAAGGCTTTTATCCCATCATCAATACAAGATCTTGGTGAAAAATGAATGCAACACAGAATCTTGTGATATTGTAGAAGCTTGCTGAAACAATGCCACAGTGAATGCCAGCTGACAAGGAATGAAGAACGAGTGTTTATGTTTTTAACTGTTAAACTGGAAGCCGAGGCATAACATTTTCTCAATGATGTAACTAAACATCATAATATCTGGGCAAGCTCATAGAATTTGCTGACAATGTTAGATAGAAACTGGACCATTATATTCTCATATACTGTAAATTATGTCCCCGTATCCCTCCCTGTGTTCTGTGCTACACCCTGCATTCTTTATTGAGGAGTGAACCTTCCCGTCTCGATGTTGGTGCACCCGAATTCATTATTCTTGCATAATATGTAAAACATAATGGAAACAGAAGAACCGCATTTCTTTTGGCCTCCCTGTTTTCTCACTGTTGTTTGTTTGGATGCGGCAGATGCTGACCGGGCGCAGAAACACGGGATGGATGAGTTCATTTCGGCCAATCCCTGTAACTTTGACCACGCGTCGCTGTTCGAGCTGGTGCAACGCCTCACTCTGGACCACAGACTCAATGACTCCTACTCATGTCTGGTAAGGAAAAATCTGCTTATGTATAGTAGCAATAAATACTATGTGAAAACAATATCAAAACTATATTACTTTTCAAGCCCAACAGATACCAGGAAAAAAAACCAAAAGTTTTAACTTTTGGTTAAAGGTCCATGAAGCCTTGTAATTCAATTAATATAAACATTTTTGGCTGCACAGAAGAAGCTCTAGCACTCTGAATTTTTTTTTTGGATGGACAAAATATTTACAAAATCTGCTTAAATCCACACTAAAACTAAGATTCCAGTTAAAAGAGCGGGACTAAACCTTTTCCTCGTCATTGGTGTATGTCTTTGCAGGGCTGGTTCAGTCCTGGGCAGGTGTTTGTCCTGGATGAGTACTGTGCCCGCTATGGTGTTCGAGGCTGTCATCGACACCTGTGTTACCTGAGCGACCTGCTGGAGCGGGCGGAGAACGGGGCTATGATTGACCCCACGCTACTCCACTACAGCTACGCTTTCTGTGCCTCCCACGTCCACGGGAACAGGTACTCCGTCTACTTTTCAGATTGTGGTGGTCGAAGCAAAGTACTCCCCAGACAGGACACGCCCATTTAGAAACAAATGCTTGTGCTCAGGTCTCTGCCTTTGATTTTTTTTATTACTCTACGTGCATGTATTATTTTAACCCTGATTTTAATTTGCTTACTTCTTTCTTTTTCTTCTATCATTTTACCCTTGTATCGTCTTTACCCTGGTACTTTTGATAAACTTCCTCATGCTTCCGCCTCCAGTCCCTGGTCCCATAGTCAGCGTTTGTCTGAGCTGTTAAACTGGCCCATATCTGAGGCCGAACTTAAACAGGCCCTTTACCCCTCTGCCCCTGAGAGCCCTCCCCCTAGTGCTAAGAGAGAACTCAGAATCATTGAGTTTATGAAGAAAAAGGACATCAGGTGGGCCGTTGCCAAAAGGTAAGTTTGCTTGAGTTTGAGGCGCTCATTTGCTGTGATACTAAATGCACTTCAACCCCACTTCATAATAGTAGCACTAAGTTGTGGCTTAGTATCTGGTTGCAAAGGCAGCAGTTCAAACAATCAGACCCCGACCTCTCTATCCACTTCCTCCAGCTCTTCGGGGCACTTCCCAAGACGTTCCCTGTACAACTGAGAGTCGTACGTAGTCCCTCCATTATGTCCTAGGCCTTTCCCCAGGCCTCCTTCTCTGGAGGCATTCACGTGCCACCCAGAACATAATGTCTAAGCCATGGCAGGACCACAAGAAGAGTAGTTCTCATTCATGTGACAACTAAATAAACAAATAAAGATCTCGGTTCTTCTCAATGTGGAGGAGCAGCGGCTCTGCTCCAAGCTCCCTTGGGAGGACACTCATTTTGACCGTTTGTATCCGGGATCTTACCCTTTCGGTGACCCTCAGGTGAGAACAGTAAATCGACAGCTTCACCTTTTGACTCATCTCTTTCTTCACCACCACGCTGTTGTGGCTCAATACATAAATACAATATATGTGGTATATAATAATAATAATTATAATCAGAGAAGACTGGAGAGTTTCTCCTCTGTGCTCTTTGGTCTTCAGTGCTCTTGTTTGCTCTGCAGCTCTTGAGCAGTTGGGCTGCCTTTTGTGCAGCACTGAGAACTTGGCAGTGCCCAGTGCTGTCATTTTCTCTGGTTTGATGACATTTGTGTTGGCTTTGTGACATGGCTCATCGGCCCGAGTTAAGTGTTTACATCCAGTCTAATCTGCTGTGATGTGTCCGCACGTCACAAGTGTCAAGCTCACAGGCAGCCATCTGTGGGCGAGGAGGAGCTAACATAGTGCACGGCAGGCCAGTGGAGAGCACAGGTCAGAGGTCCTCCCTATGCCCCCAGCCCACATCATTCTATCCATCTCTGCGTCAGTCCATCAGCCCTGACAAACAGGCACTGGGGCCTTTCTGATCAGGAGAGACACATGGACAGCCCTCGCTCTAAGAAAGTGACAGAAAGAGATACTGCGTCCAGGCACCAGCTCCTTAAAGAGTATGTACAATCAAAACAATAATTTCTCAGATATGAGGGTTATGGATCAACATTATTATATGTTTGACTGCTCGTTGCATTCACATCGATTGCTCAGGACTGTACTGGCAAATAATTCAATTGTGTTAGTCTAAAGAATTTGTATATTAGCTTAAAAGTGTTTGTTTGGATGAGTTCACATGAGCCATTGTTAGTGGTTTTGTGTTTCCCATTAGGTTTTCATTCGTATCTTAAACTTAATTATAATTTAACATAAAATAACGTGCAAATATACACTTTTCTATTCAGTATGCCATCTCCTCGGACCTGGGCAGATCTTCCAGACCAGCTGTCATGCCTGGAGGTCAAGCCCTGACAGGTTGACAGGTTGTTTTGAGTGACGGCTGGATATCTCTGTTGTAAATACACCTCGCCCACACCCCGCCCCCTCCAACACATGAATAGCCTGCTGGCTCGGAACTGCTAGAAGTTAGACCATAGCCCAGTCGGAGGCTAACGTGTCAGAATTTGACTGCTGTCCAGAGCTGTGTCAACTTAGTGTATCCTGGCATTTGGAAATCTCATGTCATCTTAGATTAGCACTGATATGAACTGTAATTTGATAAGGCCTTTACACGGTTTCTATTTGTGGCTTCTTAGCTTTTTTTTTTCTCAAAGTGATGATGATGTAAGATTCATCTTTATGCTCGGTTCTTGTTTATTGTCATGTGTAGATTATTACCCAAATCATCACGTATAATATGTAACTACACGTAAAACATTTCAATTATAACACATCTTTAACCAAACTTACCTGACACTGACATTCTTGTAGTGTCTTTTAAACTATACATTTTTTCAGTGTTGGATGCACCTGGCATTACAACAATTGCAGCTTAAATCTTTTCTATAGTTGTGTTTCTATACAACATAAAGCCCTGTTAGAAGGAAAGAAAGCTGTTAGCCTGGCGTGTGAGGGTCTGATGGCTCTTTTGTTGGCTATATTGAGTGAAGTTGTGAGGTCATTAGGTGAAACATCAAACATGAGGAAGCCGCCAAGAACATGCACGTGGACAGACGCCCTGCAGCCTTTAATTAGTGTGACATTTTTCTCTTATGTGTTTTGTCACCATGGGAAAGGTGAGGCAAGTGTTTCTGTGCACTTGTGTAGTGTGACGATGCCAACTGCAAAGCTTTTCACGCAGGAAAAAAGATGATCATATGGAAACTTGACTTTCATCATGTTTTATTTGCTGAAAGTAAGAGACTTTCATTTTATGTAGTACTGTGTTAAAGTTGTATATCTGAACCTGTGATTTGGAATAAAACAACATATTGTTATCTGAGTGTATCAAGAAAAATAACAACACACTTCAAATTCACAAGGTAAACAAACCATGCATTTGTCTAATAATCTGACTTTGGCCTCAGACCCTGCTTTAGGAACCACTGGTTTCAACGTTTACAGACACAAACACTGTCATTCTGCTGGTTCTGCTGCATCACTGACGAAGCTGTTTAGATGTAATTCATTATTTTTGTGTGCGCTAGGATGAAGTCAATGTTAAGTGGTGTTGGTCAATTCCTTGCAGTCCCAAACTGGAGAGGTCTTTCAGTCAAGCCCACATTTTGAATATCTAACTTTAAGGCACACTATCGGTATTGCTGTTTTTTTGTCTCAATCCCAGTAAGGCTCATATGGCTACACACACACACACACACACACACATGCCCCACACAGCCGTCTCTGTGTCCGCTGAAAGGACGTGTGCTGGGGAGGGGCGGCAGGGGGTTGCAGAGGGTGGCAGGGGGGTGTCATGTCTCCGGCCTCTAATCATGCTGTCATGGCCACCAGTGCAGCGCCTCCTCTGTCACATGCACTCTGCTCACACTCCATCCAGACCCCACCGTGTCACAAAGGATAACGGCATCCCACACAACGTAGGACTGGCATTATAGCTGCCATACTGTGCTCTCAAATCATTTTAAAACATATTCTTTGCATAGAAAACATTTGTTACAGTCATCATTTTTGGGCTGGTTCTGTGTAAAGTTTAGGTGGAACATATAGGATTTAAAAAAGGAAATGTTTTAGAGCAATCAGTTTGAAAAGTTTGCATTTGTATCAATTAAATCATTACACAAATGGTTTCAAGGGAGTGCATTTGGTCAGGTCTATGTTCAGACATCTCTCCTTTAACCAGGGAATGTGAATAAATTAAGATGCCAAAACGTGTCACTAAGTAGACATTTGACAGCTCTCTCTCTCGGGTGATTTGCAGGCCTGACGGGATTGGCACGGTAACGGTGGAGGAGAGGGACCGCTTTGGAGAGATTAAAGAGAGGCTGCGAGTCCTGCTGGAGAACCAGATCACACACTTCAGGTCAGACTGTGGTTGAATCAAGGCAAATGCAGAGCGTGTGTAACCCGCTCAACAAAGGGGACACTGACCAAGGTGTACCCTATCTGAAGCAAGTGAAGGAATGAACAGAACTAAACCAACTAAAATCACTGTTGAGAAAACTGTGTAAATCCTGAGAAAGTTTTTTTTTGCTTTTGCTTGTAGATACTGCTTTCCTTTTGGACGACCGGAAGGAGCACTGAAGGCCACCCTGTCTCTGCTAGAAAGGGTAGGTCCCTCACATAGACGTAAGAATACTAACCGTGTGAATATATGAACATGATTGAAAGCACTTTTGTACCCCCATTATCCGACAAGACGAGTGAAGGGCAAAATAAACAAGCGTCGTAAAGTACGTCTTATGTGTCTTTGCAGGTACTGATGAAAGACATAGTGACTCCGGTTCCACAAGAAGAAGTGAAAGCAGTGATCCGGAGATGTCTGGAACAGGCTGCTCTGGTTAACTACCAACGGCTGTCAGAATACGCCAAACTGGAAGGTACGCTAATGGATACATTTTCTTGCGAGGTTTTTACAGTTTTACCATTTTGACAGTGCATAAAGACGCAAGAGCATTTTTGTAATGCATTAGGGTATTAATATAGCTAATATCAGCATTGAGACAAATATCAACAGTTAGTTATGAAAGAATCCCATTGGTTTATGATTATCAAACATAATGACAAGTGGTTGTAGTGATAGGTTTTACTGTTGAAATTTCCGATGGAGGACAGGGGTCAATATGCAACAGTAAAATTGACCATTATTGAACCTTATCATTGTTACTTACACTAAATCTATTGTTGCTTCTTGCTCTTCCTGTGCAATGATTATTGTACTGTCGAATATTATCACTGTTGGAAAGTAAATCCCTTAGTTAAAGTGAGTTGACAGAGAAGACTTTTTAACTTTGTGCCAGTTTTTGCTGCTTGTAATCCGATGGCAATTGTGGGTCCCAATGCCCTACGCCAGTATTTAAAATGGTATAATATCACATTACATGAGATTATTATTCTTTTTGACTTGGAATAAACAGAGATATATGCCTTTCATATCATATGTGAAACTTTAGAGTATATTTTTTCCTTGACTGAGTAAAAATGCATTCAGTGATTCTTCCTTCATGCCTCAGCTTCTCTTGAGCCCAGGCCATTCCCTGCCTTCCCTCTTCCTCCTTCCATAGCACTCTTGTCTCTACCTTCTTCATTGTTGTTCTCTGCTACGGAAGTGTCTGCAGCCGGGCACGCACAGGACAGTAAACACAGGGACAAGATGGATTTGTTGCAGTACTCTGTCCTTTACAGTGGATTATACTGTGCATACAATTCAATATAACTACAACTTGGGGAATTTGCTTAATGTAATCTTTGACACACTAGTCTCATATTTCACACTCGATTTGGATCCTGAGAAAAACAAGATGCTTAAAATGTCTTGTTTATGGTGTCTAGAGCCTATAAATAGCATGCATTAGGTAATAAATGCAAGTTTAAAACATGTGTTTTGTTGTTTTACCATTTAATCTTACTACTGCAAAATATATGCGCAATGAGTCTAGTTTCATGGATTTATTTTTCAACCCTTCCTGCAAATGGGTTTTAGATTAAATCTTAAACAGTGTTATTTTTTTATTTGTAGCTACTTCAGCGAAAAAGCAAATTTCTCAGAATACAGTTGAAGTGTTGTTTAGTTTGTAGGTACATTCAAAAGATGAAACCAAGCTTTATCCACCTTGTGTAGGACTGTGATGTGATTTAACCCTTTCTTTTCTTTAGACCCTTGTTTTAAAGCAGTACTTAGTAACTAAGGGGGTAATACGAGAATTAATGGGACGATTGGGGGGGGGGGGTCTTTTATCTCCCCCTGGTGTCTCTAGCCTGAAAACCCCATTTGCAACTTGCCTGTCACCGGACTGGAGCCACCAATACACACTAATGGAATCACGAAGAAGAAGCTAACAGGCTAATGGGCAAAGCTAACTGCAGACTAGCGCATTGTGTAATTGGATGTACAATATCCCTCTCTCCCTTCGCCTTTTCTGTCAGCATAGTATTTACTCTCACGGACAATTAATAAGTAAAATAACGCAACTTGCTACGACACCTGCAGTTGCGCTTATGGCCTCTAGGGGCGAGAGTTACTTAGTACTGCTTTAAAAACCTCCTGCTACATCCAAGTCTGAACGAATGGTTAATCCAACCACACCCTGTTCATGTCAGAGAGACAAAAGATAAAGGAACAACACTTTTCTCTGCAGCATAAAACTGGGGTTTAAAGTTGCACTATGGAGTAAATGATTCCAGATTAATTTACTGAGATTAAATTCTCAGTTTTCGATTGTAGACAAAGTTCCTAAGCAGTTTGTAGCAGGGATAGATGTAGCTGGGTATAGAAACGGAGAAACAAAGAGAGCAATGTGGTTGACTCAATTGATTGCAACAACGGGAGTGAAAGGAGCATTATCTAAACAGCCACTGCACAAGAGAATGCATCAACATTGCAAACCTTTTTTTGTGAAAAAAGAAAACCTGGCTCTGAGTCGTCAGGGGGTTGTTACATTGAACATGCCCTCTGTGTAGAGCAGCCTTCTCCGTTCTAAGTCTCGACCACAACTATAAAGGTACGGTCATGCTAATCTGAGCCTGAGACACAGCCCATGTTTTAACAAAACCAGGTCAGGTTAAGGTGATACTGATACTAGAGGCTGGACTAGCGGCGGGTGAATTCGTTAAGAGCAGCTTCTCACAATACATAGTGGTGGTGCCTACAACGATGATAGATCAGTATATAACCAGCCTGCTGCTAGAACCTTGTGCTGACAAAACACTTGAGAGAAACTAAAACTACTCTCGACAGTTGACGACTTAAGAATGTTTGTCTACGATTCTAGTGTAGCCTCAATTAGACACTGCGATGACTGCGTCTGGAATCGGATCGCGAGATAGATCCACTATCCCTACTGTAATGGCTATATTAAAATACACACAGCGCCCTCCGTGTGTCACATGGTGTACAGCGATCCTGTACTTCTAGCGGCCAGTTCGTTGAGACATGATATTATTGGGCTCCTCTGACCCAGCCTCTCGCATGCCTCGGTATTCTCCCACTTTCTCTGTAGGGAAAAAGAGGGAAATGTACGAGCACCCAGTCTTCTGCTTGGCGTCTCAAGTGATGGATTTAACCATTCGTGAGTACCTTCATTGACACATCAGTGCTGAGTTTCTCTTCCAGCCGCATGCACCACGGTCAGCCCGTCACCTCTCTGTCGTCCTCGTGGTGTCTGCGCCGCTCTCCGGACTCTCGAGGCTATTGTTCTGTCCTGTCTGTCTGCCACTTGAATGCATTTTTACTTTGCTTGTGTGTAAATCCTGTTGATGAACGTGATAAACAGACATACAATGCACATTACAAAGGTGAATGAACTGTTAAAGCCTTTGAGGTTATTTATTTTATTTTAGTTAGAAAGAACATATTCAATGTGTGCTTTGTAGCTTTACTTTTGTACATTTAAACAGCGCCGGCTCTAGATCAAACTGACTGAGGGTGCATTTGAGTTTCCATGGGGTGAAACTAAATACATTGTGCCACTAAAACTGAGGGTGCGAACATTGTAAAATGAGGTTGAAATGCACACTTTTGCAGCCCTGTTGATGTGGGCCTTTTAAACAACATATTCGATTTAAAAAATATATATTTGCATGTATAAGTGTAGCGTGTGATAATGAATATTAGAGGTTGATGCCTTTTTTGGGGGATTTTTATTGGCCGATGCCGATACGCTCGGCCGATATCTTTGAACAATATTTTTGGCAGATTTTTCCCAATGTCTGATCTATAATCCTGTAAAAACACTCCAGCAGTGGCCGATTTTACTTCATTACGGTAGGCGATTCAATCAAGAAGAAGTGAAATTCCAGGAGAGAATAACATGTATGTTTTTTCCCCTTCTGCCATATGTATTGATCTGATTTTTGACTAAACTTTGTTCATTTTTAAACTCTCACTTAGAGGAAAGAGTTGGTTAAAGTGGCGGCTCCAGGTGATACAACTGTTTGTCTAACGTATTCCCTGACTCATGTTTAACCAAAGCATCCAGTCGTCCTAAAGTCATAGTTGGGCTTTCCCTGTGTGTCTTTTGGAAAATGTGAGTGTCTTTACACATACACAGTCATCTTTCGTATACTTTACATGGTGACAGTCACCTGCTGTTGTCTCTCTTGTTCAAATGTAATATTCATTGATTAATAAAAAGAATGCACACGGTGAAATTTCCCCAAAAAAGTAGATTTGAAGAACCCACTGAGACAATAAATAAGTAATAAGTGCCGGAAAGAGTGCTAATCTGCTCTACTAGTTCAATAGTTGTACTTTTTGACTCCCTGAAAGGACCTGACTGGAATTGCACTCACAAATTCTTCAGTTGCAGCGGCTAGACACTCACTGAGAAAACCCAACTATCACTTTAGCCATGCCACAGAGCCTCTCACAACATCCCCGGGACATTCCCAGACCCCCAGCCACACTACAGGGAATGTCCACAATGTTGTGTGGCTGTGATGTCTCTAAAACAGTGTTTTTCACTGCTGACTCAGTGAATAAACGGGTGCTTCTGAGACCTGCTACTTCAAATCTACTCTTTGGTTTGGTAGATTGTGCTAAATATAAACAGTTTACTGTTTAAGAACACCTTCCCAGTGAAAATCACTTCCAGTTCAACCCAACAGAGCCCAGCATGAATGAGACAGCTGCATGTGTGTGTTTACGGCTCCTTCAGCGCAGTGGTCACATGTAAAGTCATTATTTGTGGAATGTTACAACATTTTATTGAATGTTTGAGTGTTTCTTTCTGTAGCCTCCATGTAGTATTTAGTACATTAATACACAAATTGGTTTTAGACATTCAGTCAATTTCCAATACATGCACTGCCATGGCCCCAGTCAGCACTGCACCTATAGGTCCGGCAAAGATGATGTTAGCTGTAAAGCCAGTGTCTGAACGGTTGCCTTTGCATGTGAAGTGTTTACAGCTTCATGTCATCTGAGACATCATCCATTATCTACATTTCCAAATATAGCACTGAGGGTAAAACACTATTTTGGTTATTGTTAATACCCATTTAGCACTGAAAGCATTGCCTTTTATTTGCCCATAAAATATTCTGCCTCTACTTGTATCCTGTTAGGGGCTGCATGTTTATTCTCCCAAAAAAGTGATCCGATCAAATGTGCATGGATTTTACTACTTTAACTCATCTTTGCACTTTGCGCTCTAGAGAATGTAGGGCGGTTAGTCACTCCTGCCAAAAAACTGGAGGATAACATTCGCCTGGCTGAGCTGGTGATCGAGGTGCTGCAGCAAAACGAAGAGCATCATGCGGAGGTGAGTCTGTACACATACCACTTAAGACAAAAGATCACATAGCACGGACATCTGGCCCTGGTTTAGAGCTGATTTTCACTTGTACAATTAAGGGAATAGTGTAATGTCCATAAACTCCAAAAAATGAATGACTTTCTGTTAGACCAAGTGTGTCATCACTGTGACTTCACTGTTTTGAATACATCATTTTCGTTCGTGGCACAACAAAACCCCACACTTTTAAGTTGAATTTTGAGAAAGAATGAGATGCTGCAACAATTGCTTTGTCCCCAGTGGAGATGCTCAAATCACAAATGACAATATCAGCAGGTGGAAAAAGATGGCTTTATGAATGTAAAATTGAGTTATTTATGTGTTTATACGGCTCCGAGGTCCTGCTGATCTCATTGTACGGCCTCATGTGCTGCACACTATTGCAGCATATCACATGCCTATCGGACATTTACAAATGTTCATATACAGCTAACATTTGAATATAAAAATCCTAATAATTGATTAAAATTGTTCCACTTGTATTATTTCCATGTGTATTCACCTACGCATTTTCTGCTTTTGTTTTAATGGTTTATTTGTGAACAGGGAAGAGAGGTATGTGACTATTTCAGTCATGTTAGCCCCATGTCCAAACTTCAACCCACTCCCCCTAAGAAACATGGTGCGCATGCTCCCCCGGCATGTTTCCACTGAGCGGCTTGGAAAGGCTTGTAAACTACTACTGCAAGTCAAACTTTGAAAACATCTAATTCTCAGTCAGCTATTAATTTTACAGAGATCCATTCAATTGTTCAACTTTAATCTTTCAAGCACAACTCGTCATACGTTGTACCGTTCCAGTGGAAACATGGCATCACTGAAAGCTGTATCAAGCCTTTCCTCTCTCAGCATTTCTGTCCCTAAAAGACTGTAAAGGCAGACCTGCATATAGTTCAAGCTGACTGTGTCAAAAACTCTGGGGAACCCTTACACAGGCAGCCTGTTTAAAACTATGTGATCAACCTGTTGGGAGAAAACAAGGCGGACAACAATAACCTTGTTTTTCTGTGTTGAGAAAACTCCAGTTTGAAGATGCAGAGATCTTAACGGGTATAAGCAATTCACAAGTTATCAAGACATATAGACTGTCATCCTTGTTTGTTACCTTATTGTATTAATACAATGTGGGAATCAAATCAGTGACTTAATACATGACAAACATAACTTCTAAGGCTGCACATAAATTAGTAAAAGATAATCATGTTTTCTCTGTCACATCTTCAAAATGGCTTTTCTTAGCACAACATTCAGACATTGCCCTCAATCATCTTTCACTACTGTCACAATGCAAGTGTTACTAAGAAGAGCGGTTTAACCGTGCACACGTTGCAAAAAATTGGCTTCTTTCACCCATCCCGGTTTTTGCCCATGGAGCAGACCAGGCATGCCCCTTCTCATGACACCAACCAGAGCTGACTGCAGCCCTGCTGCCACTCTGATGATGATTGAACCATTGTGTGCCTCAATGTAATGTACTCTCTAGTCATGAAATAAAAATGACCTGAAGAGTTAGATAATTAGAAAGATTAACTTAATTACAAAGAAAAAGCCACACAAAAGAAATTGACCTCCTAACGTGTCTTAGTGGCTCAAAATAAGTGACTATGGCTAAAAATCGGTTCTGCTCTTGTACTTTAGGAAGCAGCATATCTTTGTTTGACATTCAGTGAGGATTGCACTGGTAAAAGTAATCAATTACAAACAATACTGTACATACTGCAATACAATCTATTGAATACATTTGTAAACATAACACATTTATATCTAGTCCACTTGCAACCTCTGTTGTTTCTGACAAATCCCCATTCCAGCCTTTAATTGCTTAACTACAGCAGTTACATGTGGCACACAACAACACATTCATATTTTGGCCAGCGTTCCTCAGCTGAGAGCCCCCGTGGCAAATGCATGCGCCCCCTTCAGCAGCGCCTTGATCAGGCCCCTGGGTGCATTCACATTACAGTGTTGACAGCTTGATGTGAATGAGCACACCCCGTGCTGCTCTGGGGCCTGTGCTGGCAGCCCACAGCAGCACGCATGTTTTGCTGTGCATGATAACCACTCCAGAGCTGCGTCTATTGGAGTCTGAGTGTCTGAGGAGCTCCCTGCCAGGCCTGCTGTTCTCTCCCAGGGCCAACACTGAAGTGTGGGAGACTGCGTGCCCAAGCGCTGTTCTCTGTGCTCCCACTCTGCAAGATGCACTCCTCGGAGATCAGTTAGAGCGACAACTTGAATTTGTATGCTGAAAAGTGTGTGAGAGTGTATTTATAATGTGTAGGCATTGTGTCTAGTGCGAGTCTAGTCCGAAGTATCAACATAGTTCTGTTTTAGACATGGTTTAATCCTAGTCTTGTTTATGAGAGTAAGAAGTATTTATTGTTCTAGTTTCCAGTCTGCTTTTAAAGAGTCTGCGCTATTAAAGTACATTTAAAGAAAAACAAGCTGTGTTTTGTGTTTGTGGCTTTAACCCAGTCTCTCTCTGAAGGCCTTTGCCTGGTGGTCGGACCTGATGGTGGAGCATGCGGAGACCTTTCTGTGCCTGTATGCGGTCGACATGGATGCTGCCCTGGAAGTGCAGCCCCCCGACAGTTGGGACAGCTTTCCTCTCTTCCAGCTACTCAATGACTTCCTCAGGATTGACTGTGAGTGACAGTTAGTACACAATGAACTCACTTCATCTATATTGGCCACACTTGTTTTCATCAGGCTTTGTCGCAGGTGAACACAAACTGACTCAAACGGTCTCAAAATGAGCATGGCAGTGGATATAAGACTACACAATCCATTTATGATTCAAGATTTAAAGCGGTACTAAGTAACTCATGCCCCTAAGCGCCACTGCAGGTGTCGTAGCATGTTGCGTTGTTTTACTCATTAATTGTCCGTAACAGTAAATACTACGCTGACAGAAAAGACAAAGGGAGAGAGGGATATTGTACATCCAATTACACAATGGAGATAATTTATTTCACTCAAACTTGGCTGTAAATACTGTTTAAGTGGCGCTAGCCCGCAGTTAGCTTAGCCTGTTAGCTTCTTCTTCGTGATTCCATTAGTGTGTATTGGTGGCTCTGACCCGGTGGCAGGGAAGTTGCAATTGTGGGTTTCTGGCCAGAGACACCAGGGGGAGATAAAATACCCCCCAATCATCCCATTAACACTTGTATTACTCCCAGAGGGACTATGAAAATGATTTATTAGCATTATTATTATTATTATTAAGTAAGCAAGTTACTTAGTTATTCTTTAAAAGACCGTGCTCTGTATCAGTGGTTCTTAACACCTAACATGTCATATGTGTGAATGAATGTTTACTTTGGATAGTACAAACAGTATTTTAAGGTTTTATCATTTACCACTGCACTATATGTCCATAATCTTGGGTCGGTAGCTTGTGGCACTGATCCATCTCACATTATTGAAGTTTGTCCTGGACGCCCTGGCCTTCTCCACACTGTCCTCCTCTGAGTGCATGTGAGTGATAAACATAATAAGCAGGTTGCACCGCTGGTTGCTGCAGGGAAGTTATGTCTGTAATGAAGTGCGTGCGTTGCCTATGGGGAGCTCTGTGTCCACGCCGATGTAAAGGATACACTCCACTCTTGCACTGCTGGCCCTCTCCATCTGCAGGGTGCTAATTGTCTCCAGGGAATGCCTCCCCTTTTCACTCTGGTAGTCGGGAGTCAAGGAGAGGCAGAGCGAGGTGCACTTATGCGGCTTCTGAAAGGAGATGATTGTTCTGTTCATTTCTTAGCGCTGGCAAATTGGCCCCTATTTTCTTTTTTGTAGCGGCCGTTGTGTTCAGTGAGAATGTATTTATATTGAGCAGGTCATATTCACAAAAGCATATGAATCAAAACGCCTAATACAGCACAATGACCTCTTTAGTCGTCGGGGGATTATTTAGTTCTGGAGTAAAATAACACACTTTTGCTGTCACATCAGTTGTTACCAGTTCATCACAACTGAAAATGCTCCACTGTGAGTTGAATATCTGTACTTGAAATCCGTCGCAGTGGTAGGATGCCCTCTTCCGCACACGGGCACCACTGTAGCCAGTTTTGTTTTGATAGATGCGTCTTTTCCACAGAAGGTCATCTGCAGCACTGCCCCACAGCAGTACACTTATGGAGCAATAAATAGCCTTAGCGGCAGACAGGCGCCGATGTGGGGATTCCATCGGAGCAGTTAATGAGGTCTAAAGTAGTGGTGGCTGGGCAGCGGCGAGCCCCGTGAACACACTCCTGGACACAACACATCCAAGTGGACAGCAGCCGCTCAAGTGGCTAATTGGACGCGTGGCAATCAGGGAACACAACAAACATGGCACCTACTGTGTATCATCGACCTTGAGTCCAGTGCCAGCGCACACACACATACACACACACACACACACACACACAGGCAGACGCAGGCACATGCTCAGAGGGGGAGAGAAAACAAAGAGCGAGAGAGAGGAGCGGCACACCCTGCATGGAGCCGTGAGGCATCACTTTATCTCCTGTGGTCTTTTCACTGTTGTCTTTTTACCAGTTGGAAGCCGACGGAGACCCATGGACAGTGTTAAGGCTGGGTCTACTAATAAACTAGGACTGTTCAATTAATTTAAATCTAATAATAATTCTTAACTTTGATCTCTCTAAACGTCATGGGGATTTTGAAATGGTCAGGTCTACAGCCAAATCTGCATCCGTAACTGCACCTGATGTGGAGTTTGGAGGAGATTATTTATACTAATGTACTACTGTAACTCTTGTCGCAGATAACCTGTGTAATGGGAAGTTTCACAAGCACCTGCAGGACATGTACGCCCCCCTTGTGGTACGCTACGTAGACCTCATGGAGTCCTCTATTGCACAATCCATTCACCGAGGCTTTGAGCGGGAGTCCTGGGAGCCAGTCAAGTAAGTAATAAAGCACAGATTAAACAATGTTCTGATGCAAAAACAAGGCAACTGGAATTAAATGTTTTGACCGATGCCAACGTTTCACTTTCCATCCGGCAAGACTCCTCGCGCATTTTTTGGTGATTGTTACGCCCTGCAGGTTTAAATGTGCATGGTGAAATTACAGTAATGTCTGTGACATCACTGAAGGGGGCCCGTAGCTAGGAGCCAAACGGATTCAGGACGGGGACTTTCTGTGTGGAGTTTGCGTGTTCTCCTGTGTCTGCGGCTGGGTACTCCAGTTATCCTTACCATTAAAACATGTACATTAGGGTGTATGTGAGAGTGACTGGTTGGTGGTGGTCAGAGGCGCCGATGGCACAGATTGGCTTCCTCGCTTCTGTGGGTCTACCCCAGGACAGCTGTGACTACTAAGGTTGCTTACCACCACCGAGTGTGAAGTGAATGTAAAATTGCCCCACGTAATGTGCCTTGTGACCTCTCCGGTTGTGATGGACCTTTGTATGGAGTTGTTTGTGCAGGCTGTCATTCGCCCAGGACACATATTCATTGTAGTGATGAAAGGGTTGACAGGACTGAGGAGACTGAGTTAAGGACATTTCGCTTCTGGTATGTTGGCAGTACTGACCCTTCTGCCCTGAGTTTGAAATAAGAAATCTAACTTGTATCTACTTATTTTCTGACGAGAGGAGCCAAGAAGAGGCTTCTGTAGTGAAACGTCATTAACAAAATCTGTCCAGTCCAGGGTAAAGCAACATCACACTGGTACAGAAATGTGGGTGACAACATGGTTATACTACAGAAGAACAATTCTTCTAAATCTTCCACTCTACCGGAAAAAGACTCACACGGACATTTGCCTCAATTTCTCCTCACACCACCCACTCATCCACAAATAAGGGTGGTTAGCACTCTATTATACAAAGCAGATTCCTTTACAACTTCTGAGGTGAATTGTGCGTTAGGTGTTGCAGAGGTCAGGTCAAGAAGCTCAAACAGGACAATGAATAAACGTACGATTGGATCACCCTCCCCTATGTGGCCTACTTTTCATAACATGATGTCAGTACGTCACTCAAACCCTTTAACACATTACGCTCGCGGCTAGTACACCCTGAGGGAGAGTTCCCCAAGGGTACTTTGAGGAAACATTACAGCCTCTTCCAACACCGCCGTTTGAGAGAGTTATGAAGAAGAGACTGATGACTGAGACTGAGCTCGGCCCTCTACAGACATGGAGGTCTCAGGTTCCAGCTGTTATGCACCAGGGACAGAGCTGTTTGGAGGATGCCCTGGACATGGTTTGGATCCAAGCAACATCCGGTTGCCACCATCCACGCCCACATCTAAATATCTAGTGGGCATGACCATCACCAAAAAATGCCTGGAGGAGGCTCTCTCGATCAAGTGGCGTCTTTGGAAAAATGTATATTATCCTTTTGCCCTGCTTTGATTTCACAAGACTGAATTAACCACCTGGATGACTGAGAATTCACGTTTTATTGTTCTATCTTGTATTGTTCCTTGTAATTATTTGATACCGATTGCCACTTGCCATTGCGTTTTATGTTTGATTGACTAATGGAACTTTTGGATCCATAGAGCCAATTGTTCCAAAAAAAGCATGATTTTTATTTGTAAAGAGTATGTTAGTGAGTACGTGGGCTGAACCAGGAGTAAATTGAACAGAAACAAGGAACGACTCCAGATCAGACCAGGAGTTAAGAATGTGACGACCAAGAATAAACCAGGACTTCACCAGACCACCTTTTACATAAACTAAAACCCGTAAAAACCAGGCTAAATACCTGTAGTGTGACTCTAAAAGTATTGGTTGCAGTTGCCTGAGCTAGAACAACAGGAGGTCACTGGGGGTAAGCAAAGATCAGATTATTTAGTTTTGAAAATATTTTCTACAGATATTTGATTATTTCTTTATTAATATTCTTACTTATTCCTACCTAATATTGTTAATAATATTATTAAACTGTTAAAATGTTCTTGTGTATTTCTCTACAGCGAGATCAATAAAGTTCCATCTTTTCCTATCTTATTTGGTCTGTAGAAAAAGATAGTGTGTATTCACCATTTCTGATTTCTAGAGTAAGGAGTGAACTTTTTTACCGTTTTATGCTTGTGTGTGTGTGTGTGTGTGTGTGTGCGTGTGTGTGTGTGTGTGTCTTCACAGGACGATAACAAGCACTCTGCCCAGTGTCAGCCTCCAAATGCCCAAAGTCCCAAATCTCACAGTGCCAAGTGTTAACCTCCCACAAATGGCCAGCTTTACTGCAGCCAACTGGACGACAGCTAATACTGACGCAGAGTGTGTATGCGCGGGCACGTCACGCACATGTCCCTGGCATGAGTGTGGCAGCTCATCACTTAAGACATGACTACTAATGAGGCTCAAAGTCCGAGAGGAGAGTCAAGCATGTGCCATAGAAAAAGTGTCACCATGGTTTCTAAACCATTTGCATACTTAACGATATTCAGTTAATAATCTGTTATGGAAAGTAGTCTGATCTGCTTTAATAAGGGTCTCATAAAACTCAAATATATAATTTGGCCAAAATGATGTGGTTTGCATATGCAGTCAAAATAATAGGAATAGTAATTATGTATTTATTTCAGTTTGGAATAATATTCATGTTCTAAAATTTCAACACACAGTCTCATATTTTATTTTAATACAGCAATTTTTCAATATTTATTTTTTGTGAAATGCAGTCAGAAATGCAGTCAGAAATGCATGTAACTATAGTTAAAAGGTTTGTGATCAAAAGGAATTGATAGTTATTAAGTTACACAATATACAACGCTTAATCTCTAAATGCTGCAACATTTAGCTCTTAGAATAGTTTGATAAAAGTGTAAAATGTTAAGCAATTACTTTAGTCTGTGTTCTAATGTTGAGGATGTTTTGATACCAATCACTCCTACTCAACAATTCCTGTGAAACTGAAATGAAGGTTACACCACAGAGTCATTTCTAATAATATGCAGCTGAGGTAGTGATTGATAGCTTTAAAAGCTATCTACATACGTGTATTAACACTTTACCCATAGCACTAAATGAAGCGTACGCTATCCGCAGGGCTGCGAGGTGTCTCTGCACCCACAGCATCCTGCAGAGTGTGACGCTCTCACCACAGCACATCCGTCCTCATTGGGATTCACTTGTACAAGCACTCAAACTTTTATTGTTACTAAACGCTGGCCTATGAATGTATGTGTAGGTAGGCACTTACAACACCACAAGCTGAGATTGAGCTGTTTCATTTACACATGCATGATAAAAATTGACTTTCATAACAATTCAAAATGCTGGTGTCTCTTTGTTTAAAGTTGCTGCCACATTCAAGCCAATGTCAGACATGGAGCGTCGAGGGCCTAAAGAAAAAGAACCCCCAGAATTACATAACCTGTGCCGTTGAACAAATTTGAAAAGATGAACAAGAATACAACATTGAAAGTAGAGAAAAGTCGTCTTCTCATATTTGTCGCTATTTGTGGACTTTCCTGGTACTGTTCCTGTAATCCAAATCAAATGCTGCCCCTCTCCATCTTAGGGTTGATAGTTTAGATAGTTTACCTCCTTTCAGCTTTCCTCCCACATTTTCCGCTTTATATGGAAACATAACCTGTTCACCAGTGTCCAATCACAGAGTTCATAATCAGTAATATATGTGTGTGTTTGTGTGAATAACAGTAATGGCTCAGGCACCTCAGAAGACCTGTTCTGGAAACTAGATGCCCTGCAGACGTTTATCCGTGACCTGCACTGGCCTGAGGAGGAGTTTGGGAAACATTTGGAAACGCGTCTCAAGCTCATGTCCAGCGACATGATTGAATCCTGTGTCAAGAGGTACGATATAATTAACATTTGACGCCATAGTGCATCAGCACAGATAGAAATCCTTCTTTGTTTGTCATATATTCATGCTGACCTTTGATTCACACTGTCATTGCTGCAGAGGTTTTTGAATTCATGGCTACATAGTCACTGCACCAAGGTTGTGGGCTTTCTGTGTGGGACGTTCATGTTCTCCCTGGGTCTGGGTGGGTTTCTTTTTCTTAACTCCCCGTGTAATTCATCCATCCATCTTCTTTTACTCATCCGGGTCGCCGAGGCAGAGGTCTGTCCAGATCACTCTGCGGTTCCTCCCGCAGGGCCCAGGTCCACGAGAACAAAGCCCCGCAATGCTCCTTCAGGCTGAGAATCTGGTCAGAGGGTCAGGTCATAAGGGACATTACTTGAGCAAATTAAATGGTAAAAATCAAATATGACAAAGGGCTACACGTGCAGAAAACACTCCAATTTAACTATTTTGAAATAAATGCTTTTTAAAACAATTTGCATATTTGCGGGGGCTGTGGTTTTGGGCTGGGGGCTTCAAAGGTAAAAGGTTGTGAACCATTGGGATAGAGAATTTGCCCTTATAATTCTTAGTTTACTATATCCAACAGTGCGTTTTACGTTTTAGAAATGCAAATGCTGCACAGATGGCGTCATGGGTTCGAGTTCTGGCTCCAACACTTTGCGGAATGTCGTTTCCTTTTCTTCACCCCCTTTCACCCGGAGCTGTCTTGTCCGGTTAAAACCGTGGGTCAAATAAAATAAAATTGGCAGGAAACCATTGCTGATGTTGTATTTTTGTCTTTGCAGGACTCGAGCAGCGTTCGAGGCCAAGCTGCAGAAGAGCAGCCGGACCACAGACTTCCGTGTGCCTCAGTCCGTCTGCACCATGTTTAACGTTATGGTGGATGCCCGGGTGCAGTCGGCCAAACTGTGTGCCATGGACCTGGGTCAGGAGGTACCACTCTCACTGTCTCTCACTCTGCACAATCGGCTTCTTTTTTTTTTTGCTTTTCTCACGTTATTCTGTGTTGCATGTCACCTCAAATTTCCTTCTTTTTTTTTGCTCTTTGTCTTGTGAAGTTTGTGAGAGAATGGGTAAGTGTGGCTACAGATTTAATGAAAATTTCCCCCCTTGAATTCCCAACGGTATAATTAGTCATCACTTGAATCTCTTCCCTCGCATTAGCATATGTGGAGGTTATTGAATATACATAGACTGGAAGTGAGACATCTCGGATTTCACAAAACCTCAAGACTAATAACAATCACTGACGACTTCATTACGGCAAAAATCCTTGACTGTTCTGTTGGCGCCGCAACGCTAAACAGAGACACTTCTCACGGCTTTACGTTTTACATGAGAAGGAGTGAGGAAAATGTAACACTTTGTATCGACTGAGGGGACCCAAGGGTAAAAGAACTGGAGGTAATTACTCCGAAAACGAGGATGTTTGATAGTCATTCTTACAGCTGAAACAGATTGAAGCAAAAATACTTCACCCATGTTATTGACTTTTAGCAACAGGAAAGGCATGTTTTATATTATTTAATTTGTCTCATTATCAAAATTGCCACCCCTACATTTGAGCCTGGTGAAATTCATATCCTTTCAGGTGTACATGCCAGCTTTAAGATAAAAAATGAAAAGTAATAACATTGTGTTTGTGTTGCTGAGTGTCATGGTAACCAGTGTTCTGTGTGACCCTGCAGAGACAATACCATTCTCAAATCGACAATCTGATCGAGGAGACAGTGAGGGAGATGACGACGCTGTTGGTGGCCAAGGTACAGCTTGTTCCAGCGCTGCAGCTCTTCACACCCTGCACTACTCAAATATCACCTTTACACATAGGCACGATATACATTTCATTGTCATGGTTCATATTCATATTCTCCACTAACGGAGTACCGGCACATATGCAAAATTTACTTTTTCAAGCTTTTTAACCATGTTATAGTTTGATTCCCTCATCGAAAAATACCTTGAATTGTAGCATTTTGCTTCATTCATGTGGTTTTGGTTGTTTCATCTTCCACCTCAGAAGCACTCTGATCTGCATTTTATGGATATGTTGCGTCATAGATTTCCTCAGAGCCATTCTTCAAAATGCATTTATCCCGGCGCCATCAATTATGTAGCATGTCGTTCAGATAGAGGCTCGTATACTGTTTTTAACATGTTCTATCCTCGCTGGTGCCAGTGGAGGGCGCTTCCTCTAAGTTTGGGATTCAAACTCGAGGCCCCTGGGCAATAAGTCTTCTTTCAATAGACAGACATGATTTCAAGGTTAAATACGCATAATATCACTGCTGAATTGTCCAAAAGCAGGTTTATACGGTCTTCACGGATCCTGTTTATTATTGTGATTTTGAATGGAATAAATTCACTCGACTTTGTTTCCTTGTGTGTGCAGTTTGTGGTTATTCTGGAAAGCGTCCTAGCCAAAATCTCCAGATATGACGAAGGGACACTCTTCTCTTCTTTCCTTTCTTTCACAGTAAGTACGGTTCTCAACCTTGCAGATGTTACAGAGGTTCTTGATTTGCTCTGTTGTTCAGAGTCTCATTGTCAAGGTCGGTATGAGGTGGAGTGAAGAAAATAAAACCCAAAGTGCAACAAAACTGGCGATGTTTAATAAATGACGAAAAACCAAAATAACAAAAGTCAGAGAAGCCAAAAACTGAAACGGACCGGGGCTGACGTAGACAATGACACAACAAAGGACGAGGGAAACACGGGGGTATAAATACATGAGGAAACACATCAGGGCGGGGCGAGGCAATTAACACAAGGGAAGTAAATCAAAAATCAAAAAACATGTCAAAATAAAACACAGGACTGGACCAAAGACAACATACAAAAACAGGGTTACAAAAGACAAATCATAACACTTATTGGCCTTTGCTGCTTTTGAGTGTTTCATATTTTAAACACTAATGGGTCCCATTTTGAGTGAAAATGGCAACATGCCTTATTGTAACGAGGGCAGAGAACTGGGACAAATCTAGCAAGTTGTTTTATCGATATTTCTGCAAACTGTTGGAAACCAAACTCGAAGCTCGAATCATGTATAGCTGTACAGCACCGTATTTGCTGAATCGAACACCTAATTGATTATGTCGGTGTAAACGTTGCAGACAGTATGAGTCAGGAACAGAATAGTGAGAATCTAAGACTTTATTTTATTTTAATGTTGTTTTTTCTTTTTTTTCTTTTACCTGCAGGTGAAAGCAGCCTCAAAGTATGTGGATGTTCCAGTAAGTGACTCATTCTCTCCTTGATATAACATTTAGTCTTGTTTTTTGGTCCAGTTTGAACAGGAAAACACAACACATGTTGTCCCTTAGCTCAGTGTGACTGGGAAAATCCGCAGTCAGTAAACGGCCTGCTTTAAATTCATCCTAGAAGCTGCTTTGTGAATTCAAATGCAGTGTTGGATATTCTGTGAGGCCACTGAGGCTGTATGTGTCTGGTGCATGTACAAATATTTGACCATGCTTTCACATGTACTGCAGCATCCAGATGGAAATGTCCATTCATATGCATGTGGCCAGACAGAGAGCAGGCGTGCCTCGTGCCGCGCACTCTGCCGCTCATATTGTGGGTCCATGTTGTACAACACATGGCCATTCTGTCGCCGTCGTGTGCAGCTCAGATCTGGATTAGCTGCCAACACTTCGGCCGTAGCAACATGCCAAATTTCAAATTAATGCCTTGTCTCAGAATGTGTTGAGACAGTGCGTACCCTGGCAGGGGTCGCACTTTCAGCTCGCCCATGCTAATTGTGTTCTTAATGTACAAAATGAGACTTTCACTTGTAAAAAGAACACTCATTTGCACGTTGTAAGCATTGCTGCAGATGTGTTAACTAAGTTTGGTAGCGGTTACTCATAAAGGCTTTCAGGAAGCTACAGTTTGTTCCAGGTTAACAGGAAATTAAGAAGCATCACTCTCCGCCCTCGTGGCCACACACGAATCCAGAACTTGGACCGACAGATTCACCCAGTTCAAACCAGAATATTTTCGAAGATTTGTGTAAAGAAGTTAGCCTTCCAGTACATCATAATAATGCCCCTGTATTAGCTATTGACACACACTTATTGCATGGAAGTCTGCAGATAAATACAGAAAATGAAGTGAATGCTTGGACTAAGATAGTTTTTTACTGTGGGTGATAGACTAGACATCAAACACCCTTTTAGTTTAGGGGCTGAAATGTATGGTGCGGTTTTAAATTCACATAAGCCATGTGAAAATAAAGGCTTCAATTTTTAATCCTCGGCGTGGCTCGGAGGGTTTTTTTGTACTTTAAATAGAAGGAAGAGCCGAGATGAGCTCACCATTTTGTCTTTAACTCATTATTCGTTTCTTTATAGCTTTTCCTTTAAAATATTTGGCGCTCTTGCCCTATAAGTATTTGTATATTGAAGCCATTATTTCATCAAATTGCTAATAGTTTAATTGAATTTGAATGTGCTTACAATTTATACCTTTGTATGTTGCATTACACACTGACTGGCCTCCCCAAAAAAATCAAGCTAAATGAATATGGCGCACATTCACATGGTTTTGACAAAACGTCTGCAGTTTCCTGGCCAGGCAGTATAATTAATAATAATAATAATAATCTAACTGTGCTGTGTGCTGCAGAAGCCCGGGATGGACGTGGCCGATGGTTACGTGACGTTTGTGCGCCACTCCCAGGACATGCTGCGGGAGAAGGTCAACGAGGAGGTGTACGTCGAGAGATTATTCGACGTGAGTAAAGCACCGAGCGATGACATTTGGAGCCGTGAGCCCGCGGAGGAGCAGATTAAACCGTCACTTTTATCAGCCCACTGTTGGGTGATTACACGCGGTGATAATCCGCGCCACACCTGGTCTCGCTCATCCGCCGCCGCTGCAGCAAAAGATTTACGCCAATCGCACTTTTTTTTTTTTTATAAGCAGGTTGGGTCAAAGCCACTGGCGACTTTGATGGTGTCATTTTTTTATCGTGCGCTGATCCGATCTGTTTGATTACGTGTGACCGATTTCGATCTATAGTTCTAACCGTTTGCTGCCTTTGGTGAAGTTTACAGTAATTGAATTTGAAAGTGCGTTGTTTCACAGATTAGCCCTGATTTACTTCTCAATTTAAAGCTTGTATTTACTACCGACTAAGTGTAAGACCATCCATCTTCTTCCGCTTTATCCTTGGGTCATTGAGCCGTCAGAACAGAGATGCCGAGCCCTCACTTTCCACCTCTAAAAAGATCTATATACATGAGGTTGTTGTATTCGATTTATTTCATTATTTTTTAGCTCGACTCAGTTTTGTTTTTTTACTTTGTTTTACCCCGGTTGGTTATTCTGCTGTGGATCTCGCCCTGGTTTTGTTATAGCATAGTTTGACTTTTGTGTCCGGTTTGTGGCCAATTCGTGTGATCTCCCCTCTCCCTATACGGCAAAGGGACAACAGGAATGTTCAGGCCATAATTGCTCAGTACTGTTTACTCGTTTGTCGGTTCTCCTGATCTGAGAAGGATTTCACTGAGCGCTTTGTCTCGGAGTCGTTAAACACCACCTCATCAGATCAAGACCACACTGTCGATTGTAACGTTTAACATCCTGGCTGCAACATCCACAATGAGGAAGAGCAAATTATCTGAGCATCATGGCAGGCTGTTTTTTTGTATTTCATGTTAAGTTTTGTTTGTAAAAGAGTTGCGTTACGTGGATCAGCTTGATCTTATTAGTACCACTGGGAGGTTAAGATGTACGAGGTCAAGATCAAACAACTTTATTTATCCCAAAGAGCAATTCTGTTCATACAACCACATTTAATACAAACATCATGAACTGTGGTAGAACAAAAGTAGGGACCATTCTGAACCATTGAAAATACATCATATTCATTTATTTAAGCTAATCAATCACTTCACAGTGCACATTTTAAATCTTCAATCTTTGTTCTCCAACCTTTTTTACCCGGCGAGCCACTTTTACACAACAAGAGCGTCAGAGATTTTGGTGGATTTCACCCCGGAGAAGTAGTATCCAAGAGGGAATATGAAAGAAAATTACTTGAACTGTTCTTCGATTGCGTTCAGCACGTTCAGAACACACAGAACATGCATCTAAATTTGAGTCATCAAGTGTCTGTAGAGATGTAGAAAGTGTTTGGCTAAAGGGCCGCCGAGCTACTGGTTGGAGATCCCTGATTTAACCACTTAACTGCCGTCTCCCCTGATCAGGGGGCTAGGGTTAGGGTTAGTTAACCCTAATCAGGATATAATTAGGGTTAAGAACGGCGAATGTAACGTACGTTGTGTTTCACTCACACAGATCTCACACATATTTTTAGAAACTTGAAGGTCTTGGCTTTCAAATTAGGTATCACACTGGCATAATAGACTGTAAGCTCACCAGTCAATACGCTTTGAGACTTGGATGTAAATAATTGTTAACCCTAACCCTAATCCTTAACCCTAACCCGCGACCCGGCCTCGGATAAAGCGGAGGAAAATGGATGGGTGAGATTCAATTTGCGACAAGGATATTGAATCTATGGACTTACAGTAAGTGAATAGGTGAGTGGTGATGCATGTCAGGAACAAGGCAGCCCTCATGGCCGGGCGAATAACACGCAAAGTTAGTCATTGCTGTTTTCCCTTTAAGACTTTATTAGTGTGCCCAAACAGGTCGCTCCTGTCTGTCAGTGCTTGTCTGTTATTCAGTGGTGTAGTATAAGAGCCTTGAGCAGTCGAGGTCCACACTGTGACTGTGCGGGTTGTTGGCCACGTCTCTTCGGCAGGAGAGCAGTTGTTGTCAGTCCGGATCAGTTCTCCCTGCGGCGGCACCGAGCCACCGAAGGTTTCTGCCTTTTGCGTCTCGCTGCAGCCGTTGTGCTTTTCACTGTGCCCTCTTTGTGTGGCTTCTGTCTATTTCAGAAGAATATCCATATTTTTTCATGAAGCTATTATAAACTATACGTTTGTTTTTATGTATATAGGTATGTACCGAAAATATGTACAATAGTTTCCCATTTGGGGCAGAGAGATTCTTAATCTCAGTGGGACTTTCTTGTTTAAATAAAGGTCAAAGAGAGATAATCTTTCATAATAAAACCCTATAAATGTATGCTGTGTTAAAGGTAAATGAAATAAGACATGTATACACAGTACATAAAAAAAGTGTTTCCATACGTTTGATCTAAATTAGGAAATTATGTTTCAAACAAAAAAGTTTAAATAGTTTCTTCAAAATGGCCGCCTTTAGCTTTGAACACACTTGACAGTTTCTTAATGGGCTTCACAATGTCATCACTAGAAATGGTTTTGACTTCACAGACTGTTAAAAACCATTTCAGCTGACGACCTAATGAAGCTCATTGTGAAAATGTCAAGAATAAAGGGTGGTCATTTTGAACTATTTAAAATATGAAACATAATGAGTTATTTCACCCTATTCCTACATAATTCCTTGTCGGAAATTATGTACCGTGTAACTTCAATGAGAATCATACAATGTTAATAGCGTAATAAAGTAAAAACTAATACATAAGGAAGTAAGTAAGTGCTTTATTTGTCATTGTACAACCTTACAACAAAATAGTGTTCAGGTTTTAGTCCTGAGCCGCTGCGACTGAGCCGCGCTGCCACTGTGGGTCAATCTGACCAGCATGTTTTTGGAGGTAGAGGAAACCGTAGCCCCTGGAGGAAACCTGTCTGGCTGCCTTCAGTGTTCCTCTGATCCTCTGAAACAGTGCACCGCCTCCTGGGTTTGTCCCTGAGCGTGGTGTCCTGCACTGGTCAGCTCCTCCTCCACCTCCTCCTTCCTCTTCCTCCTGCACAGCTCTCTCCGCTCCACAACAGTCTTTCACTATCTTCTGGGAAGAGCTGAGCAATTAATCCGTTTTATTCTCCAGTGAACGTCCATTAGCCAGAACAATAGAAGGCCTGTGTGGCTTAGTTGTGAGTCTCGCCCGGATACCTCCTCGTTTGTCCCTTCCTTGTTTCCTGTAGCTCCTCTTGTGACGCCTCCACTGTGCTGCAGGTGTAGGGGGCTCTTGGTGCCTCTTCAGTGTCTCAGGAGAAGAAATGTGTAGGTCTCAAATGGGTTTAGCTGATACGCTAGCTGTTCAATTTTAATTTTTTATAAAAAGTGTTTCCAAACTTTTGGCCAGCACTGTATGTACTATTGCTAATCCGTCATAAAAATGTATGTGGTAAATTTAATTATTGCCCATGATACAAGAAGATACAGCCCATTTAAAATCGTTCATAACAACTAATTGGCGGATTTGAGCTTTTGACATGCAAAAAGAAACAAGCAAAAAAAAACAAAACAACAACCATTAATGCTGTAGGATAACAAGTAGTTTGTCTGAGACCCACCAGTTGAAATCACTGGTTTAGACAATACCCAGCAGTGACTATTTTGGGACAAACTCATGTGTGGCCAGTAAGAACAAGTCCCCAGCACCGTCCCCACAAGACAGCTCATTGTCAATTGAATGTTATTCCTCTATCTCCGTTGTAAGAGCCTCATTTGTTCGTTTACCAAAGGAAATTGTATTATGTCCCGTGGGAGATGGATGGCAAACAGCAGAACAAGTGCAGTGTCACCCCCCCCCCCCCCCCCCCCCCCCCGCACACCCGCCCCTTGCTGTGCTGATCTGCTAACTTCAGCCCGTTTCCCCTGGTGAGGATTACAACTGCGGGAGAATACACGCTAACAAAGGACCTGCTTGTTATGAAGCGGTCAATCTCCCGCCTCACTTGTTTGTTTACTTCCTGTCTGACAATGGTGGACACCAATCAGATGGAGGCTCAAGTGGCTTTGGGACATTCCATCATGGAGCAATCGGCCGAAAGTTGAATTAATAAGCAATGCATATTAATGATTACAAAGAAGGTGTTT
This sequence comes from Proterorhinus semilunaris, assembly GCA_021464625.1. Taxonomy (NCBI): domain Eukaryota; kingdom Metazoa; phylum Chordata; class Actinopteri; order Gobiiformes; family Gobiidae; genus Proterorhinus; species Proterorhinus semilunaris. Next base: position 14,499,317 of record CM038344.1, read on the forward strand.
GCCAAAAACCAGCGCTGTTGTTCGACATGGCGTATGTTTGGAAACTGAGCTATACATTTACCTTAAACTGGGTTCCCGCCTGGCATTAAAAAGTCATTAAATGAATAATGCAAAAATGAAGGCATTAAATCCAAATTTCTTAGAAGCAACAATTTTGACTGCATACATTTGTCCTAAAACACTAAAACTATGGTTGAGCTGCAGTTCTGACATGAATTATACATAATATTTTTGTCACGTCTTTTTCTTTGCTTTTGTGTCGCATTTTGTCACTTTTGTACATTTTTGGTCATGTTTTTGTCACATCTTGATCATGTTTTCATTGCTTTTTGTTGTGTTTTGGCTACATTTCGGGGAAACGTGCTGAAAACTAACAATTAAAAACTCATATTGTTCAGATGCTCCACATTTTACATTAGCTGTATAAAGAATTTACTTTATGACCCATGACATGGCAATTAAAAATGAACATATTAAATCAGAGAAAAATATGTGTGTTTCTGTTCACATACAAACAAAAGAGTCTAGTTTCTGGAACAAAAAAAAAGGGTAACGAGTCCTGAAATGTGAAATCAATTTCCAATTCAAAACTCAGTGCCAGTGTGTTGTTATGAGGGGGGGGGGGGCCTAGTTTACTTGATGGGTAAAAAGACACAAAAATGACCGAACGAGCGACACGAGTAAACATCTGCCAAAACAACCTGGAAAAAACAATTTCTATGTTCACCCTTTGGCGCTAATCCACTCCCGAGATCTCTGATGTTGTGCTGACCTGTGGGACATTTCTGATGCCAGTTAACTAGATTAAATACTGTCTTGAGCGGAGACGCGAGCGCAGGAGCCCGACTGTGACTGATTATAAAAAGATTACACCTCAAATCACTTCAAGTCCGCAGGTCCATTATAGCATTTTCACATGTATTTTTTTTTGCATTTCACAGGGGGCTTGGAGGATTTGCATGTTTTCTAAAAAGCCACAGAAAGTAGGAGACAGAAAGACGTGAGGAGCACACAAAAGAAAGCACACACGACAGATCGTCGCTGCACTAAGAGGATTATTTCATTTCAATTTTTAAATAGGTCTCAATGTCAGTGGGTTACTTCATATTTGTCTAATGATCTTCGCCTTAATTATCGGGGAAATAGTAAAGCAAGATAATACTCCTGTTGACACCGGGTCTTAGCACTAAGTCCCGTCCCCTGACCTTTTTAATTGATCTGTGACCTACATGTCTATTCCTGTCAAGTCTAAATTCGTAATGTTGTTTTTACACCTTTTTATTTTTTTTATCATGCAACATAAGTGGATTGTAGTTGCAGTAGTGAGATTTTCCTTGTTGTCGTCTTGCTAAATCCAATCACAGTGGCTCTAATATGATTCATTTCTGTAGCGGTGGATGATGTGTTTACTGTATGTGTTGTTCCATCGCTCGCTATTGTCGTCTCCGCTGTGACCTTCCACACTTTTCTGTGAAAGGTTGATGGATTTGACCTGGAGGTTGAGCATTTACAACAACATGGAACGGGCTTTCTTTTTACCTCTTAACCCCCACCTGAACTGAGCACATTTTCTCCAGTGACTTAACCCAAATGTAAAAGCTCGAAAAACAAAATCAAAATAACAACGAAAATGAGGATGAAAACGCAACAAAAAGTGACAAAAACCTGGTGAAAACATGACAAAAACGTGACGGAAAAAATGACAAAAAAAAAGTGACAAAAAGGTTACGATGACTTTTGTAGGTCTTTATCTTTCAAATGAGGCAATAGGCTGAAGCTTTTAGGTTTGGGTAAAGCCAAACTGAAAAGGGCCTCAGGGTGTAATTTTTCATACCTAAATAATAATTTCAGTCATTTAAATTTGGAAACCAATAGTAAGATTGATCCTGGGAGTTCTGTTGTCGGGAGCTTCGTGCCTGGTGGGGACTCCCATGGCAAACCGGTCCTAGGTGACGGGTCAGACAAAGAGCGGTTCAGAAGTCCCTTATGAGAGACCAACAGGCCCGGTTAGAACCATGAGGCCGTCCTTCTGTGGACCCACCACCTGCAGGAGGAGTCATAGGGGCTGGTGCTGTGACTTGGGCATCTCCAACAGCTGCCCCCACGACCCGGCAATGGACAGGTGGAAAAAAATGGATGGATGGATGGATAGTAAGATTAGTTGAATAATGCCACACACAAGGTTTTGGTAATGGCATTTATTGGTTGTGGACCAAACCACAAATCAATGTGCATGTCAGGAGCATCACTGTCTTCCCTGATGTTTGTTCAATTTCAGTTTAAACATAAATTAACAGATTGATATTGTAAGTGCCTAATTTAAAACTTGGTTCTGGTTCTTTAGGAAAAACAGTCCATCCAATAAGTACATTCACAAGTTGAATTAGTAGTAATAAGACCTCCTTGATTTAGTCCAAAGGGGTAAAGATTGGGAGACTTCCTCACTTTTTAACCTCCACCTCAACAGAGCAAATTCTTTCCAGCTTGGCTCTGTCCAAATCTGAAACGCTTCTTGGAAAAAAGTGTCGAAATAACAAAAACGAAGATGAAAAGGCAACAAAAGAGCGACACAAACGTGCTAAAAAAACCGCTGAAAAACGTAACAAAAAAACACAAAAGAACAACAGAAAAGTGACAAAAGTGCATCGAAAAAGGGACAAAAAATGCAACAAAAAAGCAATAAAAAAAAAAAAAAATATAGTAAATATAGTGCCTTTAATGAAGGTGGGTTGGCAAACGTGCAGTTTTATATAATATGCTTTGTATAAATGAGGTCGTTACATGTCAAAAGAGAACCCCCCCCCCCTCCCTCTGTGGTTAAATTCTTGAAGGACTGTCTGAAGTGTCCCGGATTAAAGCAGATGTGTTCACTGATAACGGACCAGGGGCTTATCCTGCTGCAGCCGCGATCGCTGATTAAAAAAGCTGTGTGTTTGGATGAGCCAAATCCAGTGGCGCACTGATATGCCACCTCTCCCTGCCTCACCATGCCCGGACCAAAACCACGGCAGGCTGGAATGGGAGGGGGCAGAAAAGGACATGGAAGTGGGGGGGGGGGTCTTTGAGACTTAGAGCAATGTCCCACTGCCGACGGGAGCTGCAGATACAGGGATTACATAGGTCAATTATACACTTAATCTGCCCGTGTTGAGGATTAGGAGCAGCTCATTGATTGATTTGAAGTATTTCCGTTGACCTTGGTTAGCTATCAGATTGAGCGGGGAGGTAAAACTGCACTTCTCTGTGTGACCAAAGCGAAATAGTTTTGCAGTCGCGGCTGCTCGGTCTCCGTTCTGCGCTTACCCACCGGGGGCCCGGGGGGTCACAGCGAGCGGATGACCCGGGGGGGGGGGGGGGATTGGAGATGTTGTTGTGCTCGGGGTCTTAGGGCCGGCCCGGGGGTTGAGCTGCGAGATGGGGCTAAAGAGCAGCAGAGGAGCGTACATATAGTTAAACTGTCACCGGCACACACCACTTGGCTGTCCCAGACACTGCACCACTTTACAGCTGCGGGTCGCGAACTGCCGGCCTCTCCGCCTCGGCAAGTGAACAATTTAATCAACACTGGGATCGAGTGACACGCAAACATAACTTCTCTGCCAGGGCTTATCCAGATGCCATTAAAGCTGTTAAATCTGCCATCAGAGGAGAAAGAAAACACTCACACTCCTTACATGGGTCAAAATTAGACATGGCAAATTACGTTTTAATCAGAGATGCACCGATCCAGCTTTTTTGCTACAGATGCCGACACTGGGTTTGGAGTCTCTGCCGATATTTTATTGTCATGCTGTTACGGATTAATTATCAATTATATCCATTGATAAACTCTTGGATAAACATTTAACAAGTACCAATGGACTTTTCTACATTACATATCCTTGGGTATATTATTTCCTAAACTAAAATACAAACACGTGGCTTCAGCAGTGGCGATTTTAATTCTAATAGCCTACTTTAGATATTTGTACCATAGTTTCTGTCCCAGTGTTGATTAGTTTTCGTTAGCATTTCCCACTAGCTTTAGCATGCTGATGCTAACCGCAGCATTTTGCGCGGTGATCAAAATACATTTGCGGAGGATCAAAATAAACTCAGCGATTGAATTCTCCACGTGCTTAGCTTTAAGATGATATACAGCATGCCCATATTCACTTAGATTTAGGTGGTAAAAGTTGTGTTTTTAAGGCGTTGAGAGCCAAAACTGGTATCGGTTCAGTATCGTAGCCGATACCCGATATCGTATTTTTTTCAGTCCAATACCAGTATCGGATTGAAACATAATGGGCCTTTTTGTTCTATTCTTGATTAGTTTTTCATTCTGTATGTGGGAAAATATGTCCCCTTTTTACATGAATTATATTATGTAGTTGAGTCTTGGTTCTGATGTATGTATTTGTTTATTTATATAAGATAGAAGATTTTGCAGTTTGGTCATTTACCCAACAAAACTGCTCTACCTCCAAAAATGGCTCTAAAAATCACACGACTTCATTCATAGTCACTTATATTTAAATGTAAAATGCATTATTGACTATAACAAAAGGCCCACTCCAGCGGCCTTAAGTGTGCACCGTGGAGAAACAGAAGCATTTTTTTGTGCCGGGTTTGTATTGAGGCAGCTATTCATTGGGCAAACTAAAGCGGACAGTCCTTCCCATTGAGACTGTGTGTGTGCGCGCCTTGGTTCATGACAATGGCTCAGGCTTTCGCATTTGGAGCCCCTGTGATCCCGGCGATTAGACCTCTGCATCTGGACTCGTCTTAAAGCCTCCTTCAACATTCCCTCAGTCAGCTGCTTACACAACACGCCCTTCCGCTGCCGTTCAAGTCATTCCAGCGCCGAAGCAGTCGAGATGCGCGGACGAAGCACTGGGAGCCAACATTGGGTGACTTAGTCATTTAGTTAAATTTTTTTAGTTCAAATAAAAATACAAAAAATTAAAATTAAATCCGACTAAAAATGGATGACTCTAATGCTTAGTTTTTACAAACACAGATGGCAAAACACATGGATGATTGTCAAAATGTACTATTACCATTTTAGGACTAGCATTATATGATATTGGAAGGACTTTACAGCTCAGTAATAGTGTATTTTTTACACAATTTGAACCATATAAAGCTAAAACAAGGATGCCTCCCTATCAACGCTCATCTGAAAGTCCATTTTTGCCAACACAAAGTCTCCGAAATGCTCCACAGAAAAGCACAAAATCCATGAAGATACAGGGTTGTCCTGAATGAACCAAATACGAGTTTTCATGAAGAAGTGGCAAAATAATCCCTGCTCCTCACTGACGTAACACAAATAAAATAAACTCCAGTATGAAATGATTGCTTACTGACTCATTTATCTATCACTGTTAATCTGGTAGATTCTTTCTGCCCTAATGCACTTCAGTGGCAGCTCCTTGTAAGCGGTAATATAGAGCGTGAGCACAGCAATAGTAGTAGGTTTGTAATAATAAAAAAGGCTAACCTAGCAGAATGCAATGCGGTGACTGTGTGTGACGGTTCACATCTCGCTCTGAAAGGGTTTTACTTGTGTTTAATGAAGTCTGTAAGCAGCTTAAGGCCCTTAATAATTACTCACACAGACCATTTTGTTCCTCTGCTTGGTTTCTCTGGCTCTAAATCCGCAGTGAATACAGTGGAGGGAGCGCTGAAGACCAAGAGGCTCTTTTTCCGTTAAGTAGAGCAGCAAAAGACAAAGCTGCGTAAAAAAAAACCTCAAGCAAATAATGGTTGATTTCGTTGATGATCGACTGCAGTTCGTTGGCTTTGAGTTTGGTTTTGATTTGGCTCTTTAAATCATCGACAGTCAAGCGAACGTTGATCATGCCAGAGCCTTTAGGTGCAACAACCGGGAGAGGAGAGGTTTCCACAGGTCCCGTAACGAGTTCGAAGGGTCATACGCATGTTCTGATCCAACGACCTCAGCCTCCGAGGGGGGTGGGCATTTTGAGTTAACACAGTAGCTGTACACGTTAAACAATAAGATTTCCAAACCTTATATTTTTGCATTTTTCCAAGATCCACATCAGCATCAATCGTTGCCTCCTATTATTTCCCCTCCCCATTGACATATAGTCCTGTCCATACAAATAGACTGAACGATAAAACACAAACAGAATGTTAATTCACCTTCATTAGTTAGACACTGACTATTGAGCAAAAGCAGATTATTCAAAGTGCTTTTTAAAAACCCTATCACGAGCAACAAGTTGTTTCTTTTGTTCGTCAGTAACCTTTCAAAGCATACAGTTGTCGCTTGCTCATCCCCGTTACATTTCTGCTGGCTCCGGAAGAAAAGAAAAAAAAAACACTTCTGAATCACAGCACATCTGGTTCACTGCGACATCCTTTGAACGGGGAAAACGGTAACAAGCCAGAAGTCTGTACCTGCGCATGTCACGCAGGTTGCGGTTGCTAATTATTTTGCAATTAACTCCCTTTTGAAAGTCGCCTAATGGAGTAGCGTCGCAGTGGCCCGGGGGAAAAGCCTAGTGTCCGATGGTGGGGAGAGGAGGGAATTCCACTTTAATTGAGTCGGGTCTTTTGTCAGGTGGGGCTGTTATTGATGCAGGGATTGATCCGGCACATCTCTGGGGTCTCTATGGCCTGCCTCTAGCTCTCCGCTCTCCTCCTCTGCCCCCTCCCCTCACTCTGCGTCTTGTTAAAAAGGGAGGTCCGGTGGCATTTGTTTGATTAACTTGTTGGACAAAAGTGACAGCTGCTCACGGGCCTATGTGGATGAGTGGCCCAGCGCCGCTCCCTTTTTGTACATCTGTCAGAGCCCGGGCAGGCCGAGCGGGGTGAAAAGAGACAAATTGGACCCAAAAAGAAGGCCATTCACCTTCCCCGGACCCCCCTCCGGCACTCCACCCCTCTGTCCCATTCAGGTGCTCGGTGGGACCCTCAAGTGCTTGCTGGCTTATTCCATTTTCACTCCCCCTATAGAGTTCCCTGAGCCCAAGTGTTTTAGCCCTCTTTCTCCTTCCCTCAATCCTGCCCTAAGCGGCTCTTTGTGCCCAGAATGGCTCACTTTTCTCAGGGCCCAGAGCTGACGGCTTTTTTCCCTCTTTATTGTCCACCGCCGAGCTTTTCTGCCGCTCATTGTGTGTTTACTCAATGACTGGTTGCTGACCGTAATTCCAACTGTTTAGTTCCTCACAACATGGCCCCCTACCCTTTTCCACCCACATCCACAAATACACAGCACAGCCTTCTCCAAACTGCTGTTTTTATTAGATCGCTCCTGCTTTAGTTTTCTCAAAAGGCACTAGGTAGGAGAGGAGTTGCAACAGGCAAAATGGAGTCGCAGGCACAATACAGCTACATTTGTCTTAGGTTGTATTGCAACACTGCACATTTGCATTGAAGGGCAGCACAAAACAGTGTTAGTTTTTGTAAATTTGCCAACCTTAACGCAGGTTAATAACAAGAAAATTTTTCAATGAATTACGTTATCTGTCCGGAGCACTTTTGGCTTGAGCTGAGGTCCTTAATTTGATTTCCCAGTTGATAGGTGCAGTTGATATCATAGGATGGGCTTTTGTTGGTGTACTCTGCAGATATACACTAGAGTTCTGCCGACTTAATTTTTTATTGAAAAGAATGCCACTTATCTGTTTCTCAATCCTAAAATACTTATCAATTGGATGAATCAGAAGTTCATAACATATAAGACATTAACACCAGTTTGTCATACAGTGGATGTAATGCAGTGTGGTGAGTGTTGCATTAATCACTAATATGTCTGCAGTCAGTTATCATGTGTGCTGTTAAAGCCCATAGCAGTGCTTCAGCTGTCGTCGTCGCATTCTGTCGTTCATGAATACAGGCACACTGTTGCCCTCAGGGATGACATCATCAGTGCTGGGCCTATTAGCGGTCAGTGGAAAGCCCTGTTTGTTAGTCGAGGGTCAAACTGAGCGTCCTGCTGTTGGGTACAAGATGAACATGGAGGAGGTGGGCTCACGGTCTGGAAGGACTGAAGGATTTACTAGAGCTGCGGAGTGGGGGTGCTACCTGCTGGGCGAGTTACTATGTTAATTGAGTGTCATCATCAATGGGCCCTCTCTGCTGAGCAGGACTCGAATAGGCCAGCGGTGGGCTCTATAAAGCAGAGCAGGTCGGATTAGAGCAGCTTTTTGTGCACACTGCATAATGTCTGCAGTCGGCTTTAAAGACCCCCTCTGCTCACCTTATCCATGTTTCCTTGTCCAAGGGCCTCCTTCTTATGTGCCCTGTGTGGGTTTAAAAGAAAAACTAGTGTAGCTGCCCTTCTCCTTCACAAGAAGCTGTCAGTTGGCATTAGCGTTGCTGCAATCATCATTCCATGCCTCGTGTTAATTGCACACACAGCTGGGTCCCAGCAGGACAGCCTCTCGCACACAGTCACTCGCTGCACACGGCTGTAACAACTACTCTCATTTATTCTGATGGGATAAACAACTGCACCAACGCTCACTGTCACCATCAGAAGTTTAGGCTTTGGCAAATGCATAATGTAGATCCCATGTTAATGTTTTATATTGTTGTTTTGTTCACGAGCGAGCAGCTTCTGCTTATTTACTGTACTAATATACAAATAAAATATATGAGTACCCATGGTCATTAAGGTTGATAAACTAAACAATAGATAAAAAATATTTTGCTGCGTATAAAAACATTAAAAAAAGGGGAAAAAAGTGTGAGATTGTAGCTGAACCACATCTAATTAAATGTAGGAGTAAGTTCTGGAGTCGGCTTGAATCTGTAGACATAGCTTGGGCTCATCTCCAAACAGTATTGATGGTGACGCTCAGGTCAAGTGGAAAGAGTCCTGGTGATGTTTAATGACTACTTGCAATGAGCAGTTCCCACACAGTCATATACGGGGGCAGAGCAGGCAGGAACAGGCAGAGAACCAGGATGTAATCCCTGTCAGTCCCCTGTGGTGAAGACCTTCCACAGCTCCAACATGCCTGCCTCTCAACAGCACAACTTCAGGACAGCCTGTCAAATCAAGAGGCGTTCTTATTGACAAGCTTTAAATGTTCTGGACAGGTTAAGCATATGAGCAGCAAATGTAATACGGTATCTGCCTATGTTAAGCTAAATGTTTCTGTCCACTCCAAACTAAACAGAAATATATTTACGCATTTTTAAAGAATTGTAAACCAATGTTGATATGGAATCATTTACTTTTCTGACATTTGCTACATGCATCAAAGTCTCTGTTCGCAGTGCCTGCCTGGAGGGTACACGATTTCCTCCTATTTTCAGCTCACTCCCAGCTGCATTTGAGGAAACTGTTGTAAAGTTGTTGGAGTTTTGTGCTACTCCCTTTTATGGCATTTTACCCTGGGATTTGTTTCATTGGAACATGTTGGAACACTAATCAGAATCGTGAATTATGTACTTGTGGATGGGAGGCGCACATGAAAAGTAAAGCTTTAGTTTCTAATTTCTGACACCAAAGGCAGGAGGCGCCAACCTGCGGCTTCTGAAAGCTATTAAAATTCTGTAATTGAAAATTCATTCATTTGTATTATAGTGGGATATTAACCAGTTTGCAGGCTCTGCAGGAAATCAGATGCAGCTAAAACATACAGAAATCATGAATTCACTCACTGTATATGGAAAACTGTTTGTAACGGTGTAAAAACAACTAATTATGTTTTCACAGGGATTCTTCATATGAAATGTTATTACTTGTTTTCAGTTGGCTGAAATGTTGGTTTCATTTGTTTAGAATACTAATACTAATAGCACATGTCCAAAGTGCCATTAAAATACAGAAGTTCAAACCATAAGCATTAAGTATTAAGGTGTACTTCATTGATCCCCATAGGGAAATATGTTTTCGCCACTGGAGTGACCTGTAAGACCAGTGGGCAGCCGTAATAAGCAGGTACATGCAAACATGCAAACTCCACACAGAAAGGCCCGTTTGGCTCAGTGATTGAACCCTGGACCTTCTAGCTGTGAAGCATGAGCACTAACCGCTGCACCACTACCACTGTGCCGCTTAATGATGCAAGTCCACACACACACCTCTAAATAAACAAAACAAAATAACCTAAAGGTTAAATTAAACTGAGTTTGATATTAAAATGCCCACATTAATTACATTATCACACAGCATTCAGGGTCATGGTCAGTGAATATACTGTTGTTTGCTTTCTGCACCTAATTATACACTTATTTGAAGACAAAAGTGGGACGCATGCTCCGGTGAATGACTGAGTGTGTGTTCTGCATCCATTCTAAAACACAGCTTGTTAGTCTTTTACACCAAGTTTGGAGCAAATATATGCAAAAGGGTCATGAAAAAGGTGAGTGGGTGGGTTGGCGGGGGCAGAGGTGTGCAGGCTGCTACAGGCCCCCTGCCAAGTGCCATGGAGAGCAGGGTGTGAAGCTGGAGCAGGTCGGAGTGACTGGGGCTGGTGTCAGATGGGGGCAGGAGGTCGCTGATCCTGTAGGATGTATGTATGTATGGGGTGACAAATAACCCAGCTCAAGGAAGAGGAGAGTGAAGTGGTTTCAGTGTCACAGATTTGAACCCTGTCGTGTTGGGGCATTATGTATGCAGAGCCATATTACGCTTGTTTTGGCTGTGAGCGAGTGCTAGCCCCCTGCTGATCCCATTGCAGCTTGAGTGAAATCGTCTGTTCTGATGACTGTCTTTATCAATTCATTGGACTGGTCAATGTTCTTTTGAGCATCAAAGGAGTAAATGTTCTATAAGCACGTGGATTGGCACACACATACCACTAGTTAATATAGCAATAATGAGTGTGGGCCCGTGTGAGGACATAGATCTCCATAGAGATCTGTCTTGTGTCAGAAAGGGTGAAAAGAAGGCTCCAGAAATGGTGCTAAGAGTACCATTTGGAGGAGAGAGCTTGGGCAAAAGTAACAACCATCCACCAACAACCAACCAGTGAGAGAAGACAGAAAAGACGTGTTTTCGAAGCATATCATGCTTACTGATACTATTGAAGACTTTGTGAATGTAACATTGTGATACGATAAAAAACAGGAAAGATCAAGTGTTTATCTTTTTACATATACAGTAATATTCTAAGAATCAATTTGAGTTTTCTGCTCTGTTTAGTTCAAACCAAACCTTTTTACTCTCGTCAATTCTCTTCCGTTGTTTCTTATACCAATAGTATCAGTTTTAATATAAACATTGTTATCCTTAAGAAAGTTATTGATGCGTGGTTATTCTTGGCTTGAAATTTAGCAGATGATGAGTGTCGAAGACAGAGGCAACAGTTGAGAGACGGCTGTGCACCTGACAGAGGAACATCTGCCTGAGTGGGGAGGAGGACTCTTCCCAAGAAACTACAGACAGAGGCAGACCACATGCTACTACAAGTACAAGCCTTCTTCAGCACGCATTGGCTGTCTGAATGAATCTTTACTAACCACAAAGGCTCAAGCAAAAGTTGCCATACCTATATTTATATTGAGGATGAGGAGCCCAAGTTTATTCTCATTAGAAAGATCTTTCACTGCCCAATATATAGAATGTCTACTTTACAAAGAGAAGTGATTTCTTTTTCTAAAAATGTAGACTGTTGAGAACACAAACACAACCTTCACTGTATGATGGAGCTGTGGCAGCAAAGTGACAGTCGATTAAGATTTGCTATCCATCTCAGGGTGATGAATTGCATTCGAGTCGATCATATTTGCAGTTCTTTAGAAAAGTCTCCAAAACTCATGAACCTGACAACTGTGAATAACATGGTTGTTGAACTAATGCTTAACATTGTATTCTATAAACTCCATTAATTCTGTTAAAATCCAAAGTCACGATCAAAAGGATCCTAATGTTGGTGACAATCACAGGCAAGATGTCCCTGACAGGGCTCCAAAATGCCAGTCGTGGCAGCGAGAGGACTGTGACATAACTGTCGGAGTGATTTTTGTGAAATGAACAGGAGTAAAGCAAAGGCACACAAAGTGGCTGCTGCAAACAGACCTCAGATGGGAGCAAAAGCAGCCTAAAGAGCAGAAGTGAAGCAGCAGAAGCGTTGGTAGGCTGAGCAGTGAGTGGATCAGTCACTCCAGGCCTGGCCTCTCAGCGGGGAGCTGTGCTGGGGGCTGTGCCTGGGGCGAGATCACAGGCCTGCTGCCACGCTCAAGCGTTCACAGGCACACAGCCACACACAGGAAGCTGCTGGCACCAGGTCGGCTCTGATTCACCCCGGCACTGCCCCAAAAGCTCCTCTCACCACGCTCTGTTCTCTCCGCCTGACCTACATGCACCAACTTCCTCGTCTTCAGCCAACGCTGCTTCTCTCCTCCTCAAGGAAGTTATTCAACGCACTTGGCCAGTTATGTATTTTCTTTTATTATTTTGGAAAGTTTTATATCAGAATAATGTCAGTGGGGAATAGGAAACTTCTTTTAGCCCTTTTGCATTTAATGTCAAACATAAACACCCTGCCTTGCTCCAATTTAATGTCAATATAAATCGGATCCCCACTCCCTTGCACTATTCAATATTGTTCTCTTATTGTATTTCACAAAGAGCTGCCAAGCTGCTGCGTGTTATACATAAACACCGAGTTAGTACTTGCCGCGGGCCTCATTTGCACTGAACAAACAGACGCTCACGCAACCCTCACCCCGAGTCTACCCCCCACTCCTCGTCTTGGGTGACCCTCTGTTCAAAGTCAGTCGCCTTGCGTTAGTATCAGCCCGCGCGCATCATTAGCTATCAATTAGACTGGCACCAGCCCAGGCCCAGGGAGGAACATCTGCAGCCTTTCGGCCCCGTCGCTGAGGAGCTGTCACGGTCTGTGCACCAACCAAAGCACACGCCGGGCCAGAGAGGGGGCAGCAGCTGACGGTACCGACCCGCACGTTGCCGTTAGTACGCAGGCCTTTCAAGAAGGGTAAAGTGATATAATACCGACGGTAGTGTGAAGTACTTTGTTTTCTGACTGGTTTTACAAAATCAGCCCAGAGTTAGTACCATTTGTGTAAGATGTGGATAGAATATGGTGTGGAATTTCTGTAGCATCATTCTGGACATGCTAAACACTGATTCCTGCTGTAGGACACCGTGCCCACTGGTATCTGAGCCGGGCCGCAGAGCTCTCGGAATCACAGTCACTTACATAAGCACACTGACAGCCCTGAGGTCGCTATGAGACTCCGTCCCAATGATTCAACTCTTTCAAACTCATTAACTGTTATTTCATGAGTGAGAGTACAACGAGCCTAACAGTTTCCAAATGTCCACTCAGCTCATGTTCTCACTGCGGGGTGAAAGTTTGAGGTCTTGCTTAAGAACAATACAACACTCATCTTTGACAGTTTGGAGGCACAATTACCAGTCGATTTGGTTATTACGCCGGTAATTACAGAAACATGGGATAGTTTTCTGTATCCCCTGAGATGTCCTTTTTGGTAGAGGATGAATACAGTAGGTGTACGTTTATGTTGTTCATTATTTTAAACCTCTTAACCCCCGCCTTGACCGAGCAAATTATCCCAAAAACTTTACCCAAATTTAAAAGCTTCTCGAATGCAGTTTACAGCCTATAGGCCATTCTTACACCTCATTTGAAAGCTAAGACCTGTAGAACTCATCTAAACTTCTTCCTCGTTATGATTGTCACGTTTTCGTCCTGTTTGGTTGCGTTTTCATCACGTTTTTTGTTTTGCTTTTTTTTTACATGTTTTGGTCAAAATGAAAATGTGACAAAAGCATGACGGAAATTGGGCAAAATTGACTTTTATTGCGCCGTCACGTTTCAACCGTTACATCTCATTACATTAGTTTCAATCCGTCAGAATCACCAAAATTGCAATAAACATTTCAAGTAGCTCAAAAGTATTTAGCACCTTTATGACCTTTTTACGTTTTTACAGTGAACCTTGTCAGACTTTTTCTTTCATCTTTTTTCTCCATTCTTTAAGCTTATTTCTGTTTCCAAACCTCCGGTTTTAAAGGAAGTTACCAAAATAAAAGCGCAACACTGTGATAATAAAACCTTATATCAAATAGTGCTAAACTACTGTGTTGGCCTTTACAGCACCTATATAGTATCCAATCCACTATAGAGTTCAGGATTGTGATGTCATATCGCTAAGCATCATGGGATTTGCAGCAATAATAAACTTATACTTTAAAAGGTCACATTAAAAACACATGTATTTACCAGTAGTGACTCAGCAGTTGTTCCACGGCTTTGAATTCCACTTTATATGTTGTTTTTAGTTAGTTGACGGAAAATGTTAGCTAGTACACACTAACATGGCAGATCTCCATGGTAACAGTGGATTTTCCCGAACTCTATAGCGAACCAATATTCACTTTCTGTCCGAAAGCGTCTGGGAAGCAGCTCACGTCAAATCATTTCTACTGCAAGATCGGTGACGATTCAGTTGCAGCAAATATTTACACTCGAATATTCTTGTATCATTGAACATGAACTTTTTAACTTCTCCCACCTATAATTTACATCTTTTAGCACGTCGCCTGTGGCCTCGTGAGGTTTTCTTGCTGTTTATTTATCACCGAAAACTAGGGATGGGTACCATTAAAAGATAGTCTGGTATCGAGAAAAAAAAAAGGTTTAGGTACTACTGGTATCCCCTTATGAGAGACCAACAGGCCCGGTTAGAACCATGAGGCCGTCCTTCTGTGGACCGACCACCTGCAGGAGGAGCCATAGGGGCTGGTGCAATGTGATTTGGGCAGCTCCAACAGCTGCCCCCACGACCCGGCAACAGACAAGTGGAAGAAAATGGATGGATGGATGGACTACTGGTATCGAAAAAATAAAAGTATCGAAAGCAGGAACCGAAAGAAACATAAAATCTTCATATTCAAGTTTTGATGCTGTTGAAAAAAATTAAAGAAATTGGGAAAAACAAGTAGACAATTTGGGAGAAAATAGGAACAAAAATGAAAAAAAAAATTATAATAATGGGGAAAAAACATGTTAAAAAAAAGTACACATTTTGGAGGGGGGGGGGATTTGAAAAAAATATGGACAATTTGGCTTAAAAACTTAAATAAATGTTTTAAAAATGTTTTAAATACGTTTTTTTGGTTGTTTCACCTCAAAAAAATGTGTTTGCAAAATGCAAAATAAATGAAATGGAAGGAATAGGCATAAATTAAATTAAAATTCTATTTTATGGTTCTATATGACAAATAATTTAGTATAGGGACGGAAAAAGTATTGTTCGGGTATCGGTATCGAAAACACATAATTGTTACCAACTACTATATAAGCGGCAACATTTTTTATTGTGCTTTGGATTTATAAAACTTTAGTATTGTTCATCCCAATATTATCTGCAGCAATATGTGGCAAATCGAAATAAGTTATTAGAATGTGTTAGACCAATGCAATGATTTCTCCCGGGTTGTAATTTCACGAATATGTTCCCATATGTTTTGCAGCAATGGTACACCAGCACTATGAACCTCGTCGGAACTTGGCTGACGGACAGAATGGACTTGCAACTCCACGTCTACCAACTCAAGATTCTCATCAGGGTTGTTAAGGTGAGTTTTGTAAAATCAAGTGTGGGATAAAAACAGACAATTTTGCAGATACAATAATGTCATGATGATCGTGAAGGAGCGTCGTCTGCTCTGATTATTCCTGTTTGAGTGAATCGGCAGGTTTTTCTCCAAATGAGCGTGAGGCGGTAGAGGACATACTTGCTCACATCCTCCTTCGGCAGTACTCGATAGACACGCGTTATGGGTGACATGTGCCATTCCACAGTCTGTGAGTCAAAGGCAAAGACCGATCTGGAGGAAACAGAGAACAGTGACCCATTTCACATAGCACTCGGTATATTACGGGTGATAATGAATGGAAACATAAATATACATAATCCCAATGTATTGTGGGCCATGTGCTTATAACCATGTGCCTAATGTGCAGGGTTTTTTTTTTCAATTTAATATATTATTGTTTGTACTTCCTGTTTTTTTCTCCCTAGACTTTCTAATATAGACCACCGTTTATTTTTGCTGCAGTCACGATCTGTTCCTGTTTTATCCTTGCTTGCGTTGTGTTAATCCTTGTCTCATCTCGTGGCTAACATACCAGAGGGAAGCTCGATTCATATTAGTCCCGTTACGCGTATTTCCTATGATGGCGCTTCGTTTGAAAGTCAACACTTTGCCTTGTGTAACGTGAAAACCATTATTTTAAAACCCATTTTTCCTCCTTCTCACACATGTTCAGAAGAAGTACCGTGACTTCCGGCTACAGGGCGTGCTGGACTCCACTCTGAACAGTAAGATGTACGAAACCGTGAGGAACCGGCTGACGCTGGAGGAAGCCACCGCCTCGGTGAGAGAAGGAGGCATGCAGGGCATTTCTATGAAGGACAGCGACGAAGAGGACTAGGGACAACACCTCGTATAAGAGTGACGAGAAACATCACCTTCAGTTATGTTCCCTCCATTATTAGACCTTTGTTAGTTGATTTTGAGAGTTAGGACCCTCATTTATTTAAGGAATAAAAAGTGGGCTTATTTGCTTCACCCAAACAGGTTCAGTGTCTTGAGGCCCAAATGAGTTAGAAAAGACCGAGCCAACTGCCAATGCTCAAAACTACATTATTATTATACAATTCAGATATAATACATTATAAATGAGGCTTAAATGTTCCAATAATAAGTTAACAATGTTTGTTAAATCGGTTGGCATAGTGGTCCAAGATTTCAACTGTGTCTATCTGTGTTAAAGGGGCTATATAGTGCAATGTACTTTTTTGTGTTCTTCGAGATAATAATATTTCTCTCTCAGCCACATATTCGGTGCATTTGTTGTTTCATTCTCCTGATCCCTTTTGATACTGTGAGCACTAAACCCAATATTCATAAATATTTATTGCTGATTTAATACAGCATTCTTCATTCTGTAATGAATTTATAGCTTTAGGTTTTATAAGCACTGCAAAGTTATACTCTCTTTCCTCCGACGGATCTACTTATCTGTTTTCATAGCACCTGTTTAGTTATTTTTATCTAATAAAGTTTACATCTAGTCAGTGTGTTTACGTTTTGAAAATAAATAGCACAATATAGCCCCTTTAAAAAGTTGCATATCTTCCTTTAACAATAATAGCACCGTGTAATAAAATAATACAACTGATGAGTATTTACCTCTGAGAATCACAATGTTTTACATCCAGCATGTTCCCTGAAATAACCAAAGTCTTAATCACATTGTAATAAATATGACAAGGCCCGATGAGGAGTCAACTGTTAACGGGACCACAGATCTCAACAGATAAAGCAATATCAGTACTTCAATATATCAAGCCTACTGCTGTCTGCGATGCGTGTCTGTGTAACACATTGTGATCCGTCCATTGAAAGGAAGCGGTTCAGAACGAGTCGGATCATGTTTGATCTTCAAAATGTGGAATGCGCAACTCATCAAAGGCAAACAAACATACAATGGCTTTCAAAATATGGAAATGTTGGTCCTAAAATTGACTTGGGCTGCGCAATTTTTGGAAAAATTATCTAATTGTGACTGTCAAGTATTCAAAATCAAAGTTTGCTCATGCAGAGAATATCACTTATGTAACTCTCAATCACTCAATTCAAACAGTATACACCAAAAAATATTACAAATCATACGCACAATGGGAGAGGGGGGTGTTGGTGTCCCGGGGCGTCCCATAGACATATTATTTGGGAGTCCTCGCATGAGACGCCTCCGAGGCATTTGTGGATATCTAAACTGCAGGGTTAGCGGGTTGAAAATAATCTGTTGTGCCAATGGTCGTTTTATTTTAAACAAGAAATTCCAATTTGATTACGATGAATTGTGCAGCCCTCGTATCAACCCCCTAAACAGTGTGTTGACCTTGATTCTGTCTTCTTCCAAAAAAAAAAATACGATGATCAAGACACAATGTTTAGAACATATATATTTTTTATCAGAAGTATATTTGTGGTGTGATGAATCTTTGAACTGTTGGAGTGGCTCCAAACACAATTCTCTTACTGGCTGTGTTTGTAAAGTCGGTGTAATGTTAACTAGTAGTCCCCTGTATTTCATGAGAAACGTTTATGGTCTTTTATGGTTTGTATCAACGTTTACACAGTATGAATTAAGACTAATGAGAAGTTAACAAGTAGCCTAGCACTAGTCACTAAGCATGGCCACTTTCTCTAGATCGCCAAGATGAAATTGCACTATGTCGATGAATTCAGCTGCAGTACTGCCATAGTCACGTGTAGATGTTCTCGCTCTGATGTAGCACACAGTCAAATATGTTTCCTTTCTTTACCAGAGTGGGAAGAAGCTATATACTAACTAATATACTTCAAAGAAAATGTTCATATAATGTTGAATATGTATACTTCATATATTATATTCTCTGAAGAGATATATAAGCTCAATCAAAAAGGCACAATAAAGTTAGACCTATTAATGACTAGAGCTGGGTACCGTTAAACGATACCAGTATCGATATCTGGTATCGGAGGGAAAATGTGTAGGTTCTATTGGTGTCGGAAAAAAAGAAAAGTATCGAAAACAGGAACGAAAAAATCTTCTCTCTTTAGATCCAAGTTTTATTGCTGTTGGTGCAGGGACAGGATTAAAGGCAGGGACTTAAAAAAAAAAAATCAATTATCTCCAAATTATGCCCAATTTTTTGCCTAATGTTTTCCCCACTGTTGAAAATCTTCCTCCATCTTGTTCTCCTTTTCCGATTTCTTTCCCTCATTTTTTATACCAAATATTTTCCCTATTTCCCCATTTTTTCCCCAATGTATTCCCAATTGTTTCTATTTTTTTAAATACAATTTTCCTTAATTTTGCCACAATTTCTCTCACCTTTCCCTCCCATTTTTTTCCCTCGAATTGTTTTCCTTTTTTTTATTTTCACAATCCCTCCCCAAAGTTTTGCCCATTTTTCATTAGTAAAATGTTCTTAATTTTCCCCCATTTTCCCTCCAATAATTTCCCAATGTATTCCCAATTTTTTCACGCATTTCCTGACATTAGAGATTAACCCGAGATTGTGAATTTGCAGTTCTTCCACACATTATTGATCTGTTTTCTGGTTCTAGACGACCAGAACCAGAAACCTCTGATACCTATTTTACTATAGGTATCAGAAAAAGTATTGTACAGGTATCGGTATTGAAAACCAAGTATCGTCAAAGTACTGGCATTGACATTTTTTTTAACGGTACCCAGCCCTATTGATGACAACCTCTCAATCCTCTATGCCCTTTCAATAAATTAAATCATCATCAAGATTTTTTTTCTCCTCCCAAGTTTTCTAATCATCTTATACATTTCCGTACATATCCACTCTACGCCCATGTGTAAAAAGTATATTAAACGGTAATTGCACAGCCTTTTCAATGGGCAATGAGCATTTTTGATAAGTGCAGACAGGAAATCAAATCAGGGCATTGATGATAACATTTGTAGCAGACCTCCTTCCATTTACCACAGGCGTATTGTCCGCAGTGAAGGTGGGGCAGCAGCAGCGTGTGCCGCTCTGTGCTAAAGCCGCGAGTTCTTCCATGAGATTGTCACAGAGATCTTTCAAAGGTGTCACTTCGCTCTATCCTTGTCAAAGTAATCACCCTGGACTTTCCCCCCCTTTGTTCTGTTTTCACGTGCAGTTCATTTTGGGATTTGCCTGTCGCTCCCTGTAGCGCTGTGTACGGTCCACGTGTGCATGGGGGGCGGGGGATGGCGGCGGCGGTGGGAGGTGGGGCTCGTCTCTGTGGTTCTTCTGTATCTAGAGCTGTGAGCAGTACTGCATGTCCAGGTGTTGTTGCTACGTGTGTATGTGACTGACGGTTCACCGAGCTTCTGCCTTCTGTCACCCACCGAGGCCAAGAACAATAAAACCCATTCTACAGTAAACCGAGTGGGTCGTTTGTGACTGTGTCCCGAGGAAATAACACTTTTGGATGATGATGTATACCGTGAAATACTAAACACAAATTAAATAGGAGTTTTGTTATATCAAACATACTTTATTGTTCCAGAGGGAAAATGGTCTTGGGCAAAGTTAATCGCGAGAAAATACATGGCGTGAATTGTTTTAGTGCCGAGATCCTATATTTGAAACAGGGCAGAAAAAAAAATTTGAGAAAAAGGATACAATTAGGACGATGTTGCGCATGTTAAGACAAACACGTGGAGGTAAGAATGACAAGCGTGTGTCTTTTGTGTCTAATATGTTTTTCTGATCACTTTATTTTAACATAATCTTTTATAGTATGTTTAGGTAAAAATTTACACACTTAACATATGTGTGTCCTTTTATCTAAAAAAAGACGGTTTATCAAAGTTAACTCCAGACACTCCATTAAAAACAATAGTGACAACCAACCCCACACCTTTGACAACTTGCCCCGCATATGGGGCACATTGTCACAGTCGATTTTGTTGCGTTTGACGGTTAATAACTATTTATCGGAATATGATAGAAAAAAAAGAGAGCGAGGCAATGGAGGTCTGACTCTTGTGGGACTTTCTCTTGATGAGCAGCAAACTCTGGAAAAGAAAACAGTGAGAAATAGCCCCGGTCTGCCCTAAGTCATGGAGCTCATAACCAACAGTCGGCCTCTTACTCACTACTCTAAAGTGAATTGGGTTGGACTTCTTCAGGCTCGTCGACTCTCTCATTGGTATGTGTTTATTTACAAGGCTGCCTTCTTATTTATCTTGTCTTTTAAACATGAAGCAGAGTCAACCGAGTCTTCGTTCTAATGACACCTTGTTGTGCCTTAAGTGCCGACCGAATTGGGAAAGACTGCTTTCAGTTATGCGGCTCCATTGACATGGAACTGACTGGAGAAGGACTTATTTCTGTGGATAGTTTCCAGTCTCTTGTGATGTCAGTGCAGTCCAGATCATCTGCGAATGTTTTGACTAATGCTGTGTATGTTTTTAAAGGAGCAGGCCACCGTTTTTCTATACTGAGATATGTTCTTACCTGAGCTTAGACGAGTTGATGCGTACTTGTCTGGTCTTTGTGCGTGCGCTCAGTCACGCAAAACGACCAAAGATGTTGTTAGCATTTGGCCTCTCCCAGCGTATTCCTATGGCGCCAAACGGGGTGAAGTTGGAAGCGACCAAGCTCTTCCACAGGAACACACAAAGACCAGACAGGTACGTATCAACTCAATGCTCCTTTAAATGTTTGCAAACCTTGTGTTGCTGCCCATCTCGGCCATGTCTCTATTGTACCTGGTTAAATAAAGGCTCAATAGAAAATAAAACAAACCCCGCTGACCACTGGGAATATGGCATCAGACTGTGAAATACATATCTGCGGCAGGCCCCTCCCCCTCGCACCATTTTTCTTCAGAAAGTCAGATTAGTGCTGCGGATTAATGCTGTCATCTTGAGAGTTGATATTGCCCACCAGAAGGAGATTGAAAAGAATGGCCCCGAGATCAGCGACAAGCAAAATTAAATCAAGCTCAGAGGATTAGATATAATATAGTCTCCAAATTAAAAGGAGAAAGGATATCTCATAACGATCGCGAGGGGAAATCGTCTTAAGAAAAGAGAAACACATTGTAATAAACTTGTATTACAATGTTTTATAAACTTGTACAAGGCCGCTAAGAAAATTTGCTTCATGCAGTAGACATGTATAGGACTGAAAAAGTGTCAACGAAAGGAGATCAATGCAAGTAGTTCGTGGTATAGCTCCACATTGGAAAATTCTGCATATGGGTTGGCAATTTTAAACTGGGCCACTCAATTTTCCACAATACTAGAAAAACAAACATTGATGACACAAGTTATCCTTATTGAGACCTTCCCATGTAAAGCAGTTGCACAAAAAGCAGTTGACACCTTTTCCTCGGCCTGGTGGTTTATATCTGCATTAAGCTTTCAAAACGTTTACTATTTGCGTAAGACAAACTGGTTCCGAAGTCCAGAGGAGAAACTGATTGGCCTGAGTCGGTGTTCTGTAAATTGTGGTTTTATCGGTGCTGTCTTGTTCGTAGTGAATGTCCAGAAAGGCTATTTGTTCTGCAGAAAAAAATTAGTCTCAAGCTGTTAAATGCTCCTCCAATCCTTTGTTCTTGACATTTGAGCCGTCCTCTATTCCAGCTCCACTGCAGCAGCAAAACAGCAACAACCTCCTGTAATATGTATAGTAATAATTATTTTTTTAAAGAACAGAAGAGATTGAAACAATATAGGCTAATGAAGCAGTGCAATGTGATGTTGTATATGTAAAAGATTGTTATGTTTTACCCGATGAAATAGAATTAATTAATGCATATAAAGTACGTTTAAGTGTATGATATATATTTTTAGTGCAAAATGACCATGTGAACACGAATGACTTTTCTCCGCAGTGGTGACTCCATCTCCATACCCTCTGCATAAGAGAATAATCAAGCTCCACACTCAAAACTGCCCAGCCTCCCATAGCCTGTCAGCGCCTCATTTCCTTCCTCCTCACACGGCCGCGCGCCTCCACGCAAGACATGACACCGCCGTGGATTAATGCGGCCGCAGATTTATCCCGGCACGATCTGAGCTGCTTTGGCTTTTAAGCTCCAATAAAGGTTTGGAAATGGGAAATGAGAAGGGTATGAAAATAGAGCGGAATGTCCAACTGGCCATCACGGAGAGGAGCGGGCCCGTATCCGGAGCGACGGGGGCGCCGCGGCACGAGGCGAGTGGATAATGGCAACAGGGAAATGAATGCACACTTTCCAAGCGGCCCCATCAATTGGAAAGTGATTTGTGTTCAGGGGCAGTGGTTTTTTTTGGAAGTAAACACACAACAAAGCAGCGAGAGCGAGGCAGTGTGTGCAGAGGAGGAAAGGAACTTGCTCAAAATATTTACTTGAGCTACAACTGTCATTTTATTGAGATGAGATGGTGGCAAAAGGTGTGACAATAATCCTTAGCAGTTACAGTAGTTGTAGTGAAGTTACTGTGAAAATGTTATTTGTTGGAAAAGTTATATTTTATGTATTTACAGACAAATACAGGGGTGGAATTTTAAGTGAGTAAGAGCTTTATTTGTCCTTGTACTTTCAGGCCAACATTTTAAGTAACAATTTTGTTCCTAATGTTTTGCCTCGATCAAATTAATCATACTTTGCGCGTCTGATCTTTCCAAATTGCCTGCCATTTGAGAGGGCAGGTACATGTCGGATCCTTTTAATGAAAACCACCCAAAGCCTCTTATGTTTGCCTCCGCATGCACCAAAAACCTTCTGATCCGGGCCCCGGCAGACAACAAGCGCACTGATTAATTTGAGATCTTTCCGTGAAGAGACTTATACTGTGAGCAGCCAGATTGTGCCCCAGTCCACGCAGTCATATTAGACACTCATGCACAGCGAGAGAGCATATGGGATCATATAATATGACCACTCGCATGTTTCTAGGAAGGTGCATTAATCCTTTGTATTCCATAGACCTGCTCAGTTCATTTAACCGTGAACTGAAAATATTACAAAGTCAGATGCATACACCGTTACACTGGCGGATCCGCATTAAATATGTTTCATTTATTCCTTTACTCCCTTGATCCATGGACTCCAGGGTCCTTGTCTGGACTCACATCTATGCTGGACTGTGAGTCGCACCCCACGGGACGCCCTGTCTGCACCGGAGAGGCGCGAGAGACTGAACCACCCGCTGTGTGAAGGAGGCGTTCCACAGGTCTTCTGTCAGACAATACAATGATCACGGTCAATTGTTAAATGTGATACGTCAACTCTGCTGCGCAATAGAGTACACATGAGATAAGAGGAAACATTATTGATCTCAGAATGGAGAAGTTCACGTGTTATAGCAGAACACACGGAGGGTGCAGAAAATGTGTGATCAAAGAACAAGGTACTTTTAGAAAGTAATAATAATAGAATAAATTGATCTTATGTACAACGATTAAAAAAGTAGGAATAAATCTAAATTTTGATTTAAAGAGATCCATCCATCCATCCATTTTCTCCCATTTGTCCGTTGCCGGGTCGTGGGTCACATTGCACCAGCCCCTTATGGCTCCTCCTGCAGGTGGTGGGTCCACAGGAGGACGGCCTCATGGTTCCAAACGGGCCTGTTGGTCTCTCATAAGGGGCTTCACCCATTCACACTCTCATTCATACACCAATGTACGCAGACACTGGATTTAAAGAGATATGTAAAACAATTCAAGTTGGCAGTGTAAATAAATATGCAGCTGCTCATATTCACATACTGTTCATATTTGTAGCTTTATTCTTTTTTTTATCTTGATAATGGTATCACATATTTTCTTACCTTTTATATCTGAGGGAATATACTGTATGTTGCGTTTCATCTCCCACACTTCAGCGTTTCTTCCTTGGATTGCTGATTTTGTGAGATTTCTGTTGCTCGTAGCTTTTTTACAGGAAACTATCCCCATTTACGTGGGCTTGGGACTGTCACAATATACATCATGCATTGTGCTTGAGCGATCCTTCAGGTGCTTGCGGCACTTATTACGTTGTCACACAAAAACAAGTGGCCCTGCAGCCAGTGCGATCGCACATGCGAGACCCTGCGTATTGTGTGGTTATTGTCAGACTGCATGAGTGTGAAGAGTTAAATGGTTGGCCTGGCCTTTCCTGACGTATCACCTCGCGTGCACCTTGAGAGCTTTAGGTGGAGACGGTGCTTTTCTGATGAGCATTCACTTTCATTCACCATATTTGGAGGGGAGGGGATGAACTCATGAACAATAACAAGACCCAATAACTTAGCTACAGACTCATGGATGTTTCTGCTCTGTTGCACTGTGCGGTGTGTCCACACTTAGATCTGCTGCTATCACTTTATATCACTTTACGTTATACTCATACACATATGTATATATAATCCCACTGTTGATCTAAGTCAATTGTTGTCATCTTACCATATTTTACTTTTTACTTTTTATGCATGCAAGCCTTATAGTTTAAAGTTTTACAGCTTATTTTATCTAAATTCTGTGTTATATGTTTTATGTTGCACGTCCGCATCAAGAAAAATTCCTAGCTTGTGAACCTGTTCTCAGACAATGGCAATAAAACCTATTCTGATTCTGATTCTGATAAAGAGGCGGTTGTGAGGGAGTGACCGAAACAGGCGAGCTAGTGCTGGCATCTCCATCTCTCTCTCTCTCATCATTTTGGTTTGATGGTGTTTTGGAACCAAACATGTTTTTCAATAATTTTGCTTGGATTAATAGTTTTGATATTATAATAGTGGCAAAATGCATTTGTTTTAATTATTGGGCATTTATATTTGGGTTGTGGATTGTGATGAAAGATTGAAGGTAGGTACCAAAGCCATGTTTGGAACCACTGATATACGGTATGCGGTGCTAAAGTAAAGCTTCCACATATGTATTAGTTAAATAATAACAGTGTGTTTTGCATTGATGTTTTTCATAGAATTTTATTTAACTAGGAAAGTCCCACTGAGATTAAGAATCTCTTTCTCAGGGGAGTCCTGGCCTCAGAGGGGAACCTATTTTTACATGTGTTTACAGGAGTCAAGGATTAGCTCTGCTTTTCAAGTTATTAGGTGAAAGTACTTCCTTTGAACAATATACCCCTGAATAAAACGTAACTCAAGATATTACAACATAACCCAGAATATTTACTGGAGTTCTTTGTAAAAACAAAGCAAACATAAACTGTCTGGGGATGGAGGCTGACAGATCCAAACTTTCACAGAGTGCTGATACAGTCAGTTGTTTTGAGGTAGTCTGTAGACACACCTCAGTGCTGTGCAGAGGTGAGGCAGGGTGACAGCAGCACAAGGTGAGTGCGACTGTGTCTGGTTGGCAGGAGGTTGGGGGCTGCTCCAGGACAGAGACAGGCTGACAAAAAGACTCACGGTGAGCGTGTCAAACAGTCACAGCACATGGGCCTGACACGGCTCGGCTCTGTGCATCCATCAAAACTCCACCTCAAACGCTGAGTTTCTCTGTTATCTCAGTCAGCAACTGCGCTGCAGCTCCATGCACACAAATGAAAGGTATTCAGTGATAGAGATGTGCAAAAATGTAAAAGTAGTATGGATCATTTCAACAGCACACGTATCATTTTGCATTGATGCCGTCAGATCGAAATGAACAATTGAGACACTGTCAGCCATATTATCATTCTAAAAAAAACTTGATCAATAATACCTTGTAATATACAGGTATTTTGTATAACTGTACGAGTATCATTGTACCCATACAGTATATCAGAGATTAAAGGTATACTGTAATGTCCCTGCAGAGAAATGTGTCCTTTGCATTTGACCAATCTTTCAATGCTGCTGCCGTAAGAAGCAGTGGACGTCCGAGGACCCACCTCCAGATGTGGAGCCAGGGCGATGCTCAGAATCACCTGTCTGGAGGATTATCCTATTACCTTTAGCATAAATAAACAGTTTGCCATAAGTCTAGATCTGACCAACACAGTAGCACTTTCATATTGTAGCTGAGCATAAAAATAGTTAAGAAGCCGTAAAGCAAATGCTTCTCAGGTGTTACTTCTCAAATGTTTAGGTGCAATCCTCCAGACTTCCAGGGCTCTGACAGTTGCGAAAGGCCCTCCCTACTCGTGGCGCCTCTCTTCCTCAGGTTTGTGGGTGGTGAAAGTGGTGGTGGAGGCGACTGGAGGTGTCAGGATATGGTCTGTGGCGTCTTCCTGGTAACATCAGGCTCATCAGTAGTGGGTCACACTGGAGGCTTACACCTTAAACAACACACGGGGGTCTCCGCTGGGGCCTGCTCTGAGGATGAGTCACACACGCATCTGCTCCTCACATGTGTCGCACATTCCAAACAGAAAACAATTTTCAGGGAAAAGACTAATATAATATTGCTCCAATTAAATTACAGCGTGTTGATGAGGATCCTATTACCTGCTTACATTCTTATTGTATACCACTGACAGTGAATGAAGAAGAATTATTTCGAACCCCACTCTTAACCGGGTGATCCAGTAGTTTGGAAAGATAGGTTGTTGTGGCTCAACAATGCGGGACCCAACAAATGGACACCAGAGAAGGAAGAGAAGGTAAAGGTAGGTATTTATTATTCCAGGTAAATGGGTGGGTGGTTGGGGAAGCTGATGGTAGGGGAGCAGGCAGAATCACTTGGGTAAGTAGAAGTCCAGCGAGGAGCAGGGGAGCACCGGAGACAGGTAAGTAAAAATAAAAAAAACTATTTCAAAAACTCAGTAACTTAGTAAACAACTACACACACACACAGAAAAAGAGAGGGGGAATTCTTCCAAATTGCTGCCCGTCATCCTTGGCATTTCCTCAATGAGATTCATATAATAAGGTCGTAACTTGAAATAGTCTAACAGTCTGCGAAGTGAAAACCATTTCTGGCGACGATATTGTGAAGGTCACTGAGAAAATGTCAACAATGCAAAGCAGTAATCAAAGCAAAAGAAGAATCTATTTCAACTTGTTTTTTGTTTTAAAACATCATTCCATATGTGTGTCATTCATGAATCTGTGCTTTCAGTGAGAATCTACAGTGTAAATGGTCTTAAATAAAGAAAAAACAATACCTAAAAAAAGCATCTCCAAACCTTTGACCGGTAGTGTAGACGTAATTTGACCTCAATTCTTCAATTTACGGATTTGTAAATAGTGCGATTAGGGCTGGGTACCGTTAAACAAAAAAGTGTAGGTACTACTGGTATTGAAAAAAATCTGAATATCGAAAGCAGGTACCAAAAAAATATGAAAGTATCGAAAAAATACATCTTAAATACAGCTCAAATTAATGATACAAGTTTGAAAGGAATAGTATGTTAATGCTCTGTTTCTGTGTCTAGATGTTAGTATAGGTATTGAAAAAAGTCAAGTATTGTAAACGCAGCCCAAGTGACAATACACACACACCAGTTGAGGCCTTCATGTTATTAATGGCATTGCCAGTTTCCAACATTAATAAAGTGGTGCCTTAACAAACACAAAAATGTGAGATGAGAAAATGAAGAGGTGGGCACCATCTTTGTGCATCAATAATGGTCAGGGTTAGCCGTCTGCACAGAGGCTGCAGCAGCTTTCACTGTAACCACGGTAACAGACTCTGCCTGTCAAAGCTTCGGGTAAAGCGATATTACAGCCAATCAGTGACAGCACAACTTGAATGATTACAGTTGAATTTTAAACTTAAAATGAATCAATTATGAAAAAATAAAATAAAAATACAGCAAAACACTATATTCTACTGATATAGTAAAAAAGGTGTACTGATATACCTTTTCATGAGGTAAAACTTTCATTTTAAGTTTGCTTGAGGTAAAATGTATTCACTGCATTTGATCCCATACCTTCAATGGCACCGAGGCAACACAGTGACTGAACACCAAGACCCCGTCTCTAGATCTTGACTAGTTTGGCCAGGACTTCAGTTGGAGACTTATAGATTCTGTGTTATAGGTTGATGGGGGGAAACCCACCCAGCTATGGGGAGAAAAAGAAAACTCTGCACATAAAGGCCTCGCGCGACCCATACATTTAACCCGTGGACCGCTCTTGCTTTGAGGTGTGAGTGTCGTGGTCAGGGTTACACGCGCTGAATGACAAATGCCTAGTCCCCAAAGTTCTAGCCAGTCACTTTATTCTCATCAAATCAAGGTTGATCTGTTTATTTACTAATATAAATCTAAATGGTATTATAGAAGATAAATATAGCAAGCCGTTTTCCTACACCAATGTATGCATTTCTTTAATATTTACTGTACATTATGTAGGGCAGAAACAACAATTGGGGATGAAGGATGTTGACCTGTTGCCTATGGGCGACGAGCTCTAATCGCCGCAGGCCTGTAATTGCAGTCTGAGCTGAATGAGGAGCCCAGTTACAGCAATAGGATCAATGTTTATTGTGTGGATGAGCCGGCAGTTGTGTCTGAATCCACTCGAATGAGGCTTTTTTTGGGGGGGGGGCCTATTAACATAAGAGTGGTGCTGGGACAACAGTTAATCCCTCCATGCTGAGCCACAGGTGGAAACAAAACAGAGTGGGGATGTTTTTAGGGTTATTAACAGGAAAACTAATGTAGTGGGTCTGAGTCATGCTGGGCTTAATATGGACCATGTCTATAGGCCTTAGGTAAACCTTTCTCCAGGCACCATCTTCTGCTGAGGACCAGACCAACCGCCTTGGTGTGAAATGTTCTGCTTTTATTTAGAACATATAGTTCACATACATGGTGGGAATAGGCCTATCCCGTTTCAGATCATTTGTATGAATCTCTTTCCCTCTCTCTTAAAAAAATAAAATAAAAATGCTAAAAAGGCTTAAATTGAAAAATATAATAGTTGGCACTGACTATCGACTCTGTAAAGTGCTCAATTGGTTGCAAAGTGTCTGTTGACGTCGTTGCTCGTGTCGAGGGAAACGGCCCGCATGCACGTATGGGATCACGGGGCTTTGTGAGTGCGCGCTGCTCACAGCCCGGTGCGGGGATTCCTGTGGACTCCTTGTGCGCCTCTTTAGTGCAAAGTCCTTTCTTCCATTAGTCGGGACTCTTTATGTTATCCGCACTCTGCCACGGCCTCAGAATACAGCAGAGCAGCTTCACGCCGAGCTTTACAGGCTCCGAGTGAAAAGCTTGGTCTTTTGCCTTGGCTGAAACGAGGCCACTGCGCAATCAGTGCATTTCAAATGAGAAAGAGCTGCTTTTACCAGAGTCAAAGGAGTTTCTAACAGGTGGAGAGGGGAATTAGCCTGGGTTATTCTATAAACTCCCGGGCACTGCTGTTCACTGCCTTATGGGCCCTATAGCTGTGAGTGTAAAACCATAGCCTAACTTCAGTTGCAATACAGATCGCAGCTTAGTCTGTTTAATTCATGCTATATTTGTATGCGGTCAAGTGAATCAAATTGTCTTTGCAATTACAGTGGTAACGAATATGATTGTATCATGATGATGTGTAGAGGTCCTTACAGTTTAGCCATGGAGGCGGGTCCTGACAGAGCTCGGGCCTAGGGGCGGGGCCGCGCCATGTGACACAGTATTCCATTAAAGACCGAGTCCAGTGCAGCGCCAAGACTTTCTCTGCATTGCCTTTCACCCATTCACTGCTACTTGTCAGTCATTGTCTCTCTCGGTGTCTCGCCGCTTCGAACTGGTTCCACACCTGATCCCCACCACCCAGCTTCAGACCCGCCGGGCCCCGAGCACTGTCAGTGCAGTCAGGCTGAGGACGCAGCCGCTGGAGTCAGAGGCTACTGATGTGATGCGCGCTTTTGCTCAGTAAAGTTCAGACCAGGAGCAGGTCTGACGCTGGAACGGCTCCTTTCAGATCCTGCATTTGCCCCGCTCTGGAAACGGACATGGCCTCGTCGGGGTCGTTGGACTCGGTGACATCATGTGGCCGGACTGCAGGTGCAGGGGGCCCAAAGAGTCTGGCCTTTTCTATAGACCGGATTATGTCCAAAAGCGCGGAGCCGCGGCCTACTGAGGACGGCCGCCCGCTGTTGGGTCTTTGTGCCCCCATCCCGTGTATGATCCCGTTGCCTCCGTTGGGCTACGAGCTTCATTCCTGTCGCCTCATGAACTATTCCGAGCTTTGGCGGGCAAGCGTAAGGGGCACGCTCTGCGGCAAGACAAACTGTGGCGCGTGCGCAAAACCGGAGTCCAGCTTGAAACAGCCGCTGCTCTCGTCCAGTCGGGTGGTCAAACCGCAGGTCGTGCACCAAGCGGTGGCTGTGCCAGGCTCTCTGTACTACTTCAATTACCTGGAGTCTGCATACCCGCACCACGAACTTTTAGGCGGGCCATGGTCTCATGCATCTCTGGCCGCGCAACAAAGGTTACTGCTGCGTGACAGCGCCAAACTTTCCTCGGACAAATTGCCTACACCTCAATATCCCCATAAGGAACACCTGCCCGGGCAGCTGGACCAGATAGTCAAGGACCACGTTCTGAGCACGGACAAGAGCACCAACAAGACGCACGGCAAAGTCAATAGCACCAACACAGATGGGAAGCCCAAAAACTTTACATGTGAAGTGTGTGGCAAGGTACGGGGACATACATGTTCTATCATTAATGTATTGAAGTTACTTAATGAGTAATAATAATAAGTATTTTATGTGATGACAATACTATCTGTTGATTGCTGTCGTGTGCAGATCAAAGCTTCCCAATCCCTATTTCTTTTTTAGTTAGGTCTATGTCACGCTAAATCTAAATTAATTTCCTTGACCCTTGAAGTTTATGCGCTTGAAAAAAAAAGAAAGAAAGAAACTGAGCGTGTTGTGTCCTTGTACAGGTTTTCAATGCACACTATAACCTGACCAGACACATGCCTGTGCACACGGGCGCGCGGCCCTTCGTGTGTAAAGTGTGCGGGAAAGGCTTCCGTCAGGCCAGTACTTTGTGCAGGCACAAGATCATCCACACACAGGTAAGAGCTGCAGCTTCACCACGGCTCCACTCTGGGCTGCTCTAATGTCCGTGTGTTCACAGGAGAAGCCTCATAAGTGTAACCAGTGCGGAAAGGCATTCAACAGAAGCTCGACGCTCAACACGCACGTGCGCATCCACGCAGGTTACAAGCCCTTCGTCTGCGAGTTCTGCGGCAAAGGTTTCCATCAAAAAGGTAGCTTAGTCTAATATTTGTTTTTGTTTGTTTTTTGTTTAACGTCAAGTTTATTTTCGATTGAGGATTTCTTCTTAGCCATGTCTTTTTTTATTTCCTTGGCCCACTATGGCAGAGCCTGTGCAATCTTTCTAAAAAAAAAAAAAGCTCGTGGAATTAATTTTTTCAAGGAAAATAACAAAAGAAACACAAAATAAATAGGCCAACCTAAACAAACGAACTAGGCTAAAGGAGGGAAATTACATAATTGACACAACAATGATTTTTAAGAAATAGCCAAATAAAATAAAACGTGTTTAACCCTGCGCTCCAACTATTATTTAGCGATGTTTCCAAACGGAGAGGGTATAGGCTGAGCACGGTCCCAGCGGATGTGAAGGAATTCCGGGACTGAGGACCATATGCTGGCGCTCATCTCTGGAACCCCAGTGAATAGAGAGGTAATTGCGGGCCATGGAGATGACGCGCTCAGTGGAAATAGGACATGTCACGTCCATGGACTAATCCTGCTCCGGGACGGGTGCATTTGCTCTGGGTCAGCTACCCGGACCTCGGCTACGACGGGAGTCGGGGTTTTGCGGAGCTTGATTTTGAAAAAGTTTGACAACTTCTTGACTCTCGCGCGCAGAGCCCTGATTAGCGATGCCTATCCGAAGGGAAAGCAAGATGGCCTACTGTTTTATAACTGTATTAATCCGGGCAGTAAAGCTGTGCAGAAATATTACCCTATTATTATTATTATTATTATTATTACAATGTCGAGGCATAAAAAACAAAACAATCGACACACTTTTTTCTTCTTCTTTCAACTGCTAATATATTTATCTTGACCAAAATAGGCGATTACGCGCTTAAATAAATAAATAAAAATATAGGCCTATGTAATAATATAGCCTAATAAATAATAGGCTATATAATAATATAGGCCTATGTCACATCAATCTCAATTGCTTTTGTTCCATTTCCGCCTTTCCTTTTTTAATGCGTGCAGTAGGCTATTTCAGCTCATTTCGGAATGCTCTCCTCCACCAGGGAATTACAAGAACCACAAGTTGACGCACAGCGGGGAGAAGCAGTACAAGTGCTCCATCTGCAACAAGGCCTTCCACCAGGTCTACAACCTGACGTTCCACATGCACACGCACAACGACAAGAAGCCCTTCACCTGCACGACCTGCGGCAAGGGATTCTGCCGCAACTTTGACCTGAAGAAACACATTCGTAAATTGCACGACAATAACTACTCTGCGCCGCCCGAAGGTGCGCGGGACTTGCCCAGCTGAACAGACGCGCCGCACCGGGGGAGAGGGAGAGGGAGGGGGGAGGCACGCGGACACACAGAGACTATGTCAACACACATCTTTATATAAGGACTTGAATTCTTACGCTTCATGCGCTATGTTTTTTGTTTTGTTTTTGTATTATTATTCCAACTGTGGCAGAGGGATCACTTGTGTTTTAAGCATCGACTAGGACCGCAATATTGCCTAGATAGGCGACGTCGTGCACATTTCCCCCACAATGCAACAGCTGGATAGAGGACGGGTTTTGCCTTTTAAAAGTGAAAAGCATTCGATGTAGACTGGGCAGACGTGTATGTGTAATTAAACAAATGAAATGTTATTTAAAAGCTCTTTGAAGCACATTGCCATAATGTATATTTCACAAACATAATGTGAATGAGTAAGTTATATTAAACTTGAATGTGGAACACAGTTTTTGAAGATGTTTGAAAATAATAAAAAAACTTATAGTAAAAAATTATTTGGATGTTTTTCTTTTTTTTATGTATAATGTTATTATTACATTTAGCCTAGCCCATTTGCCCATATGTTTTAGGGTTGTCACTTGATTCTGTTTAAGAGCATTTCAGGGGCGAATAGACAAACACAATCTTTTTAACTGCACTCTACATTTACAGAATCACTGAAAACACACTCCATTGTCCCATTTCCATAGCTACTGTAAATTCGTATTTGGGAGGGTTTTATTGTTTGTAAAATTTGAGCAACGAGTGCCTGTTGAATAATCCACATTGCAACCTTACGCTCAAAATCAGAACGTCAAAAAGTGATTGTTCACGCGTGTTCCGGTTACCGCGCGCTCCACATTTATTGACGGACACGATCTTAATAATCTAACATTTACTCTCGAGTGTGGTAATGGTGCAAATGATGAAGAACGGACACTTCACACAGAATTGCATTAAAGAGCTAAGCGGCCTCGTGAGGCTGCTGGAGGCGCGCGCTAATCGAGCACTCGGGCCGCTCGTCCTCGGGGCCCGTCCTAATAGGGCCCGGTGTATTCCGCGCACGGTCCCTGGAACAATATTATCCCTGCACACATTCACCAAGAGCGCTCTCCGTGCTCCCCAATGGCGCGCTTTCTATTAACAGGCAATTAACCGCGCGCTCAGCAGCAGCAGCCCGGCACACACACACGAGCGCGCATCTCGGCCGCCACACGTACGCGCGCACTCACAGGTGACAAGAACGTATGGAGCGTCATCATGAGTAAAGAGGAAAACACTTAAAGTAGGTCTATAGACTTCAGCTCAAGTTTTACCGGTTATTGATGACGAACTGAATCACGGCCTTTCGCTGCGGTTATATCAGTTATATTATGATCAATGGTTGATTGGTTGCACATTGTAACAATATAATGTTATTGGTAAGTCTGACCACGCGCACACGGGAAAACAGCACCACCACGTGACAAAAGACTCATTTACACAGTGCATTTGACAAGTAAGGGGTCACGGTGTCACACATAGCAGTCTACAGTAAATGGTTAATC
The DNA here is from genome assembly GCA_021464625.1 of Proterorhinus semilunaris. Lineage (NCBI taxonomy): Eukaryota > Metazoa > Chordata > Actinopteri > Gobiiformes > Gobiidae > Proterorhinus > Proterorhinus semilunaris. Next base: position 14,533,708 of record CM038344.1, read on the forward strand.
CACAAGAAGGAAAATGTTCTCTTTCAGTGCAGCATGGTTGATGTGAACGTTTTACTGGAGCATTGCTATTTGACAAAACCATGCCATAGTCATTTTTAATTATAATGCCCTGTTCCAGTTTACTTTGTTGATAGATTCATTTATACCATGTTTACAAGTCAGAAATGAGTAGCTATAAAATCTACAGGGCAGGCACACTTTAGGGAAATCTGTAAATCTGAGATCATCTTGAAACGATGCTGTTGGATCTTAGGTCTCAACTATTCCCAGCATCAACGTAATGTTTTCACAAGGTTATGTGTACACTTTTCATTGTCCCAGCAACAACTATTTGAGCACACTCCTGTCTGTGAACTGTGCCGTTTTTTTGGAATATGACAAAGAGGTTCTGTTCACCGCAGATGATGTGAGCACAGACTGGCCTTTTCACTGCAGCACTAACATCTGAGCAGTGGCGCACCGTGCACTGCGGCTTTGATGAGGCGTGTGCACGTGAGCCCCCGCAGTAATCATCTGTCAACAACAAGAGGCCATCCACGAACAACCCCCACCTCAGTGAATCCGAGCCAGCACAAAGTCTGGCCGGGACAGGAAGAGAAGAAAGAGCGGGACTTTTGTGTGTGCTGAATTGGTGGTAAATGGAGATTAGCGGGGAGCTTTAGCGGCGCGCACAAGTGCCTGATGAGGAGCGCTCCGTGAAAAGGACCAATTAAGTCTACCAAATGTTAACTTACATCAGTTTCCCCACAGTTTAGCCCACATGAAACTCCAATTAAAGCATCCCGGTTAGCAGCTTTTTCTGCTGAGGGGTGTGAGGGCCACAGAGCCACTTTCCCACAACATCTGAGCAGCACCATTGTCCACCCCAGCCACTGCCCACACCATCTGAGCAGGAATACCAATGAAGCTTCCAGAAACTCAGCCATATTTTTGTATTAAAATAAATGCAGAGGGGTACATTTTCTCAGCACTTTTTATAATAATGCTCTTTCCCCCCCTTTTCTTTATTAATATGATGCATTTCTGTCCCAATTTAATCCAAAGCTGAAGACAAATCCTTAAAACCTAAGTAACCCATACGTCAGCTTAACAACAGGTTAATTGTAATGTCTGGTACAAATAACAACCCAATGAGAGCTCCTACCATGTTTTGAACGTGTACCACACAAAAGTAGTTCCACACAAAAGAAGCCATAACCATGTGCACATGTTTGTTTCTTGGTTTAATTGCAGTCGAAGCAAATATTGAGCAGGAGCTGCTCAGAGGCTGCCCTGCCACAGCCCCCCCCCTGTCCTTGTTAGAGCACACTCAGGAGATGCCACAATGAGCCGGGCTCCATTGTAAGAAGTGAGGGGTTAATGAGCTCCGCTCTGAGCTGCTTCTCTCAAATCTACCCAAAGGCAGGACTGAATACAAGAGCGCTGTTTAAGTCGCTATGTTGAACAACACAAATCTCATCATGTGGCTGATCTCAGTGCGGCAGCAGTGGATGTGGACTGTGTGAACAGCCTGATGTTTCTGAGAACTTGATACTCAGTCCTCATTTATCATTAACATGAAGTACAGCCGGTGTTTTGTTGCAGGCCAAGGGCAATGCAGTCAGAATCAAACCAATGTGTAGACGTAGCTATACCGGGTATTTCATTTTTGCTAACATATTGGATGTGACAATATGAATGTCAAAAGAACACATATTCCATTAACTACGTACATCAGTATATCCTGTGAGGCTAATTACAAGCTCATTATTGTGTGCCTCTTTGTCCTGCACTGATCTGCCCCTGCTCTCACTGCACTGAGCGCTCACAAACGCTTTAACCCTGTGTCCCATTGTGCTGTGGCTGAGTAGATTTGGGATGTCCGGTCAGGACAAATCTCTTTGACCTTACACCGCTCTGGTGGGAACCTCCTCTGGGCCTTTCAATGGACAACATCACGCCCCCTAGAAGAACTTAGAAGGCCTCTGCTTTACTAACTAGTTCTCACACATTCACATACTCTACAGTCTTCTCCAGAAAATGTTAGTGCTCAAACACAGAAACCATAAATGGAGAATTTGCTTTTGGCTGTGGTATGTCTGACCTGATATACCTTTAGTATGTTTTAGTTGATTACTGGACATCTCAACAATTAATTTGCTCCTTTCACCCGCAAAGCCGTCAGAATCACCAGGGACCCTACGCACCCATCACACAGTCTCTTCAGAGTAATGCCTTCTGGGAGGAGACTGCGGAATCTACGGGCCAGGTCCAGTCGACTTAAGAACAGTTTCGTACACAAGGCCATCGGGAAGCTGAACTCCCTGCCCTCCCTCCCACCCCTCTTCCCCCACCCCCCGCTCCACAATCAAGGATGAGAGAAATATAATTTCAAATCAGTCACATGGTTTGACAAATAAAGCAATCTTGAATCTTGAATCTTGAATACATGATATAAAGTTTGCATCAGGAGAGACATCTGGCATCTGTCACCATTATTTGTACACAAATAATAGTGTACAAATATAACCTTGAAGATATGGATCTTCAAGGTTTGATGACTGTTGTACTAATTCACATTATAGCAGAGCAACACAGACACAAATAGAATGGCTGGGTTTATTGTGCCTTTTCTTAAGTACAAACAAGCTCTGGCTGTGTCTGAGACTGCTGTCTGCAAAAGTCCTCTCATTAAAGAGCAATCAGGGACTTCATTAAGCCGTAAAGATGAGCTCTGGGTGCATCAAGTGCTGAAGATAAATCGATCAGAACAAAAAGCCCAAGTACAAACACACAATCCTACATGTTCTTTCACTTTCAGCCGGCTTATTGCACACGTCAATGTGAATAGCACCACACAATCCAACTTTACCAGGCGACCGCAGAAAGACATCCGCTGAAGCACGATCGATAACAGGCACTGAAGTGGAATTCAGTCAGCCCCGCCAACCGCTGTGAATGTTCTGAAAGCAGAGGCAGAGGTGGTACATTTAAGTCCGTGAAGCAGAGAATGTTCATATTAGACAGAAGTCTTTATTCATATAAGCTTATTTCAAAAAGGGACTATCTCAATCGTTATAGTATTAGTCAGGATTATCCAGTGACTTGTTGAACGTCATTAGATTGAAGATGATTTAGGATGCTGGGGGAAAACAGAGCAGCGCCCAAGAGAAAATCCACCCAGACACGGGGAAAACCTGCAGTGCAAACTCCACTCATAAAGGCCACACACAATCCTGGAATTTAACCTGGGGCCTATTTGTTGTGAGGCAAGAGCCATCGAGCTGCCGCACGGGCGAATGTTTGGAAATTGAGGAGGTGCATGGGCGCAAAACACAATAAACAATATATAAATTCATCATATGAAAAACAGACTCCCACTGAGATTTTACAACTCATCACAAGAAAATACTGTTGCCGAGTCTGTGGCAATGACTGCAGGGAAATTGCTTGACACTGAAAATAAAACGAGACACAGTAACAATAAATTGTGGTATTTGCAATTTAAATTGTGCTGACAGTTGATAGAGATCTGTGTGAACTGTCCTGGGTTAGACTCCAAACAAATGCACCAGACTGTAGTGAGAAATAGCAGGCTGCAGGAACTGAGCACGCCCCGCTGCCCCTGCTACAGCGCCGCATAGCACTGAATGTAACACAGCCTACAATTATCCATTATCCAGTCAACTCCAGTCAACACTTTACCATTTACAGGACTTAAGGCCCAGCCAATTATCTGTGAAGCATCTCAGCAGGCATCAGCAATGCTGTGCTATTGCATAACATGCGCCTCCAGACTCCTGGGCAACGGGATGGGACTCTAGAGCAGGACTTTGTCCAGAAGGTGACAGTCGAAGGTGAGTTCACACATCAAAAATAAATAAAATGACTCAACAAGTAAAGATTATGGTCTTCACACATTTCTAAAATAGAGGATCAGAAAATTAACATTTAACAATATAAACTCCACTTAACCATACAAGAAACTAGCAAATACATTGAATGGCCATTGGTCAACTTGAAAATGTGAAACATTAATGTACAGTAAAAGGTAACAAGTAGATAAAATACAACTTGATGTATTAGTTTTTGTAAAGCAGAGTCTACAGCAGGGCTTTGTGTGTCATTAGGCACAACATTGTATTCCCCTAAAGAACATGTATTGCAGCAGAGTAAGTGATGAATGTAACCTGGTTCAAAGAGTCATAGATGAACTTGATATTGCTCCCACCAGCCTGTCTTTTCAGGATTCAACCTACTGCCCCATCCCTCCCCCGTTCCTTAAATACTGCCCTTGACCTCATGCACTTGTCCCTGTCCCGCTCTCTACAAACCCCCCTCTGCACCAGTCCATTTCAGTCCAGACTGGTTCGTTCACCAGTGGCCAGTGGCTACTGAGCGTTCACCCTGAGGGCCAGAAGGACTGACCCCAGCTGAGAAGCCTGGGCAGCTGCCAAGCACGGGCCGTCTCAATCCCCCCGTCTGGGTGATTGCATTTGTCAAGCCGCCACTCTGTGTCAGTGCAGCACTGATCACCACAATTATGGGTTAAGTGAGGAGGGGCGGACATCCTGGAGGAGCAGGCGTTAACATCTGGTCACAGGCAGGTGAACTCAAGACACAAATACAGTCTAATGCAATACACATACTCAGAGCAAATATGAGAAGCTTTAAGAATATGAATCAAATCTGCTTCGTTATCTGTAACATGGGCTCCCTCTAGTGCTTGATGCATATTACTGCATCAAGCACTGAAACAGTATCTTACATCTGTCTAATGTTACTCTATCCAGTGTCTACACTTATGCCTCTCAACCAGAGCAATTTTGTAATACATTTTTAAAGGTTAAATAAAATCTAAATGTCAAATTGAGTGCCAATCCAATCCAGACCTTCTTCATTGGTTGTCCAGTGCTGTCACCACCGGTCCAAGTGCTTAGGAAAATTTGAACAGAGAATTGAATGCTTAAATGTCTTTAGTCTAGTGCACTTTGATGGAAACATTTGTTATTATCTATCCATCATCACCATTACCCATATTTAGGCCACTTCTGTTTTAAAATAAACTGAGTAAAATTGATTCTGACCTCGAGTAGACTATACCATCTTTACCCCTCTGGTTGAGATGGCATCCAGGGAGGACAAACAGATTCAGGTGTGGCCTGTCCACCCCTTCCTCACCTCTGGTGGCACTAGCAATGCAGTGGCACACTGGGCTATGTGGTCAATGTAATAATGGCCATTCTTACTTTCTTTTGGCAGGGTTAGCCTGAGTAGTTAGGCTAGGCCGGGGAGGTAGGCCCATGTCTTTATTTCTTCCAGATTTGTCCTTTGTTCCAATGGCTGGCTGAGTATCAAAGGGATGGGGACCTTTACCCAGCAGAAAGACCTCCCAGGCTGGGACAGACTCCTCCACAGAAGCCCAGTATCTTCTCTGGAATAAAGACACAGATAATTCAGATAAGATTTACCCTCATGGTCCGAGGTGATGACAGAGCACTGTCCTGATACCTCCAGAGTGTTCAGGTTTGATGATGATAACTGAGCTTCTCTTAGACTCTGCTCTATCTTATCGAGCTCCTGCACAGACAAAGCACCTTTATTTATGGTTTCTACAAACTCTGTATCGTCAGTTACCTGTACTAGTGTTTGATTCCTGGAGTGGGCCACCTCAGCCTGCGCCCTCAGCTGGCTGCGGTGGTCTCTTATGTGCAGTCTGCGCTCTTCCATACGCTCCAGTAGGGCGCCTCTTCTTTGAAGGCTACACGAATGTTACAAACACATCAACTCATCAACTTTCTTTGGTGTCTGTGAGTTAGCTGAACCTTACTCTTAAAGGCATTTCCTTGTGAGAAAAACGCAAAGACTTGCAGTGTAACTTACATTTGTTCATATGTATTGTTCAAATCCATTTGCCTCAGAGGTAGATTTAAAGATATTCTAATTTCCGTGAAAGCGACGTCAATCTGTGTATCATTGTGGATGCATGACACATAGCCTAGGCGCTTTAAACGGAAGTGAAAGATTAAAAGCTACAAAGGAGGTGTAACTATCCAAAACAGTGCACATTACTGGACCTTGAGAAGCCTTCATTAGAAGATCACGGTCAAGCCGCATTATGCATCTCTTTTTACCGACCAAAGGGCCTCGGGCTAATTGTCCAAAGCGATGTGATTTTATTTTGAAAGCAAATCCCGTACACTCAGCACATCTATCAAGCATTGAACTTTCTGTTAGTCCGTTGCCGTGTGGTTCCCATAGCAATCCTGGCACAAGGTTTTTTGCTGCCTCCTACTGGTATACCATTGACTTGCTATGTTGTTTCTCCCCAGGTTATATAAAATGGGTGGAAAAATAACACCGCATGACAAATATATTTAAATGGCATACATATTTTTTTGCTTTAATACCATCTGAATTTTTTTTTATTTGCATGGGGACCACAGGCGCAAACGAACTGAACCCATAATCTGGAGTGAAGCATAGTTTTTGTCAGATTAACCTGTTACCTGCCACTTTAGGGTTAGGGTTAGGATTAGGGTTAACAATTATTTATATCCAAATCTCAAAGCGTATTGACTGTAGAGCTTACATCCTATATGCCAGTGTGCTACGTCATTTGAAAGCCAAGACCTTCTAGTTTGTGTGAGATCTGTGTGAGCGAAACACAATTTGCCGTTCCCAAACCTAATCATATAACCTTGAATATGGTTGCCTAACTGATCGGGGGGACGGCTGCAGGTTAATTTGGTTTGCACACACAGTCCCCGTAAAATAAACAAATAGTTAACCAAGTAAATTGAGTTGAGGACCCAGTTGAGGAGTCGTCTGTAAATGTCTGTGAGTAAATGTGAAGAATTGTCAAAAGGTGGGTGACAAGGTGGGTCCTAATAATTTGCATTTTGGTGTTTATATCTCATTAGATATTTGGAATTTGGTCACTGGGCGACAGTAGCTTCAGGCAGAGCTTCCGCTACTCTACTGTTGTTGTACCCTTGGGCAAGACACTGTCACTGAGGACCTAAAAAGAGACCACTTTGCATGGAGGCCTTTTTATTTTATATGTATAGCCTATGTAACCAAATAAGAAATCAATAAAATACAACGTTGTAAATCTTTGAATCGATTTAAGCTGTTGTTCTGTGTCAAAAAAATAAATTTCAGTCTGTTTATACATGCCTCTATAGTTTTAAAGTTTTTATAGTTCATTATTTACCTCTGCCAAGTTTTATGTTCCATGTTTTATGTTGCACGATCGCACCAAAGAAAATTTGTGAACCTGTCCTCTCACAATGGCCTTAAAACCAGTTCGTATTCTGTGTGTGTGTGTCTGTATGCACGGGGCATTAATGAAGCATAATATAGATCTCCCCTTCAAGTGTCGTTTCTGTTTATTGTTACTGCCATCATTCCCCAAAACCACCATACATAACAATAACTTATAATGATGCCTTGAAGTGAAGTGAATATCTTTTAAAAGCACACTTGTACAAATACAGATAGTTGTCGTGTAGGGCTGATGTTGAGCAGCCAATCAGAAGAGCCTAGAAGGAGTCTTTGGTTAAAAAAAAAAAAAGAAAAGTTCCCAAAATCCAAATGCAGAATGCTATCTTCAGTCTTGACAAGTGCTCTCGCTCTCTCTTTCTCTGTTTTTTTTGTTTGTTTGTGCTGTGGGATATAAAGTTTTCATTTAAATCAAAAGCACAATTCATCTGACGCCATCGATCACAGAGGTACAGGATATTCTCAAAGGCAAGTCGATGTGTCGGGTCACAGTAGTTACTTTTACAGATATTGTCATGGACCATAAACCCACCACGAACGAGAGTCAAAAAGTGGGATTACTGTATATGTACACAAGGCTTCGAGGTCAACTTGAGTTCACAAGCACAGACACAGAACCAGTTCAGTTTTGGGCAGTTTCTCTGAGCGACGCAAGCCCTTCACTCTGTGTTGATGAAAGTGTCAAAGACTGTCCATGAAAACCACAGCAACCAAAACAATCGGTCCCAGTTTATACTAGGGCTGTCACGATCATCACTATATCAATTAAATGTTGTGCTCAAAATGTATCATCAGTACATTTATCCACCCCCCCACAGGCATTATAAGGGCTTCAATAATATCGTTTATCGTTATAGTTTCCTGCCTCGTGTATATAGAATTGTATACATTATACGATCAAAATCTGTTTCTTGTACAACCAAAAAGACTTTAATAACATATGATCTTGATAACTGCATATTTTGAGCTAGGCCACACTGACCCACACACTGCGTTCATTTGAAGATACACATTGATACATGTTGAATAGCACTGAAAAACCCCAACAATTTACCCACCAGGTAAAACCCCTTGTGTGTTTAGTCAATGGCATTTACAGGATGCATTACACCAGTCTGAATTCTGAATCTGTGCTTGTCTGTCAGAAGAAAAAAAAACAAAAAACTGTTGCATCACCATTTGTTTATGACGTTGAATAATGTAAAATCTCCCAAGTATGGGTTTACATGGCATAGCAGCATAGAAGGACATGATTGAGCTATTGATTACTGCTGTGGTCACTGAAGCAGCATGGGGTGGGCAGCCACGAAGAACATGTACAAAATCACAAAAGTTATTATGATAAGGATATATTTATATATGTATACATACAGTATTACCATATATTATAAAAGCATATTGTGAATTATACAAACAAATAAGAATTTCACAGTAGCAGTTGTTACACCACCTAAGAGTCCTTGACGTCGAAGGGACTAAATTTAGAGCGTCAACAGAAAAGCTGAAGTGATGAGTAATCAAAATTGTAACGTGTCCCGTAAAAGTTACATACATTCATTGGCCACTTAATTTGAAACCATGTATGACACATGATGGGCATGACTTAACCAACCATGAAATGTTATTTTATTTTCTAAGGACATGTTTGTGTGAAATAGGAATGCTTATTGCATCATAGCACTTTTTGCCAATCACTTGCTAGCATTCAAGTTTGTTATGTCGGGCCATCATGTTTTGTCACTGGGTCAATTGCAGAGGAGTTACTATGAAAGGGAGCTATCCTGTAATGCCGGGCTAAACATTTGACCTGTTCCTACGTACTATGTACGTGTAGAGGAATTTAAATAGTGTCATGTCATTGAATTATTAGATATGGATGACTAAAATATGATCAAGTGTCACTAATAAAATGGCCAGGAAGTGTGTGAGAAATGTGAGAGATGACAGGCAACATTGTTTACCACCAGCAGGTGGCAGGATGAGCATGTACTTTCACACAGTTAATTAAAGTCCGAAGCTGTGGAATGTTGAAACCAGCTGGAGTAAATGAAGTCCGAGCGACTGTAGTAGAGGCAGTAACACTGACATTTTAGTGCAAACAAGAACCGACAAAAAAGTGTTTCTCGTTGCCTATTGTCATTGAACTGAAAAGCGCAGGTGCAGACCCTTCAGTAGAAGAACTTTTAGACATAAAATGGCGAAAAAAATAAATATCAAAAACTTTTATCAGTGTAAAAAAGTAATCAGGTTATTTTAACCAAGAGTCTGGCAAAAAGGCCTCAAAAAGTCTTGTCCACATAGTCCAGGGGTGTTTCCTCCTGTGTCAGAGCAGAGCCTACATACTCTGAGCCATGTCTGTGATGGAGTGTATCCCCCTCCTGTCTGTGGACACCACACTGTCCTGACTGGAGACCAGGCTGAGCATAGCCCTGTACAGGAACTCGTACTGATCCTGCAAAACAAGGAACACAATGTAAATTCATTATGGGGAAAAAGTACTTCAAGTTTAGTTTTGTGTGAAAATGTAAATGTAATGATGTAAATATTGTAAATAATAGCTCATAGTAAATAATAGCTCAAATAAATAAATCAAATCAAATCAAGTTCAAGTGTAAAGGTGGCAAAGACTGTAGAGCACTGTTGCAGTCCCTGTGATACATTTCCTTATACAGAGGCTGTTTTGTTTCCCCTATATACATTTACAACAAATGTACAACAAGAGCAAGAAGCTTCTGAATATAGATGCAAAAACATGCTCAACGCAATCACCTCAGTCCAATCGAGATTATTTAAATCTATACGTGGCCTACGCAAACATGTTGGCCACGTTCACACTCAAATCAGCTGTATCAATAGAAATTAATAAAAGATTCTAATGGCAGTAATACGTATTAAATGTGGAAATCCCACAAATTCTCTAATAACAATAATGATAAACGTTTCGTACTATTTGAACTTGTCACCGTTGTGTAATATCTGCCATTGTTTAAATTTCGTTGTATTTGTGATCCAGGAGATTTTAGGCTTAGTGTTGCAGTGTGTGATACCCACAATGTCAGTGAAGACTCCTGGCCTCATGAGATTTATCATCTTGGCCACTTGATAAACATCTATGACGCCTTCACTCTCCAGCTGCTGGGACAGAGTGGTGAGTGCACACAGCAGGCCGGCTGACACTGCGCCCAGCCTACACACCAAACACAGAGGAAATAGAAATCAATTAATTTCTGTCGTAAACGACCACAATGCTCCATAATTTGGTTTCCATATTATGTTGTAAAAGTGTATCATCTACAACACAAGGTGACAGCCAAAAAATGGTCAGGGGTTTCTCAACTGATTTAGACTAATTTTGGTGTTCTGAGTCCAAATATCACATGCATTTTGCTCTATCAGGTCAACTTTTTGAGATACAGCCATAGTGTTACGGATTACGTACGACTACGTTATCAAAATCGATTTTTAAAGCATTTCTGTAGCAAAAAATCCTGACCTGATTGAGCAAAACCAAGGTCATTTTCGGACTCAGAGCATCAAAATTAGTCTAATTCAGCTGGAAAACCCTGGACTATTTTCAAAAAATATTTTTTTGTTACCCAGTGTACAATAATGTGATTTACCCTGTCTCCAAATTCTTAATGAATTAGTAACTAATCGAATCGGTCAATATAAAATATGTCCAGAAACAGAATCACAGAGAGTCATGCATGTACGTACGGTATATCAAATATGGATGCCCAGCGAGTGTTTTTACATGTGTGTAAGTGAAGGTGGCAGCGTGAGGCTCCTGAGGTCACCATCACATTGTAACAGCTCCTCTATCATTAGTATTCCTGTCAAAAGCAGAGCTCAAACCACAACTAACAACCCACGGCTGGCTGAATAATGAGCATGCACACAATTAGGCCAGACCCCCTAACTGACACTCTCGGAGGTGCTGTAGCCGCCTGCACCATAGCAACCAGATGAAGAGCTCAAATAGTCACTTTGCTTCGAGAGGAAGCGACAAGCCATCTCCATTATTCTAATGAATAAACATGAGGGGGGGCTTCTGGATTAGAGTGTCATTCAGTAGTGCAAATGTATGTCAATACTAAAGACACTTTGATTAGGTGTAATTGGACAGTTTCTAGGGTGGGAATATGTTGCCCTTATGAATGTATGCAATTGTGTTTTGGAGTAAATTAGTCAAAGCTCTGAACTTGGGGCGACGGTGGCGCAGATGGTAGAGTGGGTCGTCTCATGATCGGAAGGTCATGGGTTCGAATCCCGCCTCCTGAAGGTGCACACTGTCATTGTGTCCTTGGGCAAGACACTTCACCCACCTTGCCTCCAGTGTCTGCGTACATTGGTGGCATTGGTACATTGGGTGAGAGGTTCCTTGCTGTAAAGCGCTTTGAGTGCCTAATGTAGGTGGAAAAGCGCTATATAAGTTGAGACCATTTACCATTTACCATTTGTCAGGCACACTGGCTATGTGCAACATAGATAGACCTTGACCAGAAGCGTAGCTAATATACAGGAGTAGGACTTTATATTGAGGAATGTTGCATCATCAAAGTGGCCTGCATTATACCAAAAATGATAAGGCTGAGAACCTTTGCGAGGGTAATTGTCTTGTTATTCAACTGTGTTCGTCAGTCCAATGTAGTGGAATCGAGACAACAGAGGTAGTGAAAGCAGAGGTCACAGACTTGTAGGTGCACATACTCATCATGGACGATAGTGGGTCCTTCTCCGTTGGCTGCCTCCTCCTTTATCACGTTGATCAGTTCAAATGTGCAGCGGAGTGGGGCATCAGGGTTGGGCCACTTGGGGCATTGAAAATGTCGCACTTCTAACACATAGTCATCCTGGAGATGAACACAAATCAGACATTTCACGTATATAGTATATGCATCTTAGTTATTATCAAGTTGTTGTGAAAACATTGTGTCAAGAGGATTATACAGTGATATGTAAAGAATAAGATGATTGTGCCATACTTGTGTGGCCTCCAGAATGAAGTGGTGGATGTGGAGCTGCTCCTCATTGGACAGACAGAGTTGCTCCTGACTGATCAGAGTAACGGTGAACGCCTCACAGTTGATGGACTCTTCTCGACTGGGCCAGTACACAAACTCATCCTCTGCCTGGAACACATCGACATAAAGTGTGAGCTATACTGCACTCAGAGGCTACAGGTAAGTGTGTCTAATCTGTTGTACTATATTACATTATATTGTAATATACAATACATTAGATGCACAACCATGCATCTATGGATTGCATAGAGGAAAATAAATACAATTCAGTATCATACGTATAAGACACTATTCATTAAATCTTTTTTGATGCCAAACACACAAATAAATCAAATATTATTCACTGTCATGGACAAAATTTGTCCATGAAAAATGTTCCTCTATGTGCCTGAGTTTACACGAACAGAATGTTCGAAGGCATAATGTGATTCATGACCTATGGCATTTCACCTTCAAAACTACACACATATGTTTAGATAAGACAGCAGGTCATTATTGCCATTATTTAGTCCCACCTGTAATAATGACGGAGTGTCTGCTACAGACTGGATTGTTCATCACATCCAGTACAACAGGCTAATGCCACCGACAGCCTGTGTTTAAAGTCTGGGTGTGTCTGTGAGGAGCTTACCAGGCCGTCATCTGCAGGCAGCATGACAATAATTTGTGCATTGTGATCCCAGATCATTCTCCAAAAGTCTTTTGTGGTGTGTGGGAGGGGATGCTGAGTAATGATGAACTCGTTACTACAGTAGTAACCCTACACAAACCACATAATCACACAGTCATCAAAATTAATCATATCAAATGCTGCTTCTCATTTTTGCATTGGCCTGTATATATACACAGACCAATGCAGTTGTATGTTAGGATCTTTCCCCGTTTGGAAGACCGGCAGAGTTCATATTTCAACTAAATCAATTAAAATTCAAGTTCAAGATGTACAAGAAGTAAATTGTGTAATTTTGGAGCCAAATCGCACAGCCCAATACAAAAATAATCCACCATTTGCATTTGCACTATAACAATTAAGTCAAAGTTTGCAATAAAGTACAACAGTACAGTGCAACTACAAGGTCTGTGTTAGGCAAGACACAATCTAATGATAGAAAATGTGGTGTACAGAATCGAAACAGTGCTGACCATAATGTAGGAGGCGTTGATGTAATCTGTGTCTTTCAAACCAGGCAAAGGTGCAAGTCCAACCCTGGCCCGCTCCGCTGTGCACAAACACAAAGGAATACTCTCACATTAGTCGCCATTCACGCACCCATGGGCATTGGTAACACACACAAACCTCTGGGTACACAATTCTGAGAAGTGTGCTACTGTCAACAGATTGTGTAACAGTTGTAGATAAGAGTGAGGAGTACAAGACTCTGTGGCAGCTTGTGGACGTTTTTACAAGTTTTCCTCTTATGGGGCTTGGATTATAAAAACAATACTCCGTCCAGATAACTGCTGAATAAAGAATTTCATGTATAGTCTAAATACAGCCAGATTAGTAGTCTGCGTGTGGTGAGCAAAAATAAGCATTGTATTTCAAATAAAATGATCAATTAAAAGAAGGGACAAGCTTGTTTGAACAAAAACTTTATAGAAGAAAAACTATATTCACAAGTATTAACCTCAAAAATGTACCCGAGTAAATATACCTTAAAAAAAAAAGTTGGCTTTCTGCCGTAAAGCAGTACATTTGGGGGACTTACTTGGCACTATGGAGGAATTTCGATTCTTCTCTTTGTTGCACTCTTTTTGGGAACTTAAGCAGTCTGTCGATCTGAGTTTGCACTGTGTGATGAGCTGGGGGAATACAAAAAAACAGATAAAAAGGTTAGGTTCACCAGAGGGTTTTGGGCAAATTGAAATGGCCCACTTACAAGGAACACTGTATAAGTCCACTATAAACATTTTACCCACAGTTTAAATTTAAAGCTAGAAGTCGATCGATATGGGTTCTTCAAAGGCCGATTTTTGCGGATGTTGATTTGCCGATGGGATTTTTTAAAATGCCTCGTCTAAAATCCTGTGTGTGACGCTGTAAAATGTGTTGAACTGTGACAGCAGGGGGCGCTTCATTAGGGACATAGGGCTGATTTATTCAGGACATTAATGTCTAGTATAGGTTCTTCAGAGGCAGCTCAATGACAAACAAAGTCAAGTAACAGACACAAATTGTGTAGGTGTGGACAAAAATTAGCAGACCGAAATAAAAGAATCAAACTCTCGAAAAACAACTGCTAATAAAGCAACTGGCTACAATGTTACACTTGTAATGGACTTCATTATTAGACGAGTTATTGCATCAAACTCGCCCATTCTCCTCTAGTCGGTTACAGCAAAGCGGAGACTTTATGGTCCCCTGAGCTCAACCTGAATTTTGGGCAGGGTCGGGCCGAGAAGTCATGCACCAGTGATCCCTCCAATTGTCCACCTAAGGACTGGTTCCAGACTTGAACATTTCCCATGGACCAGTGGGGCTCTGCGTTGAAACATGTGCTGTTGTTTTGATCACATTTCTGCCTTGTAGCGAGCCCAGCACACTTTGATACCAGCACTAAAGTGGGACCATTGGGACTTTCTTCTTCTCTCTCAGGAAGTAAAGCAGTGTGGTGCCCTGTGGGAGTGTAGCAAGGATGTAAATGTTCAATGAAAGTTAATGAAGTTGTAGTGCGATAAGGACAACGAGGCGGGAGGAGGTGAGGAGTGAGACTGCGACGGGCAGGAGCAGCGCTCTCGGTGCCGGTCCAGTGAACGCCGCAGGTACAACGTGCATGAAACACAACTGATTCTGCCAATAAACTCCGGATCAAAAGTAAAAAAGTGTGCGGGCTCACTTCAGGTCGGGCTCATGTGTTCCGGTTATTTTTCAGATCTGGGTGGGGTTCGGACGGAACGTGAACGTGCTCGGGCGGGATCGAGCTGGAGTGTTTTGCACAAGGGGTTGTTCCTCACCTTGAACTGCGTGTCTAGCCTGGTGCAGCCGCTGTGTTCTGCTGTGGTGAGGGTATTCAGGTAGCTGTGAAGCTGGTTGGCAGCCACTTCAGTGTCTTTCCCCAAAATGGCTTCCATCAAGGCATCGTGAATGAAGATGTACTGTTCCTGCATTCGGCAGAAAAGGCGATTGCCAAGGTTAGGCTCACAGTGATAGAGTATTATGTACTACTGAACAGAATACTCATACAGTATTATGAGCAAGGTCAAATGCACTGCAAAAATGCTACAATTCTTCTTAAACTAGTCAAAGTTTCTAACGATATGCAGCCAAGTTAAGCTATATTGATCTCTTAAGAACAAAACCATAGGAAAAAAAATTGTCATCTGTAGTGTTAGCTAAAGCTATCTATTCGTACTATAGGAAAGTCAAAAGCTAAACAATTATTGAGTCAGCAAAATACAGATCAAATTATCATGAAAAAAAACAAAACAAAAAGGTTTACCAATAGATAAAAGTAGCCGTTGCATTAAAAATTTATCGTAGATATGCTCACCTCAGTCTGGACTAGGTAGTTTCTCTGCGTGCGTATGTGTTTGAGGAAACCACATACGTTGACTGTGCTCTTGTTCCTGATCTGCTGCAGCATGCTGTCAATGGTGATGTAGGTCCCAGTGCGCCCAACTCCAGCACTGGACACAATAGAGAGGAACAAATCAAAAGTTGAAAAAGATATAGGCCATAATAAGAGTATATTCCATCAAACAGGTAGAGTAAAAGTAAGCCAGTGCTATTCCTGAGGAGTTACTGCCCTCGGTGATGATATGCATTTGTCTCTATATTTGCTTTAACCAGAAGCACTGAAGCAGCTACACGTACACAGTGTGAGAAACTCATGAATAGACCACTAAACTAAACTAAATATCAACCCTAGACACAGAGGGAAGCTGTATGTGAAACTGGTGGAAGATGTGTGCGGGGTTTATTCCAGAGGTTGGAAAAGCTACATAGTTTCACTGCAACACAAGTCTCAATTTTGAGTGTTGGCAAAACCAGAAATCGGTGAGTAGAGAGCCTTTGCTGCAGAGTAATTGGACATGCGGTTCACAGAAGCGGTGGTAATGAGCAGTATGTCTCCTCAACCTGTACAAAAACTAAGACAAGCTATTAGACAGTATCAGGGTAGAAATAATAGTGCCAATATCCTTCCCCTCAGGGCTACAGTCAGTGGACACTTACCACTAATGTTATGGCCTTTCTCTCTCAAACAGAGCCGGTGAGCGCCTGTGTGTGCGGACTACTGCATATACTCTTAAAGCTGTGCATGTCGATGTGAATGAAGTAACACAGCATTATCTCTTTTATAATGTGAGGGGGCGACAATGCAAGAATGAAATACCCGACGTGTAATGTTTCGCTGAGAGACCCAACAGCACAAGAAGAAACGTATACGTCTTGTGACTTAGTTAATACAAATACTGTACCTGCAGTGCACCACCATGGGGCCCATGTCTGGAGTCTGAGCGGCTGAAGACCGGTGGACAAACGTGAGAACTGGGAGGCTGTATTCGGGCACCCCCATGTCAGGCCACTGGGTGTAGTGGTACTGCAGCACTGTCCGCTCGTGTGCACGCCCTTTAGATGCTCCCCTAGCACCCTGCGCGGGGAGATAGCATAAACTGTAGTAGATGCATAGAAAGTCAGCTGCTAAATGAAATACAGAAATCAAGAAAGGTAATGGATGAGTATGATATTGTAGATTATCAATTATGGTTCTCACGATCGTAACAAAACTGCAGTGGAGCTTCTCAATGTACAAACGTCTCTGCCGTTACCTGCACTTCTGGCAATCCACAAAGCCTCGCACTAATTTATATGAATTTAATGAGTGCTTCAGTGACTATTAGGGTAATCTATAATTATGCATATTTGTTTTTTCCCGTCTTGTTGAATACACCTACTCTGTGTGCCTTTTAAATTGCCTCTTGGGGATAAATAAAGTATTTTGATTGATTGACTGACTGAATGAGAAATAAACCCTAAAAAAAGCACAAAAAACTGCTGGTGGGGGAAAAATCATTCCAGTGTAATCTGTCTGGTTTTTTTGTGCACTTTAATCGTTTATTGTTAGGTCAATTCTCTTTTAGGCCACACATTCACATTTGTACTTTCTGCACATTTCTGATCATGTGGAAAAGTATTGCTATATTTTGTTTGTTTGTTTCTTTTTTGTGTGTGCTTTTTTCAATAGGCTTCATTGGCTAGAATTGTACAGAGGGAAAGGGGTTAAAGAAGAGATACAGAGACATTCAGCAAGAGTTGAGCCGGGACAACATGAAGCTGAGACTGGCATTACACACCAGGCTATTAAGGTTTGTGGCTTGATTATTATTATTGAGAAAGAAAATTAAGATCAAATTGTGTTAATATTTGCTCCAACTGCGAATTAGTGGAGGGAACCAAAAGTCAACATTGAGTGAATTAGACCCCAGGATAAATAATCAAACAAATAAACAAAAAAACCTTTTGGAGAAAATGAGGTGTCTCTGTCTCACCTTCTTGACTCGGGTGTTGCGAAGTGTGAAGCAGCGGATGGTGTAGCACGCGTAGACCTGGGTGCTCTTCAGAGTAACCACAATGCTGCCATACTCTTCACTGTTCTCTGACGGCCAGTACTGCCCACATTTCCTCTGCAAGAAAATGAACAAAGCTGTTAATATCAGATCATAAAATATGAGGAATCATATGGGCAGCAAGATTGGTACACCAAGGTGAAAATACACATGTTGAATATGATGGCAATCGCTTTAGAACAATGTGTCAAAATGAATGGCAACACAATACACAGTTTATCTTTTCAATCTAGATGAGGTTGCAAAAAATAAATAATAATACAAATGAAACGTCAATAAAAGTTATTCAGAGTAAAAAGACAGGCTTGTTTCTGAAATTGTGCTCACATAGTAATTGCGGTTAAAGTACTCCTTTGTGGGGCTCATAATAACTGTGCTGCACATACCCGGCCCTTCTCCACCAAGTTGGTGATCATCACAATGACGCCTGCGTTTTGTTCCCAAACCATTCGCCAGAAGTCTTCAAATGTGGACTTGAGAGGTCCCTGGGTAGCAATGTATGCTTGAGGCCGATTATAGCCCTATGTGATGGGGAAGAAAATGACAGAAGAAGCAAATAAAGTTGCATTCAAGCCACGTGCGTAAAACGTGTCTGTTTGTTCAGATAACAGATTTTCAAAATGTATTTCATTTTTATTCCTTTGGTCACACTGACTGTCTTACGAACATATATTTAATATATGTTCTCTAACATATATTTTCAGTATAAAAGGCTCTCGCTTCACTTTTCTAAAAGAATAGATAGATAAATACTTTATTGATCCCGAAGGAAATTATGCAATAGGCCGTCTATATCGGGGTTCCCAAAGATTTCTGGCCGTGACCCCCAAACTCACCAGATCGACCATTCACTCCAAAAATATAATCAGCATTTTAGGTTCAAAGCTTTAAAAATGTGGTGTATTCATATCTATTTGAATAAGATTTCTTTTTTTTTTTACCCCAATCAAAACATTAAATGCAATGTCACAATATTTGAAAATATTGTCTAGAAATCATCTGGCAAGTCTCCTGGGACGCCACTTTAGGGACCCCTAGTCCATATTATTATCACCAAGTAAGCTTTTACATCAGGCACAACATGCGTAATATTCTGTTAAGGTCTCAGTGCTTGTATAAAAGGCAATTCAAACACTTTTTTAAATAGAAGATGGCAAACCTTTCTATCCCTTCTACCTTACCGAACCTTAGCTGCTAGGCTTATCAATATTGCATCGCAATCAGGGTTTTGACTACTGCACCTAACCTCAAGAGGCGAGTTTCTAAAAAGCAGATTGTGTTTAGATAGACGCTCTGTGATTCCATCCTGGACTTATTTTAGTCACGTGGCTGTGCCCCGGTGGTATGCTGTCGCAATATTTAGTTGCTTTGTCAAAATCGTGCAGCCCCATTAGCCTGACATACATATTTTGTTAGGGAGGGATATTTTGTTTTGGAGCGTTTGTAATTGACACACACTCACATCTACATAGTTGGCGTTGATGTAGTTGTTATGCCTCGACTCTTTTCCTGCAAGCGGCTTCAGCTTCACCGTGGTGTGATCGTCTGAACACAGAGCAGGACAATCAGAACATTGCTTTTAAACTCTTGATCTAATCTCACAGATGTGGCTCAAAGCGAAGAGCTACTCACAGGACACTATGTTAATGTATCTGTTCTTGTGCTTGTTCTCTGGGTGGTTGGAGTGCTCCCATGTGGTCCTGGTCGCTGCGGCCCAGCGCTGGATCTCCTGCTCGACACAAGAGTCAGACGTTCAATAATGACCGATGGCGAGAGATTCACAGAGCGCATGGAGGCTGAAGTCCTGCAGAACTGAATGACTGAGAGAAAGCACTTCTAATAACATCTGGGAAGCACATTTGAAACATGGGTTACTTCTCACCATCTTTATTTGCCGCATAACCCCCCATTTACAGTTTGAACCTCACCACAAAAGCGAAAACAACTTTAATAAGCAGAAGTGCCGTGTATGAAAGACAGACCAGTTCTGTTATTTTTCAATTACTGAGTACCGGTATATTTTTAGCTTTCGATTATCTTGATATGAAGCTTCTACAGACACACACGTTTTAACCTCTTAACCCCCACCTGAACCGAGCGCATTTTCTCCAGTTCGGCTTTACCCAAATCTAAAGGCTTCTCGACTAGAGGGTAACAGTGTAATGACACATTTGTACAACAAGTATTTTTGTTGCTTTTTCATATTTTTATTCTTTTTACTAATTGGTCCCGTTTTCGCCACGTTTTTGTCACTTTTTTTGGGGGCGTCTACCCCGTCATTCCGACAACCCTCCATTGCGACGTCCCGCCAATCCGGGGGGGGATTGGCGGATTAATAACGAAAGTGCAAAGCCATAACATTAATATTAGCACGTTTAGACCCCTTGTGAGCGCCAGTACTTCAAATCAGAAGTGTTTTGATCACAGCAGAGACATGCTTCCCGTTCAACCAACTCAATTTGACATTTTCTCCTGTTTTAATATTTTTGCCATGGTTCAAGCATCTCCTGAAGGCATGGGAATACGCTCCTATCTCTCCCCGGCATGTTCATTTATTTCGATGACCCCGGGGCTCAGTACAACATGTCAGGTATTAACAGTGAAATGAGCTGTGGGCAAATTTAAACCCAATCAATTACACTGTTCGCTGGGGGAGCCGGTACCCCCCCGCCCACCGTATATGTATTTCAGTTTCATAACTCCTGCATGCCTCACCATTTTGCTTACAGTCCTAAAAGTGTGCGCGCTATTCCGAGTGAGCGTCTGCTGGGTGTGTAAGGCTGGGTCCCTGCCAGGCAAGCAGCTGTGGGGTGCACACTCAGCACGGCCCGATGGGAAAGAGAGAGGGCGAGGGGACAGATTTGGCATGGACCCCCCACTATCACTTCCTCTTGAGCTCAACACGCAGGCCTCCTGGTTGTTGCGCTATTAAACATAGATTTGTCATGTGGTGTGGGAAACGGGGCTATTCCGGGGTGAGGGCGGCGTGTTAGGCATGTGTGTAGAAAGCAGGAAAGGTGATGTCAACTATGAGAAGCAGGTGTCGCGTAGTATGGGTGACACGTTTTTACAAAGATAAATATGAAGAAATAAATACAGTACACTTATACTAGAAGTGGAAAATGTATTGTTTTTTCCTCCACATTAAAGAAGAACTAATTAACTCATGCCTCTAGAGGCCCTAAGTGCTACTGCAGGTGTTGTAGCATGTTGCGTGTTTTATTTTACTCATTAATTAAAAGACAAAGGGAGAGAGGGATATTGTACATCCAATTACACAATGGAGATAACCTTTTTCACTCAAACTTGGCTGTAAATACTGTTTAGCCCGCAGTTAGCTTTGCCCATTAGCCTGTTAGCTTCTTCTTCGTTATTCCATTAGTGTGTATTGGTGGCTCCGACCCAGAGGCAGGAAGTTGCCATTTTTCTGGCCAGAGACACCAGGGGGAGATGAAAGACCCCCCAATCATCCCATTAACGCTTGTATTAATGGGTAATACAATCTAGATAACAGATTAAACAATTAAATAATTGTTTTAACCCCCGCATTAACCAAGTGCAGTTTTCTCCAGGTCTGCTGTACCCAAATCTAAAAGCTTACAGCCTATATGCCAGTGTAGTAGCTCATTTGAAAACTAAGACCTACAAAACTCATCAAAACTGATCTTTTTCCTCACGCTGCTGTGTTGTCGTCACTTTTTTGAGTTTTCTAATTTTTTTTGCCACATTTTCATCGCTTTTTAGTCACGTTGCTATTGCTAATTGTTGCACTTTCATCCTCGTTTTCGTCTCATTTTTGTTGCTATTGTGACACCTTTTTTCAAGAAGTCTTTAGATTTGGGTAGAGTCAAACTGGATAATGTGTGCTCGGTTCAGGTCGGGGTTAAGAGGTTAACTGTTATTCCTAATTTTAATCATGTTTCAGGGAGTTTCTGTCAGCAACAAGTGATCTTCATTACAGATGCACAGTGCTCTTTTCCCCCCACAAATGTCTGCTTTTAAAATATAGTGAAGGAAAAATATAAAAATAAAATAACATTCCAATAACCCCACAATAAGCCCTAACCCTAACCCTACTACAGGAGAGATTTCTCAGTTTGTTAATTGTTCTATTATTTTGAGCTTCGTGAGGTGGCTTCTTCACCAAACACAATGTGGAAAGCAGATCTCAGTAAGACAGATCAAATTAATAATACAGAAACAGATCGCGGCGACAACCCTGACCCTGATGAAGTTTCATGCAAATTCGAGTGTAACATGTCGACATCCGTTTGGCTGAGATAATACGTTAAAAGTAGACGAAGCCTGCTCCGAAAAGATTTACCGACCACGGTATCATTATCAGGCTTTCGAGTCTCACCTCAAACTCTTCGGAGAATCCATGTTGGTTACTGGAATGGAGGCGTGACACATGTTTAATGAAGTCTTGAACGGAGACAGACTCTGTGTCATCTGCAAGAAGATACAACGTATGATTACAAAAAGCACGAACCATTCACCGCTAATAAGGCATGCTCTCTTTATCTGACACACTGAACTAAGCCCTGTAGTTTCTTCTTGGATAGAATATGTTGTTGACATTATAATCATAAATCACAAAATATCCTTAAGCAGATTCATAAATGCACAGCAACACAACTTTAGAATTTTAATGTTTATGCCTTTACTGTATTCTTATTTGAGCTTTATCTTATTAATTAACTTATTATCTGCCATCTTAGGGTTGGACCTCATTTGAAAGTCAAGACCTTCTAGTTTCTAAAAATATGTGTAAGATCTGTTACTTGGATCACATTTGCTGCCCCTAAAAATCTAAACCCAGGCCCTAACCTTTGACCCTGATCGGGGGGGACGGCAAGTTACATGTCCCATAAATAATAGGGCGGCACAGCAGCTCAGCATTTAGCGCTCTCGCCTTATAGCAAGGAAGTCCCTGGTTTGATTCCCATGTTCTTCTTTCCACTCCAACTAAAACATATGCAATAGGTATTTCCTGGGTAAATAGATGTCAAAATAAATAAATAAATAAGACTCTTTCTGCATGCTTTACAGTTGAAACTGGAGCAGTGGGAAGAAACTCTTGCAGAATCAAAAAAGGATTGACTTTGCCATTGTGTGAAAATGCAAACCCCCTGAGCCTCAAGGTTGCTACATTTATTAGTACACATGATTAAAAAACATTACGCATACGCTGTGAGTTACCACACACATTATGTTTAATGTAACTCCTGTGTGGTGTGTGTCGTAATAATGTGGGCAAGCGAGTCAGAGGCCGCAGGTTACAAATCCACAAAGAGGATTATGGGATGTGCTCGGGCTCAGCTCGAGGTCTGATCTCATTTTATCAATTAACACTGCTAACATATGTTCAAACATCAGTGCAGCCTTTCCCCTCTCGTGTGCAGTTCCCAGCAGTGAGCGGGGCGTCTCACATGACACGAGGGGACATTCTGAGCCAGAGCAGGGGTGAGGAGCGGGGCAATGCTGAAACCGCTGAAAAACAGTATTATGAGCCGGTGCGACAAGCTTTTAACGGACTGAATAAGGGTGAATTCAAATCCTGGACCTGAGCAGCAAGGACCTGCTTCAAAAGGCCTGCTGCGGTCTCATGGTCTTTCTATAAACACACAGCAATTGATTGAAACAGGTCCCAGTTTGGCAAAATTATCAAAATGCTTTTGATTTTGTTCTACTTATTCTTTAGAGAGAGCATATACTGGCCAACACAACTGGGACATGTAATGTTACAACATTTCAACAAAAACAAAAGAAATCAGAATTTGCACTACTTCTATTTAGACCCAACACAAGTAATAGTTTGTAATCATTTATGTATTTATGCTATGCCTCAGTTCTTCTTTCGAACATTTGTCGAATAGCCTTCTTAGTAGTAAATAAAGTGCACTGTGGTATGTGAAATATGAGCGCTCGAGTACAGAAAAAGCGCTGATCTTTGACCCTGAGTGGAAATTTACTCAAGGTCTGCAATGAAGCAAACTGCACAAGTCTGACTCAACTGAAGGACGGATACAGATACAGAAAACCAAGCATTCACTCTCTCTCTCTCTCATTTATAGTCGCAGGGTGACTGTAGTAAAGCAGGGAGGACATGCACACTCCTCTTTGGCAGACTGTGGCTATGGGCTCACAGCCACAATCTCTTTGCAGAAAGGTGACAAAACTTAAGTGACCCCATTTGTTTTAGTTAAACAAACATAACAGCGACAAAGGAAGCAATAAAATAGTGCAAAACCCTTTACATAGCGGTTACCTGGGATAGAGACTGCTGCTGAAGTGTCACCAGGCAGAGCTCTGGGTGAGGTGCTGTCATCCACATACAAATGGTGCGCCTGGAAGCAGCGTCTGGGGAGAAGAGGAGTGATTCTATTCGGGTGTTTTCGCTCAAGTAAAAAATCAAAACAAAAACACATCTCTATCCCCACTCAAAGCTCGGAAAGAGTGCATAGTTTCTAAAAGGACATGAAAGTAGATCATCAGCACCATCACCAGCAGGGTTAATGTGCAGAGGAAAACACAAAACTGCAATTAAGAACAGCATTTTGTTTCCATAGAAACCACCATCAACAAAGGTGAACGGCGCAGAATGCCAGAGATTTGCAGATAGCCAGAGATTCGCGGTTGGATAAGTGATCAGTTGAACAGGTACAGAAAATAGCACACAGTCATAGATCAACACATAAGAGCACTTGACATATTCATGTTGAATAAAACGTATGTATGTATGGTGAATATGGGGATGAGAAATAAAAAACAAATCCATTTCCTCCTCTGTCTATTCTATCGTGTTGAATAACCCTAAGATAAAGCCTACTGGCAGCTCTGTAGGTCTCTTAGAATGCAGACACGTTCACCCTCTGAGCATGTTAGTCATCTTACACTCCGGAAGACTTTTCCCTAGAATTAACATGATACTGATATCATAAACACAGTGAGCCTCCTGAAGAGAATAAAAGCTATTCTGGAAACCTTGTCAATAAACACTTGTGCAACACAAGTTGCACAATACAACAATCACTGCAATACTAAATCTTAAAGTAATAGATTGAATATCACAATGGAAATAGTCTGAAACGCTTCACAAACTTGTTGCCACTACTGTACCACACAGTCCAAGTCTTGTTTTGCTTGTCTTGATAAACTAAGAGGCACTGTGTTGTTGACCACTGAAAGACAAGTCAAGGCCAAGAACTCTGGTGCATTTCTACCGGGCTGATCTAACACATAGACCTGACAAATGTGTGTGCTGTACCTGTACTTGACACAGAGAAGGGAGCACAGAGCATTCATCCTGCAGAGCACGAGGGGCACGAGTACGGCTGCCACATGCTGCTGATCCAACTGAAGCTCAACTCTCAACTTAGCCACACATGTGCTGTCTGACAGGAGAGGGAGGAGCCTGCTATCTGGCAGGGTGGAGGGAGGGGCCAATAAGGGAATAGAGGGGGTTTGAGGTTCTTTCTTTCATGCAGAAAGCGTTAGAGGTTTTCTTGAATTATTATTTGCCAACACATGTATGAGGGAAAACAATCAAAACAAAAATGAAACAATTCGAGACAGTGGGTGAAACTAACTACTCCAAGGTCAGACATATTTACCGATAATCCAGTCTAATAACAGTCTGGATGCCCCAAAGTGTCCTGTTGTGGGAGGGGCCCAAACTACCACAAATAAAATAACCAATAAGAATGAGTGAAGGCGGAGTCACTGCCAAAGCAGGCTGTGACCTAAACAGCGGTCTAGTATGAGATTACCGCCCCTCCTACAAATCCCTCAACCCCCACCCTTTGGTTCTGTGTGAATGAAGCAGGGTGACAGTGCCCCCACATCCACTTTTATCAGCTTGGAAGGCAGTAGGGTCAGGTCAGGTCCTATAATGTGTAACATGGCAATACTCTTATGGGCCTAAAACAAACAGAACTATGGTATAAACCTTCACCCTTCTACACTAATAAGGATTTAGCTGACTGACTGACTGACTGACAGCAACAGAAGTCATACCAGGACACAGAAAACATGTAAGCCTAAAGATATGACACGAGGCTTCTTATTGTTGCATTAAAACCTTTGCAGTAAAGGGACATTTTACTTCACCACCACACTAGTATTAAAATCCCTTACATTTATGATACATTATTCAAATATGCATGATTATTGTGCATTACTCTTGCAGTGCAACAAGCCATTTGAATTAATGCCACCTGTTTATGATTTCTGCCTAATTTGCTTGGAAATCCATTTGTTTGTAATTCTACACAACCACACAAAAATAATGTAATATAAAAGTAACTGTACATGTCATTCATTAACTATTGTAAATATAGTGGTGTGCAGTAAATGAGCGTTTTGTCACATGCTGCAAGTGAACCCAACCTTGTGCTCTGTAGCACTGTGATATTTATGGGCAACGAGGGGAATGGGGACCCTCACAAGCACTAAGCCTGGAGACTTTCATAATAAAAAAAGGAGGTTATACTGAATGGTATTTGAATAGTATTTTCAACCTTTTCTAAATATTTAATGAAAGGCTTAAGGGGTACGAAACGTTAGTCGTCTCTGCCTTAACCTACGTGAAGTGCAAGTCAACATTCTTGACATAAGAGGCTTTCACACAGACTAAAAATGGAGAGAAAAATCCACTTATCCGCAGGATAAGACAGAGTATCAAAGAAATCAAACATTTAAATATTCATTAAACACATCTATAGTTTAGGGATATCACATATACCTTACAGTTGTATGACACACTATGGACAATAAAACCAGATTTCCACTTCAAACATAAACAACACCCCCATTCAAGGTGCACCCCAAAGGCCAGTTCTTGGTCTCCTGCTGTTCATACTGTTCCCGCCCATGATCTCGCACTTAAGTCTCTACTTACTACTTCCGCAGCAACACACTCTTCCTTGGGCTTCTTGGAACAATCTTACTGATATTTCTCTTACTCATTTTGTAACATCTAGTGTACATTGTGCTAAGGTAATAAATATTTCGAGGTCACATCGGCATGTATCAAGTTGGCAATCAAGCGGGTGGGAGAAAGATGATGAAAAAAGTACAGCCTAAATACATGACCTTAAGAAATGGTGTTAAATACAAAAAATCTTAAATGCATGGCTTTGACCTACCTCCAGTAGTTGAGAGTAGCCAGCAGCAGGACAGCACACACAGAGGTGACAGCAGAGAAGGCCAAGAGAGGGAGAGGCTGGTCCACCTGGGCCAGTCCCAGGTCCAGATAAACATCTGACCCCCTTCCCTTGCTCAGGCAGGTCACTTCACTGACAGTCTCTAAAAAAAAAAATTGTAAAAATGACAGTTTTACAACAGTGTTACTTCCACTGTTAAGAGTGTGGTGTAGAATGATATTTGGTAAATGTTCTTGGTGTGAAAACAGGCAAATGGCTTTCGTGTATTAGGGTATGCTTTACAAAAGCATTTGCCGTATCCTTTCTTAAGTAAACTACTTTGAAAAAGGTTTTTTATCCTAACAGAATGGACTGCATGTCCATATCCTCGCTCCAGGTCTGAGCGGATCCAAATAAAATTCGTTAAAATTGCTTTGACAAGGAGATTGAGTAAGTCATTTCCGGGGAGCAGGGCTTTCTCTTCATAATAATGTCTGGGCCTGTGCTTAGGCTGGGTTTGAAAGCAGCTCAAATTGAATTGCTGTCCCTGGGTATTTGCAGGAATAATGCAGTGTGCTGGAGCTGAGAGAGCAGAGGCAGTGGATCTGCTCTTAGCTCCCGCTGAAACTATGTTAACACTTCACTTCAGCCTGCATCTAGCTAATTCCTTCACCAGACATCATCAGCAATTCATCACCACTCAGCTCAGGTCTGGAGTCCTGCGTACAGTGTACAGAGGTCACGGCTGCTTTTATTAACATACAAAAATAGCATAACATCAGCACTGCACTTTAGACCTTACAAAGATCTTTCAATAGACATTCAGTGTAATGTAAGCTTCTTTAGAAAGCATTAAGCTCAGTGGGATTTGTAGTCTGTGTGTGTTTAAAGCTTTGCAGAGATCAAACAGTTTTAGACATAAAGCGGAATTATAGGAATAATAGGAATAATTTCTTCATTAACCCCTAAATCTATTTATTGGCCTTGTGGTTTATGTATAATGTGGTGAACAGCAGATTAGTTTTGAAAGTAATACTGTATCACAACATTGATTACATTGATGTAAAACTTGTGGTAACAGTGGAGTGTTTTGGACACTCACCGGATTGCATATGGTTTCTTTGGCGGTTTGAGTCCTCTTTTGAGCACTGTTCGCCAGCATATGCCTCACTCTCGGTCTGTTCGATATCTTCCTCTCTCTTGGCCTCTTCTTCTTTTGACCTTTTTTCCTTCTTCTTCTCCTTCGTCTCCTCATCCTCTCCCTCTTCTTCGCCCTCCTCACAGTCGCCTTTGGATGTTTCTCTGGTCCTCTGCGCCGGTGTGGAGGCGCTGGGCCAAATGGAGCTGGGGAAGGAGGAGATGACCCCGCCGCTGAAGCCCAGGCCGGCCAGGAGAGTGCTGGTCAGGACGGACGCCACGGTGGCCTGGCTCCCGCTGGAGGAGGGGCCGATGCCGGTCGCCATGGAGACAAAGGAGAAGGGGATCCCAGAGGAGGTCCAGGTGGAGGAGCCCGAGGAGATGGGGGCCATGTCAGCCGAAGAGGCCGGAGACACTGTGGGCTGCAAACGCAAAAATAATCCATTGGTGAGAAATGTGTGCGTTTCATAGAGAATCTAATCATCATCATTACCAACACTTATGTCTGCCTCAAGGTTTGGAGTTCATCAAACACAATTCTTAATTTTGATCATTTAAATGAATGAACACCAAATGAATAAAAGCATCAGTTATATTCTGAAACTGCACTTTTATTTCACAAGATGTATAAAGAAAGATCAAGACAAAGCACAACACAGTCTTAAATGTGAATTTTAAGCTGCATCACAGTTGATAAACTGCCCTCTACTGGAGGAACAGAGAAGAAAACGGGACAGGACTTACCATTCCAGTCTTCACTATCCTGGTGCCCTCAAAGATTCTGGTGGTGTTGGCTAAAATAAGTAAATGAATAAATACATATAATATTGTTACTGACAACACTAAAATGTCTAAAATGATCCCACATAAATGTTTGGCATGTAACATACCCCTGAAGAGCATGCTTTGGCTGAAATCACTGCGCATGTCGTTCATGCACACAGCCTGTACCCTGAACAGATACAGGACGTCCGGCGACACGGGGGAGATCACCGCCTCCTGCACACAGCAACAGGACAAGAGCAGTTTAGTCACAACGCTGTTTTGTGATGCACTTACACGGGGCTGAATGCACCGTGGGGAAAGCAAGCAACCATTTCCACGTTCAACCTCTTTTGGACAACATGTGAGAATCCAAACAAAAATGAAAACATTCTGCTGAGTACAGGAGCTGGGGTTGACGCCGTTCTGTTGGGTCAAGACCTTAAGTATCCTCTCTCGGCGGTTCATAGCCAAGTGTGAAGTGCTGTGAAGAAATTGCTCCTTGAAATCCAAGGCTATGTTTTTTGACTGGAACAGATTGGCTTGCCCTCTTCAAGCTGGTGAAGGGCTCCTGACACAAATTAAATTCAAGTGGGGTCGATTGCGGGAAGAATGCGGCGCGAGATTGCCAGGCAGATCAGCATCACCCGCACAATATAAAAAAGAATCAAAAGGAGCACAGTTCAATAGCTTGTTCCCTCTGAAAAAGACAAATAATTACCGTCAAAAAATGTCTCCGTGAAACGTTTGCACCATTTCGGAGCCCAAACTTGAGAAATCTAGTCCAGTTTCATATTTTTTAAGCAACATTACGCCCACCAGCGTCAAAAATACAAGTGTTA
The DNA here is from genome assembly GCA_021464625.1 of Proterorhinus semilunaris. Lineage (NCBI taxonomy): Eukaryota > Metazoa > Chordata > Actinopteri > Gobiiformes > Gobiidae > Proterorhinus > Proterorhinus semilunaris. The sequence goes on from CM038344.1 coordinate 14,563,450, forward strand.
TGAAGTATAAAAGTGCGGGGGTAATTATAGATCTTCTGCAACTTTCAGCGAACGTGTGGCAAATGTTCTTAAATCCCTTGTGTGGTTTGCGAGCCTGAGAGCGTTTGGCACAGTGCGTAGTGTAAGTGAAACTGCGGAGAGACTGATGGTTTTCAGAAGGCAGCGCTGTGTGAAATGTGGGTGTTAGCTCTCAATATCACAGAGGAGATCTCAGCTCCTCGGCAGGCGCGCGGAGATTCGGATTCACTCATTGTACGGGCTGCACGCAAACATCAGCAGCCTCATCTGCATCTGTGTCCACATCTCTTGCTCTGATCTCTAATCGGCCCGGGACATATATGGAGTTGTTACCGCGGCACGGAGCTGTGGAGAGGATGCGATTTTCCGCAACAAAATGATCGCATTGATTCAAAAGAAAAGAAAAGAAAAAAACTCATTATAAACACACACACATTTGGCAAAGTTGCAGTCACAGCGCGGCAGAAATCAACTTTTTTACAACATTTTCTATTTTTATTGAGCTGTTGATGACACTTAAAGCCACACCGCGTACAATTTTACCAAATAAATCAAATTGAAATACAAGCATCTATTTTATGACAGATATTTTCATCACTGAAAAGAAGACCTCATAAATGAACAAACAGACATGTGCCTTTGCTGTGAGCGGCTCACCTCTCCTAAGACATGACTGTAACTTTACCGGGAGTGGGTGCGTCTCCAGCTCGTCTCCATGGAGATGTGACTAAAGGCAGCAGAATTTCAGATTCAGACAGGTTAGGTCCTCGTCCAGATCCATTCTTTGATTAACCACTGCAGTGTGTTGAGCTGGTCATTAAGAGCCTGGCAGTACAGTATAGTTCAAAATGTTACGCGGCAGTGTACCTTTAAGTCAATAGATTTGGGCTTTGTATTTACTTATTCTCATCAGAAAATACTGACAAAAAATAAATGAAAGTGCTGCTTGCCTACTGTAATTAGCACCTGTCATTAAAACACTCACACAGTGTTTGGGAGACAAAGGCATGTATGGTTGACATTTCCCACACAATTTGCAGTATTTTTTTGTATTTTTTATCTTTTCCTGATTTGTCGAGCAATTAAAAACGTATCTGCTGGCGGTTTTGCGACAGCTCTGTGAATGTTGTGAAATGTATCTAGAGCCACCATGACAGGTGCAAAATTCCCAGAAAATAGACCATTTTGACGCCACATCGATGGATTATACTTAATTCTGTAGGGGGAGGCACTGACATCTCCCAACACTTTTCGGTGATGTGAAGGAGGAAAAGAACTTTAATTAGTAAAGAATACCACAGGCAGCGTCTGAGGCCCTTGTGACTGATGATGGCGCCGTCATGGTCAGAATCATGCTTCCCGTTGCATTATGTTAGTGTAAACTCAGTGGAGGCTATCAAACATGTCGACTGGAATTGGTTGTTTACTTACACACTAGCCTGGTTTTACCATACCCTCGTACTTGTTTCGTACAGAGGGTCTGGACTTTCTCAATTGAGCTCCGTTTACAAGTGGGAGGGGTGAACTCTGTTTAAAGTTTGAAACGATTGGGTCTGATTTTACCCAATCGCTAGCGTTTGGTTGTGAAGTAATGCGCCCGGCCGAGTCAAGCTATGCTTGACGTCACCTACAACACCCGCCTCCCCCGCTCGCTGAATGGTAGGATGAAATTCAACCGATTGAATCGCAGCCATTGAGATCAAACCCAGACGTACATGCAGGGAAAAATATTTGACCGGAGTTTACGGATGGCAAAGGCCAGGCTACTTACACACAGCTTTCCTCAAAATGTACAGGGGCCAAGGAAGCCAGTTTACAAGACTGCCGTATATCCTGGTTATGATGTTTTATAAGCACCAGAGAAACCAGGATACACATACAGTATATCCCTGTTTACATGAGCAACGACTGTATCCTGGATATTGAGGCTCCAGAGTGGGGTGGGGCTAACGGCGAATACAGTAAGGAGCTACACTCATGGGTTTTCCAGACATTTTCCTAAAAACAGAGACAGAAACCATCCATGGAAGCACTTAAAACTGTAGAGGTCTGTCAGAGCGTCAGCGACAGAAATGAGAAGTCGGAAGAAGAAAAATAATACAGTGAAGGTTTATGCTGAGTCCAGTTTGGCTCGAGAACTGTGCTGACAGCCACTGAAGCTACGGCGGAGAGAAAAAGTGGTTGTTTTGCAAAGTTTACTGCAATTTCCTCCATATTTATTTTTAAGTTACAACGTTTTGAAAGCGCAGGTACGCAGCTACAACCGCTTTAGGAAAGTTTCTGCTCCGGCTGTGTCTGTTTGGAAAGTTCGGACATGCTCAGGACGTCATGAGAAACTAGGATATTGCGTTTACATGGCACACGGTTTCTAATAACGTGGGTATTGGAAACTGAAACCAGGAGACTGCGCTGGACACAGACTAAACCAGAAAACTTAAAATCCTCGGAGTATCCTGGACCCCGGATAGTGCATGTAAACGCTCATTGTTCAAAAGCATCACGCTGGGCCCGTCTCAGCATTGTTACATGATGTTTCACCTACAATCTTTTCTACGATTCATGCTCCACAACTCATTCAATCAGACATTATTGGTGTCATGGGTACGCAGTGGTAGTTCTCATTGTCTGTTTTGTTCAGGATGGCGTGAAGGACGTCTCTGTGCACAGCAGAATGCTCGGTCCCCTTTAAACTTTGCAGAGACTGCACGAGTACGCTCCAGAAATGCAACTGCTGTGATTTGTCCATTTCCGGCGTGAAGTGATGAGTGTGAGGTCTGACGGAAAGGTGAGAATAGTGAGGTCCACGTCATAAACATGTGTGGATCTGATGATAAAGGATTAAACATTTATCTGTTTTGCATTGAGCTTTACAGCCAGGGGGCGCTCTAGATCTGCAGTTTCCCCACACTACCCCTGGCCCAAGGTCATGCTTTGTGCTCAGCAGCATCCCCTCCAGCGCTGCATTAGTATTCTGCACTGAGCGGCAGACCACAGTGTGAGGGAATGAGCTCTGGTCTGCTCCGGGACCTCAGCTGGACCTACTCTGAGAGAAGCTTATTATAATGTAACCAACAGAAAGGATTGAATCCTCTGCCTTTTTTGGTACACTTTGTAGTTTTGGCATGTTATGTTATGTTCATAGCCAGGCAGTTGCAATGCTGTATTGAAAATTCAAAGTCCTGAGAGTAAGTAGAATCATTTCCAATGTCTAAAAGCCAAAAGGAGAATAAAGTTTGCGTTGTCAAAATGCAGCTATTTGAGAAACGAGAAATGTCACTGTGTTATTGTTCGCTTCAGAAAACTGACTGAGGAAATGCAAATGGGAAGACAAAAATATCAACAATGAGAGAAAAAGGCACTGGGCGTTTATGCGAGCTCATGCGTCATTCACATTACATTTTTTGTATCATTATTTCATGTAGTCATATTGTTGAATGAACACGTAAGAACACATTGAACTCTCTGGTGCCAAAGAGCTCCACTTTAACCCTTTGTCGTCCCTGGGGCTACTTTGTCGATGCGCATCTCTGTCAAAGTTTTATCAAATGGTCTGAATTTTCGAATATGTGTTAACATCCATGACTTTTATCAGGGAAATTATTATTATTATTATTATTTTTTATTAAGTGGTTACAATATTATGAGAAAGAGTTACGCTTGTGGTCCCTTGGGGTCATTTATGACCACAATTTGTTTCTCTAATATTTCAGTCATCAAATATATTTTTTCAATACATTTGGGTTCTATCTTTAGTGTAACTTCAGACTAATGGCCTGATACTCAATGTTTATGTTTTTTTAAAAATCTTTTTCAGTTTGTAGGCCTTGTTTATGTAAAAAAAATTAAAATAAAAAAACACACAAAATCCTGAACAAACAACAGTCGTAAAAAAAAACAAAAAACAAAACGAATTCTAAGGATAACTCGGACTATTCGGTCAGTTTCCAAGTGGAAATAGTCAACATTTTGTGTTGTGCAATTTTTGAATTTTCTCATAATTTATGACCCCATTTTGTTTCTCTAATATTTCACTTATAAAATAACATTTTGAAATAAATGTGGGTTCTATATTTAGTTTGACTTTATAAAAATGCACTGATACTAAATTTACCAGTTTTCATTATTTGTTGGGGCTGGTGGGACATGTTTATGTAAAAAAAAAAAAAAGCTCAATTTTTGAGCCAAAAATTGCCCTGTAACACTGAAATTCCTGAAGTGGATATTATTCAAAGAATTTGGTGAATTGGGCACTGGTAGAGGCTCAAAGGTAGAGCAGGTGTTGTTTTTGAAAAATGCTTTATTTTTGAGTGAGAGCAAACACACTAATGTAACACTCATGGTCACTTGGGGTCATTTATGACCTCGGCAAAATCCCATTCATTTCAATGGACATGAGCCGATCCTGCATGTTTTTCTGTCTTTGACCTTTCGTACCGACTTCATTTGTGCTTCAGATATGAAACCATTATTATTACCATAGATTTTGAATATATCACATATTTTTTTTACAATAGTTATAGAGCTTAAAGCCCAAAAAACAGCAGAAGCTCTCCATTCATTTCAATGGCAGTGTCCTCCATGTCTGTGACTCCAGCTATATTTTGTCTTCAGCCTTTTATACCAACTTCATTTTAACTCTAAATCCATAACCTTTGTAGATGTACACTCCACAGAGCCTTGTCTACATGCACATTTATCAAATGTTTAATTTACACATTTTTTCATAGTTTTAGGACCCAAAAACCATGTGCCATAACCCAGTTTTGAAATATAGCCACACTGTGATTCTCACTCTCTTATTTTAGGAAAGTCCTCTATTTTCATCAGAAATCTGCTCAAAGCAGAGTTTACATCTTAATTCATGAATTTTTATCAAATTATTGAATGTTCAGTGCAGTTTGACAGTGAAAGTAAACTACAATAGAGCAGAACTTGTTTGGAAAAACAAAGCTGTAAAAGCTACACAAATAATTAACATTCTATAAACACAAGACAAATGCCCATTTATTTATACGAAATCATCTTTTTTGATCATAATCTCTTCAAAAACTACTCAAAGCACTGATATGCATCCCATTTTATGATCTGAGATCAAAGTTTTGAGTGTTCACGGCCTGAGTGTTTTTTTACATAAACAAGGCCTACAAACTGAAACAAATTTAAAAAACACACACATTTGGTATCAGGCCATTAGTCTGAAGTTACACTAAAGATAGAACCCAAATTTATTGAAAACATTATATTTTATGGCTGAAATATTAGAGAAACAAATTGGGGTCATTTAGTGTAACTCTGCAGGGGTTAAGATCAAATGAAAGCAGCTCATTAGAATCACTACAGTGTATTCGTGGCCAAGTGCATTCAGACTGTCCCTCACCAGCCTGTGCCTGGCGTCGGTAAGATGTGTCTCCTCATAGCTGTCGTCATGAGCCGTCCAGCTGTAGGACACCAGGAAGTGCAGGATTGGCGGGTGGTATGTGACCTCGGGATGGGCCCAGCGCACCACCAGGGCACTACTGTTTACGTGCTGCACCTTCATGTTGTAGGGGGCGCTGCTGCACACTGCAAGACAACAGAGGATAAAAAAACATAACTGTAAACTGGGGCCACAAACAAGTAAAATATGAGGTTTAAACACATTTTTTTTGCGAAAACATAGTTAAAACAATTATATTTTTTACACAAAAAATACCCGTTTTTTTTTATTTTGACAATTTTTGTGATGTTTATAGTTTCACTTCCTTATTAGATGCCATCAGCAAGTTACAAAGATGGAGGCAAAACATTTAAGCTGTTGCAGTGCAACCTGTTGCTATGGAAGTTAACCTCTATCTATGTCACTAAAAATAAAAATCCCAACATTTCTTCACGATCTTCTGCTTCATTGAAATAAAATGATAACCGTTACATCAGATCTTATCCATCTAAATAGCCTAGTCATATTTACAAAAGCATTAAAACCTGTCATATGCAATGGCCAAACAAAAAAGGAGTCATATTCACCCCCTCCCCTCAGGCAGGAGGCTACGGTTTATCCAGACCCATAAATCCCGCCACTTGAACAGTTTTTTCCCCTCCGTCATCAGACTCATGAACACAAAACAAGACCCAATAGCTTAGTTATAGACTCATGGATGTAATTTGCCCTGTTGCACTGTGTGGTGTGTCCACACTTAGATCCACTGCTATCACTTTATACACCCACACATCTGCAAATACAATCCCACTGGTGTTCCATGTCAATTGTTGTCGTCTTACCATATTTTACTTTTATTTTGTATCTTATTTATTGTAATATTCTTATGCATGCCCCTGTAGCCTTATAGTTTAAAGTTGTATAGCTTATTTTTTATAAAGTGCACTCCCACACCGAGAAAAATGTCTAGCTTGTGAACTTGTTCTCAACAATGGCAATAAAAACTATTCTGATTCTGACGCTGCCTCCGTGTTCTAGGACTGCAGGGACCGTTGTGACCACTAGATGTCTCTATTTGAGCAGCATCGCTTTGGCCATTTCCTTTACATACTGAACGGCAAAGTCTTAATTCCTGTGTTGAATAATGCAGCAGTTTATCGGCAGTCAGTACATTAATGATAGACCTATTAATGCCTAAATCTGCTACCAGGTAAGTGCTTACCTGGTAACCTTCAAGCGTTTAGAACCGCAAAAAACCTTCCCGCTATTCTCATGGCTCCATCATTGAAAGCTTACTGAACATTGTAATTTCACCAAGTGAATCATTTTATTTTATTGTCGCTCTTCTTCAAAAATCAATGGTTCCTGCAAGGGCACTAATACTTTACTTATGATTACACAGAATACACAACTGATTTATTTCATTGACAAACAATGTGCACTTAGAAAGAACCAAATATATAAAATTATTTAAATAAACAGCAAATAAAACAAACTGAATCCTAAGTCTCTCTAAGTCAGTGTATTTAACTGATACCTTTTAACGGCTGGGATTGGGAATAGCGACTCAGTCTAACTCTAGTTTGTGCGTTATGTTATGAAGTGCTGGAGGAGCAAAGTATTAGCATAACCAACATGGCACATAATGATTATTCCAAACACTGTATTATATTATGCAAATGCCGCAGGTAATTCAATGATGAGCTCAGGTTCATTGAGATTAGGGCTCACGTGCCTACCCCCAACCAAATTGATTAGCGCGCTCATAAGGTAGCACTGAAGTTGCTCTTCTCGCAACCTGTGCCGTGTCCCGTGTGGCCTGGCATTACTAAAACCATTAGTCTCTCACACACATGTACACGATGTGGAGTCGGCCAGTGACCTCTGCGCAGACAGACCATATTTAACACATTAAATCAGGCTGGGCCCATTCAGCCGTGCCACTGTTGGACACAGGGGCACAACAGACGAATGTAAGATTACAACATAGACACACATTATAATCAACGTCAGATATAGCACGTTTCTCTCTCATCGGTATATTCTGGTCAAACTACACTTATTATTTTCAAGAAATACTGTGTCGATTAGATTAGATGGTTTTATAAATCAAAATAGAAACAGAACTTTCAACATTGCAAATCGAGTGGCAAATCAATGAATAACACTGCACCGCTTTTATGCCAATTGTTTTACACTGAATGGCATCAAATTGCTATTCCAAAGCTGGTATCTCTGGGTATTTTAAAATAAAGCATTAAGCATATACGTATGTTGTGGTCATTCACTTGATCGTACACGTGTCTGCCTGTGTCCATGCCTGTGTGCCTCGATGAAACGGGCCTGTCCCTGAACACAAAGGCTTTGTGGTGAAGAGATCCTCTTACAGCTTTCATCAGAGATAAGCGGCCCTCACTGCACTCGCACACAGGAGGGATGTGAGGTGGCAGAGAGTGATGGAGGTGGGGGTCCAGTCAGGGGCCGTGGGGTGGGGTGGTGGGGGGGGTCTTCACAGGTGGAAGTGCTCCGCTCTCATACGTCTCAGAGAGGCTATTTGGCGGAGGAAAGGACATGTTTGGCCCCGCGGCGTGTTGACCAGAGGTGATGGATGAGCGGGCCTTGATTGCGGGGTGGGCTGCAGGCTTCAGCTCTGGAAGGACCGCACCAAACCTCTGCTCCGGAGCATCTGATGGGAACCGCGGCGGCTACTGCAGCATAAGTACAAGCTAGAGGACACGCATTTCATAATGTTGTGTTGTGGTTAATGATAAGGCGTGCTCACTGACTTTTAGATGCATTAACTAATGTTTTATTTATTTTCTGCTAATGTTACATTTTTATGCTTTTGCCTTGTGTCCTCATCAACACATCCCCTTGTTGAGATTGCATCGTGAGTGAAGCAGAAGTGGTGAAAGTAGGCCAAGATGGTGTTCGATACAAAAGAGACAAAAATAGGCTTTAATTAAAACCAAAACGCGGTCAGATTATAACAAATTAAAACATTTGTCAGTGTTTTTAATATTTCAGGACACATACTATTAGGGATACTATGCTGCAAAGAGAGCTGAGCAAGAGCAGCAAATGGGAGATTGATATTATAGAAAAACAGAATTAAATTCAAAATTCAGCGACTCTCAAGTAAGTGTGGGCAAACAGGGGATGTTTACACAACACTTCATAATTTCAATCTGAATCTCTCTGTGTGGGAGGCTTGGCTGTGTCTTTAACACATCTGTGAAAAGAACTCATGTGCGAACCAAGTGCTGCTGGGTGCTATTGGATAAGAACAACAACATTTATTATACATGAAGAAGAAGAAGAAAAAAAAAAAAACACAATAGTGCCATCTTGGAAATGTTATTGAGAAAAGTGGATCGTCCATGTGGGCCTATTACTCATTTTCCGAGGCGGCGAAGCTTTGCCGTCATAATAAACGTGCTCTGTGTGCGTATACTGTAAAGACATGTTCTGTATACATGAAACCCTTATTTGTGTCACATCTTTTGATCTGTACTGCAACAGACAAGTTGAACAACTATAAAAAGGATCACCAGCCCCCCGGAGTGCAACTTATTCAGACACTTTTAACAAAACTGCGTGGAAAATGTACTTTGCAAAACGTGTACTTACGTTAAGTCTACTGGACTGGTGTTAAATTAGCAGCTAACCGTGTTTTATGCATTTCCTCATTCAGTCGTGGGGCCCAAGGACGTACAGAGCCATAATGGAGCTGCTCTCACTGTCAGGAGGGCTCTAAATGGAGTGGCTCTTGGTCGGCCTCTTGTGTTGCTCGCTGTGCTTGTGGGCACTTGTGCGGTTCTGTACGGCTGTTATCTGGACACCTACGTAACCTGACAGTTCCACCACAATGGCAAATACAGAGTGCGTCGGCGGAAAAGGAAGGATGCTCGTACTTTTGTATTATGTGCGTCCTATTACTATAAAACTTTAACTTTAACATGTGAGGATTAAACAGGCATGCCGTGCATTACACAATTTCAATGCAACGCAGAGTTACGACGCGCCACGACGTAACATTATCCTGAAACTGTGTAACGACTCCATCTTGTTTAATCCGCTTATACCTTGGTCCCACGAACTGACATTTTAATAACAAATGTTAGACTTTACTAAACTAAACTTTACTGAACTTGACAAATATGCTTAAGTACAGGGATTTACATCTAAAAAATCAAATATATTGTTTTTAAAATCGTGACAGCCCACTTGGTAAATGTGTTGGTGTTTTCTTTCTAAATGTCAGTCCTGTTCAACTCCTTCAATGTTAACTCTTTGTGTTTGGTTTGGACAAAAAAAATCAATATAAATAAAGTTCACCACAAAATCCATATTATTCAGCGTTACTGTCAGTCACTAGTCAACTTGTCACCCAACGTTAGCTACAGTTTATCAGTTAACTGACCCAGCTGGGATGCGCGTTGCTATGGTGACACCTGCATAATCCATTATGGTTTGTGACCATGTCTGTGAAAGGCGCTATATAAATAAAGATCTTCTACTTCTGGGTCCAAACTGTTGAGAGTTTGATAAACACAGCAAATAACAACAGATACAAGGCCAAAAACTGTTTTCCTCCTAATTCGAACAATACAGCTCATAATTTCTCCAGGTAAAATGAAGATATTTTGATATAATAATAAGCCTTTGTTGTGTATGGAAAAAAAAAACTTTGATAATGAATTCCTGAAAAGCAGTACTAATGAAAATCCAAAGTAAATGTAATATTTCTTTGTGATCAGATGCTTAGAAAGAGCCTTGTAATACAGCAGGTTCAAATCAGCTCCCATTATAATGAATACGGCTAACCCGGAAGTAGAGCAATGACATAAAAATAATAATAATAAAAATAATAATGGCTTACACTTGTATTGTGCTTTACAAGCCTGTATTAGCAAGTTTCTCAAAGCGCTACACTGTTGTCATTATTCATTTACTCAGTGGCCACAACTGCCCTGGGGTAGACTGACGGAAGTGAGGCAACCAGTCTGTGCCATCAGCCTCTCTGACCATCACCAACAACTCACTCACTCACTACATACGCTAGGCTTCCTGGTGTTACCAAATGGTCTCCCATCCAAGTACTGACCAGGCCCTTCCCTGCTTAGCTTCCGAGGTCTGACGGGATGAGGCAAAGGCGGTATGGCCACATCATCAGTTAACAAACGTATATCTACTAAAGTCAACCAGTTGTGTTATATGTATTTAATCGTATATTTTGGCATCACCTAAACCCAGGCTCTGTTTTTCTTTCCATCATTGCCAGGTCAGAAAAGTCTTTGAGCCTTTTCTCATACGTGAACCATAGATGGTACTTCGGCTTCTTCAGGTGGTACTCAGGCTAATCTGCAATTTTACACTCCATTCATTATTGAATGAAGTGTAACATTTCAGTAATGCCTGTCTGGTTTGGATATAGTTTGCATTCGGTTTAGACCCAATTCAGATATTTTTTTTTAGACCCAATTTAGTCCTGATCTTGGTCTCGGTCTGGCGTTACATGGAAAGTGAAACATTTTCTGAGGGGGGCTGTGAAAAGTTTGAGAACCACTGGTCTATAAGATAAAAGCACATTTTAAAACTAACAGAAGATATTACATTAAACAGACATTAAAATGAATAGTATGGTAAACTCTCTCCAGATACAGGGCAGAACACGTTTTGTTTTTCACTCTAGTGTTTGCGTATCCATTGGTCCTGTCATTTCTATATCCTTAATACCAACCGTAATATTTCTACTTAAAACAAACAGGCTCCACTGCAGCACCCAAGGACACCGTGCACACAGCTTACCGCACAGGACAGGGGCCCGATGCCAACTCTCTCTCTCTCTCACACACACACACACACACACACACCACCTCCAGCACCTAACCAACAGCTCCAGCCCGGTCAGTACAGCTCCAGGCCTTGTCTAAGACCTACAGCCCGGTCATGACAGCTCCAAGCCGGGTCTACCACCTCCAGCACCTAACCAACAGCTCCAGCCCGGTCATGACAGCTCCAGGCCTTGTCTAAGACCTGCAGCCCGGTCATGACAGCTCCAAGCCGGGTCTACCACCTCCAGCACCTAACCAACAGCTCCAACCCGGTCAGTACAGCTCCAGGCCTTGTCTAAGACCTACAGCCCGGTCATGACAGCTCCAAGCCGGGTCTACCACCTCCAGCACCTAACCAACAGCTCCAGCCCGGTCAGTACAGCTCCAGGCCTTGTCTAAGACCTACAGCCCGGTCATGACAGCTCCAAGCCGGGTCTACCACCTCCAGCACCTAACCAACAGCTCCAGCCCGGTTATGACAGCTCCAGGCCTTGTCTAAGACCTACAGCCCGGTCATGACAGCTCCAAGCCGGGTCTACCACCTCCAGCACCTAACCAACAGCTCCAGCCCGGTCATGACAGCTCCAGGCCTTGTCTAAGACCTGCAGCCCGGTCATGACAGCTCCAAGCCGGGTCTACCACCTCCAGCACCTAACCAACAGCTCCAGCCCGGTCAGTACAGCTCCAGGCCTTGTCTAAGACCTACAGCCCGGTCATGACAGCTCCAAGCCGGGTCTACCACCTCCAGCACCTAACCAACAGCTCCAGCCCGGTCAGTACAGCTCCAGGCCTTGTCTAAGACCTACAGCCCGGTCATGACAGCTCCAAGCCGGGTCTACCACCTCCAGCACCTAACCAACAGCTCCAGCCCGGTCATGACAGCTCCAGGCCTTGTCTAAGACCTACAGCCCGGTCATGACAGCTCCAAGCCGGGTCTACCACCTCCAGCACCTAACCAACAGCTCCAGCCCGGTTATGACAGCTCCAGGCCTTGTCTAAGACCTACAGCCCGGTCATGACAGCTCCAAGCCGGGTCTACCACCTCCAGCACCTAACCAACAGCTCCAGCCCGGTTATGACAGCTCCAGGCCTTGTCTAAGACCTACAGCCCGGTCATGACAGCTCCAAGCCGGGTCTACCACCTCCAGCACCTAACCAACAGCTCCAGCCCGGTCATTACAGCTCCAGGCCTTGTCTAAGACCTGCAGCCCGGTCATGACAGCTCCAAGCCGGGTCTACCACCTCCAGCACCTAACCAACAGCTCCAGCCCGGTCAGTACAGCTCCAGGCCTTGTCTAAGACCTACAGCCCGGTCATGACAGCTCCAAGCCGGGTCTACCACCTCCAGCACCTAACCAACAGCTCCAGCCCGGTCAGTACAGCTCCAGGCCTTGTCTAAGACCTACAGCCCGGTCATGACAGCTCCAAGCCGGGTCTACCACCTCCAGCACCTAACCAACAGCTCCAGCCCGGTCAGTACAGCTCCAGGCCTTGTCTAAGACCTACAGCCCGGTCATGACAGCTCCAAGCCGGGTCTACCACCTCCAGCACCTAACCAACAGCTCCAGCCCGGTTATGACAGCTCCAGGCCTTGTCTAAGACCTACAGCCCGGTCATGACAGCTCCAAGCCGGGTCTACCACCTCCAGCACCTAACCAACAGCTCCAGCCCGGTCAGTACAGCTCCAGGCCTTGTCTAAGACCTACAGCCCGGTCATGACAGCTCCAAGCCGGGTCTACCACCTCCAGCACCTAACCAACAGCTCCAGCCCGGTCAGTACAGCTCCAGGCCTTGTCTAAGACCTACAGCCCGGTCATGACAGCTCCAAGCCGGGTCTACCACCTCCAGCACCTAACCAACAGCTCCAGCCCGGTCAGTACAGCTCCAGGCCTTGTCTAAGACCTACAGCCCGGTCATGACAGCTCCAAGCCGGGTCTACCACCTCCAGCACCTAACCAACAGCTCCAGCCCGGTTATGACAGCTCCAGGCCTTGTCTAAGACCTACAGCCCGGTCATGACAGCTCCAAGCCGGGTCTACCACCTCCAGCACCTAACCAACAGCTCCAGCCCGGTCATGACAGCTCCAGGCCTTGTCTAAGACCTACAGCCCAGTCAGGGAAGCTCCAAGCCGGGTCTACAACCTCCAGCACCTAACCAAAAGCTCCAGGCAGCTGGGTCTGAGACCTACAGCCCAGTCAGGGCAGCTCCAAGCTGGGTCTACCACCTCCAGCACCTAACCAACAGCTCCAGGCAGCTGGGTCTGAGACCTACAGCCCAGTCAGGGATGGGATCCCGACCTGCAATGCAACCATGAGCGAGATAGGCCAGAGGCCAGTGGTTGAAATCAGGAATTAAACCTGAAAATGCATCACCTAACCAACAGCTCCAGCCCAGCCCCCAGTCATGACAGCTCCAGGCCTGGTCTAACACCTCCAGCCTGCTTCCATGACGCCTTCGTCCGGGTCTAACACCTCCAGCCAGGCCCCCCAAAAACTTCAACCCAGTCCCAACACCTACAGGCCCATACACACAACCACAGCACCGGAACAACACCCACCACCGCTCTCATCCACTAACCCTACCCCGCTAAGGGCTCCCCCAACACCGCCTACCTGCACAACCTCGGCCGCATGGCTCCTATGGACCTCCGGGGACACCCGGCGCACCTTTCGGACCCGGGTACCCACTCTTAAGCACCCCTCCTCGGACTACACCCCAAGACCCGGCCCGGAGGAAGTCCGTGACCCTGATACTCTGAGCCACTTTGGACATTTTTTCTAAGTGCTGAGCCACTTAGAAAAAATGTCCAAAGAGTATCAGGGTCACTTGGAAAAATTTCTAAGTGCTGAGCCACTTAGAAACTTTTCCATGTTACCCTGATACTCTTTGGACATTTTTTCTAAGTGTCTCAGCACTTAGAAACTTTTCCAAGTGACCCTGATACTCTGTCATACACATAACACATAGAAACCTGGGTAAAACCAACTCCCACACCTCCCCTGGTACTCTCTACCCAGGGGAGGAGGGAGGGACCCGGAGGCCGGCCGACAAAAGCTTGGATCAAGGGCCTGACTTTCAATAGAGCGCAGCGACGGAGCTGCTCTGCTACGTACGAAACAACTTTAATATACGCTATTGTAGTTTGAATTACCGCTTCAATTACAGGCCCTCAATATTCCTTCCTTGGATGTGGTCGCCAGTTGCCTTCCTTGGATGTAGTTGCCATTTCTCATGTTCCCTCTCCGGAATCGAACCCTGATTCCCTGTTACCCGTGGTCACCATGGTAGGCACAGAAAGTACCATCGAAAGTTGATAGGGCAGAGTTGTCTCCGCCACGAGGGCCAGTGATCGGCTCGAGGTTATCTAGAGTCACCAAAGCGCGCGGGGAGCCCCGAGGGGCGACCCCGCATGGGTTTTGGGTCTGATAAATGCACGCATCCCCGGAGGTCAGCGCTCGTTGGCATGTATTAGCTCTAGAATTGCCACAGTTATCCAAGTAACGGTAGAGCGATCAAAGGAACCATAACTGATTTAATGAGCCATTCGCAGTTTCACTGTACCGGCCGTGTGTACTTAGACTTGCATGGCTTAATCTTTGAGACAAGCATATGTTACTGGCAGGATCAACCAGGTAGCCCAGAGTGGCTGCGGTTCGGGAAGAACCGCGTCGGCCGTGGCCAGGGCTGGCCGTGGGCCGAAAACGGGGCCCCGCGCCCCGTGGTTGGGCACGCGGGGCCGTGGAGGCGAAGCGTACGCTCTCCTGGAGGCGAGCTCCCCGGGCGTGGGAGTCTCTGTGCGGAGGTTTCGAGAAAATGCGTTAAACGGCCGCAAATACCCCCGCTCTGGAACGGAGAGGGCCCGCGGGCCGGCTCTACCGTGGCGGGGGGCGGCCGTCGTAAGGCCCCTGGGTCAGACGGGTCGTCTCGGTCTCGCTTCCGAAAGGACCGGGCGGCGGGGCTCCGTTCAGCCCCGGCCCGAGTGCGCTCATGTCCGCAGTGCTCCGGAGCCGACCGCGCTGGAATAGAACCAGCCAGAGGCCCGGAGGTGGCGGATTTTGCATGCCCACAGGTCGAGCTGGGATCCCGGATCAAAAAGAACCAGGATTCTGACCATTTTCGATTTTGAAAAACGTCATTCCCAAAAACCGCCCGACTGTCCCTTGGCTCTGGGGGTGTATAGCCAATCCGCCCGGAGCAGCGTCAAATGCCCGGAGATCGTCCCGGGCTTCCGCGCTGAAAACACTTAGTGCAAAAACCAGATCCGTGACCCTGATACTCAAAGAGTATCAGGGTCACGGAATCGACTTTTGAGATTTGCACATCCACGGGTCCGGGCGGTCACCCTCTACCCGCCGGTACCACTCTTTCCGGGATTAAAAGCGTTTTTCTATTTTTTGGCATTTTTTTTCTCCGCGGGTGCTGTACGCCTATAACTCCGCGGGGGTGCGAGCCACCGCGCGGACACGCACATCAGCGTGACCGGGGGACTCTCCCGGACCGGCCCGTGTCCACCTTTTGAAAGAATAACCCAGGACTCGGCGTCTGCTGCCGCGGGAAGGGCGAGAACCTAGCGCTACGGAACTTTGAACCGTTAAAAGGGGCCTTTAACGGTGTCCCACCGGCCCAATTCCAGCACAGGCGTGTTCGGGAGGCTCGGCTCTATAACCCTGGATACTTTTAGTGTGGATTGAAAGTCGTTTTTTGGGGGGGGGGGGTTGGTTTGTTCCTGGGCTGTCCGAGGTGCTGAAGCCGAGCGCCTGTCTTAACCTCTTAACCCCCGCCTCCGCCGAGCGCTATTATACACGGTTTTACCCCGAAATAAAGCTCCAGGAAGCTCCAGGAAGCTCCAGGAAGCCCCGCCACTGGACACCGAATACAGGACAGTGTTACAGGCCGGGTTGGACAACTCCAGCCCGGTCCCCAACTCAGTCAGGCCGGGGAGAACTCATCCACGCCGGGGATAAGTCCTCCGGACTGGGGACTCCGGAGCTAATAACTCCGCGGGGAAATGAGCCACCGCGCGGACACGCACATCTACGTGTCCGGGAGACTCTCCCGGACCGGACCGTGTCCACCTTTCGAAAGAATAACCCAGGACTAGGCGTCTGCTGCCGCGGGAAGGGCGAGAACCGTTAAACGGGGCCGTTAACGGGCTCGCATCGGCCCGGTTCCGGTACCAGCGTGTGCGCAAGGGTCGACTCTATAACCCTGGATACTTTTGGTGTGGATTTAAGGGCGTTTTGGGGTGTGCTTTTGCCTCGCTCCGGCTGGCGCTTAGTCCTGGCGACGGTCCTAACCGCTTAACCCCCGCCTCCGCCGAGCGCTATTATACACGGTTTTACCCCGAAATAAAGCTCCAGGAAGCTCCAGGAAGCTCCAGGAAGCCCCGCCACTGGACACCGAATACAGGACAGTGTTACAGGCCGGGTTGGACAACTCCAGCCCGGTCCCCAACTCAGTCAGGCCGGGGAGAACTCATCCACGCCGGGGATAAGTCCTCCGGACTGGGGACTCCGGAGCTAATAACTCCGCGGGGAAATGAGCCACCGCGCGGACACGCACATCTACGTGTCCGGGAGACTCTCCCGGACCGGACCGTGTCCACCTTTCGAAAGAATAACCCAGGACTAGGCGTCTGCTGCCGCGGGAAGGGCGAGAACCGTTAAACGGGGCCGTTAACGGGCTCGCATCGGCCCGGTTCCGGTACCAGCGTGTGCGCAAGGGTCGACTCTATAACCCTGGATACTTTTGGTGTGGATTTAAGGGCGTTTTGGGGTGTGCTTTTGCCTCGCTCCGGCTGGCGCTTAGTCCTGGCGACGGTCCTAACCGCTTAACCCCCGCCTCCGCCGAGCGCTATTATACACGGTTTTACCCCGAAATAAAGCTCCAGGAAGCTCCAGGAAGCTCCAGGAAGCCCCGCCACTGGACACCGAATACAGGACAGTGTTACAGGCCGGGTTGGACAACTCCAGCCCGGTCCCCAACTCAGTCAGGCCGGGGAGAACTCATCCACGCCGGGGATAAGTCCTCCGGACTGGGGACTCCGGAGCTAATAACTCCGCGGGGAAATGAGCCACCGCGCGGACACGCACATCTACGTGTCCGGGAGACTCTCCCGGACCGGACCGTGTCCACCTTTCGAAAGAATAACCCAGGACTAGGCGTCTGCTGCCGCGGGAAGGGCGAGAACCGCTAAACCCCCGCGAGCTGTCCGAGGTGCTGATGCCGAGCGCCTGCCTTAACCGCCTAACCCCCGCGGCCCCCGAGCGCATTTATCCACAGTTTAAGCCCGAAATAAAGCTCTATGGGGCTCCACGGAGCTCCACGAAGCTCCAAGAAGCTCCACCACTGGTCTAACACCTCCAGCCCACTTCCCAGACGCCTTCGTCCGGGTCTAACAACTCCAGCCGGGCCCCCAAAACCTTCAACACAGTCCCAACACCTACATGCACCCACACATACGTGGTTTTATGGTTTATGTTGACCTTTTGGAAAAACCAACCCTGGTGTGGTTTAAGAGGACTATGGTTTCCCAAGGTCCTAGAGAGATAAGCTCTGGATAGACTAACTGTAAAAAATCTGAAAAAAATTTAGGTCTATTTAACATCCTTGTATCAGCTACGGTTGTCTATACACAGCCACCGACCAGAAGGTGGTTCATGAGGACCAAAGATGAATTATGAGGACTTTAAACATAACTGAACCACAATTCCCCTATGAGAGACCAACAGGCCCGTTTGGAACCATGAGGCCGTCCTTCCGTGGACCCACCACCTGCAGGAGGAGCCATAGGGGACTGGTGCTATGTGATTTGGGCAGCTCCAACGGCTGCCTCCACGACCCGGCAACGGACAAGTGGGAGAAAATGGATGGATGGATGAACCACAATTAGAGGCTGGAAAAGTTTTAATGTTCTTCATACATACACTCCATGCTTATCCATCTTTTACCTTTAGTTGTCTTTTATGTGCTAGTCCACGATTTCTCACAAAGTCTCTTATATTCTGCAGTGTTCTCTGACTTAAGGCCATTTCTGCTTGCTTACACTGAGTTACTTCATTTTTTGTGGCCAGTTTTCCTCTCTTGATGTGTTTTTTAAAATGCCGCATTACAGCTGCTTCTTCAGTCTTTGACCATGCTCTTTTTGTCACTCTGCGTTTTGGTCCAGGTTGCTTTGCAGGCCTCTGTGCTGCCTCTGAAAAGGAAAATTAGGAATTAATTTAAACAAAACAATGTGAATAAGTCAGAGCAAGACTACTACAAGAGTAAACAGAAGAACTTGCCTTCAAAATCAGAGGTATCTCCATCAGCTATGTCGATCGGGTCATCATCTATAACCACAGTTGCCGCTTGTTTCTCAGCAGAGTCCCCCGAGTCACTGTGACTCTCCTCTTCGGCCTCATCTGCACTGATGGGAATTTCATCTAAAAACAAAAGGGGGATTCAATTCAATCAGCCCGCTCCTAAAGCCACCAGGCCTGGGAAAACTCACCAAGGCTGGGGCTAAGATCCCCAGCCGGCTCCTAAAGCTACCAGCCCCGCACCGACATCCACCACAATGACCCACCCTCTACTCCACTTACACTACCCGGCTCAGGGCACTCCTACCCCGGCCTACGTGCACACACTCGCCCCCCTGGCTCCTCTGGACCTCCTCTGACCAGCCTGCTCCTAAAGCTACCAGCTCCGCACCGACATCCACCACAATGACCCACCCTCTACTCCACTTACACTACCCGGCTCAGGGCACTCCTACCCCGGCCCTACATGCACACCCAGATAAGAGATACATTTAACAAACCTTCAAGTTCAATCTCCTCCAGCGTCTTTCCTTTTAGCGAGGAAATGGATCCCTTCTCCATTAAAAGCAATACTTTGGATATCTTTGCAAGTTGTGTTGTTGGAACAGGCAGTCTGTAGAATTCCCTGTGTACGCGGATATCATGTCCAAGGAAGTCTGCCACCTGATCCAGCTCATTCTCCTGGAGGTTTAAGACTTGAGATAGCGTGGCCACATGTTTCCTGAGACCCGTCGACCGGAGGTGCTCGGGGTACTTTGTGTCGCACTGTGTGGAGAAACGTCTCAGGCAGTCACTTCCTCTATAATGGGTTGGTGCTTTGGGTCGTGCAAATAAGAATGGGTTTGAGGGAGACACACCACATTCTTTCCTCTTATTTGTGAGTAGTGTAAGACCATTGACAACAGGTCGGGGGAGAAGAACTGCAACTTTTCTCCCTCTTTTACCCATAATTTCCACGCGACTTAGATACCGGCAGAGCTTCTTTTCTGTGTCCGATAAACCAAGGCTTACATCCGCATGAAGTTGTTGATTATCCCTCTCCAGAAAATGTTTCAGAGGCATTTTGGAAACCTCTCCAGCTCGCCGACGGTTGAACACAATGATTTGTGTGAGCAACACCATGGCAAGACGGGCATAAGTTTGAGCATCATCTGTTTCTTGCAGTTTGCTTGTGGCCTCTTCTGCTGCCTTTTCCAAAAACTTGTGAAGTTTCACAACATCTTCAGTGAATGGTAAGGTTAACGGTTTATTAAACTTGGCATCACTCAGTGTGTTAAGGGCATTGTGAGATACATATTCTTTCCACTTGGTACTGAGCAACTTCTTAAATGTTTCAGTATACTTCACCAGCTTCTCATCTTCTGCCATCAAGCCCCGGCAGTGGATGATGTCGCAGATCTTATTCAGTGTGTGGCCGAGTTTAAGAGCAAGGCTCGGGGTTTTGTACGAAAGATTGTCATCATTAAAACCTGCTACCTTTTTGACCGCTTGTACCACTTTCTCAAAGTTTGCAGGCCTAACAGCATCTTCCAGGGTCGGCACAGAGAAATCTGTCCGCAAGCACAGCAGCAGACGTCCCACTTCTCTCAGTTTTTGTCTTATGTATTCATACTTTGTTGTATCCTGTCCATGAATGTTGTAAAGTGACTGGGCAAACTGGAGAATACAGAAGTCATTTCGCACAACTGATCCAACTTCATCCACGTTCATAACACTGAGAAGCTTCCAAACCCCACCCGAGATTTGCGCACATAAGGCGGCATCCTGAGCTGATGCAGAGCCGAGGATCCTTCTCCTTCCAGACGTCTCTTCTTGGTTTGCATCTTCGGGTTTGTGAGGGCACCTGCGAGTATGCCTCCATAGTTCTTTGCGGAGAAACATGCCTTGACAATACATGCAGTGAATAAACTTTCCATCCAAAGCTTTTTTTTTGCATCGTCGCTTCACTTTCAATTGCCCTTTCCCACTTTGTAATACTGCTTGATTATGTAAAAAGTTCCCTTTATTCCTAATTTTTTCAATCCGTTTGTTGCGCTCCTTGACATCAGTAAGGGAAAAGACTTGTACAATCTCTGCATTGGTCTTGTGTGTTTTAAGATGTCTCGATATTTTCTTCTGGGGCTTACCGCAGACAAAGCAGTAATTTATGGAACTTGTCCGCTGTGGGTCTCCTCTTCGTGGACCATTCTCTGAATGCAACTCTGAGGTGTATGAAGAACTACCTTGCTGGCTGGTTCCCGGTGCACTAGAAGCAGGAGCAAGACTTGTATCCGACTTTTGTGTCAGCCATATATTTGGATGGGGGAGCTCATCTAAATCTTCATCACCCACATAGTCTGGGTCTGAGTCTGGGTTGTTTTTTTCTTGTGCCATCTCCTGCCTTTGGTCCTTCCCAGTGTCACTCTGAAAGATAAACAGACAATACTTGAACCTACAAAGAACCACCCAGGCTGGGGCTAAGTTCCACAGCCAGCTCCTAAACCCAATACCCCGGTCCCCAACTCATCAGGGCCGGGGAAAACTCACCAAGGCTGGGGCTAAGTTCCACAGCCTGCTCCTAAAGCTACCAGCCCCGCACCGACATCCACCACAATGACCCACCCTCTACTCCACTTACACTACCCGGCTCAGGGCACTCCTACCCCGGCCTACGTGCACACACTCGCCCCCCTGGCTCCTCTGGACCTCCTCTGACCAGCCTGCTCCTAAAGCTACCAGCTCCGCACCGACATCCACCACAATGACCCACCCTCTACTCCACTTACACTACCCGGCTCAGGGCACTCCTACCCCGGCCTACGTGCACACACTCGCCCCCTTGGCTCCTCTGGACCTCCTCTGACCAGCCTGCTCCTAAAGCTACCAGCTCCGCACCGACATCCACCACAATGACCCACCCTCTACTCCACTTACACTACCCGGCTCAGGGCACTCCTACCCCGGCCTACGTGCACACACTCGCCCCCCTGGCTCCTCTGGACCTCCTCTGACCAGCCTGCTCCTAAAGCTACCAGCTCCGCACCGACATCCACCACAATGACCCACCCTCTACTCCACTTACACTACCCGGCTCAGGGCACTCCTACCCCGGCCTACGTGCACACACTCGCCCCCCTGGCTCCTCTGGACCTCCTCTGACCAGCCTGCTCCTAAAGCTACCAGCTCCGCACCGACATCCACCACAATGACCCACCCTCTACTCCACTTACACTACCCGGCTCAGGGCACTCCTACCCCGGCCTACGTGCACACACTCGCCCCCCTGGCTCCTCTGGACCTCCTCTGACCAGCCTGCTCCTAAAGCTACCAGCTCCGCACCGACATCCACCACAATGACCCACCCTCTACTCCACTTACACTACCCGGCTCAGGGCACTCCTACCCCGGCCTACGTGCACACACTCGCCCCCCTGGCTCCTCTGGACCTCCTCTGACCAGCCTGCTCCTAAAGCTACCAGCTCCGCACCGACATCCACCACAATGACCCACCCTCTACTCCACTTACACTACCCGGCTCAGGGCACTCCTACCCCGGCCTACGTGCACACACTCGCCCCCCTGGCTCCTCTGGACCTCCTCTGACCAGCCTGCTCCTAAAGCTACCAGCTCCGCACCGACATCCACCACAATGACCCACCCTCTACTCCACTTACACTACCCGGCTCAGGGCACTCCTACCCCGGCCTACGTGCACACACTCGCCCCCCTGGCTCCTCTGGACCTCCTCTGACCAGCCTGCTCCTAAAGCTACCAGCTCCGCACCGACATCCACCACAATGACCCACCCTCTACTCCACTTACACTACCCGGCTCAGGGCACTCCTACCCCGGCCCTACTTGCACACACTCGCCCCCCTGACTCCTCTGGACCTCCGGGGACACACAGCCCACATCTCGGACCCACTCTTAAGCACCCCTCCTCGGACTACACCCCCCAACTCATCCAGGCCGGGGAAAACTCACCAAGGCTGGGGCTAAGTTCCACAGCCAGCTCCAAAACCCAATAGCCCGGTCCCCATATCATCCAGCCCGGGGATAAATCCTCCAGGCCGGGGCTAAGTTCCATTCAGAAAATACTTGATAACGTATATTTAACAAGGACTAGATACTTACCAATATATTTTCTTGTCTTCTTTGGAGTGAACTTTCTCTTGGTCCTTCTTCTTCGCATTACCATTAGATGTCTTCCGAAATCACTCAACATGCCCGGACACATATCCCGCACGTGTCCCCATAAAGAACCAATCACAATGGAGCCTTCAATACCGCCAGAGTAGGGTAGGGGGAGCACATCATACACTCCATACACAAGAAGTCAGGTTGGGGTATTATATGGACGTCAAATAAACTTTCAATTTATGGTCTTTAAAAGCTAAGAATTTAAAAAAACTTGATATGTGCATGATATATTATCATTGAGCATTAAAAGGACTTCAGAAAAACAATGAAATTATGCTCTTTATATGCTAAAAATTAAAATACAAAATCTTGGTTTATGAGGACCGTAGCATAGTCCTGCTAATCCCCTTAGGTTCTCGTAGTGCTGGTGAGTAGTCAGGTCAATTGGCTCCATAAACCATATATACAGACACACACACACACGCACGCACACACACACACACACACACACACACATACCACACACGCGTAAAAGCATCAGTGGTGAGGGGAGACATAGGTGCTGGTCGCCTCTCTGAATGGACCATATGGAAGTGTCTATAGTGGGGACAGAGGGGTGGGGTGGTGCTGGTGGGTAAACCTGGAAGGACAGTTGACACAGCACAGATGCTACATGACCGCACAGCCGCTCACATAATACACACACACACACACACGTACACACACTTATATAGACACACATGTGCGCATGCAGTGAGAGGTAATGAGGGAGCAGTGTGCAAACTTGTGAGCCTCCAACTGCCTTATGCTCAGGGAGATCGGTCCGAGTTACCCACCGGCACATACACACACACACACACACACACACACACACTGTGTCCAACCTTCATCTATTTTTTCACTTTCACAAATGCAGAGCAAAACTAACATACGACATTATCCTGCATGAAAACCAGTAAAAATGTGCTTTTTCTTTCAAAGTAACCCACATTTGATATTGAGTCGAGTTTAGAGCAACCTCTAGGATCAGGAGTGAAACCTGGACAAGCGCCAATGAAGCAACTGGACAGGAAGGATTTCTCCCATTCTTCAACAGCGACAGAAGGAGGAAGTGACATTTTAATTGCAATTTTAATTTGCGTCCAGCTCTTACAAATGCTTTCGCACATCCTGATTCTTCACTTACATTAATTTACATTCATGTTGTATCACTTTCAGACTGTCTCAAGATACTATAATAGGAACTATACTAACAATAACAATAGCACACTGGCAAAGTTGTGATTATTGACTTTGAGCATTGAACATTTGAACATAGTTTATAATAATGGTTGTGTTTGAAACACCAACATAGCACCTAATCCCTCACTCATATAGAGTAGCACACGCAGATTATGTGCTCTCAAACTGTTGTCGACACTATTTCTTCACGCCGCAAATCATATGAATCTTGCACTTGGGTACATTCCCTACTCCCTGGTAAAAAAATATTATTTCTGCAAATAAAGATGGAGTGATTTAAGTGACCATGCCGTACAAATTGATGATTATTAGTCATGTTAGTCAAGATGCACTGTAGGAAATCTTTACTTCACAACACTATCTCTCTGGTCTTTCGGACACCACGACAAAATGGTTTGACCTTAGTGTACCTGGGAATAGTAGGACTTTTGGACACACACCAGTGTATATTATATTGGGGTTGCAACTTTGTTCATATTGTAAAACAGTATGAACATGTACTGTTTTGAAAATTGCATACACCTCGCAAATCCTTCAGGAAGGTGCAACATGTAAATTATTATTCGTTTATTGGATATGGACCTAACAACCGCATTGGACAAATGAAGCCTAAGCGTTAATTCAACATGGGAGACTAATTTCGGCATCACCTGCCTCCAGCCAATGATCGTTTCCGTGAGGGCCACACCTCCACCTCAGCCCATCACCTCCGTAGCAGCATCGCCCTCGGTCCTGCTTTTAAGCCTCCAGCTATCGTGGTTTGTTCGCTTCCCAGCTGTGCGGCGACCCACCTCCACCCAACCTCCGCCCCGTCTCCACCTCTTCTGCCCACGGCTTCACCCTGCTGCATCCTTGTACAGACTCCGGAGGAAGACATCCCTAACTCCAAGCTGTTCATCCATACTGACCCTAATACATACATCAATACATGTCAATAAATCTTCCTAATCGCTTCTTTTGTCTGTTTGAGTCTATCCAGGTTAAACCAGATACACTGTTTGCCCTGTTGTTCTGCATATTTATTTTGCAAGTGACTCATCAGCCATGGGGAACAGGAGTTGTTGTACCTTTGGAGGCCTCAGTGCCCAGGGGTCCGCTGTTGTCGGTCAGCTCCGGGAGCCAGGCGTCTTTCACGGCGGACTTGTAGACCAGCCGGTTGTCCAAGCTCTGAGTGGGCCTGAAATTACTGCGCAGGTACTCCACACTCTTCACGTGGTCCTGCTGCTCCGTGGTGAAGATCGAGTAGAACGCCTCCAACTGCGAACGCACACGAGAGGGAAGAGAACTTACACAAATGATCAAATTATTGCACAAGAAAATAATTAGGATTTCATCACATATTTTATATTCAGATCTTCCCAAATTGTTTCCACTGAGAGGTTGAAGCGAGGTCAGTAAGAGCGGGAGGAACTTTTGGTTCAACATTATTTCTGTGTAAAAAAGTACAGAAGAAAGTTACTGCATAAATCAAGGAAAGCCAATAAAAATACCAAATTATATAACAGGGTAAAAGAGGGCTGAAATGAAAATAGAATGAATTTGAATTTTAAATGATGTCAATGAGTTGGAGCCTGCTTGAAGGGTTTGTAGTTTCCTAACACAAGATGGCATCAAGCAAATGCATCATCAGAACTTTTCCATTTTACATGGGCATGAAGTAGGGGTGGGCAAACTAAGGCCTGGGGGCCAAACGCAGCCCGCCTAGCTCTTCAAACCGGCCCACAAAATATGTCCAAGTCTGATATGCCTTGCCTCAAAAGGGTTGGAAACAAAACAAAAAAGTACTTTACATGAAGAAAAATAATGCATCTGCTAATATGTTGTTGCTCTTTAATGTGTGTAGGCATTTACAGTCTATTTGAGAAATGAATTTCTTTGGAGCAACCAGATTCGCAATAGGTCTGGCCCTCAAGGCAAGTTCAAAAACCCAATGTGGCCCTCGCATCAAAACGTTTGCCCATATCTGGCATAAAGTAACACAAACTAGGTAACTATTTACCATAAAAAACTGGTTGGTGTGGTGTGACTATAATATAGTATTTTGGTACATATGATCATCAAAAAACAGTAAAATATAAGCCATTCTGAAAAAGACGATAAAAGTCAAGCCGAGCGTGGAATGATAGTCATTTGGACTGTCACTGATCAAAATTGCTTGTTTGGCAGCACCTTTGGAGATGAGCAAACAAAATGGGCTTAACTGTCCTCACTTTTATGTATTGGGAGCACTAAAAAAGCGGAACCTCCGTGTTTCCGCTGGCTCCACGATAGTAAATTGACTTATTTGTGTTTATTTGGGTATTTCAAGAAAATCTCTCTTAAGTAAAGCAGCGCCGTGGGACAAAATGGTGGATTTGTGAACAACATTTGCAGTGTGTTGGCTGGATGCTGGCGTTGGCCTCTTTCTGCGTGGCGCCGTTTTTGTCAGAGACATGCTGCGTGGCTGTGGAGGAGCAGACATGGATTTGTTCAGTGTGGTTGGAGTGTCATCTCTGTCTGAGCTGGCACCCTCACTGTATGTGCTGGGAGAATGATCGAATGAGTCCAGGCCTGTTTGGAAAGCTGAAGGATGGAGCAAACTCAACTCTCAAATTAATGATAGCACTAACATTTATTTGGCCGCGCAGTTTGGCTACTCTTAGAAATGACATATTCTTACAACATTTGCAGAAAAGTGTGAAAGTGACGGTGATAACATGGGAAAAGAAAATATACCTAGTTTAATTGGGAATATGGCAAATACGAATCTGAACGCTAAGTTAATGTACAGATTGTAAAAGACCTGGAAAACATGGCAAGTAGATTTTAGCTAATAATATGGAAACAGGATGCAAAATGTATCATAGTATTTCTATCCTATTACCCTATAACTGTGATGTAAAGTCACTTACAATGCTATATTTTTGGTGAAAACACAATTTATGAAGATGAATTAATAATTACTGAAGGTACTGCAGTATGTTTTTGTGCATCCTTGACATCCGTCTCCATGTTCACAGACCACTCAAGCACAATAATTTGGGCATCTTCTTCATCCTAAAATGTGGTCCTCTCTTGGCTCCTTATAATGCATTAAGCAAAAAAGTAAAAAGAGAAAGAAAGACATGAATGGGACAGTGGCTGCTTCCGAACAGCCACATGTGTGTGCAGCGGGCTCAGATGACGGTCGTACAGCCACCATCGATCCCGAGTAAAAGCAGCACTGTCTCTCCCACTGACCTACTTCCATAGCCATCTAAAACAACAGGCACACAGCTATTCCCTGTCCAGCCCGGGCTTTCATCTGCCTCCATCACGTCCTCCTGAGAGCTGGAAGGAACCCAGCGCACTTGAAAAGACACGGTCCACCTCATCTTCATCCGCACAGGCGCAGGAAGGACGCCGCCTGCCCCGCCGCTCTTCTCCCTCCATTACTCTCCTCCGCTTTTTCAGCATTTGCATCATTTCCTCTGTCTTTGTTGGGATTTGATGTTTCAGAGCTACACTCATAAATGTTGGATTATGTCCTCAAACATACCATCTGTGTATTGTGTGCGCTGAGGGCTTTCGCTAAGATGAGTTTTTTTTTTCTGATGCAAGAAACGAATCAGCTTTCACTTTTTTAATTTTTTATCTTTGACATGAGGAACTAAGCACACAATTCCACAGAGCACTCTTGCGAGAACGTCCAGGGTTCGTTTCTCAGACCTTTCTGTGAGGATTTTAAAAACTCTCCCCGTTGATCTACCTAAAATATGCACAATAGGCTATAGGTTAGGCAATAGGTTCTGGAAATGGGTCTTAAGGTGCTGCACTGCTCCTGTCAATAACATTAAAATGTCTCTAATGCAGACACATCTTCCTGAAAGTGAAGTCTACACGTAGAGAAAAGCGTTTCATTACGATCCTTGTTTTTTATTCAGCCATAGCCGTACTCTTTTGATCCAGTTTCATATCTGTGGATGGCAGCACAGAGCCAATGTTGTCTTGTTTTCTGTGGATTCTCATTTAATATGACTATTTCACTGAGATTTGGCACACAGGCTTCGGTGTGTGGGCTCTCTATTGATTTATGGCAGCTCACTCAGATTTAGGATATATAAACATGACAGAAGCATGAACAGACTGGGCCACCCACACTGCACAAGGCCTTTCCCTTAGGGCAACTCACACATAGAAATGGTCAAAACAATGTGAGCTATATGAAAATGAATGCTGAGTTAATAGTTTAGTATATACATACATGTAATAAATAAAGAGAAGCACCACTGCGAACTTACCAAGACAAGGCCGTCCACCTAAACTAACAGACCGAACAAGGAGAGCACTGGTAAGAAATGCAACCAAGTGCCCCAAGATAACTCTGGAGGAGCTGCGACGTACTGCCGCTGAGCTGGGGGAATCTGTACATGGGACAACTATAAGTCGTACTCTACATAAATCTGGCCTTCATGGACGAGTGGCAAGAAGAAAGCCATTATTGAAAGGAGGCCATAAGAAATCCCGTTTGAAGTTTGCTAGAAGTCACATGGAGGACACAGCTACCATGTGGAAGAAGGTGCTTTGGTCAGATGAGACAAAAATTTAACTTTTTGGCCCAAATGCAAAACGTTATGTATGGAGCAAACCTAACACTGCTCATCGTCCTGAGTGCACCATCCCCAGTGTCAAATATGGTGGGGGGAGCATCATGCTATGGGGCTGCTTTTCCTCAGCGGGGACTGGGAAGATTGTAAGAATAGTTGGGAAGATGGATGGAGCCAAATACAGAGACATTTTGGAGGAAAACCAGCTGGAGTCAGCAAGAGAATTGAGGCTGGGGCGGAGATTCACCTTCAATGACCATGACAATGACAATAAACACAAAGCTAAATCTACAATGGAATGGTTTAAAAACAAACATATTAATGTTTCTGAACTAAATCCTATTGAAAATCTGTGGAAAGACCTGAAAACTGCTGTTCACAAACGCTCTCCTTCTAATTTGACAGAGCTTGAGTTGTTTTGTAAAGAGGAATGGGCTAAAATGTCAGTCTCTAGATGTGCAAATCTTGTAGAGTCAAACCCCAGAAGACTTGCTGCTGTTATTGCAGCAAAAGGGGGTTCCACAAAGTATTAAGTCATGCTGTATGAATACTTATGCACGCCCCACTTTTCACTTTTCTATTTTTTGTAAAATAACAGAATCATGTATCATTTTGCTTTAACTTCACAGTTGTGTGTTACTTGTGTTTGAACTTTCAGTAAAAAATTCAAAATCAAATCTTTACGTTTAGGGTTGTAAACATGACAAAATGTGCAAAAGTTCAAGGTGTATTAGTACTTTCGAGAGGCACTGTATATAAGGCTGGGTACAGATGGACAAGTGTGGAAACCTAAACTAAAATCCCGAAATAAAACCAATGAATGAAGCTAGAAATATATATATATATATATATATATATATATATATATATATATATATATATATATGATCTTATATACATGAACGTTCTCTGCGGTCCTGAACGCCAATGGGACAAGTGCCATGTTCTTACCCCATTGGCAGATAAAACAACCTAAAATAAAGACACAATGTATTGAGTGAGAAACATCTTCTCAGAACAAGTGAGATAACTGAGGTCAAATACCTAACTAAATCTTAACTGGTCAAAACAACTCAAGTTTAAAATATTATGCTCAATTTGAGAGATTTAAATGAATCTAGATTGTTGAGTGTTTAAAATAAGAATATCATGTGAATCTATGTGAATCTTAAAGCTCTCAAGCCTGACATTTAACAACTTTATATTATAATTCCAATTCCTGTTTTGCCTGTAGGCTTTATTGCATGGGACAGTTCAGGGTGAAAGGGGATGGAGAGCCGGAAGAGACATCTAATTTGTCTCTCACAACGCTCTCGGCAGTGTTCCTACCTGTGCAGTAGCTTTACCCACTAGCTGCACAACCACTGCCTTTTTTTCTTTTCAAGACCTAATTACTGTAACCATCTCCCCCCCGTGGGAGTAAGCGTGCTCACCTGTTTGTAGGAGACGTAGATGGGACGGCTGAAGACGATCCACTCCACCACCTTGCTGCATGGCGGTGTGGTCAGGGATCCGGTGTAGCGGTAATAACTCCCCAGGGACGAGGGCAGCAGGTCCTTCAGCACAAACGGCTCCAGGAAGGTCTCTTTTTCTGTTGGGAGAGGGACTGATCAATATCGAGGGCCCGCAATACATGCACCCCTGCTTCTTTGACGAACAAGTTGGCGCTCACCCAAACGCTTTACTCTCTGCCGCTTTATGCTATCGATTGCATTTGCATTGTGCCTGTCTCGCTCACCGTCCGCCTATTGACAGACATAATTGCGGCAGACACCTATAATTATAATGGCCGCTGTTGGGTGGCATAAACAATACAATCAGCCATGCACCTCGTGTCTCAACAGCCAAATGTTGACAGTGGAAAATTACGGGCTAACAATGTGTGCCTGGGAAAATGAAACTAAACAGCCATTAAAAAGCAGCAGTGATGTGAAACAGTAGTTAGGCTCAAATAAACCCATTAGGGCCGGTTTGTGTGGGGGTACAGGGCGGAGCGGTCAGCGCATAGTTCAGTAAGAAGCAACGTGCGAGGTGTGTCCACTGTGTATAGAAAGTGCAGTCGACACAGTGAGTTTTACGCTGTGTAAATGAACTATTATGTTTCCACGGCTTTGTGCTTTTTTAGTCTATTAAATATGTATAGAATTCGGTACAGCTCGGAACGCTCAGATCGTTTCATTTTGGTTGTTCCGTTCAGTGGCTGCTCCAGCAAATAATCTGTCTCCATTCAATGTTATCATCTGACTGCACCACATGTTGATGAGTTTATCTGTCACTACATTGTTTATAGAAGTGATTCCCAAACCTGTGACATCAACTAAAACCGAACCAAAATAAAGGCCGAATGAGAACTGCCCCGAAGGAATACATTAAAGGTACCATTCTGCTTTAGACTGACGTCTTTGAGCACATACAGTACCTTCTCACCCCTTATATTTACTTCAATGCCCCTCACCCTCAATTTTCCCCAAGGCAAGTTTATTTATACCACGCATTTCGTACTAAAGGCAACTCAATGCAACCTATTAAGCGCTCAAAAGTTCACTGAACCACTGCAACGTTTGTGGCCATAGACACACCATATGCCTTAAGCTATGTGAGCCTGTTCCGGCAAATGTGTACATTTTGCTAGCTGTCGAATGCCGGACCTTTTTAAATGGTCCTATCCCCATACGTACGTTTTATCCTTTTCATTTTATTTAAATACATTTTGTGGTTTTCTTTATCATTAACATCTTATAAAAGGATGTTTCGTAGCCAATGAATGTGTATCCAGGCCCACAATGAGCAAAAACGGAATTTGCGTATGCATTTATCTCAGAGGACACTGTTGAATGCTAATTTATAGCTAAAGTAAAATCTCAAAAGGTCTGTTCATGATTTCTAACTGGGCTTTGACCTCACATGTATGTGGTCGATGTGTTGCCAACAGCTGAAAACACCTGGACTGTTCATAATTCGTGATGTTTGATGGTTAATGCTAACGGCTATAGCAAAAATACATTGAGCAGGCTAACTGACTTTCCCGGACTATCCGACATGCTAGCTGTCCGCATATGTTCTTCGTCCTTTTATTTCTGTGTTCATTTCTGTGTTGACTTTCACAGGGCATTGTTAAAAAAAAAGAATGTGTTTGGGGCCTTCCACACAGAGTCCTGCACCGGGTCGGGTACCCGCGGGTACCCGATGGGTACCCGCAAAAATTGCTGAAACGGGCGGGTTTTACGTCCTGGAATTTTACCCGCGGGTTTGCGGGCGGGTAGTGATTACATACGGGCGGGTCCGCGGGTAGCTGCTACCCGCAATATATTTCATCTATATCCCACGTCACTTAACAGCGACCGAAATTCGCGGCAATTTACCCCAGCAGCATTAGCATTTAATTAGATCACCATGACCATATTACCTGTTTAAGCATTCAACCCTCATTAGCGCCACGTTGTTTCGTTCCGTGCGCATCGAAAAAAATAAAGTGCTTCAATATAATCGCATGCGTTTAATTTGTGTGATTTATCACGGGCACGGGTGGGTAACGGGTGGAATGTTAACGGGTCCGGGCGGGTGCGGGTTTGAACTCTGATATGATCACGGGTTCACGGGCGGGTAGGTGCTATAGAGTGCGGGTGCGGGTGGGTGCGGGTCTCCAAAAATGGACCCGTGCAGGACTCTGCTTCCACATCCTTCTGTTTCAGTCCAGGTTTTGTATTCGTCCGGGTTTTGAATTTGAACAACTAATGCAAAACACTTGGAAAGACTGAATAATGTACAATACACAACCTTTAAAAATAAGACAAGTTTGAATTGAATTTAGAAAAGCTAGCACTGTCACAAACAGTTGTCACATATTTGGAGCAGAGGAAGTCAGTGGCGGGTGCAGATCACTTTGGGCTGACAGGGGGGTGCGCGTGTAAGTGAGGTGTTGAGACATGGTTTCGACACAGTGAGCTGACAGCCCAGGTACAGCAGTGTGATGTGTGCAGCGGGGCGGGTCACACGACACCACCCCATGCTCTGACTAACACTGTCTTCATCACTGACACAAGAACACCACTGCCTCTATAGTCTGGGTCAGATGTGGGATTGAGGAGAAGGTCAAATACAAAATCTCCAAAGATGTCAAAAGAGAACCTTATCTGTCCCAAATAAACGTCTGCCGTCTTCATTACAAAATAATGAATGCATTGCCTGAGCAAAAACAAAAGAGAGCAATGAAATATAAAATGTCAACTGTCATTGAGTCATGATTCATAAACAACATTTAAGTTACGTAAATAACCAACGAGCAATTAGTTCAGGTTTAAAAAGCAGCTGCATTCATTTTAAGCAAAACCTTTTAGCACAGTTTGTTTTCTTTAGTCCTTGACAGAGCTACTATTATTCACATTATACATCATTTATTTACTTACTTAAAAGCTCAGTGAGAAGCACTACACTCGTTTTCATGAGTGTCTTTTCATGACGAACATGGCAAACACAATTATACATTTGGCACATAGTGGAAGAATTGTTTCCATTAACATATGACCCAGAGTAAATCTAAAAGTTATTTGATTTTCTGTATAATTCATGTCTAATAAAATTGTATTGTCCAGAATAATTTCATCATCTCTGCACCTTTTGAATATAAATTCCACTCACTGTATCTTTGTCACATCACTTTTAAAGCTAAAACAGTAGCGGAAAACCCTACTGCTCCTGCTGCTCTGTGCGCCTCAGTTCAGAGGCTGCTTTGAGCTGGGTGGCAAGTGAGCAGCATGAGTTAGACGTAAGAATAGCGGAGCTGTGCTGAGGCGCACAAGAACAATTTCATATTTTTGCATCTGGCCAAGAGTTGTCAGAAGACAACTTCAGACTTGCCTTGTTTTACTCAAACCTCACACGCTGCACAAGCCGTGAGAGTAGCACAAGCATACACAGAATACACAACAGAGGAGTTTTAGTTCTAGGCCCTAGAACATGGCTTTCATGCAAACACCCTAGAATCTAGCTCCGGAAGTGCCGCCATATAGAGCACTCCTGACACACATGACCAATTATAGACAAACACTCAATAGTTTTGCGATAAATCCTTGACATTAATGGTTAAGTTCAGTAACAGGAATAATTTATGTTAAGGTACTTTTTTTGTTGATCGACAAGTGAGTATCGCCGTCATGTCCGACTTCTGTATAGGTGACGTCATGGGACACCACCCAATAGAACAGTACCATAAGCTTCACTTTGTGGTGCCATTGTGCGTCAGGTCACAAAACTGTGAATCAGGAGATTGTTTAGAAACTAGGATATGATGCCGGCTGCACTTCCTTGGGGCTGGCGTATATCATGAATCAATAATCTCCCCACAGAACCATTCACAAATAGAACAAATTAACTGAGAGCTGATTCTCTAGAGTAAAAGCTGTGTTGTTTTCAGTTTGACCTTTGAGCGAGGCCACAGCACTTTCACACATGGTTGAAAATGATTAATATTCCATATCAAAGAACCCCTCCTGGCCATAAGCAGCAGCATCAAGTCGTCAGAAAGTCTATGCATTAATAAGACTTTACCACCTCTCTCACGGGCCATCTATATGTGTGTAAAAACCGCTGTCGAAGCGTGCCTGTTGGCGGCGAGCGTGGGCGTTGCGGGAGTCTCGCGGGGACACGCAGGCACATTTTGAAGCAGAGGTGTTACAGGAGCGAGTCGGAGAGAGTGCTTTCAAGAATAAAAGAGCAGCACTCGTTTATCTGCCGTGCATTAGATTGCTTCATTTGCACATGAAATGAGCGGACATTTTCTGCCTGGATGAGAACTTTGCATTTGTAGCGATAAGTGGATTTTACTGCAGTGAACAAGAGAGCAATCGCTGTGGGGACTTGTGGGTAGTGTGGATTTATTTGCAATTTACTGATTTAAAAAAAAATGCTTTTAATCGCAGTCTCAATTTATAAAACCACTTAAAACAAAGCTGATTGAGTGTGTTGGCAGATTTAACACATTTCAATAATTGAACAATACTTCGACTGACTTGGTTAAAGGATGGCAAGCCTACTGTTGTATTGTTTTGGGAGGCCCCAAAAGAAAATAGCTGCCATTTCTTTGTTAGTTTACCACAAGGCAGCAGTGATAAACAGTAAGTAAATAAGTAAGTAAGTGCTTTATATGTCAATGTACAACCAAACAATGAAATGTTCAGGTGTGAGTCGTGGGCCGCCGCCACTGTGGGCCAACCCGAGCAGCATGTTTTTGGAGGTAGATGAAACCGTAGCACCCAGAGGAAACCTGGCTGGCTGCCTTTAGTGTTCCTCTGATCCTCTGAAACGGCGCCCCGCCTCCTGGGTTTGTCCCTGTTTTAGAGCGTGGTGTCCTGCACTGGTCAGCTCCACCTCCTCCTTCCTCTTCCTCCTGCAGCTCCCGCCGCTCCAACAGTCCTTCACCACCACAGTTCATCTGTTTTATTCTCCAGTGAACATCCATTAGCCAGAACACTAGGCGGGATGGAAGGCAGCTTAGTCTTGCCCGGATACCTCCTCGTTTGTCCCTTTTTTTGTTTCCTGTAGCACCCCTTGTGACGCCTCCACTGTGCTGCAGGTGTGGGGGGCTCTGGTGCCTCTTCAGTGAAGAAAAAAAAAGTAGCTGCAGTATGCCAGTAAATAAATAAGTGCTTTGAGAGTTTTGCAAAGCAACTGAACTGCAGAAAAAGGAGTTCTTTGTTTATGGATGGAGGGCAAGTCCATGCCTGTTTATTATTAATGTGCTTCACTGTTCTGGGAACTTACTGGAGAAATCAGTAAAATACAAGAAAGACTTGATGAGTAGATCAATTTATAATTCATAAATGTTTGATGTAACCGGCAACAATGATGTAAAGCTGCTCTTTATTTATAGCACTGAGCCTGTTCTGTTGTATCAGGGGCTTCAGGACCATTCACTTCTAAACTGGAGCATAAATCCATAATGGATCTTC
Source organism: Proterorhinus semilunaris (assembly GCA_021464625.1). Lineage (NCBI taxonomy): Eukaryota > Metazoa > Chordata > Actinopteri > Gobiiformes > Gobiidae > Proterorhinus > Proterorhinus semilunaris. Next base: position 14,598,896 of record CM038344.1, read on the forward strand.
AGCTGTGCTCTGACCGGTTTTGATTATATCAATTTCATCATGAATCAGTCGGAAAACCTACTAAAAACAAACAACATATTCTCAATAGGTAAAAATTGTAAAGTGAATAACCCACACAAAAGAAGTAGCTTCCACGGCTCTCTCAATCGTGCTTATTTTCTTTTTTATAAATATAGAGAAAATCCAAATATTTGTACTGTTTCATGACTTCAACAAAATCATAGGAATAAAGAGAGAGTCACTTCCTGAATGCACTGTATGCTTTTAGGTGCAAAACGGCGCTGACATTAATTGAGGCGTTGCTATGTAATTAATTCAGTGTATAATGAGTTGAGTGTGTGTGACTTTGTGTGTAAACTGAGTGGACAGTGGCGTTTGGACAGATTAATGTGAGTGTGAGGCAGAGAGGCCCTGTCAGTGAAGTCTCTCTGTATTTACACATCTGTCTGCCTGCTCTCACGGCGCACTACTCAAACACACTCCTTTCAGCCTGTCAAATTCATTGCAAGTCCAATATTTGACTATCACACACAGAATGCGCCAATTTCATTTATAAAAACTCTTAAGGGCCCGATTCACGCAGTGTTTACCCACGTGCTAAGTCGATAGCGTGCGCTAAAGTGGAGCAAAAAGCAAGTGCAGTTGATATTTGTGTTTCTTGTAAAAAAGCCGCGGCACAAACGCATACATATCAGACTGTGCCACATCGAATGATAAATCATGTTCAAAATGCTTCAAAATAGTATGCACTCATTTTAAATAGTACTTGCTTTGCCCTAAATTCTCTATTTCTTGACCACATAAGAAAAGCCCTGACATTTTACTCTCTTTTCAGCTAAAACTGTTAACAATAATGTTGTTGAAAATACTTTTTGTCTCTCTCTGTTTTCTCCGGGTGCTCCGGTTTCCCCTACTTCTTAAAAACATGTACAATAGGCCAGAAAGAATGAGAGTGTGTTTGTGAGTCAGCGAGCGGGACATGGATGCAAATTAGCCCATACAATCCGGCGTGGCATGTTTACATGCATGAAGCCAATGTGTGGTGTGGTCATTAAAATGGCTTGTCCCAACCAAATAAACTAATGAATAAATCCCATATCGTCATCTATAGTATAGTAGAGTAAATTACAAAAGAACTTCATCATCCTCATTTCTGGTCCTAGGATTTTCTTCTTTATGGATACATACATATCTACTCCATGATTTCAGTTCCGTCACATCTCGATTTAAGACTTTTTTTCAACAAATCGGGTTGAAATTACCCCCAGTGTAGAGTTTATAACCTTTCATCTCAATGACTACTCCACTTTGCTCCAGAGGAAGGTTGACCATTTGAAACAGTGCCATATCCTGACCTAGCAAGAACAGCACAGTGGCAAAGTTGTAGTGCTCACAAAGGGTGAAGTAGTTGAGACAGACCCTGTCTGCTCCACTCTCCTCTTGTCTCGTGTCGTTCCACATTCTCTGTGTGCCCTCACTGCACCCTGTGTAGACAATGGACTCCTCTCTGTGGCTTTTACAACTCTTTTATGCAAATGCATCTCAGGCTTTTTAGCAGCCCGACTACAGAGAGATGAAGCTCGTCATTGGGCATTTGTTCCACTGACGTATCATGTAAAATGCAACAAGGCATTAGGTACCAAGAGAGAGGTCTGACCTGCGGTGCCAGACAGAGTCAGATACAAGACAAGAGAGCGCTATGAGGGATGTTAACTCCCGCTGCTTTGTACAGTGGCAGTGGAGAATTAGCCCAGCACCTCCTCAGTGGGTAGCCTCATCCACCCGGCCCAACTCCTACAGATGGCTTTTTGCCGAGAATGAATTATGCAATCAAAAGAGTTTATCCAGACAGCTGAGCAGGAGATGAAGAGCAAAGCATCAGGCAGTATTATCAAACTTTCATTTGGCCCTGAAATTCATTCTGTTGTTGAAAGCAGAGAACTTAGCCGTGGGGTGAAATATTTGATCATGGCGTGAATGCACTTGAGGGCAGTGTGCTCCAGACAGAGGGCGTGCAATCAGAGAAGAACTATGAAACTCATATGTACAGGCCATTAATTTGTTAATGCACAGAAAAAAAGTGTCCCAGAAGTGCTCATTTAGAGAGAGGAGCTGAATAATGAAGGAGCTGGGAGTTTCTGATGAGAACAATCAAAGCTCGAGTAGCCTCAAGTCAAGGCTCTATAAAACATGAGTGTGTGTATTTGAGGCCTTCCTGCTGTGGAACATGCACGCTGCAGATGGAGGCGGTCTTTGTAGCCACATTGAGAACAACATTGATTTTAGTGGTTATGAAAACACACACTTCAAGGTATTTGCACATTAGTTTAGTGTGTGTAATAATGTAACGCACAAGCACCCAGACAACAGAAACATTACATTGATTTTTAGACAACTTCACTTGTCTTTGTATATTCTGTCCATTCAAAGATATAAGATTTTGTTTTGAATCGTTGATGGCTGTGGCAATGACCATAATCGTTTATCTCTTGAGATTACTTGAGACAAAACAGTGCATATATTTTTTTGTGGCAGCCCCAAGCCAGTTAAGACGAGGGTTGCTTAGGGACTGCACACCGCTGGCAAACACAGGGAAATATTCACAAATGAAATAAATACTTCCTTGTCCCAAATGTGAATGAAAGTTTAATCGAAAATGAAGAATCCTGAAACACTTTTACATAAGAGTGATGAGCAGTTAAAGGTGTGAAAAGCTGGAGAGCATGCATTTGTCCAGCAAAAGACACTGAGCGCCCTGCTTTTACATGCTGTGCCTCACACTGAGCGGTTCCTGTTTCTGTAAACCTTCAGATGCATTCTGGGGGAATTCTGGTGCATTCTAAAGTAATAGTAAGTCATTATTTATAGTCAGCGGTTTGATTAAATATAAATGTTTGAAACCTCCAATTTTGCTGTTGTGGTTTGGCAATATTTAACCAATCAGTGTTAAGATCGGGGCTACAACATCATCATTCTTGTTGGAGTGTAAAAGATGGTTCAAAAACCAATGTACTGCCATTTTGTGACGGTGTAACCAGTCCCTTAGTCAGGCCAAACTTAGTGAAAACCCAACTTGCTAAAAAAGAAAAAAAAGAAAAAAAAGAAAGAAAAAAAACCAATATATATATAAAACTTTAGTTGAAAGTTCTCACATACTGGAGATAATTAAATTGAATGTCTAGTTGCGTCCTAGAGAAGGACACTCTGAAAGTCGGTGGGAGGTTGTTTTGTTCTGACCTAACAAGAGCAGCAGTGTTTATTGCCTAGTCAAAGAAAATAAATGACACAGAGGAGAATTTATAAGTGAGAAAATGATGGATCATGTTCGATGCAGCATTTTTCTTGGCACATTCTAGTTGCAAAGTAGATGTCCTATTGTTAACTTTGAAGAAATGGACAACATTGACTCAACTATAAGACTTCAGTGCTGCAGTGTAAAATGGAAATTGTGGCTTGATCACTTACCATGATGCACCACGCCTTTGAGTCCGTGTATGATAGGCTCCACCGCTGGGTTATCCTTGGCTCCAATCTGAGGACACACATACAACTGGTTAGCCATGCATTATCATCATATCATACAGCAGCAACATAAGTATTTTTTTTTACATAGGGCCACAGGTTTTGCCACATTTTTGTTCACGGTCCAGGCTAGGGCTGCCTGATTATAGAACAAATTATAATGATTATCCATCCATCCATCAATCCATCCATTTTCTTCCACTTGTCCATTGCCGGGTCGTGCCCCTATGGCTCCTCCTGCAGGTGATGGGTCCACAGAAGGACGGCCTCATGGTTCTAACCGGGCCTGTTGGTCTCCCATAAGGGGCTTCTGAACTGCTCTCTGTCTGACCTGTCAACTAGGACCTGTTTGCCAAGGGAGACCCTACCAGAGGCACCAAGCCCCCGACAACAGAGCTCCCAGGATCATTCGGGCGCTCAAACCCCTCCACCACATTAAGGTGGCGGTTCCAGGAGGGGTATAATGATTATTTTAGTAATATTTGAAATCATGATTATTCAAACAGCCCTCACACCTGCCCAAGCAAACAGGGCTTGATGACATCATCACACAGCGCTGTTTGTTTATGTCGGACCAAAGTATATGTGGCATTACCAGTTTTTATTAACTGTATTTTAAATAACTGTATTAAAACGTATGCATTTTAAATATCAAAACTGACAGCAGATGGCGCTAGCGTTTAGTATAAAAGCCAGCCTGGTTCACACGCACTTCCTCTGTCTCCTCACTGGCGTCTTCCGGCCTGGTTGGGCTGGGCCCAGGGTTGTGCGTGCTGTTCCACGGGTCCCGGTAGCTAAATTCGTTCTTCATTCTTACATATTGGTTTAGCTGCTAACGCAGGTTTTATTTTAGCGTTGCGGGTGATTAAGAGCCTCAACGCGCACCACCCCATGGCGTCCATTGCTCTTGGTGCATTGTCCGGGGTCCGCTGGGGCCCTCGCGTAACCGGGGTGCTATCGAAGCACCGGACCGGCCGACGTGAGCTGGAGAGGGGCGTGCGATTGGCCTTGCCTCGTGGTTTTACCAGAACTGCTCCGTCGCTAACCCTTTGTTAATTTACGTTTAGGTGGACCTAACCGCTGCTGTCTTGCTTCCTCCCTACTTTGTTTTGTACAAACTGAAAAACTCATGAAAAACCAACAAATGTGAACAGACTGTTTTCAACGGAAAGCTAATGTTTACAAACAATGAATCGACTAAACGTTACTACGCTGTGAAATGAACTGAAACGTTTGTCAACTAAAGTACAAACAGAAAGAGAAAAGTAAAAATGCACCCTAGAAATAAACTAAACTGTGTTAAAGGAACTTGCTGCCTCTGTCCTTATGGGTCAAACCTGTTTGCCTCAAAGCACTTATTTTCCAGTCATACTGGATGGCATTGTCTGGCTCTTATTCATAAAAATACCACTCGTCTTGTCACACAGTAGCACGTGAAGTGCGAAGGGAAAAGAAACATGAAATAATAAGAGTTTGCTTTGAGCTGCGTTTGTGAATTCTGCTCCTGAAGAAGAGTTTTAGACTTTTCTGCAACAACCAGCCCAGGCAAAGGATATAGAGGCTTCTAAACTTCAATTCTCATTTCGGCAAAAGGTGAGCACTTATCAGTAGCGTTATCTCAAGAGCTACGAATAAAAATGATTATCATTATATTATTTTTTCCGCGACAAATACAAAGGTTAATCATGCTGCGCTGGTAGTTGAGCCGATCAGCCGCACTCACACAAACCGTGCAGGACAGACTTTCTTAATTCCTTAATAATTATTTTCTCTCGATTATGCCATGTTTGTAATCGTCTAGTGTAATAATGGGAATCGTAATTGAATTTCGATTAATTGCACAGGCCTAGTCCTGGCAGTCAGAACTACAACATTCAGCATTCACAGCAAGCGAATATGGACCTGTCCTCCACAGCGGGGCCAGTGCCATGAGCCCTGCAGGATCTGGTTGTGTGCTCTGTTCAGAGAGTGTCAGTGCGTTCCCAGCGACGCATGGAGCTCTGAGTAAACCGGTAACACCAGTATTCAAAACACGGGCTTGTATAGAGACAAAGTTGTTACTTGTTTGCGCTCCTGTCCGCACAGATGGTTTTGGGTTCAATCCCGAGACCCGGCGGCCTTTCTGTGCCGAGTTTGCACAGTATGTTCTCCCAGTGGCTGCATACATTTCCTTCCTGTGCCGGTTTCGCCTCTCACCATAAAACATATATGGTCTGCTCTAGGATTTGGACAAACAAACCTGAATCGCATTTGGATTTTCTTTGCTTGTTCTTATTTACTTCTCATTTATGTATTTCAGCTTCTTGTGTGTGGTGGTACCCTATGGGTGTAGAGGGGTCCCGAATGCTGTACCAGACTAACATTCATCACAACAGGCTGTTCTCTGTGCCGCCCTCCTCCACCACGCTCGCCGCGCTCTCGCCGCCTCACTCCGCCGCACACTCCCCTGCCTCGCCTCGCACTCAAACAAGCTCTTTATTGCACTTGCCGCTAATATCTTCTTGTGCTATTTGAAATGATTACAGCTGTGTGGGCGGCTGCAAAGTGACTGGAACATTGTCTCACTTTATCTTCCCTTAACCCCTTGTGTTGAACAGCTATACGTTCCTTATTGCACATTATTCTTTTGCTGTGTTATAAAAAGTCATTGGAGACACAGGCAAGGACAAAAACAATATTACTATCCTTATTCAGAACGAATCACTTAAATTTGATCTCGCCAAGTCATTTACCATTGAGCAGTTGACCTCCGAACCCCGACCTGAACAGAGCACTTTTTTTTTCCCAGTGTGGCTTTACCTTTAGAATCTAAAGCTTCTTGAAAAAGCGTCATAAAAGCCACAAAAGAGCAACAGAAGTGACTAAAATGTGACAAAAAGGGGTGAAAGTGCAACAAAAAAGTGACAAAAAATAATTATTAAAAAAAATAATACATCAAACTTGTATTTTTTTTGGACACTCACACTTTATATAGGGAATAAAATTAAATAAGAAAGTGATGAAAGTGCAACAAAAATTTGATGAAAAAGAATGTGGCAAAAGTGACAGCAACAACGCAAGGAGAAATATCCATTAAGATCAGTTTTGTAGGTCTCAGCTTTCAAATGACCTATAGGCTGTAAGCTCTAGTCTAGAAGATTTTAGATTTGGGTAAAACCGAACAGGAGAAAATGCACTTGTTTAAGGCGGGTGGTAAGCGGTTAAGTATAGCTATTGTATTTGGTTACATTTTAATGCTACTATCACTTACTCATTACTACATTCAGCATTTGTAACTGCACATAATGAATGAAGCATTTATAAAACATGACTGAAAAGTATTTAATTTAAATGTGCACAATTTTGCAATAATATATAGTAAGCATCTAAATATATGTGTAAGTGTTGCCAGAGTGTGTCTTAAAAAAGTCCCAGTCACAGGAATAATTGAGGTTTGGAAAAGTTGCCCTGAGGATATTTTGATCAAGATTTTATGCGTTTCTAAGGAAATCTTTGTAAATGAGAAAATCAAGGGTTAGATTAGGATTAGGGTTACAATATTTGCCATACCTTTACAAATGCTTCATATCGTAGTTTTTTTTAAATTATTATCAGGGGTTCAATGCTTTCTTTTCAAACTAAATGAGTCCTTTTCAGCTGCAGATATCAAAGCGGAAATATATGGAAACTAGCTGATGGTAGATTGAATAAATTGTGCGCGCGGCTAAAGGGCCAGGGGAGAATCCTGTGCGGAATGTAAACAACAAGTGCTTCTTATACAGTCTGATTACACTCATTTACCCCCATGGAATGAACTCAGACAAAAAGTGAGAGACATTAATTATGCGGTTCTCTTTTTGACCACGGACACTGGTAAATGTCAGCCACCAACCACTTTAGCTTCCATCTTTTGAGATCTATAATTATTAATCCATTATTTTATGGTTCAATGCACGCTTCTAATTACTAAATTGGTTAGGTTATCATAAAGGCCATTTTAGTGATTGATTTCTTTATTTCTGGGGCGACGGTGGCGCAGATGGTAGAGCGGGTCGTCTCATGATCGGAAGGTCAGGGGTTCGAATCCCGCCTCCTGAAGGTGCACATTGTCGTTGTGTCCTTGGGCAAGACACTTCACCCTCCTTGCCTCCAGTGTCTGCGTACACTGGTGTATGTATGAGAGTGTGAATGGGCCCCCTATGAGAGACCAACAGGCCCGTTTGGAACCATGAGGCCGTCCTTCCTGGGACCCACCACCTGCAGGAGGAGCCATAGGGGACTGGTGCAATGTGACTTGGGCAGCTCCAATAGCTGCCCCCACGACCCGGCAACGGACAAGTGGGAGAAAATGGATGGATGGATTTCTTTATTTCTGAAGCTCACAGTTGTTTTGTTTTTTTAGGACGCATTAATGTCATGTCATACTTGGCTAGTGTACATGATATACGCCAACAACGTTTCCTGTCCTTGTTTTACTCCTATGATCCATGAAAAAATGCATCAAGGTTTTTTGAAGCTTCAATGTGTCGCTAATAAATGTTAAATCTGCAGTATTCTTTTGGTCAGACAATAAGTTTTTTTTTTTTTCAGCTGCTAGCTACCACGCTTCTTCAGAGTGATGATCAGCATTATGTGAAAAAAAGAAAAAAATGTGGAAGACCAAATGAACCCCTTTGGACTTTTGAGGTTTTTATTTGTTTACTTAGCTCACAACCGCTGGGAACAAAACCAGCCTGTTGTTTCAGCATTTGTTTGTGTTTCCCCTTTGCTCCACAGATTATCAATACCGCCCTCCCCAACTGAAATTAGTTGAATTTTCATACAAAGGATTCCCAAGTACCTTATAGAGTGCATTTGTATCCAGCAGCCGTGTGAAAGCAGTCTACCTTTAATTATTGCAGTGTTTATGTGAGTTTGAGAGCTCCATCTGCCGCGTACAGCTGAGGAGATGATTACTGTCAACCAGCACAATGCTCCTATAGTCACAGCGTTTATCCACCTGCACTGGACTCGCTCACTCTCATCTATGGAAACCGCATCTGCTTCACATTCTTGACTCGCCGCCAGAACGTTCTCAGCATCCCTGAAAATTAAATCTCCCATATTTAGTTAACCTGTTTACTTTTACAATGCATTTGAGCATGTGTAATTGACACGATTTGAATGGCGCAGTAAAACGGTGCTCGGGGACCGTTTTTTTTGAGCTCATTTGAAAGTTAAAAGTGTATCTCCTGTGTGCTGCCAGAGACCTGAGTGGGTGTTGAAAAGTTGCGAGTGATTTAATAACATTTTTAATTAGCACATCAAAGTTGATAAACTGTGAAACTAAGGACACACTACCTTAATATAACCTATTGTTGTTTCTCCTACACCGATGTTTCTCTGCTGAAAATGCCGGCATTTTTACCCAATGCATGAATTATTATGCATTAATCAGGCATTTTATAACACTGTCCAACACCCATGTTTTAAAACTGGAGTGAAGCAGTACAAAAGTAAAGTAGTAACAAGTTACAACCAAACCAATCCATAACTTCATATTAATATCGCTCACCATGGCCAAAAAATAAATAAAAATAAAAAACACACACACAATAGGCCTCTCACTTGGAAACATAAAACAAAAATATCTGTCAATCAATGGCTCAATCTGTTTACAAATCATGCAAAGGTTATAACACAATCTCCAAGGTAAATTGAGAAAGTCCCACCAGACGATGCCAAGCAGAAGCTAATGCAGGAGGAGGCGGTTATGTCATGACATGAGGTAAGACAAGACATAAGAGGGTCGTAATCTTCATGGGAAATGCATTGATTTAGCCACAGGACGAGGTGAACAGCCGCGCATTGAAGTGAATCAGACACAATCAATAGCAGTAATGTAGTGCCCTCTAGTGGTCACCGTATAAAAGACTAATCCCTAATCATTGTCACTGGACAACATACTAATCTCACAACCGTCAGTAAATGTAACGAATAAAGTAACGTGTAATCTAACTTAGTTACTTTCAAACTCAAGCAATCAGCAAAGTAAATAAGTTACTTTTAATTAAGTAATCAGTAACCAGATTACTTTTTGCTGTAACATAAAATGGGCTCCTTCAAGTGAAATAAACATTAAAGACGACTCAGAGATCAAATCAAGAATAACCTGAAATAAACCAGTATCCTAGACCAGGTCAGTGCCTAAGTCTGAACCCAACTGCTTTCTAGTGGTTCTTTGGTTTGAGTGGAGGAAGAAAAAAAAAAGAAAAATGCAATCATGAGACGTTAGTCCATGCATAACCTCTTCTATATTGTATGGTCCGCTGGTTTGGCCTAGCATGCAACACTTGAATGAATACAGAGCGATGCATTGGGGCCACCAAAGTCCCATACATACACACACTACTGTTTGCATATTAACAGAACTCCAGCACAACCTGTCAAATATATGGGCAAGCAGCCGGTTATTGAGGTCATGGTTCAGCCCGGGCTACAGGCAGCAGCTGCATATATCTCCCCCGGAGCAGGAGAGCGAAGAGCACTACATCAAAAATCAGTGGACGGATGCTATTTCGGTTTTGCCGAACAAATACATGGAAGCTGTACTCAGTTTTTTGAAAGAATGTTACAATGAAAAACAACACAATAATACAGCACAAAATGTATGCCTAAAGGGGGAAATCGACTTTTGAATCGCTTTGAATCATGTTTTCACTTTCCCTGTAATCCTGCTGTCTTTGTCTTTCTTTTCCCACAGCCGAAGTGCTTCAATATGTATTTCCCGGATTGTGTTGCATCACGATGGAACCCAAAACCGCGCTTCCTAACACCATTAACCGTCACTTCCCGAGCATACTTTTTTGTCTGCATTGTTGTAAACTTGTGACTTCTACTGACTATGTGAAACTCGATTTCATGCTGATATCAGGAGGCTCGGGGCCAGAGTCCATGGAAAGGGGGGGAAATATTAACTTTGGGTTAATGGCCCAAATAAAAGCCCACTTAAGTAATCAATGGGCTCAAATGAAGCCTTTATTCGCGCCTGTGCTGCAGATAGAGCAGAGCTGACAGTGATCCCTGCTGCAGTCACAGGACAACAGACTCTCCCATCGATCTGGGTCTGCAGCCTCTTTCCACAAACACAAACAATACTCGCTGACCTCAAAAGAAACTCAACATAAGGACTACTTTTACCATACTTTCGCCCTGCTTTTTTTTTATTATTTTTTTTAAATTTGTAGATCAGTCCTCTGCATTTGACCCATCGTCCAACCAGTGCCCCAGGACATGTGGCCGAGAGCACTGCACCCGGCTCCAGATGTTGAGCCAGGATCTCGGTCTATATGAAAGCATTGCCGCATAATGTGAAATCCAGAACAAGGACGTTACGCTATAGCCACAAAAGTCAGCGAGGATAAAGCTGTGAGGATAAAGGCCTGACACAATGCACGCTGGGGTCACACATGTCAGCGAGGAACCTTGTTAAGTCCTATTTGTAGCTTTTGTTTGAGGACAAGTCTCATCTATATAATTTCTTATTTCTCCACGGCACTAGTGAGTCATTCCAGGGATTTACACAGTGTCATGAGCTGAAGAAATATTGCTCAAATGCACACAGGCCATGAGACACTTGAGGACACGGAAACAAGCAGCAACAAAGAGGAACAGAAAGAAGAAGAAAAGGAATAGGAAGAAGTGGTAAAAGAAGAGGAAGAAAGAGAAGAGGAGGAAGAAAAAGAAGAGAAAGAGGAAAATAGGGGGAAGAGGAAGAAAAGTTAGAGGAAGGAGAAGAGGAGGTAGAGGAGGAGGAAGAAAAGGAAAAGGATTTAGAAGAGGGAGAAGAGAAATAAGAAGAGGAAAATGAAGAGGGAAAAGATGAAGGGGAAGTAGAAGAGGAAAAGGAAGAAGAAGAAGCAGAAAAGAAGACGGCGAAGAAGAGGAAGAAGAAGAAGAGAAAGAGAAAGAGGAGGAGAAAGATTTTTTTTATAGTCACTAATACTCATATTAATATCACCATCATATTTTCAACCGGGTTATGGGCACAGACCCCACATTCAGGTAGTCACCACAAGACACTGACTGGACTCTACCATCTTGAACTACGGTGCAAAGGGGTGTTCCAAAGTCAAATGGCACAGGTTTATGGTGGAAAGATGGATGATGCCAAAGCCCCCCCTTTTTTTTTCCTCCTTCTGTTTTTAATCATTTGGTCATTATTTGGTAGATTTACACATCAGTGTCTCTCGACTGTTGTAAACAGTAGACCCGGCTACACAGCACTGTCTATGAATAATATCAATAGTTTCCCACGATCAGCCGTGGTCACAAGCGGTGGTTTACAGCTCTGACCGGGCGTGTTAGAAAGGCAAACGGACCCATCTCATGTCTGAATACATCGAGCCGAACCAACCTGAAAAAACACGGCCATGGCTGCGATGATCCTCTTTTCCCTGAGCGCCAGGCTGAGGCTGTCAAAGTCGTCTGAGTTGTACATGTAGATCTGCATCTAGAGAAAAAAAACAAGAGCACAACGTCAATCAGAGAGCGCTCCCAAAACGTGTTTCGTGAAGATTTGATTAATAGAACGCTTGAACTTGAGCACAATTTGACTACTGAAGAAAAACAGCCGTTTTCCTGTGTTGTCCTTGTACACAATAAAGAGTATCACTACGACGAGTTTACTTTTCCCCTATTTTAAACATTACCTTTAATTGACAACACTGCGCATTCAAACTGAAAAAGGAGTTCAGAACCGTCAAAATTCTACGCTACGTAAAACTAATAAAAATACATACCAGGAATTGATGACAAATCAAGGAGTTCAACTTAGACGTTTTATTCCCTAACATGTCATCTTAATACAGAATTCTGTCTTTCCCAGTGCCCTATCAAATGTGTCTGTCAGCAGCCGTTCCCAATGGGCATACTGACTCTTCCTGGGGAAGCACAGTATTTTTACACATTCCATTGTTTACAAGATTTATGAGTCTAAGACCACATGTAATGTTTTCATCGTTCCCATTGGCTCCCACAGCTGTGCATTCAGCTCCACCTTGGTCTCCCTTGTAATTTGAACCCTTTATTGACCATGTGGCCAGTGGACTGGGTGGGGGTCGCTGTGTCTCAATCTTCCCTGAAACAAAGAACTTTTTTGGGGAAAACCACACCTTTTACTGCACTGAATGAAAACTTTTGGTTAGTTTGCTAAATAGCCAAAGGAACAAAACATCGTATAAAAATATTATCTCTTCACTACTCCGACAATGCTTATGTAATACGGTAATAACATGGGAATAGGACGGAAACAGCACGGTGGGATAACAAGGAATTTTGCAATTTCCAACCCTGTGTCTGTATTATCTCCAAGAAAACACAAAAATGTTTACTGATCATGGACAATCTTTACACTGGGTTAGGGGGGCTAGGCTTGAAATAAATTATGTATACGTCCTATTTTAGTTTAGTTTAGTTTATTTGTTTATTTGAGCAGTTAGTCTGCTCAAAAGGCTTATAAGCGCAAAATAAAAACAATAACATTTTCATTTAACAATCAAAGCAAGGAACGTAGTGCAAGGTAACAACAAATAATAAAGAACAATAATAAAGAAAAAACTGCAAAATAATGTACTACAACACTCACAATATCTATATCCAGTCAATTTACAATACATCACACCAAATCGGCTATTTTAACCCATCCAGTAATAAACAGAAACGAGTACATACAAAACACAACAACAGCTGTTTCATGTCTTGTACAATGTCTAGTACAGAGCAAGTAATGATCATTAATATATTTCTTCCAAATTGTTACCAATGCCAAACATTGGTACATTACTACAATCACTAGTGTAACATTACCGGAAGTCACTATTTTAATGTTATAAAGGCATGTTACTATGCAGCAGTATATATTATACTTCGTGATCTTGCTACTTCCCAGTTGTCATTACCATCCTCAGTATAATATCAATTTGTGTACAATTTCCTCTTTTTATTTTTTTATTTTGTTTCATGTATAATGTATTATGAAAGCCCTACATAGTGTAATGCATTAAAAAGCATTAATACTTATTATACTCTGAGATCTTGCTACTTCCCAGCTGTCATTACCATCCTCAATATAATTTTAATTTGAGCTTAATTATTATTATTATTATTTATTTATTTATTTATTTGAGTCATGTGTGAAGTATGATGTAAGCCCTGCACAGTGTGGTGCATTAAAAATCCAGGGTGTCGAGCGGGCCAGTTGAAGAGGGCAATAAGCTCCCCACCAACAAACCCCCTTTTCATTTCATCACTGAAATTATGTCCATTATTAGCTGCCACAATCACATTACCCGTGCTATTGCTGTGCTACAAAGGGCTACCAGAATAACTAATGGCATTTTAGTTCCTTCTACCACCTATCATTGCTGAAAAGACAGAACAGAGGATGATCCGATCCTGTCCATTTGCCTGCGTGTTTGTTTGTTTCGACCTGATGGCACCTATCAATCCTCAGACAAAGGACATAGCGGAAACACATGTTCAATCGCTTTCTGTTCAGGAGCTAACGAAGGCTGCTCCGCGTTCTTCATTAGGACACACTTCAAGCCGACGTGTGAATGCGCCTGATACAACATTATAGGCGCATACGTAGATTTGCACGTTTGTTTGCATAATTTGTAGAGTCGGGGAACACACTGGTGCATGCCAAAAGCAATTCTCTGAGCTCCTCTCTGCCAACATCAACACTGTCAAAATCACTTGTGTAGCATTTTCTGCAGCTTGCTAATGCGCACATAAAGAGCCCGGTGCATCGCTTTTTGATCTATTTGTGGAGTAAACAGTTGTCAAGCAGCGTGATATAGAGACTGTTTATAGAATTTATGGCAGAGGCAGCTCGGCTTGAACAGGCCCATATTAATTAAAGTCAAAGTGGCGGATTGGGCTGGTGAATGCAGCACAGAGACTGCAGATCCACAATTAAAAAGGAGCTGAAACACAGTGAGCCGCAGCCTAACGATGCTGCGCCGCCTTCAGTGGAGCGCACACTGCAGGGACTGATGGGAATGTTAATGCTGAGCTCACTGTTGCCTTCTCAGTCAGGCTCTGAAGTAAGCTGTACAATTCAAATAAAGGGATCTCAATTGAACTTGGGAGGGTTGTTCAGAAATCCTTCCTTAAATCGAACTTGAGATTTGTGTCCAGCTCTAAGACCCATCCACTGTACGGCCCAACACGGTCCTGACACACTGCACAGTTTGGATGGAGAGGTGAAAAGGACTACAGTTTAGAGAGTGATGTCTCAGTGACCTGTGATATGTCTAACTCTACAAATGTAATGAAATAATAAAATGGTAATCATTATGAAACGTTTTGATAGATGCCCACCCAGTTATCTGACCATTCTCTATCACGGATACATATTTTTCTGAGGTTTCATATGATGATGACATACAAACAGACATTGACCATCATTGACGAGCTGTTAGACAGCTGCAGTACATCCAGAACGCTGCTGCTCGAGTCCTGACAAGAACCAGGAAATACGACCATATTAGTCCAGTGCTCCGGTCCCTGCACTGGCTTCGTGTCACTCAGAGAATAGAATTTAAAACAGCTCTGCTTGTGTACAAGTCGTTTCATGGTTTAGCACCAACGTACATCTCTGACATGTTAGAGCCGTATGAACCATCTCGGGCCCTGAGAACTTCAGGGAGGGGTCTCCTGGTGGTTCCCAGAGTCAGGACTAAACACGGTGAGGCTGCGTTTCAGTTTCATGCAGCTAAAATCTCGAACAGTCTTCATGAGGATGTGAGACAGGCCTCAACTCTGACAATGTTCAAATACAGGCTGAAAACAGCTCTTTTTACCCGAAAATATGAAAACTGAAAGTCAATTATCTGCACTCTTGCCTTTTACTGTAATTGATTAATTTTTATGTTGATGTTTTAATGATTGATTTGATCTGTTTTCTTGTAACTTTATGCAACTGTGAAAGCACTTTGAATTGCCTTGTGTATAAATTGTGCTCTACAAATAAACTTGCCTTGCCTTGCCTTACAAATAGACATTGACCATCAATAATTGATTGCAAAAAACCCCGCAAAGCAATAATGACATCAAGCAAACCTCACCATCTTTTCCACATGATTGTTTATAATTGAATCGCAGCATGACTCTCACGAGGACAGTCCTCACAACTGTCAGTTCATTGATTACGCTCTAATGAGGTCTCATCACTGTCACAGACGTGTTCCTGTATACTTTGCATGATCTACCTCCACATCAGAATAATTTGAGTGGATATTATTTTCTGGTTGCTTTGGGGGTTTTATTTTATGCTGTGGTTGTGCCTGTTTGTAGTCAAATCTGAACACAGGTACTCCCTGAGTCAGACCTCCCCTGGCTCTCCTGCAGGTAGCCACCCGGAGATAGCGGTTGAGCCGGAGCACTCAGCAGGTGAACACGTCTTTTGGCCTGCCGTCTGGATGTAAAATATAAAAGTGGGGTTGCTGGCCTGCGGAGCGACCTCTCCAAAGTGTTTTTTGAGCGGACTAAATAAATGTGTTGTTTGCTGCTGTGATGACTAGCTCGGGGCCTAACAGCCGCTCTCCCTCCCACTCAGGCTTTGAACTGCACAGGGAGAGGCGCTACAGCACCCTAAGGCTCCTCTCCTCCCACTGCATCACCACTCCATTGCACAGATTACACCTTTCCTGCCCTCTGCTATTGATACATCTTTTCACGATTGGTCTCTAGAACATAGGGATCATGAGAGAGAGGTCAGCCCACACAGACCAAATGTTGAAATGGTTGTATTGATTCCAAAAACCATTAAGGAGCTCTATGTGGAGAGAGCAGAGGTTCAAGGCCCGCAGCAACAGTGAAGCTCCACGTTTGGCAGCTTCAGGGAACAAGCTAGAGTCTGGGCTTTGGTAATGTAAACATGTGGTGACTCATACGGGGATGAAGACGTTACTGTTAGGTTAATTACATTCATACCTGACAAAAAAATTACAGCCACGATAGCCCTGATCCAGCTCTGCGTCAGAATACACAATACAAGACTGGCTTACTGTGCATGGTTTCTTTAATAGGTTAATGGAAACCCCACCCCACAATACAGAAAATGAACACCTGTCTAGTGGTATCTAAGGCAAAAGTGCATTAATCAGACTCCATTCCATTACCCAATGCACTCAGACTTGGAACTGGATTATCATAAAGGCCCTACCTTATGTTTTACTAGTCTATGGAATAAAAAGCACATTCACTCATCCCTTTGAATACGTGGAATGCTAGAAATGCGTTATGGAAGTTATGAATGACTTCTGACCACCACTAGTGATTGAAAATATCTATTACTGTACACAGAGCGAAAAATCCGCTCAAACTTTGATGAGTTTGATTTTGTTAAGAAGGAGAACGTGTCAATGAATAGAAATGGAGGCCCAAATTTAAAACAACAAAACAAAATGGAGACTGAGGCACAACCCAGGTCAGAGTAATAGCTATTAACGAGATACCATTTCAGAGTAAACAAGGGTGTAGCCGATACTCACCCCAGGCACAACATTTAGGCAATTTAACAAGGGGAGAGTATTTCTAGTGCAAGATTTCTCTTAGCTAAACTCTCCAGAAGAACAGTTGATCTAAGGAAAACTTCTTGGACGAGAGACGGAATATCTTCAGTTCAGAACAACTCAATGCAGGCGACTGCGTCAAACTGTTCCCACTTGGGAACACGAGGGAAAGCAGCATGTTCCAGGCCTATCTACAAATAAAGTGTGGTGTTATTTAGTGGATGTGCTGAGCTGTGATCATGGGCAGACACAGATGCGAAGCAGGGTAATGTACTCAATGAAGCATTAATATTTGGGAAGGTAAGCACCAGAGACAGCTCCACGGAGGCAGGCGCCAGTGATGAATCAGGCAGGCTGCGCTGCTGACACCTAAATGCATCATTATTATAGATGTTCTTAGTGCTTGCTGAGGGAGGGGAGGACACACTAATTTAAAGGTAACAACCCACCTGAAAACTTAAATGTCGGTACATTCATTCTGGGACAGTCCCGGATAACAGAATGTGTGACTAAGACTGTAAGTCCTCACACCAGTAGCAGATTCAACTGAGGTGACTCCACCGGTCTTAAAGGGATATTTCAGGATTATTAACATAGGGCCTCATTTCCCTTTTTCCAGTGTGTTGTTGGTTTCTGGAGATTTTCTTTTTTTTTTTATTCATGCAGTCCTTATATTGATGAGTTTAGTGGTGCTAGGCTAGTGCATGTCTATGGCAACTATTAGCCTGCATTAAAAACCTCTTCAAAATCATCGGGTAGTCCTCCAAACGTTACCATATCTGATTTGTAGAAAGCTCCTCTGTGAATTCCACGTGTAGTAATCCCGGCCGCAGGTAAACAAACTACTGTAGAGCCGTTAACCTAGCAGATCACTCCGCCACTGCGTAGCTTACAACCAGAAAGCTGATGCTGCTCAAATATAAGTTATTTTAAATGCAAAATGGTTGTATTTAAATATAATAATAATTCAGTCAACACAGACATTTATATCGGTAGTCTGGTGTTATAAGTGATTTATCTCAGGTGCACTGTCCTTGGGTCAGACTGTTTTTAATGCAGGCTACTAGTTACCATAGACATGCACTAGCACTAGCCTGTCACTAGCCTAGCAACACTAAACTCTTCAAATATAAGGACTGCATGAATAAAAAATAAAAAAAATCTCCAGAAACAACATTCTAGATAATTAGGAAATGAGGCCCTGTTTCCAAAATCCTAAAATATCTCTTTAAGGTCATTAATATTGAAATATACGGCCTATTTAATCACAACATGACAGTAGCCCTTTTCACATCACAGTATAGACGTAGAGTTTTGGAAGTAATTTTTTTTGTTTTGCCTTATCACAAAACATGAGGAGCACTTGAATAAATGTGATTATCAAAATAAGACTATATTGCATATTATGGCTATCACTGTATGTGTCAAACGGTCAAGTGAAGCTATAAACGTTATGAAATGTAATGGGTGCGTGAACTTAACTTAAATTGCCTGCTATCAAAGACTTGTGGGATGAAGGAATAATGAGAGAACGCTGAAAGCCTGAAAACATGTTTGGTCTCTAAGAGGAAGCACACGAATTTTACTCCATTTCAAACAGCGGCGTATTCAGAAGTAAACAAGTTTGGCTGCAGGCTGTTTTGTTTTGGACATTTTTAATAAAATATAGCCCCATTTTGGTGGAAGGATTACAATAACATTCAAATTCAGGAATCTCATTTTGAATTTCATATAAAGTGAGCATGACAAACATGGCTGGAAGGGAAGGGGCCTTGTTAACTCCCATCACATCACAGGCTGCCTCTCATCCCGCTCTACTCAAAGTTTTCCATCCACTGGTCAAAATAATCAAATGTGTGGAACTGCAGTGTTGGTGTGAGGAAGTAGAGAGGCTTTTCTCATAGGTTTTTCTCATACATTTTTCCCCAAACTCCTGTGGGCTCGAATAGTGGAGTCAGTATGTTTCTTGGTGGGATGACATCATTTGAGTGTTGCTAAACTGTGGTACTTTATTGAGCCAAATATGACCCCATTTTCATGCAGTTTACAGGGGGTATGATTACACCTAAGGATCATACGTCACAATCGCTCTTACATAGATTTATTTCATGAAAACTGATACCAAAAAGAGGACCAGACTTATGCATTTGTGACTTAAATCCCAGTGACACCCTATCAACGACACAGGGAAGCAAACATATAACTGCAACACATGTTCAAACTTTGTTGCAACACATCCTCAGACGTGTCAAAACCAAAGCCTACAGAATAACAGCGAGGGCGGTCTCCCATGGAAGTTAGTTGGCTTAAAGCATCTCACTAACTCTATAGCTTTTCTAAAAGAAAGAGACAAGGAAACAACTCGGAGAAAGCTTTCATGAGAAGTTTTCTTTCTTCATCTCCTTTTCAGAGACAACCTTGACGACAATTTCTTATCACAGTAATGGGAATACATCCGCCAAAAGCAGTCAGCACTTTCTCCTCATCAAGTAATGGCCAAAAGTCCACTGATTTTTAACACCACTTTGCATATAATTTAATAGCGGACAACTAACAGGAGGAGCATTTACATCATTTGCAGTAATAAGATACTGTGGTAATCACAAAGGAGCGAGAGTGTGGCTGCTGACTGAGTCCAGGAGTTTTACGGCTCTGGCGCAGCGCGGTAGAACGGGGGCCAAGCAGACACAGACAGAAATGTTTCGGAGCATGAACGTCCACACTCTGACTCTGCGCAGCCTACACAGTGTGGCACAGAGCGACTTGAGCAGGAGTGAACTATCTGTCTCCTAAAGGCCTGTCTCTGCACTTCGAGAGAGGCCAACCAGACGGGCTAAGCTTATTAGCTATCGGTGAGAGGGTAAGTTACCTGTCCGTCCCAGCCCGTACTATTTGGAGATGAGCAAATAAAACCTGTTTGGACTTCGGGGCATAGCTTCTGGCCAGTTGGGGGTGGCGTTATCAGCCGTTCCCATGGAGACTGAGCCATAAGATGAGGTGCCTTCCATCATTCATCACTTATGCATTATTTGTTCGCCTTATGTGGGCTGAACAAAGATGATAATAGCTTTAACTTAATTTACTAAAAGGTCAACAGTTTGATTCTAACTTTCTATTGTTGTATTGTATGATGCTTTTTACTGTTGTTTTATGTCCTTCTATTCATACCAGTGAAAAGCCTAACCAGAGACGGGGACTGCAAATTAGCCTGTGACTAAACGCCTTATGTTCATCACATAACATCGGCCACCCAGTGTCATGCTTCCAGGTGGAGCGAGGAAAATATAACCCAAAACGCATAGTAGCTGACGAAATCCAAAAAAAAACAAAAGCCAGAGATGACAAAATGGTGAAACAAAAGTCAAAGGAACCAGGGCTGATGCTGACAATGAGCCAACAGTGGACAAGTGAAACACAGGGGTATAAATACATGGGGAAACGGGGCACAGGTGAAACACATCGGGGCGGGGCAGGCCATTAACACTGGGGAAGTTAATCAAAAATCACAAGAACAGAACACACGTCAACATAAAACACAGGACGAGACCGGAGACAAGATAAACAAAACGAGGGAACAAAAAAACAAAAAACAAATCATGACACCTAATGTTGTCTTGTCCCTGCCAAATAAACAAATAATTAAATAAAACACTTTACTGTATTGGGTGTGTGTGAGCGAGAATTGGCAGCCACGTCTCGGTCAGAGCAGGTCAAGTGTTGCTCCAGAAGTAACTGAATGAATAATGACCATGAAGCAAGAGTCCAAAGAGGCGCGCTGTATGGAGTATGGAGGCAACAATGTAAAATCACCCCACAGCTCACCATCAGAGTAAAGCGTCCTTGTTGTCCGGCGCGAGGACATCAGGAAGAAGTCTCTGTCTGAGCCCTGCTGTGGGGTTTCCAATTCCCCAGTCCCCCCTTCCGCACGGGACAAAGGGCGTTCATCAAAGAAGGTCGTACACGTGGCTGGCGCGGTTGGCCACTGGCGCGCACACACATTAGCTCCCCCGCCTCCCCCTAACCGAGCGGCATCCACGCGCCGGGACTTGCCACGGCACAATCTGGGTTATTAGATATGTTTAGAGCACGCAGCGACCCCGTGCAATCTATCTTAAAAAACCCAATTGAAATGCATTACTTGAGAAATGGCTCTGAGAGTCAGCTGTGGCTTTTTCAATTTTGCGAGGGTTACTTTTTCATAATAGCAACCAGGGCAAATAGTGTTTTTGCTCAAATGGAAAAATAGAATCTAAAAATGTGAGGAATGCTTGCTTTATCAGCATGCCACATTATTAAAAATGGTTCAAAGCAGGGTTGGGAACTGGGACAGCCGCTCTATGGCCCCCGGGCGCACAGTGCTTTTAAAGAATGGCTTGATTTTTTTTTTTTCCCTTTGCCATTGTGGACTTGCTGAAGGAAATATAACATTATGTTGGAAATGGCATGGGCTCCTTATCCAGAGGCCATCGTAAATAACACGAGCGCGGCCCGGCAGTCATCAGTTATCTTTGAAGCTCTGAATGCGCTGGAACAAGGGAGAGGGAGAGGTGTATAGAGGAGAAGGAGAGAGAGGTGAACGTGTGATCCTGATCCCTGGACAAAAGAAGTCAAGGGACAGGCTTCTAATGAGGTCAGAGCGTCTCCATAATGTGGCCCAAGTGGCGCAGAGCGGTGGCGCCTTGCTTCGGACACTTAGACTCATTTAAAGGCATGCGCTGGGCTGCAGACGACAACAAATGCTGCTCCATTGGCCCCCTCTGTCTATCACATGACCTCGCCCATGTCCCTGTGGCATGTACAGTACGTGGCTCTCTGCTCACCATCATATAACCACTTTGCAGAGGCAGGTAGTACAGAGATACATTTATTCAAGTACAAGACCTTATTGAAGTAAACATACTTCTTGGAGTAGTTTTATCTCACTGTAGCTTTTACCTCTACATAATATTATAATATATATAATACTCTTTTGAAGTTACTCTTATTTGGTTTGGTTAGCTTCATGTTGATGTTGATACATTTGATCTCATTTGTATGCTGTGCTGTTTTAAATATGCTTTATTGTATTATTGCATATTATTGCATGATGCTTCTCACTCCTGAACTAAACTGTAGTCTGTGTACCTGTAACCCGTTCAGTGTCCTTGCGTTATTGGGCGTGTTTACTGATTCCTTCAATTGATTTCATTATTGTTATTTTTAACCAGGCCTGTTGGCATTTTTCAGCTTTTATCTTACTGTAAAGCATAATTAAGACGAACAAAAATGACAGAGGAGTGCTCCGGTGTGAGAAGAGTCAGCAAACGTTTCCATGGTGACTGAGAATCACCACTATGAAACACAGCTATTGACCTAAGTCTGTTTTAGTGGATCAGCCAATTTCACCCGAGATTTACCAAAGCTATTACAGTGGGTTTTTCATCATGGTAGCTCTGCTTCTTCCGCTCTCCAAACATGTATTGTTAGATGAATTATTGCCTCTGGTCAGTGATTGTAAGTGCGGTCTGTCTGTGTATCCTTGGGTTTCTAATCAAGCCTGGACACCGAGGATAGAAGTAAACAATTGACATCACAAACATCCAAATGGGATTAATAAAGTCTCATAGGACCCATGAGCACAGGTGATAAGGCACGCATACAGTGACCATACCAGCTTATGAATGGGAGCAGGGTTGGGCCTGGTTCATACTAGGATGGGAGATTGTTGTTCTGTGTCAAATGGTTGTTTTTTGTATCTATTTTATTTTATAGTTTTATAGTTTTCAAGTTTATTATTTATGGCTACCAAGTTTTATGTTCATGTTTTATGTTTCATGTTGCTTGTCTGCACCGAAGAAAATTCCTAGTTTGTGAATCTGTTCACTGACAATGGCAATAAAACCTATTCTGATTCTGATTCTGAAATAGGTGAGGGGTATGTGTCTAAGTGTCTGGTTATGGTCGAAGGATCCGATAGGGCAGATTTGGTGCCATTCTGTCAGACTCCAGCTGTGTACAGAGAGTATGAAGTGAATAATAATTCTTGTAATCTTGTAATGCGCATGTCAAGTCCAGTTTCTGACTGAGCGATGATTAATAAGTTATCATTAAAATGATAATCTTTTTAATGATTCTTTTAATAACATTTATTTATTTTATTTCCATTTCTGACAATTGAAGAGTTTACTATATTCTCCGACTGGCCATTATGTCCATTCTGGAAGAGCACAGAAGGGCCACTGGCTCTCGGGCCACCGGTCTGGCTTCTCAATTTTCCCCTTAACCTCTTACCTTAACCGAGCTTTACCCAAATCTAAAAGCTTATAAGAAAAGCATAAAAATAGCGACAAAAATGAGGATGAACGTGACAAAAAGTTACAATCACTTTTGTAGGACTTAGCTTTCAAATGAGGCGTTACAGTGTTTCTCTCCAGTCGAGAAGCTTTTTAGATTTTTAGAGAAAATGCACTCGGTTAAAGCGGGGGTAGGAGGTTTAAATATGTCTTTGTGGAAGTGCGCGTTCACGCTAATTTGGACTAGGCTGGTCATAGTCGTGGGCCGTTTTCAGTCCCAGTCCGCCCCTGGATGCCTCTAGCTGCCTCAGCATTTTGCACACCTGATGCCTTACATCAGGTGGCCCCCAAGAGCCCGCAAATCACATGTGTCCATGCAGCGCTGGCTAAGTCGGGTCGGGACATGGGGCCCCACAACACTTCTGCTCACATCCCTGTCCTAAGGCGACACTCCAGTCCCCCACGCGCTGCACTGAACGGGGCAGAAAGGAGAGCAGGCCAGGGCAGATCGTGCATGTATCAAACAGCAGGACCCCAGATAGCATTTCAGCAGCACAGGCGGAATATTCTGTCGCCCTGTCTCCTGAATATAATCATGAGAGCACACGTTTGAAATGTAAACGCAGCAAAGGCATGTGCTCCCCGGCTTCACTGCACGCATCGGCGGATGATGGATGACAGAATACCGAACATCCAGGAAATTTCTAAACCTGGGCAAAATGATCTATTGATTATTACCAGCAGAAGTGTTAGATAGGTTCCAATAACTAATTTAGACTACACCACTGAGCAAGTCGGACCCCCAAAAAGGGAGATTGAAAACTATTTGAGCTTTTTGGTGAATCTAATATTTAAATCGTTTAAATAGATCTCTCATTTGCGGACTTTCTAAAGACTCTCCAGTTTAGGTACTCAGAGATTAGAGCCAGACCAACTACTGCATATGTACATGACAGTATAGCAAGACGCAGCTCCTCCTGAGGCGTAACACGTCACAAACACATACATGTTTTTTTTTTACGGGCCTTGTTTGTCAAACTGCTATGACCGTGATCCATGATGACTGCCCAGTGTTCCCGTCTCCTCCCATGGCAGAGGTGACCATAAAGAGCCATGTGTTGCGCATTGATGGTGGCCATAAAGGCTTCAGAGAGTGGCAGTTTTCTGAGCGCTTTGATTGTTTGGCAAATACACAGCAAATAAAAGTTTATAGTGTGCGTTTACAAGGCTCCATAAACGACACTTTCCGTGCTGAGAACACTGATTGGGATAATGTTTGTCTTGGCGCTCAGACTCGCTAATGGGAATGACAAAATTATGCAATGAACATTATGGTCATTGTGTTGTAGAGTTTGAGTGAGGGGAAAACCATCATCAAATGAAATGTATAAAACGGCAGTCTGACGTATGTATATGACGTAGTTTACAAAAATATTAATACTTTTTAATTTTGCCTTTGCGAAACCAGACCAAACATCTAACACACACTGTGAGCCGGTGACTAAAGCCACGCAGATTTATGGGAAGTACACATAGTTGTGATAGGAGATAACTGTGTGCATGCTCCCTGTGCAGAGGGATGGTGCGCTGAAATGAAAAGTGCTAGGTGTGTTATCATTATTCATCTCATGATTTAGGAGCCGGAATGTGCCTTTCATTTTCCACACCGCAAAGGTTGATGGGAAATAAAATCCCATTCATCAATGACACATCTTTATCTGTGATACCTGCGGCACAGCACACACTGTGTGTGTCTAAGTGAAAGTACAAGCCTCCCCCATCACGAGCTCTCACAGCCGACCCCCACCACGCGTTAATTTACAGTGCCTCTCTTCTCCAGGCAGGTGGGTAAAAGACCCCCCCTGTATCTTTTCATCGTGGCTCCTCTCGTTTATCACATGTGGAGGCTGAGGGGGCACTGATAAAAATAAATGCTGGCTTGTGGCAGACAGACAGGATGGATAGCCCAGTCTGTGGTCAGTCAGAGGGGGTCTCCTGGACGGGCAAATGGAGGTCTGCATTGTCATCGGCTCTTGTTGCTGAAGAACATTTCAGCTTAGCCATACCTGAAAAAATCTACTGTCACGTAGGCTGACAAATCTTCAGTTAAAACATTCGTTCCCGTAATTGAAACAACTAAACAACATTTTATGAAGTAAATCATAAGAGCACTGGCTATTTATGGATCCAATTTGAAGCCGTGATAAACCCAGATTACATTTTTTTATTTTCCCCCAGACATTTTCTCTTATTTGCAGTTCTCTGCAAATTGTTCAAAAAGGAACAATTTGCAGAGAACTTTCTGTCCTCTCTCCAGAGCCAAGTGTTTAATGCAAAACTCAAATCTTGAAGATGATGCCTTACTTCTATAGCGGCTCACTTCTTTCGCCACACTGAGCTATGGTAAGCTATGGTTGTAGCTACGATCTGCCCTGGGGTAGGCTGACGGTCACATGGCTGCCAATCTGCAGCATCTGCCTTTCTAACCACTACTATTCGGGATTGTCGCTGGCAAAGCAAACATTTTGAGACATATTTATTCACCAAACCTTTTTTCCCTGCAGTTTGAACATCCATCCATCCATCCATCCATTTTCTCCCACTTGTCCGTTGCCGGGTCGTGGGGGCAGCCGTTGGAGCTGCCCATATCACATAGCACCAGTCCCCTATGGCTCCTCCTGCAGGTGGTGGGTCCACAGAAGGACGGCCTCATGGTCCCAAACGGGCCTGTTGGTCTCTCATAGGGGGCCCATTCACACTCTCATTCACACACCAGTGTACGCAGACACTGGAGGCAAGGAGGGTGAGGTGTCTTGCCCAAGGACACAACGACAATGTGCACCTTCAGGAGGCAGGATTCGAACCCCTGACCTTCCGATCATGAGACGACCCGCTCTACCATCTGCGCCACCGTCGCCCCCAGTTTGAACATAATACTACAATTTAAAACTAGTTTTACAGTGCAGTTTTTTTTTTCTTCACAACCCTTGAACGCCTCACTGCCTCCCGGTGCAGCCTTTGTAATCATAAGGAGGAAAAAAACACAACAGCTCCCTGTATATTGGATTATTTGACAAACTAATGATGAGTATTTTAGCAGAATCAGAGCAGGTCGGTCAGATGTTTTTCAGTTTAAATCTTTGATAAACTTCTGTCATAATGCTAAACTCTGCATTAGCCGCTAACGCTAATCTCTGACTGTGTAGCCGCTAACTGTTGCTGCTTCGATCCCTACACATGTTTATATTTACTTAAATTAGCGTGGCGTGTGTTGGGGGTCCGGCAAAATGGAGTAGCTGAGGGTGGCTTTAACATCCATTATTTTTTTTTACATCGATTCACATTTTAAGCAGTTTTAATCGATTTTAGATTAATCACATACTCAACACTCTTGTAGAGGAGCGAGGTCAGACACGTTAAGGGCAGTTTGAAGTTTTAATGTTGTTTTCAATAAGTTATAAAGTCTGTGAAGTACCGGTTGTAGCGGCCAGGATTGCCCTGTGCAAACGTCCGCTCTGGCAGCAGTGATTAGGCGTCTCGGACGCGTGTCTTCCTCCACAAAGAACCATAAAAATACTGTGTTCCAAAAGCTTTATTGATTGACCTCACCCAGCCAGCCACAATACACAGATTTCAGGATTCAATAGATACGTAGACACGGTCAAAAGATGTATGCCTCCACACTGCCACACCCGAGTGCCTCCTCCTCCCCCCCCTTATATAGGGCAGGTAATTGCACACCTTTACACAGAGCGCCACGCAGTGGCAGGAGGATCAAACGTATACATTCTAAAATGGCTCCAACACACCGGCCCCTTAATTGTTGAAGCCAGATGCGGAAACAATTACAAATACAAAATATGAACATGTCAGAGCCATACCAACCCATTTCATACATTTACATTTTTTTTAAAAAGGTCACATTTACATACCAGCATCAAAATCAACCAATTTTCCAAAACATGCAAGTAATCATACATTTTAATAGTCAATAGCGTAGTTTACATCCTGGTTAGTTTAGCTCAGTAAATGCATTTCCATCTCTTTCTTTTGAAGGTTTTGTATTCCTTAAGTTGGAACAGTTTGTGGATCTGTCCAACAACCAAGAACAAAAAACGGGTCAAAATGTCAACACAGTTTTCAGCGCTCATTGAGCCATCCTTCACAAATGTGGACTCTCCAAGAAATTGAGAGAGCCGCAGAACTG
Source organism: Proterorhinus semilunaris (assembly GCA_021464625.1). Lineage (NCBI taxonomy): Eukaryota > Metazoa > Chordata > Actinopteri > Gobiiformes > Gobiidae > Proterorhinus > Proterorhinus semilunaris. The sequence goes on from CM038344.1 coordinate 14,626,435, forward strand.
CTGCCATCAAATTGTTCTCTGCATCAAAGAGGTCCTTAGATGGGCCAGTATGAAGTAGCTCCAATAGTGGCCTTTCGACGAGAAGAATATTGCTGCCCTCGATCATCACGGTGTTCTTCTCAGGCTCCTTATCCTTAAGGGAACCAGCAGCAACCACCTCGGCACAGGGCTGGTCGACCAGTGATCCATGTTTCCAGTCCAGTTTGACCATAGTTGTAGCCTTCTGGTCAACAGTCGGAAGTGAAGGTTGCGGTTCAGTGGTGTCACCGGCCCCTGTATCGTCACAAGTAACAACCACTGGAACAAATAGCTCCGGCCCTTCCCAATCCACCTCATCGAAGCCATCACCGGCCCCTGTGTATTCACAGGCCGCCATTTCCGGGACAAAAATATCTGGTCCCTCCCAATCCACTTCAAATTGTTCATACAGAAGGTGTGCATTTTTTACAGTGTTCATTTTTACAGTGCACTCCCTGTCCCGTTCCCAAAACTCGTCCATTTTTTCATGCGCCAGTAGTTAGATACTGTGCGCTACTGCGCTTCTACGATCAAACTCCCGCGAAGTACCGTATTAGGTGGGTGATCTGCTCTTCCTGTAGTCTCCAACGTGTGGCGGCAGGCCGCTCCCTCGTGCTGCACGCAGCAATCAATGAAGCTCCGGCGCCGAGCCCGTCCCGCGCCAGTCGCCACCACCGCTGTTGGTAGAGGACGCGCATGCAGTCCCCTTCCTTCCTCTTCCTCCTCCCGCCAACAGTCCGCCGGGTCGCCGTAGGCCTTACGACGATCACCGCTACGGTAGTTGGTAGGTCCACTCCAGGAAACCGCGCTGTGCCACTCACAGCCGGCGCAAGCTCTCTACGCCCGGTGCCTGAGGCTATCTTTTGACAATGTAGCGGCCAGGATTGCCCTGTGCAAACGTCCGCTCTGGCAGCAGTGATTAGGCGTCTCGGACGCGTGTCTTCCTCCACAAAGAACCATAAAAATACTGTGTTCCAAAAGCTTTATTGATTGACCTCACCCAGCCAGCCACAATACACAGATTTCAGGATTCAATAGATACGTAGACACGGTCAAAAGATGTATGCCTCCACACTGCCACACCCGAGTGCCTCCTCCTCCCCCCCTTATATAGGGCAGGTAATTGCACACCTTTACACAGAGCGCCACGCAGTGGCAGGAGGATCAAACGTATACATTCTAAAATGGCTCCAACACCGGTATTGGAAAAAAAAAAGTACCCTTACGATAATAGAGACTTTATGACAACCACCATTCTTTTTTTTTTACACAAGATGGTGGGTCTTGCCGAAGGACACAATGACAGCATGCATCAATCGGCGATGGAGATTATTGAGAAACTCTAACCACTGAGCCACTGTCTGCAAAGTTTATAGCACCAGGCATTTCCCACAGTGTCTCCCGTTCTTCCAACCAAGTCCAACCTTATATGTGACTTTTACTTTTCTTAATGAAAATGTATCATGGTAAACAATGTGCACACACTATGGGAGCCCGCACATATGAAGAGGAGTGAACCCTGAGGTTGGGAGGAGTGAGCCAGAGCCTAGCAGCACTGTGCCTGCCATATTAAGCAGAGCATTAGTGTTTAAAACAGCAGGTAGAGGAGCAGCGGGGCCCTACTTCATCATGCCATTCAAGCACCTATTAGGCTACAATTGCTAAATGGCGAGGCTTGTAAATCATACATCATTTATGCGGAGCACTTGAGGAGGCAAAAGCTGTCTCCTCCAGCCGCAGGAGAAGAAAAGCGCGCGAAAGACAGTGATAACTACACGCTCACAATATCAATCAGACAGTGACCTGACTTACTGCGCTCCACTCCACAATAAAACTAATCAATTTGAGCTTGTTTTCCACCACACTTCACATACTTCATTATTTTAAAAAGGACAATCGCAATTCAACGCAAATACGCAGCAATTGCTTATTATGTTCATCAGTCACACGATTCAAGCTCTGAATTACACCCAGTATAATGAGAACAGAGCAGCCACATAACAAAGGGGGGAAAATAATAGGCTTCCTAGGGAACATTCTTCTCCCAAATACACAGAGATCAAATTAACTTGCCATTCATCACATTTGATCATGCACTGTACAGTCACACTCTCTCTGTAGTGTAGCAAAACCTTGGCTCCTAAGTGCTTCGACGTGCTTATCGATATAATCCACGGCCAAGGTCACACTAGCATAATGTCTTGAATCTACAAAAAAAAAAAAAAGTCCAGACTCTCACCTTTTTAATTTACACCCTCGAATTACTTAATTATTTATCCAACATCGATCCATCCTGATTATGTGTATACCATGCATATAGGATTTTGTATTGAGTCCTTTAGAAACAAAATCCTCTAAGTAGATCTGTTGACATCTGCAGTTTTGACCTTTACATTGTGTTAAATGTAACATTTTAATAACAGCAAAGGTCATTTACTGATTAAAGCCTGTAAGTTGGATTTATCCCCGGGATTTATTATATCTGATAACATTTTAGTTCCTTCCAGTTCTCCAGTTTTTTAAATTGTGCAATTTTCAACAATCCAGCTTCTAAGAAAGTCACAGTGTGTTCTGAGAGCGGGCATTTTGTTTCCTTTTTTCCCCCTATCAAAACAAGTCACTTGTCTCTGAACCAATTGAAAAACTACTTATTTATCTGAACTCCACAGTGCTGGACACCTTCGTTCTGTCAAATAAATACTCTAACCAACAAATCTTCCCAATGACTGAGGCTAAGATTGAGTTTTCAACGAAACTCAAAAACTTGATCCACAAGAAGCATAAAAAGACAGAGAAGGAGGAACAAAGTCATTGGTTTCCTTCCGATTTAAGGACAATATGATTCTTCTGTCGTCTGTGACTGAATCACATCAACTGTGTCCTGACCCTGTCTCTTACTGCATAATGTACAGTATCCTTAAAGTGATGGAAGTTTACTTTGGGTTAAATTCAAGCTTGATCTATAACTGCACAAACTGTCTCTAATACTGCTACTAACACTATAACTATATACAGTACTACAACTACTTCATACTACTACAAAAAGAAAAATGTTGCTTTTATAAATGTACATAAATACATGCCGTTAAAAGCATGTAAAACTTTGCCAAAAAAACTCTTTAGACCATTGCTTAAATTAAACTATCGACTTTAAACAAAGCTGTTTGTGTGCTGCTGGTTCAAATGGCGCACGTAGCGTACAGTGCCTCAGCCCCACACCCTACCTGTTGAGATGTGGACATATAGCGTTTCCCGTCCGAAGGCGATGCAGTTTTTATTGCAAACACAAAGACGGAACAGTAGCACTGAAGCAGTGGCCTCCGCTGAGCCTGTGCCAATATTGGACGTGGCACGCTGCAGCCTGTGTGCTCGCTGATGTGTGAGTGCGTCTCTGGAGAAATACTATCGTTGACTGCGAGCCTCAGTCAATATAAGAGCAGGACTTGATTTTCCCGGGAACTTCATAAAAGTGCAATACACAAACTTTCCTTGCTGATGTCTTCACACTGAATCAATTTGGATGGCACATTATAAATCTCCCGTTTAAAACAGACGCCTCAGAAAACTCAGTGATGCATTCATATAGGGCTTCAGTTCAGCACAATCTGAGGATTTTTTTTTTTTTTTTTAGGAGGGAAATATTGCAGATCTATCATTTCTATAGTGACACAAACACTCCCTTATGCAAGACTGTGGGAGAGTGTGGAAGGAAAGGATGACAGTATCACGCACAAGAGGATGGGAAAGGTTAAAGCATACATATTCATCATGTGTCCTGCTGCAGAGGAAGCACAGCCTGACTCAGGAGTTCAGGGCTGGCTGTATGAGCGCGTACGCTTACACTTATATCCTGCTCAATCCCATTCATAAATAAAACGGACCACGTGGATGAATGTTACATTCTCGAGAATACTGTAATCTGATTACTTGTTACTATTTCCAAACAATTAATCAGATTAAAGTTACTTTTCTAAATCACTGTGAGTTTCTATTTTTTCCTTTGGAAAATGGCCTTTCGGCGAGTGACGTAACACAATGTGTCACGTTTTCAACCCAAGGACCCAAACATTGGAAAATGCACTTCCAATACTGTGAGTGTTGGTAAAAGGGTGTCGGCAGCTGGTGAATGTAACTAATAAAGTAACTTGTAATCTATCGTAGTCATTTTTAAAATCAAGTAATCAGTCACGGAACTAAGTAACTTTTAAAGGAGTAATCAGTAATTATATTACTTTTTCAACTAATCTGTGGCAACACTGCTAATCACTCACTCAGAGGCTTTGATTAAATAGATCCCAGATTGCAGTGGGGCTGATTTTACCCTTTGAAACGCAAGAGTAAATATGTAATAAGTGTATAAGTGGCTACAGACTCTTTCAGTGCTGAAGAAAGGAAAACAGGAACACGTTAATGACTTTTAAATTATAAGAAAAAGAGTCAGTACTTGACACAAATTATTTTACAATTTAGCCAATTTGATCATGAATGTCATATCATTGTCATCCAAGAGAAAAATATGAGGTGGAAGAAAAAGCTTTTGTAAAAAAAATCCTGTATGAACTTGGTTTGGCATTGGTAACTGTCACAGTGTGTGGAAACGCATGCAGGCCACACAACGGACTGGCCTGGACCAGTTCCTTTAACAACAGTGGCCAACACAACATCTTCCCTTCAGTGTGTCAACAAACTGCCTTTATGGTATATTGGCCTCTTACCTCCACAGGGAACCGATGTCCATTGATGCTGTGTTCAGATCCCTCAGACCCATTGCTTGGACCCCAGTGAAATTCCACTTTTTCTGCCTTAAACCGCCCCGGGAGGCCCGCTCCTCTTACAAAGTAATCATCCTTCAACATAATGGCCACTGGAAATAGAGAGAGAGACAAGGCAAAAGAGTGACATATCAGTAGACATCTTTCAAAACATAGTGATCATTCTAGGCACAGCCAACACAAGCAGAACATTGGCGTCTAAAACCATAATGTTGTTCTTTTACTAAAGCACAGCTGGATTGGTGTTTTGTGTCATTTATATTTGAGAGATTTTGAATATTCACCATCACCAGCAAGAGCTTCTTCTCCTGTGACTCCATGCTTTGTTTTTCATGGTTTAGCACCAAAGTACATCTCTGACATGTTAGAGCCGTATGAACCATCTCGTGCCCTGAGAACTTCAGGGAGGGGTCTCCTGGTGGTTCCCAGAGTCAATAATAAACACGGTGAAGCTGCGTTTCAGTTTCATGCAGCTAAAATCTGGAACAGTCTTCATGAGGATGTGAGACAGGCCTCAACTCTGACAATGTTCAAATCTAGGCTGAAAACAGCTCTTTTTACCCGAGCATATGAAAACTGAAAGTATTTTATCTGCACTCTTGCCTTTTACTGTAATTGATAAATGTTTATGTTGATGTTTTATTGATTGATTTGATCGGTTTTCTTGTAATTTTATGTAACTGTGAAGCACTTTGAATTGCCTTGTGTATAAATTGTGCTCTACAAATAAACTTGCCTAACCTTGCCTTGCATTTTTAAAGTCACCTTTACTTAATCATTCCAGCCCTCAAATAGTCTTCACTGCGCATCATGTTTGGTTAAAAGCAGCTGCTTTTGTTTATGGCCTCATCTAAACTGCTTTACCTCGACTTCATGTTTTTTTCTTGTGCAAATAATTAGGTCTCAATTACTGTTTTTCCACGCACATACAGTGCTTCTTGAAAGTACTAATACACCTTGAACTTTTGCACATTTTGTCATGTTTACAACCATAAACATAAAGATTTTATTTGGAATTGTTTACTGAAAGTTCACACACAAGTAACAGACAACTGTGAAGTGAAAGCAAAATGATACATGATTCTGTTATTTTTAAAAAAATAGAAAAGTGAAAAGTGGGGCGTGCATAAGTATTCATACAGCATTAAATTCATAGTGCATTAAGTTGCCTTTATAACATTCCTAATGACTGCAGAATGTTCACACCTTGCCCTAACCATTAAATAGAGGTCACCTGTACGTAATCTACTCTCAGTATAATTCCAGCTGTTCTGTGAGGGCCTCAGAGCTATGGTCAGAGTGTATTGGTCACTAAACACCATCATGAAGGTCAAGGAGCTCACCAGAGAGGTCAGGGATAAAGCTGTGGAGAAGTTTTAAGCAGCGTTAAGTTATACAAAGATTTCCCAAGATTTGAACATCTCACGGAGCTATGGTGGGGGGAGCATCATGCTATGGGGCTGCTTTTCCTCAGCGGGGACTGGGAAGATTGTAAGAATAGTTGGGAAGATGGATGGAGCCAAATACAGAGACATTTTGGAGGAAAACCTGCTGGAGTCAGCAAGAGAATTGAGGCTGGGGCGGAGATTCACCTTCCAGCAGGACAATGACCCTAAACACAAACATATGAATGTGTTAGAATGGCCCAGTCAAAGTCCTGATCTAAATCCTATTGAAAATCTGTGGAAAGACCTGAAAACTGCTGTTCACAAACGCTCTCCTTCTGATTTGACAGAGCTCGAGTTGTTTTGTAAAGAGGAATAGGCTAAAATGTCAGTCTCTAGATGTGCAAACCTTGTAGAGTCATACCCCAGAAGACTTGCTGCTGTTATTGCAGTAAAAGGGGGTTCCACAAAGTATTATTTTCATGCTGTATGAATACTTATGCACACCCTACTTTTCACTTTTCTATTTAAAAAAAAAACAGAATCATGTGTCATTTTGCTTTCACTTCACAGTTGTGTGTTACTTGTGTGTGAACTTTCAGTAAAACAATTAAAAATAAAATCTTTACGTTTAGGGTTGTAAACATGACAAAATGTGCAAAGGTTCAAGGTGTATTAGTACTTTCGCAAGGCACTGTATATTCATTTAAGTTACAAAACATAAAATACGGAAGCTGAGATGGCCAAAAGCATTTTGCAAAGTCGAGCAGTATCTTTGAACTGGGTTTTAGAATGCACATGGGTTTTAGGAAGCAGCTCCTCTGCCAGAGAGGTGTGTTTTATCATCTGAATCAAAGGGGAACGGAAGAGCAAAAAAAAAAAGTCCTCTTATCCAGTACACATTGTCCTTCGAGGGTCTTTCTAACACTAAATGTAGTGCAAATTAAAATAGGCCTTATTTTAGAACATAGACAAATGGCAAATGTTGAAAGCATTGCGGTGTTCCATTAACCTGTGTCATCACCCAGTGCCCCCTCACTTCTCTCCTGCTATTTATAGGCACAACATAACCACTCAAGTATGACCTGCTCCGGTAGAGCCACTTTTCGGCCAATTCTCCAAGAAATATCAGAAGCGCCGGCGCTTTGTTCAACAGGAATGAGTTCAATTTAGAAAGTCACATGGATTTGAAGTCATAGTTTTTGCGGGCAACACGAAGGACGTGCAATCTGCGAGTAGAAAGAGCCGTTCAGGAGTGGCCAGGAAGGGGGCAGAAATCCGGCAATACAAATTAAATAATAGGTCACTATTAATTGTGAATTCATTCACTTCATTTTTGTTAATTTACTGTATTTAAGTGGATACACAAATCATTGTAAAGAGCTAAAAATTTAACTGTATCTTCTAATAACCCCTATCTATGCATTGGTCAGCGGTTTTCAATCGTTTTAGTGGTGACCCCAACAAATGAACTGCGGTTGTTAAACATTCACACAGGGCATGATTGAGCTACATAGAAAATATGCCTCCCATATGATCTCGCGACCCCCGTGAGGGTCATGACCCCCAGGTTGAGAACCAGTGGCAACAGTGGTGCAGGTGGTAGAGCTGGTCGTCTCATGATTGGAAGGTCGGGGGTTTGAATCCCTAATGTAGGTGGAAAAGCGCTAAATAAGTTAAGATCAACTTTACCATTAACCATTACACATTTCCCTACATAGTGTTTTCCAACAGGGCTGCTGGGACTTCTAGGGTAACGCAAAAACGTTTTCCAGATTAAAAAGAGGCTGAAATGTAACAGAATATAATGTAATTAAATGTAATATAAAACATAGAACATTTTAACATTTGTGTTACCAAAAAGTGTTTTGTAGGCATGAATAAATTCAAATATATTATTAAAGTGATTATGGGAAGCACTTCCCAAAAAAAGGATCACCAGTGACAGGGTAAGTTGAGCCTTACGACATGAATCAAACCTAACAAGAGTGTGTCCTTGGGCAAGACACTTCATTCACTGTGTCCTGCTTGTTCCAGTCACAGTATGCGTGGCTATTTTCAAGGGGAAGAGTAAAAATGTTTTGAAATCACTGCTTGATGCCATTCTTTCTATTTCTTAGATATTTAAAAAGGCCTAGACAAGGTCATGAAACAAGTGTATTTGAAGAATGTTATTTTGAATTCTTTTGAATTCTTTTTTAAATCAACATCGGGCCGTTGTAGCACGACTGACACTCAGTGACAGCGCTGATCGGCTGCTTCTCCAGGTAATCTCTCCACACGTCTGTCTTTCCCAAACTCAACACATGGAATGCATTATTCATGAGGAGTGTGAGGACATTTGTCTTGTTATCCATGTATTATGTAGTGTGCTGGGAACAGAAGCTGCGCGCCATTTTGTTTCACAGCTGTTGTTTGTATAGCGTTCTTGCATGCTTGGTGCACGCTGCGGCTCCCACTCTCCGGCTAAGTGATGCTCGGCTGTGTCGCTAACTGTGCAGGTGGACATCTTTGTCAGCTGTCGGCAGGAGATGGATCTTGTTTTTTATATGTTGTCTTAACTTCTGACTGAAGTCTACAGTTTGAAAAGGCAGCACAGCTACTGACGCACTGGATGCAGTTTATCTCTAGCCTGGTGAGACCAGAATGATTCCCCTCTGTATTTTTTTATCCAGCGGGGGATCAGTCTGGTCACCCAGTCAACGCTCGCGCCTTCCGCAAAATTAATCCGTTCACGTCCAATCTGAATCGTTTATTTGCCGTGACGTGTTGTTAGCGAGCAACGTCACTCACGGGACGCGGAAGTCCCCTCAATAACAATCTACGAACGATGCACGAAAGAGAGAAAGCGTGTCTCCAGTCGGCGGTAAATAACCAAAAAACACATCGACAGTAGGTGAGTTTCGTTATTCATAATCCTGCGCAAATATTAACGCAAAACCGCTAATAACACCACATCAACAGCAGACGCCCGCCCTTCGCTGATTGGTTTACTCCGCTTCCTGTTTGCTTGCGTATCTACCGCTGTGGGAAATGGATTCGACGCAAAGGTGACCAGACTCACCGGCTGGTACAGCGGTGAGTCTGGATTTTTTCAGGCTAGTTTATCTCAGACTCTCAGAATAGTGAGTCCACTATTCTGTTTGATCGAGACCATACGCAACACAAACTTTAAAGGTTAATTTCAAGTGTGCTCTCAATAACTGATGTTTGTAGTTGCACTTTAGATTAAAAGCACTGGACTATTTTGACAATTCTACGTTATTGAAGCAGGAAAGAGCTATTAAAAAAGATATATAAATACAATTTTAAACTGAGAATGGTAATAATAATGGCTTGTTGCACTTGTGTTGCGCTTTACAAGCTTGTGTTACCAAGTTTCTCAAAGCGCCACTCTGTCATTATTCATTTACTTCACAAATGGTGTTGTAGCTCCAGCTGCCCCGGAATAGACTGACAGACGCTGGGCTGCCAATCTACGGCATCAGCCCCTGCCACCCCTACCAAGCACTCATTCACACACTACTACCTTCACCCTGGCGAGATGGGCCTTGGGCAAGTGTGTCCAAGTGTCTTGCCCAAGGACACAACCTCTCAGTTACAGGCTGAACTGCTCTACAATGTGAGCTACTGTCGCCCAAAAGAATGACAAAAGTTCAAGAACGACAAAGACGTTATTTGCTCCAGTATTATAATATACTGTATATTCTTTCTAAAACTATTTTGACAATTTCATATTTATTAATTTAAAAAGAGGCTGATACTTTTTCAATTAAAACACGCTAATTATAATGATGTATTTAGGACTAACAATCGACACAAAAGTGACCTTCTCTATAAAGTTTCGTAACTACTGAACTGTAGCAGCCAATTTTATTTTTCATAAAGAATTAATTATCTTAAACAAAGTTAATGGTTGATTTACTTCAATTGCAGCTCATTACAACACCAGTGCATTCTCATTAACCTACACAGACATGACGCATTCAAGCCTTATTTCAAAAACTTTTTCAAGACCTGCTTTTCTTGTGGTGGGACTTTTCTGGCATTACAGGTCACATGGTCCAAATATCAACATAATGGCCATTTTTATCAGCCAAAAATAACGTGATCCAATCTAATCATAATGAGAGAGACTAAAATGATATTCAAGTAAAGCTCTGTCTATATTTTTATGCATTGCATGAATCATGTTTAGGTCATCAAAGAACATGAGGCAAAGCCTACTGTAAATAAATACTCATTTGAGTCGCTGTCATGGTGACGCTTGTGTCATTGTCTGTGTTGTCCCTGACAGTGTCAGAGTTGATGTGGATGGCTGACATGGTGCTCAGAGACGGCCTCACTACATTCTGGATATGTCAGTCCTCTTTGACCTGTTTGCGACTGTTTCCATTAACCTTTGGGACCTCAGACTGGATTCACTGTGATGGCATGTATCATTAGCGGCGCACAGCCAGCATGAAAATATTACTTTCACTGCTGAATTGCATTGAACTATGAGGTTGAAATTACGCTTGCCATAAATAAGGTGTTCTGATGGCATTTGGTCCTGCAGCTGCTCACTCTCATTATAACATCCATATGTTGCTCCTCAAGTTCATCCAGTCAGGTCTGAGTCTCACTACCAACATCAGCATCACTCTGATTCTCTTATGATTATACCTGCTCCAGTTAGTTCTTTCTTGCACTCGTCTTACGTCTTAAAGGAACTCATTTGACAACATTGGAACATAAAACTATGGACTCTTCTTACCTGCAGTTGATCTTGGCTTTCCCTTTATATCTATTTCTTTTTCTGTCTGTAAGTTCATCCCTCAATAAAATAAATATAAGGTTCATATTGCTGCTGCTGCTGAATGGTCTACTGACAGAAATACAATTGTGGGGGGAAAAAAGACAGAAAAAGCAAGATACTCATCCAGGAAGTCTTGTTTTTTCCGTTTCTTTCTTAAGTTTCTGTTTCTTAAATACCAAAGGGTCATTTCCAAAAAGCTCCATAACAAAACTGCCACTCAACTGTAGCTAAACCTTAATTTTTTACTATTGATCTTGCTATTTTTTATTTCTATTTTTTTTCAACTTCATGTCAGTCATGTGCAGACTTTGGTGACCAACAATAGCCTCATACACAATGCAATGACTGCTCCAAGTCATCATCAAACAGCAACTTGGACTTACCATGTTTTTCCCACGGGTTTGTTGTTTGTGTATTTTTCTTAAGATGTCGCCAATTGCAGGTAAGAGTTTAATCGTACTGTGGGATCCTTCAGAGTGTGTCAGTGGTGACGCTAACCACCTGTGGTCTGTCCTCTCTAAACGTTTCAACTGGCTTTTCCTCAGAGCAGAAAGCATCATCCATCTTAGTGACAAGCTCAAATTGTGAAAAATACCTGTTGGTGACAAAGGGGTACTGGAGATGCCAGAAGAGCTGAATGCAGATGGGCTACAGCAATGACACCTGCCAAAGCACTGCACCGCTAACGTGCATGCGGCAGCCACAGTGGAAGTGGACTGTGAGCGCCATCACAAAAGTCTGTATCCTGTCTGATCGGAGAGACTCACGGTGATGCAAAAAAGACACACAGACACCTGTCAATACAAGGCATTGGCCTCTGTTCACATTCGCTCTAAGTACTGCCTCTGACAGTCACCAGCAGCCCCCGAAAAAGTAAGTAATTAAGTAAGTAAGATATGTATGTAAGTATGTAACTAGGTAAGTAAAAGGTTTGTAAGGAAGTAAGACATAAGTATAATGTCGTGAAAAATACGAAATTAAGGAGAAAATTCTCTCTCAGGCAAAAGTATTTCTTTTTTGGGCCAATTTACTCTCCCAGCACACAATCTTTCATCTGGAAGCACATAAAATGCCTAATCTTTACTATAATTTGTTCAATTACTCCACTGAATCGCTGCTTCTCAATACATTTCTGAAGAAATTGTAACTTCAAGGACAATTTTCTCATATGCATTTTTCTTACATTGTTAGATTCCTAGCCTGTTTAATTGAATTGTCAACCCCCAAAAATGTGAATGTGAAATTAGAATTTTTGCAGGTTTGTTTTCTCCCCACAAATGACTATCTTAATTGAAACAACATATCCCGTAATCTCATAACAAATCTTTACAAAATAAAATCATATTTTTAAACCTGAATCTACCCATTAATTAGATTTCATAGCAGATAATACAGTATAGGCATTTTCTGTATGAAAACATTAAATGAAAGGAAACTTGCATTACATCTGTTTCACGTGTTTAAATCAGTACTCTACAGCAGACGTTTGATATCTCTAAATAAAGTAAGTAAGTACATTTGCAAGTATTCACGTGTACAAGGAATGAGTAAGTTTGTCCAGTACCTGTTTTTCCAGTGTTCTTCATGGAGGTCTTATTGGATGACTCAGAACTGAAGCCTTCTAGTGTTAACTCCTGGAATTCTATGGACACTTTTGCCTCTTGATCCACGATGTTGATGGGCGACTGGTTCCTCTCTCGGCATTCTGGATACGCTACCGCCCATCCCTCATCCGGCCCGTATACACCTGCAAACACAAACAAAGCGCACACGGTGAGAAGCGTTTGGAAACCCTTGGATGTGATCGGGAGCTGATAGAGGAGGTTTGAGCGCACGCTGACATTTCACAACCATCTCGCGTATTCACAAAGCAGCTGACGGCGAGCTCTGCCAAGTCATCCGAATTCCAATTAAAGCGCACTCGCAGAAATCAACAGCACCGGGCCGGCCGCAGCCAAACACTTCCATTCATGTGGCAAATAGAGATTTCAAATGTCATTATGGTGATGCGGCGGCTTGTCCCTGCAGCCTTCTGTCGTATCATAAACCTCAAGTCGGTGCTGTGTTTCATTGGCTTCTGCACTGCTGCCGTCAAGTTTAACTTTGAATTGTACAACCACAGTGCAGTCTATGCAGCTACAGAGTTCCTCAAAGCAGGGGATGCCATGCAGTCAGTGAGATCTGAGGCACTCAATGTTAAGAACGTGGCTGATGCTAACTATAATTAAAGTACCATAACAGTAGCAACTAAGGTTGCAATTATATTGCTATTGTTAGAACATCTCAATGTCATTGGCTTTGATTCAAAGACAAGCAATTGATTTGCAAATATCTCACAGATAGAGCCCAGGCAGTTGTTGCTGAGGGCTACCAGTCTAACATTTTATATTTTAACAAGGGGGTTCCCCAAGGTTCAGTTTTAGGATCCTTTTTATTTATAATTTATGGTTATAACCTAAAACATAGCTCCATTCATTTGTAATTGTTTTTAATTGAATGATTGTTTATGTTGACTATACTGTGTATTTTAATGAAATGGTAAAACAGGTCTTACTTGCAAATGAGACGTTGAGTCTCAAAAGACCACCTGTATAAATTAAATATATATATTTTTTACTGGAACTTTGAACTGTTGTTTAAATCATGTTCCTCATGCAGTGACCTCCTCTTGTCAACGTAGGTTATGGCATTTTAACTTGATTATGCACTTAATATAAGCATCATAAAATACAAATAAATCCTTACAAAGCAAACTGCAATCTGAATATGTCACACTGAGAAAATAGTACATTCCTGAAAGGGCAAAGCTTAACTTGCCCTCTTTCTGGTCGTTGGCACAATGAGCCTGTGCAGATCAAATGAAATGTAATTTATCAATCAATAAACTCAAGCTTTAGATTTGCAGCAAGACGGCAGGTATTCCACTGCCAAAGCCTTAGGTTGATCTCAGGCACAGCTCAATCCATTGAACTACTCCGGGAGCAAAAAGTTAAGTTTTAACAATATTCTCACCACTGCTCTGCAATACAATCCTTTTGTCACACGTTTGACTTACTAAAGGGGTGTTATAACGAGCGCAACCAACCAGCAAAATCTCAATTCCAGGAAAACTAAAAGCATTCACAAAAGGTAACTCTCCAGCTCGGGAGTCCTGACCAAACCTGGCTCAAAATCTGGAGATTGGTCCCAGGTGATATTTTAAAACTAATGAGCTCAAAATTCTCTTGTGGGACAAACTGTTATGACCACTGTGATGATGGCTATACCTTAATGTAATAGATGCTGTATATTTATAGTTTGGCTCTCAAATAATATAATTAGCTGTAGAAAGAATTAGGAATATTTAACTTAAATGTCAGATTGATTCACTTTTTCAAATATATTGGTTTCAAACTAAACCCCACAAAACTAGGATGATATTTTTCGCAGACGGTCTGGCGTGGCTGCTCTTCCACTGAGCTGTGAGCCGCAGTGAGTCACAGTGAGAGAGACTTTGCCGAGCCATTATCAGTTTGTGGGAGATAATGAAATGCAAATACTTTGAGAAAACCTTCCCTGAAAGACATGCCTGCTATTGGCATTTAAATACAGAGAGCTAGGAATAGCAATGTAAGAAGAAAAATGAAATCCCGCCTCACCTTCGCTTGGCCAGAGTTAAAGAAAATATGTGAATGTCATTACAGTCATTTGGACCATTAGAACGAATGCAGCACAGAAGGGCAATGTCATTTGCGGTAGATGTGGAGAAAGTGCTGGAAAAAGGTACTGCTAGTTATATACCACTAGGGATGTAACGATTCACTCAAGCCCCGATTCGATTCGATTTCCGATTTGAAGTTCCCGATTTCGATTTTTCCCGATTTTTTTAGAAAAGAATGACTCCTTCATACCAATGTTTCTTTTTTTTAACATCTGTATTTTTTTCCTTGTGACAAATTGGAACTGTCTCAGTAAGAGAACTTTACATTACAAACAATTACAAGACATGAAAATGAACTATAATCATTTTTGACAGAGTGCTTGTAAATGTACATGTTTTCAGCATAAATAAACTATGTAGCAAAGCAAACATTTTGAGATTATATTTATTTTACCAAACCTTTATTTTTATTTTTTGCAGTTTGAACATAATACTACCATTTAGAACTAATTTTACAGTGCAGTTTTTTTCACCCTTGAACGCCTCACTGCCTCCGGTGCAGCCTTTGTAAAAATAAGGAGGAAAAAGACATGACAGCTCCTGTAGGTATTGGATTATTTGACAAATGGACATTTGATGAGGATTTCAGCAGAATCAGAGCAGGTTGGTCAGATGTTTGTCAGTTTACGATCTTTGGTAAACTTCTGTCAAAATGATAAAACTCTGCGTTAGCCGCTAACGCTAATCTCTTAGCCACTAACTTTAGCTGCGTCTGTTGCTTCCATGCCTGCACGTGTATGTGTTTACATGGTGTGGCGTGTGTCGATTCCCATTTACGCATATTAAATCGATTTTAAATCGATTTTCAATGAATCGTTACATCCCTATATACCACCAATTGTAACATTACGTTTCAACCATAAACCATCAAACAGAACAATAATTACGTTTGTATCATTTATTTGAGCTGAAATAACCAAGTGATTTCCTTTAATGCTGTTCTTGGACCAACAGGCATTAAACTGGATCTATGTAATATTTTATTTGGCACCTGCTTTCAATACTTACATTTTTTCGATACCAGTAGTACTATACCATACGTTTAAAGGTGCCCATTTGATAAAGATTTGTATGGTCCACAAGGCTCCTTGGACAATCACATTCCAGCTTAATAGGGGAAAAAGAAAGAAATTCAGGACATTTTAGGAGTCAGAATTCAATCTCGCACTAAGCCATTGCCCACGCGGACAGTTCTCTAACTAGTGCATCATATTAACAAACTATTTAAACAACCAAGAACTGCTTTAAATCATGGCTCAATCACTCAGATCTTCTGACCAGATACATCAGAATGTAATGCACCGCCGAGCCACGCCTCCACAGAGACCATCATTACTCTTGGTTATGCCTCAATAAAAGCCATTGTGCTGCTGATGTGTAGATGGAGATATGTGGATCCCTTGGGCCTGACTTTGCGTTCCAGTACTCTGGAGAAGCTCAGATAAACCAGATCGCATACAAACATGACTTTGTTATCAAATCCAATTCCATTTAGTCTGGAAATCAAATCTAAAAACAACTTGAGAAGATGCAGCCTCCAGAGGAGTTTATAGAGATAAACAAAAGCTGGGCGTTGGTGGGGGTTGAGCCTGGCAGAGCAGTTTGTTTAGAGCAGAGCTCAATATGAATGCCACTACTCACATCCTACGCACTTTTTCTCTGTTTGAATCATGAGCGGTAGTGTTTGAACATGTTTTCTCACTGCGGCTCTATAAGCAAACTGTTCTGAACCAGCTCAAATACTGTTCTATGTAAATTATATCTGTCAGGCTGCTCCATCAGCAACTAATGTTTTAGCTCCTCCTTTTCCATGCACTTGCAGCTTTTTGAGAATTTCACATTGCTATGGCTAATTTAAGTTCTACAGAGCATCTTTGTTTTCAAGAGTGAGCCATACATGTTTTAACCACTTTTTTCATGCCGTTTCATGACACATTTACTGGACATCTATTCTGTAACAAAACAGCATCCACGCATTTTCATATTTCTGACTAAAAGAGTTGGCTAAAAGAGTTTGGGGTAACCACTTGGAATCTGACAAAAGTTGCAAAACACTGGTGTGAGAAAACAAATTGCAGCCCTATAATCACTGCAAATGCCTCACTTTGGCTCAATAACAAAATAAAAGTATGGGTAAAGGACTATAACCATCTTACTGTAGCCAACTTCCATGAATCATGCTTGAGTTTCTACTGTCAATAGAACCTGATCCGAGTTGTGTCTGGGAGCCCCACCTCCACAGTTCCACACACCCAGTCGCTCAAACTCCGGCCTTAATTGAAAGCAATCCGGGGCTCCTGGGCACTAAAATGAATTTGTGTCTGATTACTCATGCCCTGGCGCGTTGTGAGGCTCACGTAATGTCTCCTTCATTGAATTAGATGGCATCCTGTTCTCCTTCCTCTCCCCTGAATCTCCGTCCTTGCCTGGGGGGATGCTATCAATTGAGTTGGTCTGGGTTCTGTATGGGGTTAGCATTACCTATGGATCCAGACAGCCACGGCTGGGCAGCAAATGCACTGGGGCGATTAGTCACTGACTTAATACAGCTAATTTGTGCTGAAAGCAGCAGCGGAGAGTGCAGAGAGCTGCGCAGGCAAAATGGAGACTGGCCTGAGTGGCTCAGCGCTCACCTCACTCACACACCTGGCTAATGGCTGAGCAGCACCCCCCAACTCGTGCTCTGAGCTTTTCCTGGAACATCCCAAACGGCTGACACCCATTGATTCTATCATATATTGCTCTTTGGAACATGTGCCTCTCAAGGTTTGTACTTATAACATGAATATAATTCTCTTTTTTTTTCAATACATTTTATACAATTTAACCTTTTATTGTACGAAAATCACCTGGGGGATACTAAAATGGAAACAGAATAACAAAAAAAAAAAAAAAAAAAAAAAGTGAAGTTTGCTTTTGAACTACTATGCTTATTTCAATTGGTAAAATGTATTATTGATCAAAAATGAAAGTATTGCTGGAGCTGACCTGGCTGTCTGTCCACTCCAGGTGAAGATCTGAGCGCAGGCGGTTGTGGAGAGGCGCAGAGATTACAGCTAATACTGGCCCTGCTGGATGGGCTGCAGCTCAAATCCAGGCTAACTCCCAGCCGCATTGATTCCTGCCACTTCCGCACTAATCCTGATGGGATCACGGCAGAGGGAAACCATCTCCGGGTTCAAACGAAGAAGCGAAACATTGCCCGGCTTGGCAATTCTCGTTATTTCCACGCTTGAAGAGACCTTTTCTGACGTGAGCACTTAATTGCAGGCGATGGACATATGGCAAGCGCCTGTTCCACTTTTTCTGGACAGAATCAGAGATGCCTTGAAAGCGCCGCCTCTCTGTTTCCCGCCTGTCCTCCAGCTCATTAGCTTCACCTTGATTTCATTGTTATTGTAAAGTTTGTCAGATTTTTCTGGCAGCAAATTTCTCCCCAAGGTGTTTTTGCCTTTGTGTGAAAAATAGCTTTTGTCTTTAGAGACTCATACTCCATAATTGCAGTCTTTAGGCAGCTCTTTCTCCACCATGGTCTGAGTTTGTTTATGCTGTAAATTGGAACAGTGGCTGGTTGTGAGTGAGGAGTGAGCGAGGTCGACACACAGCAGCTGCTTCAAAAATGCTTCGTAATTGACTGAAAAGCCTCAAACTCTCGCAAAGGTCAAAAGAGACAGCCAGGTGTATTTACAAAGTAAATAATTGACGGAGACGCGGAGTGGGCGCCTCCTCCAGAGACCGCCATCACCAAAGCAGCGGGGTCTGCGGCGACACAACAGAAGTGCCCCACCACTCTGTGTTTACCTGAACATAGCACATACGGACCATGACCAACATTTGAGACTGAACTCCGCTTGACACATTACGACCGATTGGATCCTGTTCAGGACTCTTCTTGGGAAACGAGCCTTTTTTTTATTAAATGCAGTGGTAGAAGATGGACAGACAATACCCTAGCAACAAATTAAAGCTATGTTTTTGTAGGAATATATAAATAGAAATAAATAATGTAAATAAATGCCTTCTTTTTTTTCATTTGTAATAAACACAGTGATAATAAACTGGCTTTGCTGTTGCTTTCATCATGATTGTTTTCATTTTTTTTTCCATTTCATTTTTGTATCATGCCACAGCAAATAAAACTCACAACAACAAAAACGTATGTAATAAAAATCTGGGGATTTGATTGAGTCTGTTGGCTCAAATACCATCCACAACAAAGAAGTCACTGTGAAGATCTTTGACATTTTGTGGATCAATGCTCATGTCTGGCCCCTCCTGACATCGGGTCTTGATTCTGGCCGACCGGCTAAGCCTCTCTCGGTGGATGATGTCATTGTGATGCGGATGCACGAGTGGAAAAGCGTGACATTTGAGTGTGGACTGAAATGGAGAGGAGAGAGCAGAATAACAGAGTGGATGTCTCCGAGCTGAACGTGTCACTCGTAGCAGCGCTCACCATCCCCCCCCACCCCAGTGAGAGGACGAGGGTGCACTCCATTAAACACGGCCAGATGCTGCTACAGAATCCCATTGGTCCAGTCGTTATGCTATTAAGGTGACATCACACGTATCAATCAAATCCAAGCACCTCGCTACGTTTGTATACCTACAGCTCCTCATATGACCATGCCATGATTAAAACTGGTATTATGCAATACAATTTAAATAAAGTTTTTTTTTCTGCCAAAAGAGCATGATAAAGGTACAATTTGCTGCCCTCCCTATACTCATCATAAACATACCTGACTGACAACACTAACACACATGCAGAAGAGAAAGGGTCAGATTTGGCTCTACCTTTCCCCGTAGTTGGGGGAGGGTCCGGGCAAAGCATATACTGGACCATGAATTCCCACAGGACGCCCTGTCTCCTCTAGAGAGCAGCTGATCCACCCTCGCTGGTCTTCCCATACTGCTGCTGTCAGACTATTCAATGATCGCTGGTAAATGTGCCACATCTAATCACCTATTCTAGAGTACTTTTATTTTACATGGTGCCACTGACTTTTCTTATGTATAGATCATACTATTTCTGGTTATTTTCTAATCATGTATATTGAAGTAAACTTAGTTTAACATTATATCTATAAAGAGTTTCGATTTATTTTAGTTCCTAATTTTTGCCGGTTGTTACCTTCTTATTCAATGCTGCTCTTACGTACTTTCTTGTTGCAACAATACAATTTGTTGGGACAAATAAAGATTTCTTATCTGATGATTTAACTTCACTTGTATCTGAAAGTGTTGTTTTGTTCATCGCACAATGTTGCATCACAAGTTTGGTTAAAATAGCCCTCTATTACCAATAGATCAATAACTCACATGTGTCACAAATAATTTACGTTGTAAATTCAGTAGGCCTATTATGTTGAAAGCAAAGACAAAAGGTATCCACACAGCTCCCAACTCACAAGAGCCCCAAGTTAAGCCCATAGACTGTAAAATTAAGAAAGTACTTATTGTGGCCTACTTCTTCCTGAAACCGTAAGGAAATGGCGACTGGCTCCAGAAGTTCCTGGCTCCTATAGACTTTCCATTGAGGCTTTTTTGCTTCTATTTCAGTCATTACTGAACACAGGCTTGTCATTGTTACCTCGTGTTTGTCTTAACATGCGCAACATCGTCCTAATTTGATCCTTTACCTATTCTTATTATTTTCCCTGGCTCTATAATCCAGCCAAATTGCTAGTATGGACGTGTTACAGACTTGGAGGTATTTTTGAGAAGGTGCATTAGGCTTTATGAACAAGGCTACCTGCCGTCATCACATTACCTCAATTTAGAAAAAGCCTGAATCCATTGGGCCCATTAGAACAGCCTATAAAAGCATATGTGAGGCACGGCTCATGGAAAAACAGCGGGCGTACAATGGCTGACATAATTATACGTATAGGAGTTTGGTCAAAGAATGTATAGCGGAGCCTGCAGAAGCACTTCAGGGTTACATACTGGCAACGTCTCTGGAGAGATCATATCAAAGCTCTCACTGCATCACATATGAGTCTATGAGCACAGTGTTTGAGATAAAGAAAGATGCATCCGTCTATATAACGCTAGTATAAATAAATTGACTTACTTTTATATGCATGTGCGAGAACCACCACCCGTTGATGTTACATTTGGCAAGATTCATAGTTTGTTCTTTTCTTATCTTCCCAACTTAACATCGCATTTACACTTCCATATGGGAAAGGAAATAGCTATACTGCCCACACTGTGCCACTGATCCACTCCTATTAATAATGGCACAGTACAAAAATTCACTCCAATAACCTTATTAGAACAAGCCTTTCTTATGTTCTTATTTCTTCTTGTACACCAATTTTCCCAGCACTAAAAGTCACTGCGATGAGTTTGCACAGAAAGCAGCATCTGTGACTGGTACCAGCTTGACTGAGCCTGAGGTGGCAGTCATTCTCCTCATCTACAAATGTAAAAGGCTTAGTTGTCCAAGTATTAGCCATCATAGTGTCGTATTTTCGAATGTAGTCTACTGGACTGGGTTGAGTTGAGGACGTTTCGCTTTTATCTTCAGAAGATTTTGCTCGCTCTTGTATTCACATCAGACTGTGCTGAAGATACGCCACTTCGGGAAGCACTGGGCTAGTGTTTAAAGCTGCTGAACATATACATGAAACACTGTCTCTTCCCCTTCATTCGCTTTCACCCTCAACCCTCCCGTTTAACAAAGCCTTTGTACCAAAAATGTTTTCTAATCTAATTGGAGCTAAAAGCTATATGGCCATAATAACATGTTTCATAACAAGCCAAAAAGAGAAAGAAAAGTCTTTTTAGTTTTTATTCTACGCAACCATCCCGAATTTATATCCAAATGTCTTCTCTAATCAGATATTGAGACGCCATTCCCATCTTTCACAATTTTAACGGTGTTAATCAGCATGTGATTAATATTCATGAATGCATCATGTGGAATCAGGCTGTTAATAAATATAACGCGTGATCTGCCCTGTGCAGCAATTAATTGTGTTAACTGTCTGTCGGCATTACTCAAAATGGCTGCCTCATTATCTCCATGGAGATGTAGCCTGACACTCAGCGTGGCCAATTACGCACTTTCATCATAGACACATAAGTGGATAGTAAGAATGTGTCTGTACTTTTATATGAAGCAACCAGCAAACAAGACTTCACCATATCCCCGTGGGAAAACAACAGCACTCCTTCAAGACAATTACCACATCAAATTAACTCACACCTGCCTCGTGTTATTCTGTTACATAAGTACTGTCTTCAACAAGTAATGGTGTGTATTGTTTTGTACTGATATGGACAGTGGGTTTCAAGGTTGAAAGTAGAGAGTTCTCACCTCAAATTGTTTGCGTCCCAGACTCTTGAACCTCCTTGCCATGCGTTACTGTGACTCTGCGATTGATATTGGTCCAAAAGGACAAAGTAAATGAAATGTTGTGAAATGTTTGCTCCAACTTGCCCAATCATATTCGTCACTTTTAGGTTATTTTGTAGATTAAAATCAATATTTCAACACCAATTCATTTTCTTTTAAAAGTTGAGGCGAGCCCATGCGCAAACACAAGTCCTGTGGTTGGAACGAACATCAGTGAAACATCAGAGAAATGTTGAGCTCGAGCCAGAGGAACACCCCCACAAAGAGGAGAAGAAAAAGCAAAGGTCTAGGCCTGTTTGTTTGTTAGCAGGTAAATCACTGTTGGTGCATTAGTATCACTCAGTCACCCGGTCAACAATTTAAATCACTATTGTTCGTTCTGGGTCATGCTGGTCGACCCAGATGCACTCGCGAATGCTAACCCGGTGTACGGATTGAACTAAATCTGAACAAGCTTCTGATTCATGCTTTGCTTGCACGCTACAGAACACCAAGACCATGTCAGAGAGATTAGCCGATAATCGATGGTCATCACCAGTCCATAGTCATAAAAATAAATTGCAAACACATAGTCACAAACAACTGACTCTTTGGAAGCAGTCACCCTCTCTGCGCAGAGGAGTGCAAAACTAGGATAAAAAGGAACTGTCACTTCCCTCTCTCAGAAGTCACCAGCTGGTTTTACTTCTTTGTAACTAGGAAATAAATGGCAATAAACGCCTTTTCTTTGAGATGACTTCAATCCCAAGTGAATGCTTTGGCTATACCCAAATATCTGTCGCGTGATACAAAAGAGCCCGGTCATAACACCGGCTGGCGCTAACGCCCACAGCAGTTTATACACTCACTGAGGAGGCTCTGCACCTGCTGAAAACATTATTATTGCAAGGAAAGAATTACCTTTGCTATGCTTCTATGTAGCTTTAGAGTAGAATCCAAACTCTAACAGCTGTAAGTCCTATTTGTTGACTTAGCCATGTGCTATAGCTACAGGCAACTCCAGGACAAGTTTGGTCCGGTCTGGTATACGCCATTGGGGGAGCTCTTTCCAAAACATTTTTCTATACATCCTCTCATTTGTTATATTTTGTTGTTTTGGATGAGAATTAAATAGTTGCAAACAGCTGCAGGGTGAATGGACAGTCGAAGAAGGGGGGGGAGGGAGAGGATTGATATGTGGATAGGGCAGCACAGAGCGGCGACAGGAGGCCATAGGTGGGCCACAGCCATCAGGACGGAGCGCACCTCTGTCACAGCCCATTTCACACTCAGCCACACGCCGACAGCTGCACATGTCCACTGCCCCGGGCCCATCTCCCTCACAGCTCTGTCACAACCAGGCTCCACACCACTCCTGATGTGCAAACTGCTGTAAAGAGAATGGTCTCTCGCTTCATACGGCAAATTATTTTAGAGTCCTGCGATGGCAACCGGCCATAGCTGGTTATGGTTTGTCAAGAAGAAGAAGAAAACATGTCGGGATTCTATATAATACTTACATTTATCTCTATTTTGGTGTACTCCACAACCATAAACTCTTTCCTATGTAATCCTGCACTTATCTTTACGATTGGACCCCATGTATTTGCCATGTGACCACGCTATCATGAGCATAAGCTTGTTGTTTGGCCAACTGTATGGATTTAGCATGCCTGGTCATCCTGTGAAGTACCCCTGCTCATAGACATGCCTGCACAGCCCAATTGTATGGTGATTTAATGTCTGGAGAAATTAAGATCTAATACATATTAAATTACATTATTATTTGAAAAATCCAACAATCAATCAAATCAATCAAATTTTATTTGTATAGCGCCTTACAACAGCCAGAAGGTGCCCAGGGCGCTTGGGAACCTTCAATGGGAACAATAAGTATACAATTATTGCCAAAAGAGCAAATAAACCGTACCAAAAAATGCGGGTAAAGCCGATTCATGTAGTTCCAAAATGTCAGTACAAAAATATTTTATGATCACAGTGAAATCCTTCTTACAAGTAACACTGTTAGCTGTTTAGCCTTACTTGGGATATTAGAGCATTTAAGAGAAGTTAAAAAGGGTCACATTTATATAGCGCCGTTCTACCTGCTTTAGGCACTCAAAAAACTTCACATCAAGGAACCACTCACCCATTCACACTCCAGTGTACACAGACACTGGAGGCACAGTGGGGGAAGTGTCTTGCCCAAGGACACAACGACAGCGTGCACCTGTGGGATTTGAACCGCCGACCCAAGCTCTACTATCTGCGCTACTGTCGCCTAAAGTTAGGGTTAGGAGTTTCCCACAACAAGTACCTCATCGGTTTAACGCTTCAATATTGACTTAATCTTGGATACATTTAACGTTTACATAAGAGGTCAATTGAGGATCCGTTAAACCTTACAGATCAATTTTGTGCATTTGAGTACACTGAACTCTCCACACTTTACTTCATTTACAATAGTATATCTATAATCCTCGTGGAACAGATCAGAGCCCATGTGATCTGCTGCTGTCTCTTCCTGTCAAAGGTTGTGGAGCTATGATTTCACACTTGTCCTGTGTCCTACCGACCCTGTCATCACACACCAGGGCCACCATTAATCCCATCTGACTGTCCAACTGAGCGTGAACACAGCGCAACAACACAGCCCAGCACAATGACAACAGCCCACCTCCTCATGCTGCTCACACACACACACGTACACTAGAGAACACGTGAGAGATCCTGCAACGCCCACCTCCTGCATATCTCCACAGGAGCTTTAGCTGAAGGGCACACAGGACGCTGCTGACACCATTCTTCTCCAAAACGTCTGCAGGTAAACTCATCTGTCACCGGAAAACTCCTTATAAAAAAAAGATTTACCCTAAAAACAGGTTTGCTGCCACGAGTATTACATTGAAAAATTACATTGTTGTTTTGGGTTATATAGTATGTGCAGTATATGAAATAGAAGATCTATAGATAGATACGTTTCTCTTAATGTTGTTCATCCCTGACCACAAGTACAGCAAACATCCTGTGCCAGCTGCAGAGGAGCAGATAAAGCTTACACAGCACTGCTGCACATCTGATGCACTGTCAGTGTGTTGACTGGAATGGTCATCTGTCCTCATCAATCAGTATTAAAACACTTAATTCAAAGCTAAGGGCATCAGTGAGAGCTATCAGCAGCTTTGTCTCCCATTGTAAGTACCTGGTTGGGCCCCTCCTCTTTTTCTTTCCTCAGATCCTATAATGCCAACAACAAACAAAGGCATAGCTTCTGAACACAGAGGTCACAGTCAGATCCACACGTCAGCAGCATAGTGTTGATGTACTTCTACTCCTTCACTGAAGTCAGCAGCTGCAGGGTCAGTCTTGCCAGATAACACACGCTAAAATACAACTTCTATATGGCACTCGGTGGCAGACAGACATGACATGAATTGTAGAATTGCTAAATAATAACAATGTGATATTACCTTATGTTTGTTTATTTGGCAAGTTAATGAACAAGCCACACTGGAGTGTAGCCTTGGGCTAATTTCCATCCGTTGTCCCCCATGCGCGCTCTCATTCATCTTGGCATATTGTACATGTTTTTAGTGGTAGGGGAAACCAGAGTACCCGGAGGAAACCCATGCAGACAGAGGGAGAACATGGAAACTCCACACAGAAAGGCCTTGGTGGGAATCGAACCCAGACCTTCTAGCTGTGAAGCACAAGCGCTAACCACTGTACTAACGTGTATAACAAATTACAGTCAAGATCTGAATCAACAGGAAAGAAGGGAAACAATAACATTTGACCATCTTTCAAGCATATAATAAGCATCAACATATCCAATCAATTTAACTACCAAGAAAGCAAAAAGAAAGCAGGAAAAGTACTTATTCATTAGAGAAAATTAATTCAGTAATTTGAGGGCACGATTCCATAATTCCAGGGCATGAATTATTAATTCGAGCAAAGAATTAAACTGCTTGTGCATACGGCTGATTACATGCGCTACAAATGACTAATTTGTGCTCCCACATTATGGGAAAGTGTGCCCCTGACACCTGCTGCCTCCGAGTTCATTCCATTACACATGATTAAAGGGGTGCGTTCGTTCATGCCTCTGTCATTTACTCTGGAGCTGCGGGCTCAAAGTCACCCCAGAGAATGGAATTAGTCCAGGCACACATAGAGCGGCCTTAGCTTTTTCTCCCGCAGACATTTAGCTGATAGAATCAAAGTTCATTCACAAAGACTACGTCGAAGCTGATAAGCATTCAGACAAAGAGGTGGCTCCACTGCTTCTTAAAAGGAGGGCCAAATGTAAAAAGGCAGTCAATAAATAGATGTGGGGCATTCAAAGGGGTTCGGAGAAATACAAGCCTTTTGTTCAATCACTGAAGTGCCAGCGTCTCCGCCAGGATATTTCCACTTTCACATCCAGAATCTGCCTCACTTGATCACAGCCAGTTCCTTCATACTGTGGTACTGGTGTAGTATCAAAGCAGACACTAATAATTATAATCAAACTGTTGGTACAATTTAAATCTGTCTTCCTTGCTTGGTATTTGGGACTGACCCAGGTTCGGAACAAAATTGTGGGCTCCCAAATAAAGTCAACGGCGCATCTCAAATCATACAAAGACTGGGCCGGATCTGAGCTAAAATATTTTGTCCTCTGCTGTGCAAGGGGCTTTACAGAGAAGAGGCAGGTAATGTCAACCGCACAAAGCAATTCAACTGTTGCCCATCACAGAGACTTAATCTGTATGCCCGCCACGCTCCACTCCTGTTTGCAGCGCGCAGGCAGTGTGGACCAAGCGTGTGTTTGTGTGTGAGGGTTTACAAGGCGAGACAAACAACCCTCATCCGGACTGTGGAAATAAAAACATTTCATTTTCATGGCCCTAGATCCCTTTGACCTTGTTTGCAGAAATGGGCTCAGACAGTAGCGCTTTGCCATTATTCCACCATTATTACTGCTGTTGTTCTTGCCTTAGCCTGTGCTGCCCATAAATAAAAGATAATCAAAGTCCCTTCGGCAAAGAGGGCTGCAGTTAATTCAGAGTTGGACTGGCTGAGATTTTGCTTGTGAGTTGGAGTTACACAGTGGAGAGTGGGGGGTGGATATGCTAAAATATGTGCGTATATAGAGCAAAATACAAAATATTTTATTATACACACACTTTTGAGTGCCAAAAAGCACGAGTAAACCTAATTTCAAACATGAGACATTTTAGAAAAAAGAAATGCTCATCTTCTCCAAAACATATAAAAAAGATTGCATCAAAAATATTGTATTTATAGGCCATATAAATGTCCTCAGTCTTCAGTGCTAGATCTTTCTCTTCGTGTTTATATCACTGCAAGTTTAAGATACAGCTCCATTTTTGTTTCACTTAATGAGTATTCAATAAAATCCCAATAAAATTTTTCTTATTGTCTATTTTTGTCTCCACGTTTAAAGAAACTTACGTGTACTGCCAAAGGAGAACTAAAAAAGCTTGGGTAAAAATGTATTTTAGAGAAGAAATGTATAAGAGGTAACTGAATGGCAAATGGTTTAAAAAGAAAAAAAAAAATCAAGATTGCCACAATATAGAGCTTTTTGATCTCTGAAAAGGACGGCATTTTAGTTCATGCTATTCTAATTATAAAAAAAAAACAGTAAAGGTATCAAGGCGCTGACATTTGCTGAAGAGGCAGGTGGATGGAGAAGGCAGTGATGGATTGGTCATATATACGTATGTGAAAGGCCAAATCTAATGAATAACTTCTTCTTATAGAATTTCAATATTACTCCATCATGCGGCTCATATAGGGCTCAAATTGAAATCCCTGGTCAAACAGAATGTCATTTCACAGGCAATAAAAGCCGCGAGCCTGGAGGAGCTGAGTCTGGCTGTCAGTTCTTCAAAAGATGCTTAAAGGGATTTTGCAGGATTTTTGACACAGGGCCTCATTTCCTAGTTATCCAGAGTGTTGTTGATTTCTGGAGATATATATTTTTTAATTAATGCAGTCCTTATATGTAAAGAGTTTAGTGGCGCTAGGCTAGTGCTAGGCTAGCGCATTTCTACAGTAACAGCTAGCCTACATTAAAACAGTCTGACCCACTCCATAGTGCACCTGAGGCAAATCACTTTTTAACACCAGACTACCAATATAAATGTCTGTGTCAAAAGAGTAATTTTAACCATTTTGCATTCAAAATAACTTATGTTTGAGCAGCATCAGCTTTGCGGTTGTAAGCTACGCAGCGGCGGAGTGATCTGCTAGAAAATAGTCCCTCAAAATGTGGTAATTCATGTGATGCAAGGTCAGTTATATTCCAAAAGTTACTCTATCGACCAGTGACGTGCGGTGAGGTTTGTTGCTGGTGAGGCACATGCTCCAATATAAAGTAAACACAACTGCAGGGAAAAAATGCAGGAAAAAATTAGACTTGCTGTCTCTGTTATTCTCTTACTTTGAAATAGCATTCAATAGCCACACATTTAAACATAAAATACAGTCTCACGATATTGCAAATAAAAATTAAAGTGAACGTGACCGCTCACCCTAATGATACGTTATTGACAATCCTGATGCGCCTGATTTACCTATCAAAATGCAGTTTAAAGTCAAATTAACAGGTTAAGCAAGTCGTTCTTATGACTGATTCTTTATCCAGGAAAACCAACGCGCCCAACAAAAACCCATTTACAAATGTATTTTACTTTTAGGGGGCGAAAAAAGCCCCGAATGGGACAAAGCGTTGAGTGAAGGAGCCGAGCTCACGCTGGAGGCTCGCCGAAACTCCGCTGTTTTATCGACAACTGATAAAATACTGATAAAAAGATTGATTAAAATCATAGGAAATCCATATCATCTTAAGAGAAGGGACTTGTTTTTATAAAGTTCATTGTATTTTTTTTATGTTTGTTTTTTTCCATGATGACAGGTCTCTCCTTCCTCCCCTGAACGCACGTCACCGCTATCGACAGACATTTATATGGGTAGTCTGGCGTTATAGGTGATTTGCTCAGGTGCACTGTGGAGCGGGTCGGACAGTTTGTAATGCAGGCTAGCTGTTACTGTAGAAATGTGCTAGCCTAGCATTAGCCTAGCGCCACTAAACTCTTCAAATATGCATGAATACAAATAAAAAATCCAGAACTCAACAACACCCTTGATATCTAGGAAATGAGGCCCTATGTCAAAAATCCTGAAATATCCCTTTAAATCTAAAAAGTCAGTAAATTCTGACCAACCCAAACAAGCGATCATTTATTACCTTCGCTCCAAATGATTTAGTCAAAATGACCCTATATCTTTGTTCTTCCTGTCCGAGATGATGTCACTGTGACTTTATTTGACTACACCTCTGAATTTGCAGACTTAAACATATTCCTGTGTTTCATTGTGGAAATTCCATGATTACACCCGAACCGGTTGAAGGAAAGTAGGTTACATACGTGATGAAAGTATTACTAAGATATTCCGGCTCATTTGTTTGTTAGCACGCTTGTTCGCTGACAAACAGTCACAGGAACGTTGTGATGAACTCACATAAAAATTCCACCTAGTTAACTGTTATCTTGCAGACACGTTCGCCGTCACCACTCTGTGTTTTATCATTTCAACAACTTCAGACTCCAGCTCTAAAGCAGACAGCTCATCTGTATTCACTTTGGCATAGCCACAATAATTAGTCATGTGTTTGTGTGCACTTTAAAAAAAAACAGCCCATTCATTTTTTTTCAAATGTTTTAAATGACTGAAGTCTTAGGGATGTGCAATTTATCAAAATTCAAGAATCTTATTTTCAGGCTTTGGGCGAGTTTTCATAAAAAACTTGAACTTAATATTCACAAACTGTCTGAATATCGCACGACTTAACATTTCTCCACAGATTTAACAGATTCCACAGATTTTCTCCCATTTTGACGGGAACATCTACAAATAAGTAGCACGTAGAAGTAGTCGATTTCCAAACTTTTTTTTATTTTTTGAACGTTTTTCAGAAGTATTTTTCATTATCTGTTTTCTTAGCAGATTGACATATCCGCGAACCCCCATAACAATGCCATTTGGAATTTATTACCAAAAACGATTTCTTGCAAAGACAAAATGAGACGTCCAAAATGCTCTCTGGAGGGAAAAAAAAAGTGTATCCAATACGGATTTAAACCTCTCTCTCGTGTCTATAGGTTGTGTTTACGTTATAGAATTCTAGGTTACACTTTATTTTCCAGTACCTTGATACATTTTACCCAACTAACTTTAGTACAATGCACTTTGTTTTTTAACAATCTGCAATAACATGTACCTATGCAGAACGCACACAATGGAATAATGTGTACTAGTACTTGGCATGTGCATAATGTAATAATAAGACATAAGACCCTCAGGGTTAGGACTTAAGGTTAGGGTTAGAGTTTGGGTTTCATGTCTTATTACAATATTGATACACATGATAACATTGTGTATGTGACCTGTAGGTACAAGTTATTACACATTGTTGCACAGCACATTACATTGTACTTAATTTGGCAGGTACAATGTATCAAGGGTACTATTACATTCATAGACAGGCACACACTTTTTTTATTATAGAGAAAGTTAAGACCATTGAGCATTAATAAAATGTAAATTTAGTGCGTTTCAAATTCATTTTGTATGACCTTAAAACAAGGTCAGCTTATCTATTTTAATTTTCATGACAAAAAAATTAGAATACATATTTCCAATGTTGAATGTACATGGATTATATATAATATGTATATCGTACAAATGTATACATGTAATTGTTTTTCCTGTCAATCTTAAGTGTATGACTAGGCAGATAGTTTCTATTTCTATATGATTATACAGAGCTAGTACACACGGGTATATTTGGTATAGCAGGGCTGAGCGATATTGTATGTGTATTATTTGTACGATCAGAATGAAAAAGAGATGTGTCTTGGTATAAATCTTAAGTACCATTTGATGTGTTTATTTTTGTACGATCATGAACGATTTATATTAATGCACAATCATAGACTCATGCATCGGTTTCTTGCATGAGTCTATGCTGAAAGTGTCTTACTTGAATGAGAGATAAGGGGTAAGTTTATTACAAGTACTTTGAACTTCTTCCTACTTCCTTTTGAGCACAAGTCTTGTCTTGTTTTCTTCTGTTAAGATGTTTGAAATATTTTTTTCAAATGAATAAATAAATGAAAAAGAAATGAATGGTAGTGTAAAACAAAGTGTTACTGAATTCTATTTCAGCAGGAGAGCAAGCGCCAAAACAGTTTTTGAATGAAATCTCCAAAACCAAATGTCTTCCCTGATTATTTGACAGTGATTGGATTCACAAACCTGTCATGTTATTCTTATGGCCGAAAGTCTTACCAACCAACATCATGAACATGCTTTTGAATATTATCACCACTTCTGGATGTCTTTATGAGGAAATAATTAGGCTATTCTTCATATTTTCTGTAAGATATGACTTTGATCTTTGTGACATGTTTCCACCCAGTTTCATGTGAATTGGCCCAAGAATTACAGAGAAATTAGCGAACGCCAGCTATGATTTCCTGCCAACATTATTTTGATTTTGTTGCCACAAATACGGGCTTTTTTTTTAATCACAGAAAATGTCCATGTAAAAAATATTAAAAGGAAGAAAGATTTAACCACATTTTGTTCTTATCTTTACGTCAACAGGAAACGTTTCAAATTGACGCACATGTTCTTCCGCACATTGATCAATCTACAATTTATTTTGTCAAATTAAAAACGATTATACATGCACTTTCCCTTCAGTATATTAATATTGTACCGTTATTCCCGTCTACACTCAGTGGCACAGTTGCGAGTGAAAGTTGCCCACTGTAAGTTATCAGTGAAGTTTGGCTGCATACATAACTCATGAGGACATCTGTGAGAAAGTTAAGCTTTGCATAAAAACTCTAATGGCCTATTTAATGTTTGCACTTCTCCGCGGCGCTCATCGCTGAAAACCAGAGTCCTAGATTCGGAGTTGGAAAACTTAATTTAGGCGTGTTCTGCGCTTGGGTGTTTTTTTAAGTGGCGATGTGGCACCTAGCACTACTTTTCCTCACTTTTCATCTCACATTCTTTTTATTTATCCTATCTCCTCGGCTGTTAACTGCTGCTGGCAAACATGGAGCTTTGTGCTTTGGGGACTTTTTTATTTATTTATTTTTTTACTCTCAAGGTATCAGAACGCTTTATACAATGTGGTAATGTTTAATGTAAATGTGCGCGGATAAAAGACTTTTTTTTATGTTTGAAAGAGATTAACTGAGGCAAATATTTAGGAAAATCGTTTTGTGTTTTTGTTCAGTCTCGAGTGCCTCTAAATTGCAGTTCAGAGTTTATTGACTGGAATTGGTGGGATGTATTTTCTTGGTTTTTACCATGCATAGCTCTGTTGTTGATTGTTTTTTCGTGGAGTGGTTGTGGAGGACATGGAAGGAAAATCAAGAGCTGTCATCTTTCCAAAACAAACAACACAATGTTCTCTTCTTTTTGTCTTTCCTAACACATGCAAAACATTGGGCAAAATAAATCTATAAACATATAAAAATGCTTAAACGATTCAATTATTTATTAATAAAACATCTGTTTTTCGACAAATGATTTGGACATTATTTTTATGTTTCAAATACGGATTTTTCTTCTGAAGTGATTTTTCTTCATTTTGTAATGCTATTCAGAATTTAGAATTATTTTATATTCTTCTTTTACTTTTCTACATATGTACTACTTTGAACCTTTAAGACAAACCTAATGGCATTATAACCCTTCGATGTCGGCTCTTCTTATCATTGTGAAGCGGAATTCACCAAGCGTTCGCCCACTAATAGGGAACGTGAGCTGGGTTTAGACCGTCGCGAGACAGGTTAGTTTCACCCCACTGTGTTGTTGCAATAGTAATCCTTGTTTTAGTCATTCTTGTTGGTGCTCGTCATATAATTAGAATATCATGAAAATTATGGTGCTGGATGTACTTGGTAACTGACTTTAACTGCAAGTTGGTTTGTGTTGAACCAAGACTTACTAAAATACTAAATCAAGGCTAAAAGGAGCAACATTTTGGTTATAAGCTGTGTTACAGAAAATGTGTTATCTCAGTCGGACGGAAGACCTCAGTAAGATATATACCAGTGAGGCTTTTAGTGATATGGCTCTTACGTCCCCTTACATTGTGTTAATGATTAACTTTATTTGCAATACATTGTGCAGCTCGTTCTCACACATTAAGATACAAATAAAGTATTTCCTGATCACCCCAGTCGTCCATTGATTGATGATTTTAACAAATTAGCAACAACATTGTGCAAGTTATGATTCAACTAAAAATCATTATTCCATTTGGGCTATTCCTTCCACCACATTCAACTCAATTTTGTCTTTTTATATTTTTTGGATTCAGCTAAACTGAGGTAGTGTTGTAGTTTCTGTCGTCTCTGTCTCAGTTTTAATGTGTCCTTTCCCGCTTCAGGATTTGATTTCACCCCGGCCTGGTCTTCGACAGGCATCGGGTCTCGAGTCGTCTGTCCGTGACCGCACAATTATCGGTCAGTGACGGGACAGGGATCACACGTGCCGTCGTTTGAAGGGCTGAGTGCGGACCTCCAGATGACGGCGTGTAAAGATGGCGCTGGTCCATCGCTCTTCTGAGAGTGCGAGAGGGAGTGCGTGTGGGTGGCAGTTGGACAGAAATGTGTTTGTTGTTTTTAGCACCTCCCTCTAAGGGCTCAAATGAGTGGGCTTGTATTGTGGCGCGCATTGTGGTGGTGTTCGGTGCGCCGCGGCAGGTGTGGGCTTCATCGCGGCGCACTGTGGATGTGTGTGTCCGACTCACTGTGAAATTCGCATTAGTTGGCTGTGCAGCCTGCGTCCATGTGATTCTGTCAATACTGCTTCCACTTGGTTTCCTGCTGGTAACCTCTAATCTATAGCAGAACGTCAATGCCATAAACGCTTCAATAAAAACATGTCGATTTTTTTCTTTCCTTTTTTTTCTTCATATGACGCATGCTCAGTTAAAATTGCTGACCCTCTTCTACTATCTACCATCTTCTCCTCCAGTGTATTTTCTTTGAGGGGTTAGCAAAAAACATTACGTTGGATGTAAATAGAGAACGTCTGTGCTCATTAGGGTCTGAGTTTTTATCCAAGAGTTAATGACTACGTGTCAAATAACAACACAACAAAGGAACAATTCGTATGATGTTTTTTTTTTTCATGCTTTTCAAATCCGTTCAAATGTGTATTTTGTGGTTAGCAATTAGCCTGGGAATACCCATGCTGCTGTGTGCGCTCGAATCATTTCGAACTTCCCATGCCGAACTCTTCGCATGTATTTGGGGACCAATCAAAGAACGAGGAGGGACGGCAAGACGACGACGCGCTATTCGATATGCGGAAGCTTGTAGTTTGTTTACGAATAAAATAAAATAAAAGTGTATTTACGGATCCAACATGACAGCAGCAGACGCGATGCCATCTTTCGATCAAGCTTTAGACCGTGTTCTAAATAGTTTAGCTCGAAAGTTTCCAGCGGGTACGTCACACGTCATCTGATACGATTGGCTATGGCTCCGTGCAGACGCATGATAGACATTCGTAGCAGCCAATGAACGGCTATGGGCAATGGTAAACCACACCTCTTCTACGAGAAAATGAATTGGTGGTCCCCAGACTAAATATAACTTAATATTTAGCCTGGCGATTGTTAGCTATTAGCTTCAAGACAAAAACACCATCATAAGCCTCCAGTGAAGTCTTTGTCCAATATGATGTTTTCACGTAGTGTCCTTCAGTAACTCACGGTTTGCATTGTTATCTTGAAACAGTGTTGTTTTCGTCAACAAAGCCAATAACGAATTTCATTGTCCACCTTTTATTCAGGACGATAACATAACAGCGACGAGCTGAAAATAGCTCATGGTGAGTAAACCTTGATGAGACATTTATGAGTTTCCGTTGATGAGACAAAAATGTTAGAAAGTGGTTTTGTCAATCAGAGCATCAGGGCCTGAGCGTGGAGCCACAGAGCCTTGCATCCGGAATGATACCCCTTTATATATTTTATACACGAAAATATCAATCTGGGCAGGTTGGCCGCTATGGATTCACAATGATGACACTTCTGCCTATTGTGGTGTTATCTGTCAGTCAAAAGCTTGAGACAACCTGTCAACCTTTATTCCAATCTCCAATACTTATCAACCTAAATGAATGTTGAAATACTAATACAGTACTTTTTTTCAAATGAAACTGACTCCTGCACTCTTGACACTTGACTAAAACCATCACATGACTAAAAAGCATTTCCGGTCAAAAACAGCACTTTCTTGAACAATTTATTGATTTATGTGATAGATTGTCTCGGAAAATACCGCAAGCGGAAGACCAGCCGTGCTCACTCAGAAGTCACGTGCTGCTCGTGTGTATCTATCCCGTTGGAATCATCACAATCAAGCAAATCACAAATACTGCAATTAGTTGTTTAACACCATCCCTGCAAACCCTGTCTACCTAATGTTCTGAAATGCATGCAGCGCTTGCATTTTTTTTTTGAGCTATTCAACCAACCCTTTTTTCCCAACAATAAATACAAGAACATTTGACAACTTAAGCACTACTTTGCTAAGATAAAATAATACAAATCACCTTTTTGTCTTGTCCACATTTAGTGCAATAACTGTACACTGAGTAACATTTGTCCCTGGTACTTTCAAGATAGTAAAAAGGTGAAGAAGAACTTCAACTGAACTTCCCAACTTAACTCACAAAGCAGTATACTGTATGTGCAGTATATTATATAGGGGATCCTCATGTGTCTTTTGGACCCACTTTGCACAGAAAGAACATGAAGATCCGCCTCCTTCTCCGCACAGCTTTAACGGCGTCTCCGTTTTGCTGCCGGGCCAACAGAAGCATAACATCCTGTTTGACTTATTTAGCTTCAACCGTGGACATCCACAGAGAGAGAACAAAGCTGAGAGCACCAGAATAGAGTCACAGCCCACACATAAAGCGCTAGCACTGGGACACCGGGGCCCCTGAGTGGTCCCTGGGAGGATTCGTTCGCGGCGCGGCGGCAGATTGTTAGGTGATGAACGAGAGCTGGGAGTCTGGCCCTTCAAATGGTTCGTGAGCTCAAGCCATTGATTTTTGGTTCCTTACAAACAGTCTCCGGGGAAAATGCGTGCTCCTGCCTTCGGCGCCTGCAGCCTCGGCGCAGTGGCCTACACGTGCGAGCTGACGGTGGGCTGAACAAAACAGTTAAGATCTGACTGGAGTAGCTACACAGTAATTAAGATCTACTAAGAGAAAATTACCTTGAGATAATCAGTTAATAAATAGCATCAATTTTCCCCCATGATATGACTATGTTTCTTAATTTGTAAAAGCAGGCATTTGACATTCTCTTTCACGTAAATAACTCGACCTTTGTTCGAGCCTGCTTGGCTTAATTGCTTTCTTGTTGTAGCCTGACCAATCCATTTACAACAAAAATGTGTTCGTATTAAAGTTGGTGACTACACGAGAGGCTATAAATGCTATTTGCAAATTCTCCATAAAGTCCTAAATGCCTTTAACAAATGGGTTACGAGATAGAAAACCTGCAGATCAGTCTTATTACAGTGTTAAGGACGAGACCAGACAAGATTATGAAGAAAATGCTACAAGCTCATTTTGCTAGTTTGTAAAAGTTGTACATCTCAGATACATTTGGTGAACAGTTGGTGCCAGTTCTGCACCAGCAGCTGAGATGCTGCGTGACATATTGCCTTTTGGATAGTGCCAGTTTGTCCAGATGGAGATACTAGTGTAGTGGATGCTGTCCACAGACACTTGCAAACAGTTCAGAGGAGCTTTGGATTAGCTAACAGTGAGCTCTTGGAAAAGATGTTCCACTTCTGTCACAGTCAGATGGCTAATGAGCAGCGTTTACTCAGTTTGATGGGATTTTGCAGCGGTGTATAAACTAAAACACACAATCTGCCTTTTTTTTAAATAACGAAGTTTGCTAAAGGGAAGAAGCTTGAGTGTCTGGACAAATACGTGCTTTTACTCAACACCTTTCAAGCCGATATGTCCATAAGGGTGATGACAGCGTGAATATTTAAAATGCATTGGACGAAGCAGCTGCTAATAAAACACAGCGTCATCATGTAAACGGCTTCATCGCGGATATGTCTGTCATCCCTCTCACAAGAACGTTTTTGTTTGAAATGGTCCATGTTTGAAACGGTTCATATTTCCCAGGTCAAGCTGCTCGCGTGGCCGAGGCATTGAGCTCTGTTTCAAGATATACTGCATATAATTTTTTATACAAATACAATTAGAATGATCTCTAATGTCATTTAAAACATGTCTTTGTAAACTACATCAGATACCAATAACAGTGACACAGAGCTGGAACAGATGCGATGGCAATACGTGACGCTTCAACGTTTCTATGTGTCCACATCAGTGTATGAAGGCCTAGCTCCCGAGGGCACGCCACGGCTTCATAGACATGTCCAGGATGAAGTAATGTAGTAACCCTGACTAATGCATAAAGTCAAAGTCATTTCTTTCAAGATGTTCTAAGCAACATTTGAAATGGAAAAATTGAGCTGCACATGAATTAATAAAAGCACATTTCTAAAGTCATAAAAGCTAACAGCGGAGTGCAACGTGTGTCTGAATGAGAGAACGTGGAGGAAACAGAGAGTTCACACGATCCTCTCTTTACACTGGGGTCTATGGAGGCCCAGTTGGATCGCAGCTCATCTTAAAGCACACATTCAACAGAAAGACAGACACAGAGAAGTTCAAGCAATAATTTTGTGCCTTGGAGACACAACTTCTGGAGTACAGCAGGACGTGTCTTCCTAAAGGCCTGTCTACGTATATGTGATGAAACAAGTGCGGAACATATTAGAGTCTGGAAAATCTGGCTAACTGTGTCCCAGGGCGCCTCCTCTCTGAAGGCAGAATATTCTATCAAAGGCAGATGGTGGATGATGCAGAGGAAGACACTTGCATGTGGGATAACCTGAGCCTTGCAAAGACGCAAACACAATAGGATCCACCAGCTGGTTAGCACACCAGAGACAGCGCTAACAAAGTTTGTGTGCTAGCAGAGATTTCTAATTGATTTCTTTTTCCCGCGGCACACCAGCTGCCAGTGCCGGATTTGCTCAACCCAATGTCGGACTCTATCTCCTGATAAACACTTTTACCAGCTCATCCCCAGCAGAGATTGTTAGGTCACCACTACACATAAAAGTACCATATTAGCAAAGGTGCAAAGTGTACATGTCCACAGTTTGAAATGAGGAAGTACTGAACAAACCACTTTTCTCAGTCTGTTTGGTAAGTGATGCAGAAGGAAGATTTTAATGGCCTAGAGCCCAATTAAAAATTGAAATACATTTTCCTTTGAAATTGGTCTTTTAACAACTCATGAAAATGGTCAAACTGTGAGCATTCCAAGTGCATACCAGGACATGAAATGTAATGTATCCTTCCAACTGTTTACTAAGCACACTCTATTGATGTTCAATCAATCAATCAATCAATCTTTATTTATATAGAGCAAAGTGGTTTACAGATGTAAAAAACATTCTCTCACACCCACCTCCTCCCACAAATACAAACACAATGTCATATTCATACTCTCCTCACTCACCTCCCCAGAGACACACTCAAGGTAAAAAAATGGACGCAATGGACATAAGGCTGGGATAAGGCTGAGATATGGCTGGGTACAGATAAACCAGGTAAGGAAACACCATCCAAGGAGCCGACAGGACAGCACCCCAGCAGCCACAGCCAATCCCCACTCCCGAGGCATAGGGCTCCTCCAAAGGAAACTGGGAGAGCATAAAAATTGTTATTAAAAAAAATAAATTGAATAATAGGATCACTAAAATAAGACCGAAAGGTAAAATACATAAGTATAAAATAAATATTAATAAGAATTAAATATCCATTAACCTAATTATAAGGTGCTGAGATAAATAAATAGGCCTAGCAAGAATAAATATCAGTTAAAAGCTAAACTAAAAAGGTGGGTCTTGAGCCTGCTCTTAAAAAGATAAACGTTCTCTGCGGTCCTGGGCTCCTCCGGCAGGTCGTTCTAGAGGCGAGGGCCATAACACTGGAACGACGCCTTGTCATCTCCTGGTTAGGAATAACTAGGAGACCCCTGCCGGAGGAGCGAAGGGGCCGTGAAGGTTCATAAGGTAAAAGCAGTACTGAACGATAAGAAGGACCAAGACCATTAAGACATTTAAAAACCATTAAAATAACTTTAAAATGGATCCTGAAACACACGGGGAGCCAATGCAGTGACTCTAAAACCGGTGTAATGTGGTCCCGCCTCCTGGTCTTCATCAGGACACGAGCTGCTGAATTCAGAACATAACATACTGTAGTTGTGTGGTGGTTAGACTTTGTAACCATAGGCTGGTTACACAGCCTATGGTTACAAAGGTTACATGGCACAACACAACTATTGTAGTTGTAGTCCAAAGCAGTAAATGCAAGTGACCCTGCCAGTCTCGCCAGGACACAGCAGGTGAATAAACAGCAGTGCGTCCTGCCTCTGCCACAGCTAAAGCTCATCAACACAGCATGACGCTTCCTTCCCCAATGACGACACCTTTAGCCTGGAGCACTCTATGCCCCATAAATCAACACCGGCAACAAATAACATTACAATCATTCTGTAATGGATTGCACCTTTCACTGGGGGGAT
The DNA here is from genome assembly GCA_021464625.1 of Proterorhinus semilunaris. Classification (NCBI taxonomy): domain Eukaryota; kingdom Metazoa; phylum Chordata; class Actinopteri; order Gobiiformes; family Gobiidae; genus Proterorhinus; species Proterorhinus semilunaris. The sequence goes on from CM038344.1 coordinate 14,666,202, forward strand.
GCGCCATCCATTAAAATTCAATTTAGCCCTCACACTTATTTCTGCAAACAACTAAAAGTGCCAGTCATCATTTTGTAATACGGGCTGTGACTAGGGCACTCCTGGAATAGGGAGATTGATGAGAACACAGATTAACACTTCATTTTCGACACCACCGGAGGTACCCACACCATAATGTGACAAATGAACTGTAAAGAGAGTTTGTGAATAGGAGAACAAGGTGATAGGGCACAAAGTAACAGATCAAGTCAAGAGATGTAGACCTAGACCTACACAGAAATAAAGGAGGGATTTGTTCATGTTAATATGATGATGCCTATAGATGCACTCAACAAATTCACACATTTCATCCTGTTTTAACAGTGCATCAACCATACAACACATTGCAGTACTAAAACTGGTTACTTCATATTTATTTACACTTTTTGGACCCCTTTAAAGCAAGCAGTCCTAAATAATAATAAACAATACTTGCCTCCATTCATTCTGTGGCTAACAAGTGGCGACCAATCAATAGGAATTGATGTGTTGTGCAATATTAGGCTCCCTAATTCATTTGCAGTGAAAAGAAGATCACAGGTGATGGAGTCCCAGTGTCTTTTTACACCAGCAAACACAAAATGCAGTTTAAAAAGTCATTTGAAACAGAGTGTTGTGCTCTGGTATGACTTATTAGTTGCTGTGATCTGTGTCTGTTTGCCGAGGTGCGGGGATGATGCGGAGTCCTGAGGGGTCTTATCTCATCTCGCCCACTCCTCCTTCAGATCACTCATAAACACAAATGCTTTCCATGCTTTTTACTGTTCTGGTTTTCCTGATGCGATTTTTTTTTCTTTCTTTTTTTCTCGATAGAAAGCCATCACCAGAACCTGACTCACGCCTCGACCTTGTGCAGTGGTAACTCTTCTATTTAACAGAGTTTAACACCATCTGGAGCTGTGTGTCTCAAGAGTAAAGTGCTCTTCCAGCTGAGAGCTTTACAGACTCCACACTTTGTACACTCGGGCTATTAGCCGCAGGAGACTCTGTGTTTATGGCAACGGCTTGTTAGGGCTCTGGCTCCCTTATGCTTCTTTATGCATTTTGTGGAGCCTTTATGGGCTTGAACTATTAATGCGTTTGTTAGTGCTTAATGCGTAACCTTTAATATGAGCTCAGAAAACTGATGTTTGTCTCATGCTCGGTAAGGAAAGGTCGAATGAAAGTAAAAGGGAAGTATAAATATAACCAGTGGGTCAGCAGTTCAAGTGGAGCTTTTAAAAGATGTGTGATTGGGCACAGCTGGAGGAATGGGGGGCTTGAGAGGGGTGGGGTGGCTGGGGATCCCGCAGCCTGGTGGGGGGTCCCAGGGCCCGGCGGGGTGCGCAGAATGGATGTCACTGCTCGCACACTCCCTTTTCATCAGCTGTGGCAGCGCGTCAGCAGGCAGCACAGCAAGGGTTTGATTCAAGATGAGACGCTTTCTTTTTCACTCGAAAAGAAACAGTTGGTCTAATTGGCAAAATGATCATGACTGAAGGTCAAAAAAGAGATGTGTTTGTTATCCAAGAATACATCCATATCATTTTGGTTGTATTTGTGGTTACTGTATAATATTTGCTACCAATTGATGTGTTTTGCCTGACTCTATTTTGCTGATAGTAATAAAGAATTGAAATAGACAAAAGTGTTCTCAGCATAGCATATACTTGCATGAGTCACAAAATGTAAGCTCGGAGAATATGACCATAAAAGGCTTATGTGCTTCTCTTTGTCCTCAGTTTGAATGCATGTTTGAGCTCTGCCAATAGGATCGAGATTGCCTCCATTGTCTCTCATAACGCATTACAAAAATAGCATAGTGTTATTGAGAAAATGAGGAGATTGACAGGTTTTGGCAGACATGTTGTTTTAATGTCACGGGAACAGGCTACGTTGTATTCCCTCACATTCCCCCATCCAGGTACTAACCATTCCTGATATGGAGATACGGTGAGATCGGGCATTCAATCACAAGGTGGTTTTGTGGCATGCGGTCGTTGTCTTTTTTGATAGAGACACATCACACATGCAAAACATGAAAAACATTTACACAAAAATTAACCCCCATGTAGTGTTGTCATTGTCTTGAATCCTAGCATTCGGTCACTGCATTTGTACCAAATGACAGCATCTTCCACAGTAAAAACACAGCGTTAGGCTCATTTTCACAGAAAGTATTACTGAACACAAACATTTAGAGGACATTATTGGCTAATGCACTTAGTATTAAGGAAGCTTCGCAGCTCCTCCTTCACTCGGAGACTAACAAATGGACTTCATTTAGGCTGGGGCCCGGTGGAGTCTATGTATATTCACAGAGAGATGTGTTCATAGGCGGAGGACATCTAGTGCATGCTATACAGGAGCTGCATGCAGATGTGTATGCTAATAGTGTTTCCTACTAATTATGTTTTCTCACCTCTGCTGTGTGCGACTGCTTCACATCCCATTTCTTTCACTTTGAATACTGATTCTCCACAGGTAAAATGGGAGATGGCAGGTAGATTTGAACAGGTTAAAATCTGTGTCAGGGCATTATGCTACATAACCACTTCTCTACACCTGTATTGCCTGCAGCAGCTTTATCAATAATCAAATGAGATCAAACGCAGCACAAAACATAATGATATACATTTAGATTCTTTCACTGACAATTTAAACGACAAAAAGAACAGTTCTATAAGTGTTTGTTTGCAAACCAATGTGGGCTTAAACAGTAAACATAAGGTGACTTTGAGGAAAACAATATCAACCCCTTCAGTATATTTCCATTTATGGGAGCTTTCAGGATATAATTGAGCAACGCAGCCAAAGGATTGTCAGCTGTCAGCAGTCTCAAGGAAATGCTTGGCTTCAAACCACGGGACAATCTCACAGAAGAAAGAGAGGAGCTGAACGATTGCGCTTGAAATCCGCGTCCTTGACTGTTCTTGAAGCACAAGCTCACTTTCCCAAGCTCACTTCTGACCACCAGTCTTTAGCTGCACATTTGACAAACCATAACAAGGCCTTCACAGTCAAAGGATCTGCGCAGAGCTGGGACAAGCCAGTACAATCCCATCGCCCACTCCCAAAAGACTCAAACAGTAAGCCGCAATCACACGTCATTGCTTACACTTGGCAAATGCAAATGCAAGGGTACTTTTGGACACACTGATGCCTGCATCATACTCTGTCAGGAAGTTTAGATGCTCTGCCTCAGCTTGAGCCGGGCTTAGGCCTAGATTTGCACTGGAGCCGGTTCGAGGGCTCAGGCTGCTCCGCATACTATGTCCTTCATGTGCACATTCAGCTGACACCACTGACACTGGTTCAGCACGGTGCCACTGAGACCGACTGTTTCACTCCAAAAGTCGTGAAGTGGTGTGAATGATGAATCAAAGTGCATGCGCTGAGGGGGGCAAACGTTTTGGCAGCCGAGAAAGATTTCATAGAACTATCATGATCTGGCATTCAGTTATTCAAAATTCAGACCAAACATTAAGACTTGTAAAAGTGTGCAAGGCAGAGCGTGAAGGACATTGGGTTGGGCTGGACTTTTGGGGGATTTACTCAACCCAAAAATCAACCCTTGATTTGACACATTTCCCTCCTGGAACCGCCACCTTAACGTGGTGGAGGGGTTTGAGCGCCCGAATGATCGTGGAGCTCTGTTGTCGGGGGCTTCATGCCCCTGGTAGGGTCTCCCATGGCAAACAGGTCCTAGGTGACGGGTCAGACAAAGAGCGGTTCAGAAGCCCCTTATGAGAGACCAACAGGCCCGGTTAGAACCATGAGGCCGTCCTTCTGTGGACCCACCACCTGCAGGAGGAGCCATAGGGGCTGGTGCAATGTGATTTGGGCAGCTCCAACAGCTGCCCTCACGACCCGGACAAGTGGAACGGACAAGTGGAAGAAAATGGATGGATGGATGGATGTTAGTGTTGTAAATCAAGAGAGTTTCTTGAGAAAGGACAATGACTGAATTGCCGGTCTACAACCCTGCCGCAGATCCAGTGTGTTTGACTGACAGGGTTCTACTGCCTCGGCCTCGTTTCTCTACTGTACAATCCGACAGACACCATTTCAGTCTCCTAACTGCTCAAGTCTTCAGAGATTCAAGTGCACTAAAGTGGGTTACCTGCCAAAAGGAGGTTACAAGTCCCCGAAGTGTGCAGTAGTGGGAACAAGGGGGAAGTGCGTAAAAACAGGACACAAACCAAATGACAAATTGCAATAACAGAAGGAAGAGTATTCAAAAAGTATGCAGTCTTCTCTACCTTATACAAGTACAGTGGAACGCGAGAGTGTTTCCTTTCGCTGTCACGCACTGATCTCACTTGTAAATACGCTTGGCTGCTGTTGATTCCGCAGTTTGGGTTCGTACACATGTTTGGACAGATGTTGTTAATCCTGTATAAAGTATGCATCCTATTCTTATGCACACATCTAATAAACAGACTCAGCGGTGGACTGCCTTTGAACTAAATCTTTAAATAGTTTCAAAAAGTAAGTGCAATGCAAAGTACTTTCAAAGATACATCACTATAAAAAATGTTAGTGATGTATCTTTAATGTCTAAAGTAGCTTACACCAGAGCACAAAGAGAATACAGAGAGCACATGTTTTAACACTAGACTGAATATATAAGTGTGTTTGGCTTTCAGCAGTTAGCATGGCCTCACATTCTGGACCAGTAATTGTTAAGATTATGCCATAATTAAACTAGGAATGGACTTTGTAATACAGTGAATTGAGCTGTTTTGGGGATGTCCGGCAAGAAGCTTCTTGTTAAAGGCAGGCTTGTCACCTTCATCGTTTAATCATGGCATTTTAGAATTAATAGATCTTTACCTTGCTGTAAGTAAAAACTAGATATATATTCATAGACTATATTGTGTGAGTTTTTGTGGCCTCCTCCCCTGGGCATTTCAGAAGTGCGCTGCTGCTTAGAATGGATTATAAAGAACAATAGCGCAAATCTGTTTTAGTGCAAGACCTACGCAGACAAACTGAGGCATCTTCATTTCTCTATGGGCCCGCAGCGTCCTGTAAGCGCACGTCGCAGCGGCACGCCAGATCAAAGGCCAAGCACAAATTGATTTGGATGCGCGTGTGAGCGGGCGGAAAATAAAAGAGCTTATAATGAAGCATGTTTACAGCACAGACGGGGCGAATGTCCCCCAGGAGCCGTGTAATGTACACAGACGGAGGTGGAGCACTTTATTATGACACACTGCCCACCAGGAACCAGGAGATATGCTCGCCCCAATGGATGAGGACAGCCATATTGCATTATAGAAATATGGTCCGACTTTGTGCATGCTTAAAGGCCATTTTCTTTTCAGCACTATGTGTACAGCATAGTAGATGGGTGGGGGTTTATCAAACTGCAGATACAAGTAACATAAAACAAAGCCAAATCTTGCTCTGAACACTTGCTCTGAACAATTTAAATGTTCTATTATAACATAGACATGTACCTTTAAACATGTCCCCAAATCCTATTCTTAACCAATTTGACAAGACACACTCATATTGATTTCCATACTACCTAGGGCATTTCTGTGGTGCGTTGGCATGTTCTGTACACGGCTCATAAGTGTGAGTTTAATAACACGTGCAGTTGGGAAAAAAAAGATGTGGGAATTGCAATGTGTCTTTTTAATTTTTTATGTTTTACAATGTTCAAACGGTGACGCTAAATTGTTGATCTGTTATCTGTCTCCCTGTCCAAAGCTCAAAACGTTCCAGTCAACAATGGACAATATGGGAGGAAAATAATCCCATGGAAGGAGATGAGAAAGGAGTTTATGCTTTGCATGGGGTCATATAGGATGTAAAGTGGATTTATACAGATGGCATGGCACTGCTTTATTGTTCACGCTAGATTGTGATGGCTACTTCTTAACAGGCCTACTAAGAGGCATTTCCATATTACCTGGAATCAATGATTCTGCTCATTTGCTCCTCTGAGGAAGAACCAGGACATACCAGGGACTGTAACCGGAGGATGTATGCCTGGGCCCTGACAGTATCACGGCCAATTAGGCCACTGATAATGCCACTTAATTAACCATGCATTGGTGCTTAGAGGACTGGGCTTAGCGGAGGGAGCACTAAATACCAACTATTGCACTGCAAGGCACGCGCCATTATGGGGCACAAGAGTGGGATTCAGTCTCTTCACTAATTCATCTTATGTCCTCAAAATAGTTTCACAATGCTTTGGGGGCTTGATCCTGAATTAGAAGAGGTCTAACTAAACCTTTTTACTGGAAATGTGACGTGTGAGAGAAGCCCCTGGTTAAGCGCCCTCATTAAAGAATAGGGTTATTGTACAATAGTAAAGTGTGTGTGTGTGTGTGTGTGTGTGGGTGGGGTGGGGGGTGTATATATATATATATATATATACTTAAATTTGGTGACAAAATATCACTGTCGTATTGCATATTCTATATCATTGTTTTATGCTTAAAACTATGCTCCCTCTATTGTTTTTTTTATTATCTTAAAGCAAGGCAAGAGGCAGAAGGAAGAGCAGCAGTCTAGTTTGTTGTCCAGATTGACCTCTACTGACAAGGAATCCTTAGCTTGTAAATGACTAAACTCAAGTCAAAGTAATCCCCATAAGCATCCTGAAAGAGTGGCATTATCTCCAGCCACACAGTGCATTTGTTCTGGCTGTAGGCAGCGGTCCCCTGGAGCCTGCACCGATCACTAACGCACACCTCGCTCACTATAGGCTATCGACTCAAATCAATTACCGGCCCATTTACTTAATGAGCTAAGTCAACGTCTGTGTCGTGTGGCTGCGCTTCTCCACGCTCTGTCAGCCACTCAGGACAAGGACCACACCGCACAGGCACACAACATAATGTAAAATAATAGGCAGGGACGTAAAATGAAGGGATTGTGCACATTAATACCTCAGTGAAAAAATGTTTTGAAAAAAACAAAAAAAAACATTCCAAGAATAAAAATTAGCAAAAGGTGGTGAAGATGCACATACAGTGTTCGGAGCACTCACACTCCCAGGAAACACAGACCTGGGGCTGCTTTGCAAAATGTCTCTACTGGGAACAGCACAGAGTAAAATGCATTTTGTCTCAAAAATAACAATGGTGCTGCGCTTTGTGAGAGGGGCAGCGATAGAGACAGAAAGCACAGACTGACTAAGTGCTAAATGGTGTGAATAATTGAGTTGGAGGTGGCAGCTTAATGAGGTGAGCAGAGAGTGATCGCGAAGAAGGCCAAGGCTCCCAGTGTGGCCCTCCCAGCAGGACCGGCTCACACTGTCTGCTCACACATACTAATAATGTGAGAGGACCTCCTCAGATTACTGCTAAATATCTGACTGAGATGGGGTCATGCACTTGGAGGGTCAGATCATCGCAGTTCAGACGAAAGAAGCGCAAATACAGCAGGAGTAGAAGATTGAAACAAGGCTTTTCCACACTGGATACAATGGAATAGCATAAACTAAAGGCTAATTTATATTCCCATTTTTATTCATACAGCGATTTCTATGGCCACGTGTCCCCGATTTAATACAAAGGACAAATCAGCGCTCTAGTTATGGCTGCAGCTGGACGGTCATCTGAAACAAACTAAAATGTCCTTTTGCAGCACCTGTGTTTTTGTTCTATTGCAGAACATGTTTCGACTGGACGTTGCTCTGACATGCCTGGTCAGCTGATTCATATAAAAGGTTTTGGAGCTGTCAAGGTATGGCACAAAAGCACTGCCTATAATCTTAGCAGTCGAATGCTTTTGAGTAAATTGTTTATTTCTTTTTTTACTCTGTAAAGTTGTAAGTCGTACATCTAACCTCAACATCTGTCGGGTAAAAGTGACACTTTTCCAGTAACATCCATATTGTAAATTAATGAGTGCTTCATTAAGGCTGCTTTAACACTTGGCTATGATGCTCACATCACGCCTCACTCACAAGACTCTGTCTACAGTTTCTGACAGGCAGGAAAGCAATGAAAATGTCAGCTCACAGTACAACTTAACAGCTAATTGGATGCTTATGTTTAGTAGATGCTGAGTACTGTTACAATCGTAACGGGTATTAGAACAATTGCAGTGCTCGCTGGATGACAAGTCTCATTGAAGTGGAGAGTTAACCTTCAGGAACTGTCGGGGCTCTTGAAAGACGGCCTAAAATGCTTGACGTGCTGTCAGACTGTCATCTGCTGTTTGCTTGTGAGTACAACTAAGTGAGTGTGGCGCCTGAGTCTACAATAAAGCCGAGCGGACTGCTGTGCAGATCAAGCTCGGTGTTTAGCAAAGGGGACGGCTGCTTCCCACGCGTCAACTTTAGACAAGAAACCCCACATGATAGGAGGGCAGGAGCATGGTAGGATTTACTTATGTGTCGTTGAGGCCGACTCTGATTTTTACATCACTTTGTACAACACTGACATTGTTTTTGAAAGTGTGTTTTATGGTTAGTTAAAGAATAATAGGTTCAGAAGTGAAGTACAACAGCACTTTGGAAAGTGTTGAATATGGTTGGAATGTGAAAGATCAGGTCAGTCACGATGGTTATTTGCAGGTAATATATAAGGCTGTCCTTACCTAATGTTGTTACAGCATCACAGCACATGGAAAAGAAAAGATATTTAATTAGAAAATTATCCACAGCAACAGTTGTAATCAAACAAAGACGGCAAAAGAGAAACACAGAGAAGATGTGAATTTAAAGTTTGTTAGAGAATATAAATTCAATTGCTGTGTCAGACATTGGGTGTACGGTCTCTGTTGTGCGTCATACTGATATGCAAGTCAAAACATACTAAGAGGCAAAGTTATGGCTATACGACAGAGATCGTACAGCCTGAAACAATAGGATAAACCGATATCATTTTAACTTCTGACAGCTTGAAAGATTTAATACCTCTTTTTTGATGGAAGAACATGTTTTGAAAAGTTATGTGTGACAAACCAGTGCTAATACATGTTCACAAGTTTCTGTAAAAAAAAAAAAAAAAAAAAAAGTGTGTGAAATTAGTCTTGCACAAGTGCTTCACAATTCTTTTCATTCCAATGCAAGGTTTGTGGACTGGTATTGCTGCCAATATAGTTCGGAACCTGTTAACAGGCCCCCCCCCCCCCCCCAAAAAAAAAAAAAAAAGTTACTAATACCATAAAAACAACTTTCTCCTCTGAGTATGTGGAAACTACAAACGAGTGACCCTCGTACTCTGAACCGTAGACTATCAACAGGCCATCAACAGAACTAATCACGGGCTAAAGGACACAACATAATCCACTTAAATAGATAATCCTGTCAACAAATGCAATGGTGAAGTAGATGCTGCCCTGCACTGTGCACGGAGCTCACAAGGGGTTTACTGAAGTCCACCGCATGCATTATAGAAATAAGGTCAGAGTGTTGGCAGGAATTAATGTTTCATCGATAATTTAGTCTAAAATGTTCGCGTGGAAACTGTAAATGAAGTTAACATCAATTATTTATACAAGTAAATTCATTGTGGAATATCATTAAATACAGTGCTTTAGTCCAATGTTCATGCATTTTATTTTGCTTTTTAAAAATCCTGTTCTCTCATGCCTCTAGTTACTATTACTTGATTGCACATTTTCCTGTCTATTTGCACCGCTTCTCAACTGTCCTTGAGAGCTGATGTAACAAATGAATGTCTTCATTGTGACATAGTGACTTCTTCTGAGCATCGTGACGAGCGCTCCCAGAAAGCTTTTCCTGTCATCCTAGAAATGCCTTCCTCACAAACAATCGCTAAGCAGTGTATTACCCCCCCCCCCCCCCCCCCCCCCCCTTAGCAATACTCTATGGCTTTATAATGTGTACAGGCTAATGATGATCCTGACTGTTGGGTGCATACTCCTGTTACAAGGCCATTTGTTTGGAAAAATGACACTGGCAACTTCCTGGCGGCAGGCGGTTGTCAGTGGACTAATTACTGGAACTCCCCATTGCAGTGCCCTATTTTAGTGCGATCGCACCGAGCGACTGGACAATCAGACGTCAGACTTTACAGTTGTCGCCACAGGCCGTGGAAAACAGCCCTCCTCTGATAACGCTGTATAGTATGACATACAAAGATCATAATATGTTCATAATATGACATAGGATGCTTCAACAATCCAGAAACAAGGCTACGCCAGTGCAGTGGCAAAGGAATAAATCACAACATTGGTCTGTGTTTTTAAGTCACAATGTAACCTCGGTGGGCAAGGTCACAAAGGGCGGTCCATTGTATACAGTATGTTGTGACGTACATTTTTTTATTTTTAAATGTATTATATTATATTTTTTATGTGTTATGTGAGCTGTTTGGTGGAACTGACACTCACTAAACAAGGAGAATGAGTTAAGAATAAAGATGGATTACAGGATTAGTATATATTCAGCCTGTTGCCAAAGATATATCGTTAGTCACTGATGAAGCTTCCTGGATGAGAGGTAAAACACTTTGGCTTTAGAACTTTTGTCTTGGACGGAAAACTCTTTTACGACTAAGAGCTGACACAAACTTAAACTTCCAGTTATCCAGTGTTGTTATCCACTCACATATTATTGTTTACAAAAAAAAAAAGACATGATTCGAGAGACAATTGTGCCCTATTTTGTGATGCTCAACTATCGGGGTTGCTGCAGTCGCGCAACTGAATAATCCATGTGCATCCCTTATTATCTGGCCAATCCAAAAGCTCATTGAGGCAAATGAAGTCAGATAAGTGGAGGTGGAGGACGCTGTGATAAAGGAGCAGAGAGGAAAGCTGTGCGCTGTGTATGGGGAGCAGACTGCCGAGCCAGGCTGGAGCAGGTAATTAATGCTGTTGAGGACGCTCTGGGTGGGAGATAAGGCACGGCGCTGCTACCGCACACTTCCCCGGGCCTGCCATTACCTGCACGCACATAATGAGAGGAACCGCTCCTCTTCTGCACTCTCCCCTCCTCACTGCTGCCTCTCCGGGCCTCAGCCAAATGGATGAGAAACACGAACAACAAAATGGCCACTGTTGCGACTGTGCAGCCTCCTCCGTGCTCTCTAGTGGAGCTAATTATGTCCATGTCGTGTTTGTTCCTCCTCATAATGGATGTCATAATTATTTTTAAATTGGCTAATAACAGGGAGGAACAGCGGGGAGCGGACGCGGAGCAGAGGAGATAAGAACACCGCACACGGCGCCTTCGCCATTTATCTTTACAATGTGGGCCCATGCAGAAACATCCAAAACAAACACCACTCTGGAAAATAGTCCGAAGTGTGAAGATATATAACCACCATGCAGAGTACCGCAAGGGATTCAGGGAAGAGTTTGTGACTTGCACTGTATGCTTGGTGAAGCAGAAGTGTGCGCGCTTTGAAAGGAGAAACCCTAATATAAAGCAAAAGGCACGGATAAAGTAACGCCGCTCTCTTGACGGATGTGTTTGAAGCTTAAAGGAAAACTGCATTTCAACTCCTGATATCCCTCACAAATGTCCATTGAGTGGGTTGAGACCCGCATATGACACATCGACATCGAGTGGAGATTACTGCGGCGCCAAAACGAGCTTTCCAAGAAAAACACCTCATTACTTCTGCTGGCAGCTTTGTGCACACTGACAGCTTTATGTGAGAGAAAAGTAAAACAATTGTGCAATTCCTCTTTCTCCTCCATATATGTGTGTAGCGTGGAAAGTCCTCCATTCCAGGAAAGCATTTCAGTTTATTTAGGGAAATGTCTCAGGTATCTGGTGCTGCTCCCTAATTATGGTATAATAACTATATCTTCGGTTGCTGTCGTTCTCAATAGTTAAGATCAATTCCCTTCGTTTACTGTAGCTTGGAGAGCGGATTATGTAAATCCTCTCTGTTTTGCTGTCACTGGGGGTAGCTTTTAATTTGAATTTGTTTTATACAATCATTTCGTGTCGGCGCTCGGTGTGTGGCAGCGAAGGGGTAAAGAGTTGTCAGCCTCCATCAGCATTAATACATGTTAATGACAGACACGGCCTCTCTGTTTGCCAATACTGACATTTACAGTGATTGATCAGAAACAAGGTCGGAACAGGCAGGTCCCCATACGGCTGTGACAGAGCGCTCCGCACGGCTCCCATCATGCATCTCTCTACCCTCCAACATCGAAGATAAACAACAGAATTTGTTATCCAGAAATGCTTTGTAAATTCATTCAAAAACACGGATTTGGTTGAGTAGAGTAGATGGTTCTCATACTGTGGTGTTGGCAGCTTCTCATGCATAACACAGTATCACTGTTGTCAAGATTTGTGAATTGATGGACCTAATATGGACGTGACTGAAATGTGTCTAATCGCTCAGTTTTTTGATAAACTGAATTTATAAGCACACTCCAAAACTCGATTAGTTTAAATGTCTCAAATTGAGCATAATACTTTGAATTGACTTGTTGAGATTTAGGTGGGCTTGTTCTGTGATGATTCTGACTCTTTTTCAAAACAATTTGTCTTCATTTCAGATTAATTCCTTTGCCAATGGGACTTGCAAATTGGACTTCAAGCGAGATTACCTTATGGAACAAGTCTGAAATGTCGTCAAACTAGCAAAGTAATCCTGGTCCGATATGGAGAAAGTCTACAATATTTGTTATTGATTTACAAGTCATGTCTCAGCTATGTCTTTTGGGATTGAATAGAAACCTCTGCCCAAAAGGCTGAACAACTTTTGTTTCAGCATGGCTATCAGATATAAAACATGCATCATGGCTTTCCTCGGGGCGCAAAAACAGTCTCTTTCCTATCTGGTATCTGATGCATGAGCAAGATATTGTGGACTAGAAAAAAAAAAAGAAAAAAAACGTTGTTAATTTTTTCCACAAGGGCTTCCTCCTCAAGCAAGGCTGACCAATATGTTTCAAGTCCAGTACCATGCTGAAGGCGGTGATTATAATGCTTTGCTGGTTGGGTTCTTGGACCACTCTCAGCCTGCAGACAGAGCCACATTTCCAGAAGGCGGCATCGAGCTAGTGCTGTGTGACAGTTGTCGAAAGCAGTTCCCTGTATAGCTGTGGGCTGCTCTCGTTACGTCCTTAAAATGAAAGAGCTGCTTTTGTTGCTTCCTGACACTTGTTTATTGTACAAAACTGGAGTGTCTAAAAGAAGGCAGTGCTTTCGCCCCCCGCTGTGTTAGCGTGTCACATCTCATGGCAGAGCGTGCGCCAGCCAGTGCTGCTGCTGCGTCCCCTGTGATGTGTAAACCCCGGTTTGTTTGGTGAGTGCCAGCGGAGGTGTGTGTGTGTGTGTGTGTGAGCGGGGGGGGGCAGCTCAGACAATTCAGCGAAGAAAACAATGCATGTGATGGTGACAGTTGGGGAACAAAATACATGAATTTGCTTTTAACAAAAAACCCACTGCTACAGGAGTGGATGTGGAACAGAGCGGTGGGAGTTTAGGTGAGGTCACGCGGAGCTGAACCACCTCTCCACAGCTCACATCATCCTCCGTTCTTACTCCTATTATTTTAACAAACTTAAAAGGACTGTAAAGTTATACGAATATTACTGTTTCTCACACTGATTGTATACAATCTAAGCATGAGTTAAATGGTCAGGTTAGAGCGTTCAAAATGGCACGCTAACTGGGATAATGAGGATTACATGCGTTTTGAAGCCCTGTTTCCACATGTTTCCGAGCCAATACAAACCATATCACAGTCCTTATTTATCAAGTACTCTAATTTTGTATTTTGTTCCGTCATAAAAAAAAACATTTCCTTTTTTTTTGAAAACTCTCTCCAGCCCAAGATATCAAGATTCAAGAACTGACACTAGGTTTAGGTTTTGATAATCTTGTTAATGGTCATGTAATTACCATACTTACACATTTAAGATAAGATAAGATAAGATAAGTTAAGATAAAATAAGGTAAGATAAGCCTTTATTGATCTCACAGTGGAGAAATTCTCTTGTTACATTCAGCACTCAGAAACACTCAGGGACAGGAAATGTGCAAACAATTAACTAGCACAATAGAGTTATCTTATATACAATGACTACCGAAAACTTTAAGGGTGCAAAAAGTATAATACTATATTATACTATGCTATACTGTTACCTGTTACGCAATAGTGTGCTACCAAATGCCAGCACAGCCTTTTTCCCCCTGACTAGTTTATTGTAGTGCTGTGATAGTAACGGTAGAGATACTGGACAAAGATTAAGTATACAGTAAACACCGGTTTACTGAGTGAGCATGTGTTTGGTACAGGAAAAAAAAATGACAGTTTGGCTGATGTTGAATGACAAATATACAATGGACACAGACTGCTTAATGACTGTTTTCACTTCCTCTCGCGGCGCATGCGGAATTTAAATCATATGTTTGTTCAGATGACAAGATGATTATGCGTCTTTCATGTAGATTTATGCCAATCTCTGTCAACAGGAAATGTGAAAAGAAAAAAGAGGAGAGAAGGTGAAAATGAGTGGTTTCTAAAAATATCCAAATATGAATGAATAGTGTTGTAAAAAGCATTTTAACAATTTGGCTGTGGGCCGTTGATTTGTCTTTCATTTGACTTATTTGCAGCCTAAGTCTTCTGTCATTATCACTATAAGTATTTAATCATGCCCTCTCCTCTGAGTTAATGTGATTTGGCAGGTTTAAGCACTAAATATTGCTATTGCAGTACAACCTGCTGTTTCTGGAGTAAGCTTAAAGGTGCACTATGCAACTTTTTATGTAAAACAAACGTTGATATTAATATGTATTTGACCTTCGGACCAGCGGATGCTTGGATGGTTAGCATAGCGCCTTTACTCACCATCCCGATGGCCTGTAAGACGATCCAGGATCCATTGTTTTTTTTTAGGTTTTTACTGCTGATTAAACCGTATCCATTCCAAAAACCTACCAGATATCCAAAAAGAAACTGAAATAAAAGCATGAAGCATCAAAGGAGCCACTGGGATGGAAAGTAAAGGCGTTATGCTAACCACCCATACAGCTGCCGGGTCACTGAAAGGTCAAATACGCACTAATATGAACATTGTTTTACATAAAAAGTTGCATAGTGCACCTTTAATATGAAGATATATTTTTCTGGTCGGGAAATATGACACACTCTGGTTAGTAGTTGAATGCCTAACACACCATCCCACTCTCATCCCAGAAACAGCAGCTTTTATCAATCATTTCCTGTTCGACACATACCTATAATACAGTGTTCAAGCTGTATTCATAGACATTTCTATAGTCGTATACATTTCAACTCCTGCCGACATTTTTATTGGAGAATATAGTCAATCTTCTGCCTGTACACTCACATTACGTGTGAGTGTGTCGGCCCAGCTCAGACAGACAGCCCCGTCCTGCTGTTTCGAACCGGACCAAAACAGTGTGAACAGCGATGGCGGCTGCAGCTCATTGATTCCGCCTCTTATTGCTCTCCTCATGATGACATTTCCCATTCTGTCAGTTCAGCTGTTTTCCTCACTCTGATTTCAATTGCTGATTATTCTGCATCACTCGCCTCTGATTTGATGAGGGAGCCAGCGGAGTTATTGCTTCCTGCGTCCACAGTTATTGCTATCTGTGCTCCCCCCCCCCCCCTGCACACCCAGGTCCAGGCCAAGCTCTCACTGCCAAACTGTATTCAGCATATTCTAAGGCAGAGTGGACATATTCTGAGTCTATGCAGCAAAAGCACACACCCACAGTATAACTGAATTTAGGAAAAGGCGCCTGGAGGGTCCCGGGATTGCCAGAGCATCCGAAATATGCCAGTCCAAAACCAGGACATTTTTACTGGGAGACAAGACAAATTGGGCCATAGGTTGGACACCCCTTGACAAGACCACAACAACTTGCAAAATTACGTTCAAACACATTTTGTTTGTTAGGAAATGCTATATTATTATAGAACAGCTCACGGAAGCCTCCCTTTCTTGCTTTTCTATATCACATACGTTGCAATTCCCTCTGTCCCTTTGAAACTCTCCCACACTCCCCACGATAAAAAACACCACTGCTTTAATAGAAACCACATCCATTACCTCTCGACGTGAGAGGTAAGGAGAGTGTTTCTTGGTTATAGGTTATTAGAGGGGCCAAATACACAGTGGGGGCAATGTATAAGCCTATAAAATCAACCGTGGTAGGCACAACATCACTAAGATTACTCAAACATGCGTGACTGAGTCAAAACACAACTCTAGGTATATGCTTTTGATGAGGGCAACACATCACAACATGATAGAAACTTGCATATCCACACATTATATACACACAGACACACACACACGTTTGTAATTATATCTTAGTGAGGACACTCATAGACATAATGTATGGTCCTCACAATGTCGTAATTACAAGAACACACACACACACACGTCTCCTCTTGTAACGGGTGCAAACGTCACATACAATTGATTTGCCCTCCTTTGAAATTGCATTCAAAAATCAAGCAGTAACAGGATGACGATCTCTGTGTAGGTTAGAATGTATTAGGCTGCATACAGCAGTAGTAAACAATGACACCAGTGTGCAGAGGCCATTAGTCAGGCTGGTGTCAGATATCTGTTTATTCACACTTCATTCATCAGTGCAGACAACCACCGATGCATCAGCATCAAGGAGCCATCGCACTGCTTTCTCACACACAGGATTACACATCAATATGCATAACAGCACAACACATACGAATCATAATTTGAATAAAAAGTATATTCATAAAGTGCTTGGGTACTTCCCCATTTTAAGAGCTGAACTTAATTTATTTTTTATGTTCAATTTGATTGTGGAAGACTAGGCTGGAGGCCATATTGAAGTGACTGTGCCTTGGACAAATATGACTTTCATAGTAGTCAGATTTTATACTGCCTGACCCCCCCCCCCCCACCCCTAGCCTTGGGCTAATTTGTGTCCGTTGTGCCCCATGCACACTCTCAAACATCCTGGCCTATTGTACATGTTTTTAGTGGTAGGGGAAACCGGACAAATCCTACGTAGACATGGGAAGAACATGCAAACTCCACACAGAAAGGCCCCGTCCAGGTGGGAATCGAACCCGGATTCCCACCCTTTTTATCCGCTTAGAAATCATTTTTTGTAACTATACTTGGATCATGTAACTACTCACGTAACCGTATTTAAATATGGGAAACGTGGAAGAGCTTGGTCGCTTCTAACTTCCCCCCCCCGTTTGGCGGGGAGAGGCTAAATGCTAACAACATCTTTGGTCTTTTTGCGTGACTGAGCACACGTACCAAGACCAGACAGATATGCGTCAACTCGTCTAAGCTCAGGTAAGAACATAATTGTTAATGTGGAAAATCTGTGGCCTGTTCCTTTAAGATCCATGTACAGTATGTTCCCTGAGCCACTCTTTCACAATGTGAGCCCCACGAATCCTGGCATTGTCATCTTGAAATACGCCCGTGCCATCAGGGAAGAAATCCATTGATAAGTAGCTCCTTCAACAGGTGCAAGACAGCTGGTTCGATTTACTGGACCTGTATATGGTGCGATCTTGACACCAAAGTGAAAATGACTCACACCTAAAAAAGTCAATTGTGGAAGGATAGTGGCACGACGGGATGACAAATCTTGTTAATGAAACGACACTGCTATCGCCCCCCCCCATGCCTTTTCCAGATTTAAAAACCGAAAGAAAAATGTAACCCAATCTGTAAAGTGACCGCGTCCAACACAAAGCCTCAGCGAGAGAGAGAGAGGCCGCAGACTTGAGCGGGGCCCAGGTGCACCTTGGCGGAGGGGCGATTGGATTTCTAAAGGCTCGGATCAGCACAGCAACAGCAAACAGGCGCGCCACACTGTTTTTTTTTTTTTTTTCTTTTAAATGCGACTTTTTGGACCAAAGCAAATAAAAGGACATCAGGAGGAAGTCATAAACAGTTGGGTGTTGGCTGAGGCTTTGCGCGCTCGCTCTCTCATCAGACTCCGTGATAAACGGCCGGGCTCCACGCCTCATTTCGCATTAGGCTCGGCACATCGTCAGCGGGACAGATTAACGGGATGGGCTCGTGGCTCGCCCAATGTAAACACTGTATTAATCACGACGCGCTTCTTCCCCCTCTGCTGCGGCACTTCCTCACAGGATAGACCAACAGAGACAGGACCCAATAACCCGGTGCTGTTATTTCACGCCGGGTGCACAGGCCGATTGAAGGTGGGCGGGTGGTTGGGTTTGCACAGGGGTCTGGTTGCGGGCGGGGGAGGGTGCGGGTGGAGCGTGGGGTGTGTGGACTGAAACTAGGGCAGCCTCCGGACCTTAAGGTCAGTGTCAAGAGGAGTCACAAGAACAAGTACAAAGCAAACGTAACAGTACTTGTGAGTTTTCAGGGGTTGAAGGCGGCGGAGCGGAGCAGGGAAGTTGTGCACATTTCACCTCCACTTTTGTGCGCTTAGATGTCAAGCTCTTTGCTGCAGTCGGCAACGCGGCGTTCTACACTTGCGGTAACCCATTTATTTTCGTGTTGTACACTAAACTTGTTTTCACCGTGGGTTTACACAGTTAACGCGGCGATGTGTGTGTATGTGTGTGAGCTATGTGTGTGCGAGTGGGGTGAATATAAATAGTGTGCCCTAAATTAATCACAAATGTAAAAGTAGGAGACAAAATCAGTGCAGTCTGTCAAAGCTGTGCACGCCATGAAGTGCATTATACTTCAATTCACGTGGCGAACCGGGCGGTGTGGAGGGTATTGTGAGCGCCAAACAAGTTGCTTTACGTAACAAGGGCAAAACATGGCAATATAAGGTACAGCACTTTTCTTCCTCACTTTTAAGGACAGCGGACATATGCAGAGTGGCATAATATACAGGTCAGACCATCATTAAATTCACACATTGATGTAGATGATTTGGTGTAATGTCTTTAGTGGGAAAAAGCCAAAAGAAAGCCTCAGTATAGTTGGATACTGACAGCCCTGGATTCCACTCCTGAATCTCCAGGGATAAAAGGGAGGAGGCGGGACACTATACATGGAGGCCCTAAAAGTACGCACACTGTGTATTAGTTTTAACTAGATTGTGAAGTTCTGGTAAATGCATGTTGAAAAAGACTGTTTCAAATTTAAAGGGATATTTTGTGTTTGTTTTGGGCAGTACCAAATTCTAGGTCCTTTGAATATAGCCATTATAGTGGTTAATTAAGTGTTTTGATAAATAAGCAGCAGAAAAAAACATTTGATATTGAAAGCATCAATGTGGAATAACAATGAAAACAAATGTGATAGAAAGAATCAGTCATAGAATTGAAGAGAGAAAGGGCTCCAACAGTGACAGAGGCAACAAAACAGCATGGAAGATGCACAGTGAAGAGTCCCCAGTAAACCACATTAGAGGATGGTCCAGATGTCTCAGAGCAGATATATGCCATTGTATTAAATATGATTTTAAACAAATAAACATTGTTTCAATTGATATTTGTGACCAAGTCGAGCGAAGTCCACAACCGACTTCCTGTCTCCTCCACCCCACCCAGCAGCAGACACATGCAGTAAATGTACAATAATTAAGGCTTCCTCGTTGCATAAGGTGCTATGCTGAGGACGTAGGAGTATTGAGGTTGCGCTCATGGAAATGCTGGACGAAAAAAAGGCACCTCACAATAGAACATGTTGTGTCCCGGGTGTTTACACAATGAGTTATTATGCATCCAGAAGTGTGTGCGTGAACGAGAGGATAATGCCAGTAAATGTGTGTGTGCGGTGGGAAGTGATGCGTGTTCGGCTGTGAAATCCATGCAGTCCCCTCCAGAGCCTGCAGGAGAAGCAGTCATTCTGAAACACACACGCGGCGACGTGATGAGAGCACCACCACGGAGCGGCTGCTGGGGGACTTTTCTTTAAACACGCTCCACATTAATTAGTGGTGCAGGGTTTCCCACCTCTCATCTCCAAGGACCCGAGGCTACACCGACAGAACCCGTGCTCCCACTCCCTTCTGTCACCATTACTGAACAGGGAGAGGCTTCATCTGCTCACAACCCTGTATGGAAAGTATGAAATTTGAATTAATCAAATGAAGGGTTGTGGGTGAGCGCAGTCTCGTCAAGTTTAGGCACAAGCAAATAGCCACAGCCCTGACACGAACAAAACACTGGGGCTCTATGACAGACCAAAGGATGACGGCGGAGTGGTTAGTTTTCTTTCCAAATATAGGCACTATATCCAAACCAACCCCCTTGTAACACACGGTGGTAAAGGCAAGGCAAGGCAACTTTATTTATACCGCGCATTTCTTACACAAGGCAACTCAATGCGCCTTACAAAAGAAGATATGTGAAATATTACAATCAGGTTAAGTTAAGGAAAAGAACATAGAAACATCAAGACATGGGGAAATACACGCCCCCCATTGACCGGGGGGCGGGGCTGGATAAACGTGTTGAGGCAGATGCAGAACGACGTGGGCGTGGTTAGGGAGGGGGTATGTGTGTGCGGTTATTTACAGTCTGAAAGTCAGTGTTATGCAAAATATGACCCAGAGAGCTCAGTCCTTATCAGGTTTAGCTCCGTGGCTTGGCCTTGAAGGGAAGTGTTGACGGCGTAGGACAGATAAAGTCCAGCTGCTTCAAACATCCTCTCAGGAGGAAGAGAATTATTCCAGTAACAGTTCATACATTTATAATGAATTAGCTTTTTTCTTGGTCTCAGCTTTAGTTCAGCTCCAGAGCAGGTAGTTCCCTTCACAGTTCATCCCTTTTCCTCCCAAAATAAAGTCCAACTATTGTCCGTCTCCACAGCGAGCTGCCAGGTCGTACATAACAGTTCATCGTTGAGCGTTACTTGTGTAATTCCATCACTCGGTCACTCTCTGCTCCAAAGTGCTCGGTAATTTTAATGGACAGCAGCGTCAAATTTCCGATAATCCAGGTCAGTCCATCCAATAAGCAGGAACCCTGTTATCAAGAGTCCAAATAAGTAAATATCGTTGATGCCTCCGACCGACAGGACCGCGAGGCAAACGACATCCATCGCAAACCGAGCTGTGAAAATCCAGTCAGGGAAGACGACCTCCTCCGTGGCCTCACTTTGTGGAAAAAACGTATCAATTGCGCTGATATTCCAGGAGAGAGGAGAAGACACGTCCGCACTCGACAGAGACAGGAAGACGGAGGTACGATAGCGAAAGTAGCAACAACTTGTAGATAAGATACTTATTTATTTAGTATGTAAAAAACATTTGCCAGCATTACCACTCATTACAAGAAAAGCGCAGCGGTCCGCATAGGCTACACACGGCCGAGTCCAGGACACAAGTCTGACAGAAGTACAAGATGGAGGCGTGACCTATTAATCATGGCAAATTAAAGATACACTACCTTGTGGCATTATTACCCTTATTCCGCCCCTCCCACTTTTTCCTCTTTTTGCCACGGACTGGGACTTCGATTGTATTGACACTTCTGGTAGAGCGCGAAGCCTGTTCATTAAGCGGAGAGCGTGGGTAAATGTTTGCCGCTAAAATCTGATGTTTAGTAGATTGATTTGTGTAAAATGTCCAATGTTTATTTGCACCAACAAGTCAACACTGCACCGCGCGGCCTGAAAACGGCTTTGTGTCCGTGTAGTAACTGATTTTATCTTGACTTCTCCAGTCCTATGTAAACGAATAGGAGTGAAGGGGCGTGCACAATTCACGGCGGCGCAAACTTACGGAATAAGGTGAATACCATATTTTAAAAACAGTGAAAAGTGACGGTTTGACCATGGCTTTTTATCCAGGTACTTCAGCACTGACAGCAGCCTATACATGTCGCCTGCATGACTGTGTCTATTATTGCCGGTTGCGAAACAAGCCATGCCAGGTGCTAATTGGTGAAGATGCAAACACAATATTTGTCTTTGGTGAAACCACCTTGGTGGACAATAAAGTAACTTGTAACTCGTATATAAATGCCATATCTCATTTGAAATGGAGGCCTGCTCAAGCACTGATCTGGTTATGATTGGAGACATAATATTGGAGGTGAAAGTAAGTTTTAGTTTGACCACAAACTGGTTTTAGATGTACATGCAAATGATTTTATAATTGCACATGCATAAACATTATCAGCAAATTCAACATTTGATTTGAAATATTGACTCTTTTTATCAAGGGACACAGCAATCTGTTGTTTGCGCTGCCGACGTTTAGTAATATTAGCAGCGATGCTTTCAAAAGTTGCTGTTTAATCACATAAATTACTTTCATATATTCAAACTGATGTGTAATGAACCAAACATATAGGTACATGAAGACACCCTTTTGTGAGATTTTAAACAGCACAAATGAAAACCATATTGTAATGCATTAGATTTTCAATAGTGGTGAGAAAGACGATTGTTGCCATAGCGATGTTGGTTTTTATGTGAACTGTGAAATCTCAATGTTATACGGTTCAATTGAGAAGGAAAAACAATCTTTTGTGT
Source organism: Proterorhinus semilunaris (assembly GCA_021464625.1). Lineage (NCBI taxonomy): Eukaryota > Metazoa > Chordata > Actinopteri > Gobiiformes > Gobiidae > Proterorhinus > Proterorhinus semilunaris. The sequence goes on from CM038344.1 coordinate 14,688,600, forward strand.
CTCCTTGTTGAATGTGTTCTTGGCCCTTTTTATATAAACGCAATGCAATGCTGACAGGAAGAAAATACTAACAGAAGCATCATAGTGTCTCACCACAGACGCAAACAAACTGTTCAACCCTGATGAACTTTCAAGGGAACGGCACCAATAGAAGTCATAATTACAATGCATGAATAGATAGACACAGTCAGACATGGACACAGAAGAATGTGTCTTGTCCAAGGACATAACTTCATTGTGAACCCATCCACATTTAGCGAGCTACTGCCATTAGCAAACCCACTATAACCTGAAATCGCCCTGCACTGCTTCCTGCACACACTGGGATTAGACGCACTGGTCCAGCCTTTTCAGCTCCTGAACCGATACTTGGAGTTTGATTATCTGCCAGTCCCAGATACCAGGAGACTCTATAAAACTAAACAGGTTGATACATTGATATTCAGAATGTATGCCCAATGTATTTGCTGAATCTCTAACAAGGATCCAAAGACATTTCATGTTAAACAGCTATGCCTATGGTTACAAAACAATCCAGGCAGCTTCACCAGATCAGATCATTCAGAGAAGGAACAGGCCTGTCGCTGCAGGGCAACAACAAATGCCTGCTTATGGTCGCTGTGCATTGGCATTGAATGGCATTTAGAGAATCTTAATTTGTGCTGCTTGGAAAGAGTTGAGCTTTGCACTGTAATGCCGCTATCTGCCACATCTGAGTCACTGTCTGAGCAAAGGTCACCGGTATAATGAGGTCTGCTTATTCCAGCTTGACCCTGGCACGGGTCCCCTGCTCCTGCCCTGTCACTCCGGCGTCACTGAGGGGGCATGTGCAGAGGAGGAGGTGCGCTTCTGGTAAGGTACATCAGCGTTGAGATATTTCATCTGAGTAGGCCGGTAACCTAATTAGCCTGGCTACGCTGCCATACATATCTGCAATCTAATACATAATTAGCATCCAGCGCTAGTATTGCTGGGCATAGGGAGTGACAGAACGGGAACAGGCACTGGGGATGAGTGAGGGAGCGAGGCCTGGAGCTATTCCTCTGCTTCTTCACCATCGCTCCTCTGTTCTCTCTTCTTATAATCTATAACCGCCTGGATTCAGTGCAGATCCCAGAGCAGAGCGCAGGACAGGGAGGCTGCTCAGCTCTTTCATGTTCCTCTGGGTGTGTGTGAGACAAACGCGAGGCAAAAGTTCCAAGAAACAAAAGGCGATAGGGAACAGCAGTGGAGCATGTATCTGTGTGTTAGAAACCTCACAGGCAGCAAAGACTTCTGGGTTAGAGAACTGCCTATTTACAGCTAGTGCAGGGGATGTGTGAAGTTATTTCAAGACAATAGAGGAAATGTGTAGTTATTAAAGTCAATACAACACTCCACTAAGTTTACCCAGACTAAACTTAGGCTCTTGACGTGTGAATGTGTAATTTTAATAATTTAAATTGTTATACAAAAATTAGTTTGAACAGTGTTATGTTCTCATGAGCTTCATGAGTACAGTGGGTTGTGGGTGGCACAGCTGGTTCAGAACATGCCTGCAAAGTATATTAGAAAGAGGAAAAAATTATAATATGCAGAGAAACAAACATTACACGGAGTCAAAATTCACTGGCTCTGAATTGTTTTCTTTTTTTTCTTATGGTAAGGTCTATGACAGAGTCCTCACAAATCCAGATAAAGACCGTAGTGCTGACACTCAATAAGGCATGAACAAATAAATTCAATTCACATTGATACAGCCAGATGAGAGAATGCAATTTCTGCCTCGCAAAGGCTGCAGCACCCCGCTTTTGCCATGATTTATTTTTGAAATCTACCACAATTACTGACTCAATTGGAAAGGCTAGAAAGGCATCTGGCAGATGAACCTCGCACAGCCTAATAATAGCGGTGCAGTGTGGGAACGGACTCTTCGGGCTCATTTCTATTCATTTCCAGGAGATGGGAGTCTTATCATCTCAATTATCACCGCATTCTGCGCAGGGACACACAACCGAAAATATGGCTGTCTCGGGAGGCCTGCTTATTCACTTTACTGGGCACTGTCGACAGGCAAATCTGCACCACCCTCACTCAAGGTTCGTCACTCATTTTGTACGTTTTAAATAGTTTTTCATGAAGCTATCCATATACAGTGCCTTGCGAAAGTATTCGGCCCCCTTGAACTTTTCGACCTTTTGCCACATTTCAGGCTTCAAACATAAAGATATAAAACTGTAATTTGTTTGTGAAGAACCAACAACAAGTGGGACACAATCATGAAGTGAAACTAAATTTATTGGATATTGCAAACATTTTTAACAAATAAAAAACTGAAAAATTGGGCGTGCAAAATTATTCAGCCCCCTTAAGTTAATACTTTGTAGCGCCACCTTTTGCTGCAATTACTGCTGTAAGTCCCTTGGGGTATGTCTCTATCAGTTTTGCACATTGAGAGACTGAAATATTTGCCCATTCCTCCTTGAAGTTGGATGGACAGCGTTTGTGAACAGCAGTTTTCAGTTCTTTCCACAGATTCTCGATTGGATTCAGGTCTGGACTTTGACTTTTGACTCTGACTTGAAAGTTTAGAGGGACGGCCGGGTCTTTGTAGATTGGCAGTGGTCTGATACTCCTTCCATTTCAATATTATCGCTTGCACAGTGCTCCTTGGGATGTTTAAAGCTTGGGAAATCTTTTTGTATCCAAATCCGGCTTTAAACTTCTCCACAACAGTATCTCGGATCTGCCTGGTGTGTTCCTTGTTCTTCATGATGCTCTCTGCGCTTTAAACTGACCTCTGAGACTATCACAGAGCAGGTGCATTTATACGGAGACTTGTTTACACACAGGTGGATTCCATTTATCATCATTAGTCATTTAGGTCAACATTGGATCATTCAGAGATCCTCACTGAACTTCTGGAGAGAGTTTGCTGCACTGAAAGTAAAGGGGCTGAATAATTTTGCACGCCCAATTTTTCAGTTGTTTATTTGTTAGACATTTTTGAAATATCCAATAAATTTAGTTTCACTTCATGAGTGTGTCCCACTTAGTTGTTGGTTCTTCACAAAACAATTACAGTTTTATATCTTTATGTTTGAAGCCTGAAATGTGGCAAAAGGTCGAAACGTTCAAGGGGGCCGAATACTTTCGCAAGGCACTGTATAAACTACAGATTGGGAGCCACTTGTCAAGAACATATACTTACTGGAACATAATCCTTTATCTTTTTAGAAATAATAGTCAAACTCTAATACTTCAATGATGAACAAAATCCTGTGTAACCTAGAACGGTCATGGGCTGGTGTGGAACATAAAAAGCTGAAGTTTCGCAAACTGTGTTCATCATATCCCTTTCCGCTCCGGTGTCCGGGGCAGAGGCTCATACGTATTCATGACGCCGAGAGGTTTCAGAAGGCTGCAGGTTTACATCAGTGTGTCAGGGAGCAGAGAGCAGAGACAGAGCGGGCTGAATGAAGGCGCTGTGAGACTAAATGACTCCCGCAACTCTCCTCGTGGCTCACAGTCATGGATCTAGCCCTGTGCACAACTTTACCTGCAGCGGAGGTGAAGGGGACTTGTACTCACAGATGAGGAAAAACAGCGTCAGTCTGCACCTTAACCTTCGATGTAGCCGTTTCTAAAGTAGATATTTGTTGCCATTTGGGACAGACATAGGGAACTTTCAGTAAATTGCACATTTGTGACCATTGCGACTTCCTTGATCAAAACGCTGTTTGCCCATTAGTTTACAGCACAGTAATAACATTTTACAGCCATGCTTCCACATTACCACGGTACCAGGTAATTTACAGTCTTAAGTGCTACTCAAAAGCTTTTAGAGAGTCACTATGAATAAAATGATGCCACCAGAGTTGAAAAGTGTTAGCCCTCTTCATTGTCTTGTTCATTTCAAGTTTGTAAATGACCCTTCTTCTGCTCAACTGGCTCGATCCCTCTCACTTTTGCTTCTGGAGCGCCGTGTTTGTCTGCTTTTTGTGATGTGAAAGCCAATGGAGCGGGAGCTTTGTGGGTCATGGAAAAGGCCGTGTGATCAGAGGCTCTGGCGTGGAGTGTGCACTGGCCCCGGGCCCCTGTCCTCTTGAATGCACATCGTCGTCAGGCTGTGGGCTTTGGATTGTCCCACTTCAGGGAGATCTGACATTATAACAGCTATCACTGCCACAGGCACCCCATTGTTTCTGCTGGAAGTCCAACACAAATGCTTTGGTGGAAACGGTGCAGTGTCATTGAGGCATATAAATGAGCATTGGTGTAGTTTTAGTAATTTGCATAGCAATAGATCAAACATGTTCCCTATTTATCTGCCAGAGGTCATATGGAGTGGACGCAAGAATCATAGTGTACAGTATGTATAGTATATTTTGTAGCTCTTTTAACCTGTTACCCCCAACCCCAGTTAAAACCGGTTTCTTCCTTTGTCAAGTAAGTTTACTTTTTATGAATCAAACTCATTTCTTAAATCACAGCCAACAGCAACATCATAGCACCTCCCACTATTCAATCATCACTGGTACTTCTCGATAATATTTCCTTGCATAGCAGGAATTACAAAAGGCAACTTGCAGTGCACAGCAGACTGGCCCAGTGTCAGTGTTGTCAAACGGCATTATCACTCTCTCTCAGCTGTGACAGGCCATCAGCTGGAGACACACTTTTGGGATGGATGGCTAACAGGGTAATCCATATTCAGACGTGTTTGTCTTTGTCACAGATTATCGTCCATGGGAGTCAACTCAACCCGATCAGAGGCAGTGGGAAAGTCAGGCCAAGGTCGAAACTTAGAACAATGAATGACGTTAACTAAATTGTATCAATAAATGACTAAACATCTTCATCAGTACCATCTTATTGTCATGATTTTGACCCAACATTTCTTGAAGGAAAGATCCACATTAGCAATTGTTTTTTGTTGCAGAGCGATGGTCTATTCCGTCACATACAAGTAGGCAATGACACCAGTGGTTTGGCTAAAAGTTTTCCAGTTATGCTTAGGTTGTCAACTTGCTTGTGTTTTTATAAATATATATAGCATGGTGTTTTACTCACCACTAGGAGTGTGACAATATATCGATTTTTCAATATATCGTGATATTTTGCCGGACGATACAATATTCCAATAACGATACTTTTGATGCATATTAATGAGCGACATCATGCAGAAGGCAGTATGAGGCAGCAGTGCTCCACTGTTTTCACAGTTAATCGAGGCCAACAATGATCAAGAATTCAGTCAGGACAGCAGGGGGCAGCACTACAGTTCTAAGCCCTTGGACAAAACACTGTCACACAAATAAATTACTTTTAATTATTACTTTTTTATATTTGTAAATGAGATTAATTTGGGGTTAATATATTCATTTTTAAATAGGACTGTGGTTTCTTGTTTATTTAAATGCAAATGAAGTCACTGACAGATCTATAGACCCATTTTCAGTGTGTAAGTCAGGGATCATTTATAGACACAGAAAAAAGGGGCACAAAGCACATGAAAAGAAATGTAAATGATGAATAATATGTAGTTTGTTAAAATAAAGGTTAAAAGTAGCATGTTTTTTTTGTGATGTATCGTGGGCTATTTTTGTGCAACATATCGATTATCACAGTATTGGCGTATCTTGAGATCATCGTTATCGTAAGCCATGTATCGTGTATTGTATCGAATCGTGAGGTACCCAGAGGTTCCCACATAACAGCTCATGTAACCATCACACAGACTTCAAAATTGTGAATCTAATAAATAAATAAAAAGTGACTGAATTCCACTTTAGCCTGGAGTGTTGAGGTATCACTGCGGTAGAGGAGACATTAGAGAACTGCAAAGACAAGCGGCAGATGAATATATTATACGCACTTTTCCAGTTGCTCACATATCTGGGGGAAAGTGTCTGGCACCTGTAGAAGTTAAGCTCTTTAATAAATGCGAGGCTGCACCCTGGAGTGAGGGCCATCCATTTCAATGCGTCACAATAATCCAGGCGTTTGACTACGCTGCGCCACACGCTGCCTGCAGACTTCAGATTAGCAAGGTGCTACTGTATTGCTAGGGCTGGGAAAATTCCAGCGACTTGGATTGAAGCCCAGGGCTGAATGTATGACTGCAGCAGGTAGCCTTGGCGTGCAGAGGGTGAGCAGATGCCACAGCGACAATTAGCACGGAATAAACAACATCACAGAGCTAATAATCAGCACGGCAGTATGCACCGAATAGGTGCCTTCCACTTACACCTACTGTGCATTTTATCGCAGTTCGCCATGACAACACCAAACAGTTCAAACTATTCCAATCTTGCAGAGCTCACTTGGTCTGCTGAGCTGATGAATGAGCAGGAGTCATATATTTATAACTTCAACCTACACTGGCCCATCAAAGGAATTCTTCTGCCTTTTACATTACACAAAGATGAGTACAACAAAAAGAAACGACGCTCCAGAGACTTGTCAGTTATTTTATATGTCTACACGTTTGTTCGGATCCATCCATCCATTTTCTTCCACTTGTCCGTTGCCGGGTTGTGGGGGCAGCCGTTGATGCTGCCCAAATCACATCGCACCAGCCACTTACGGCTCCTCCTGGAGGTGGTGGGTCCACAGAAGGACGGCCTCATGGTTCTAACCGGGCCTGTAGTTGGTCTCTCATAAGGGGAGACTTATTCGGATGACACTGGGAATAGTCGTCGCAAATTGGCATCGGTTAGAGCTGGGACACTGCAGCCTCTTATTATGCATGATGCTCGTATCACAGCAAAACATATCAAACAACGGAAAGAATCATCACAAAACAAAATATACATCCTCAGCACCTAAATGGTAACATCTAAACTATAACTTGAGATAAATGTGTTGAAACTGTTATTATACTGATTTTTGTAACAGGGGCTCGTTCACTGAATTTTCATTATTCTGTTAAACCTGCATATGTCATCTTCACATAATTGTTATTGTTTGTTGAACCAGGACTTAAGCTTTTTAACAAATAACTAAAGCACATTTTAACCCCTTGACCCCCACCCTCACCGAGCACATTTGTTCCAGTTCGACATTACCCAAAATCTAAGCTTCTTGACTGGAGCTTACAGCCTACAGGCCAGTGTAACATCTCATTTTAGAGCTAAGACCCACAAGACCCACGTTTTTGTTGCGTTTTCATTACCTTTATGTTACATTACACTAAAAAATGAAAATGCATTTAATGAAAAAAAAAGCAAAGAATACGTGACAACCGTGCAGCGAAAACGCAACGGAAATGACTAACACTTGACAACAACAAAATAGGAAGAAGCTTCGTTTTGTAGGCCTTAGCTTTCAAATGAGGCATTATAGGTTGTAGGTTCCCTTCTAGATTTGGGTAAAGCCGAACTGGAGAAAAAGAGCTTGGTTTAAGTGGGGGTTAGGAGGTTAAAACGTGTATTTTAAAAGACCTTCTAGCAACGGACATTGCAAATTAGCCTTGGCTAAATGTGCGACTTGTTAATTGCTCACACTTGTCCCAGACAAGTAAATAAAAAAAAGAAACAATAAGTTGTTACTGACTCATTGTTGCAATTAGCTTTGCTTGTGAGTAAATCACAAAAGGACATTTAGTCGATTAAATATTTCTTGTCCAAGGTTTACCCTGGACTGTGGTTGCCAACTCACTCACAGGCAACACATTCTCAAATTCTTCTGTTGGCCATGGATGTCCTTGTTTGGAGGAAAGAATTAAACACGTTCCTATTACTCTTTGAACATCACTGGATTTTAAACAATACCTTAGCCGTGTGTTGAGGCACAGCCAGGCTTACATATTACAGGTAGGTATTAAGAAGCGCTGAATCCCTGAATAAAGCAGCAGCCAAAGCCACGCGGTTCAGGAACCCCATTTGGAGAACAAACTGTGTGCTCTGTGTTGGAAAGTGCCACTGGAGGCGAGCCGGATGAGGAAATCCATCTTTAACAGGCCACTTTGACCTGCTCCCGGCGCCTTGCTCACCTACTGCCCGCGCTGGACTGGACTATAAGACAGAGGAGAATATCAAGTGTTGCGGAAAATGTGCCGTTACTGTAAGATGTTAAAAATAATCTCAATCTAGAAGCTGGGAAAGTGTTGGAATTGTGTGTGTTATAAGAGCTGTGGAACAACTCTGCCAGGTACAAGGTTACTACAGGTATTTGGGCAATAACACACTAGTGTCCAATTGAATGCAAATATTTATATTTGTATTCTACTTAGGTTTATCATCATGGAACGTACCCCTTTTCCCAAATGTGTTTTGACAACACAATCCCAAGCTCTGTAAACTCCAGCAATGTGGCAAAACAATTCAGCAATAGATATATCGGGAACCCTTATCTAAAATATGTACAATGGCCACCATTTGCAAAGCTTGAAATAATGTAAACTAGATTATTATATGTAGATTTGTTTCTCCATTGAGCCACAACAAGAGCTAATAAATATACAGTTCTTCATCCAAGCCAAGTGGCGCACAATACAACACAACACAACAAGAACAAAAGCAGCATTCTTTGTTTAATTAAATCATTAGAGCTTAAAACATGCATATTATACCAAGTAGCTCATATAAAATAGTAAAAAAAAAAGTACTCAAAAGCACACATGGGCGCTCATCTGACTCCAAACAATTGTGTATTTGCTATATCCAGGATACAGTAGCCAAGTGGATAATGCACGACGAGGCGTCCATAGGGACACCTCGGAGTGCATTATCACGCTTATACCATGGTCCCACGAACTGAAACTGATCATTGCTGCTTTTTTTAAGTCCCGTGCAGGAGTTATTTCACTTTTTAAGCTGTTTTACCGGAAGCTAGTTCCAGCTCGATTGTTTATCGTTACTATGGAAACAGCTGCAGTGGAGTGATATAGAGCGTGATTTAACTGTTGCCGGACTAGGTACAGTATATCACTTTTTAAAGGACACCCTCCAGCCAAACAGACTCGAGTATTCACCCAGATCATGGTATAATAACAGAAGAAGAGCATCAATTTAATACACAATTTAATAGCTCTATCATTGTGGCATGGCTTTAATTTATGATAACTTAAAAAAAAAAGAAAAACACTTCTGAAGTAACTTTTTATCCTCCGTGACTACACTAAAATAATGATTGATTGTTGGCAGTCTTTCCCACTCATTACCCTGAACGTTATCATGATTATTATGATATTTTTCATAATTATGCCCCCCCCTCCATAGAGACTGTATCCTTGTGTTTCCGGGCAGTGCTATGCATCTCCGCTGCTGCTGGAACTGAGAATACGCTTGGAGACATTGGAAGTAATCAAGAGGAAGACTCAGTGCTGAAACGCTAAAACGCTTCCAGCACAAACATGAGATGAGCTGCATCGGCACAAATCTCCAGCAGACACTTGGACTAATTTAGATTTACAGCAGTGCATTATAAAGCCCGCTCCGTCCAAATGGGAACATTGTTACAGTAAATGTTTATGTGGGTCTTAAAGTGTTCTGTTAAGACCACTCACAATCAATAAAATCTATATAGAGAGCCTTGTAAAAGACAAATGCTGGCACATAATGGTTTGGCAAAAACCAACAGACTTAATATGCATAATTGACCCGCTGCTGAAATTAGACAGCGCTGTGTCACAGGCAGTTTTCTGGAGATCGCCGTCAAGGACTTTTCTAAAGCATAAGTATTTATTTTACAGGCTCTCGTTTGACCTCAAATCAGAATCAATCGAAGCTTAATACACAATCACGGTTATGTAGTGTAGGAAATTTGGAATGAGTGCTTTCCATTTGCCATTTCCCTGTGCTGTGCTGGTGCTGGTCACTTGTTGTGAGCTGCAGTATTTCATTCTGCCGCCGTGCTGTGACCTTAAAAAAAAAATCTCAAGCCAACACATTTTTGGAGATTATCAAAGACCACTGAGTTTCTGACAAACATAATACTGAAAGAGCACTCAAACACCTGTTGATTAAAGTGTTATGACGGAGAAGCTCCAGGTGTGCGTTAGTGCGAACACTGTTAATGGCTGGAGTGGTTCATCTAAGGTAATGTTTTGAGGCCTGACCTTTCCATCTGGCTGCAGTGATAAAGACGTGTGTTTGTCAGACTATCCACAGACTGCAGTGGAATCCTACAAAGACAGTGTTTATTTACAGCAGGAGAGCTCTGTTCTTAATAGATGTTATTTTGCCAGAGCATTTGGCAGCTTCATGTTCTCGTGTTTGCCCCGGAGACAGGGATCGTGCTGTTCCAGTCCAATGTCTCAGCTCAAAGTGGAGCTGGAGCTTTTTCAGTCTTGAAGGCTAAACCCAGTGCAGCCCTGCGGGCGCTGCATCAAAGAGGCAGCACTATCAAAGCTGTGTAAGTGAGCAGCTGCAGCCATTTAGCACACCCTTCTTTCCCACAGTCTGCAGTGGCACAGGTAACGCCTCCAGGCCTGGGGACAGGCTCCCAGGGGCCATTGATGTCAGCTCATTAAGTAAACCACCTCTCTTAGTACTGTTGATAGCTAATGAAGATGCTATGCACATTTCATATTTTAGGGAGCCAATATTATCACAAAACAACAGAAAAAGTCAGCATTTCTCTGAACTGTTGCATAAGGCTGGTGGAAACCCACTGGATCAAAGGCTGCTCCTGTTGTATATTTCTGGGAAAGGTCTTGTAAGGGTCAGGACATCTCCATCTGTTTATTTGTCACACACACTACATGCACAGATGCAAGATGATGTATACCCTGAAAAACAAACATTACCATGTTGTTCATGCTGTTATGCAAGGGAGTGCTCACAAAATGAATTCCGTTGTGATTGATTTTGCTATGACAATAAAGACATATCCTACCCTATAAAACTCACCTTTATTGTTGCTTTTAAATGTGGGGTTTTAGTCGCATCCTTACTAAAATGTGCTTACAGAAGTTGCAAAGTGAGCAACAGTAAGGACCATCGTGAGGGGAGAGTAGAGTGGACTTGTGTGATGCAAATGGCCTCTCAGCGGCCTCCCCACCGTCTCCAGTTTCTATTTACAGTCAGTGCATTCCTCATTCAGTCCTCACTTGGAGCTATGAATATTGCAAGAGCCAGCGTTTACTGTAATACCAAAGACATCTCTTTTGGTTCGATATAGACAGGATCACAATAAGGCTTTAATGGGGCGGACGGAAAGGAGAGCAAACTGTTAGCGTTCCCGACATGACCCCTGTCACACGTATCATATGCTTGGGAAGATGGGAGGATAGAGAGCCAGCAGCACAACAGAAACGAAATAAATGGGCAATTCCACAACAGCAGCCCTCCTGAGGCGTTTGTGGGAGTCAGTCCACTGTACACCAAGACACTTTATCATCTCAATAGTGTTACCCTGCTCTATTCAGTCATCACAGTCTGGGGAAAATGATCATGTAATGCATGTATATCGTGGATAATTTTTTTCTACAATAAGCAAATTACATTTACGACGGTGGTGTTAAAAAAGTAAAAAATAAAATAAGAAAAAGGTGTGTGTGTGTGTGTGTGTGTTACAGAAACCACATTGTGAGTCTGAGTTTTCATACTTGAATACGCATGGGGAGTTTTTTTGTTTCTGTGGTCACTACAGCACATGATCTGTCCTAACAAGCCGTGACCAGCAAGTTTGGCTTTCTACATTTACCTTCTCTGTGCACGGGGATAGCACAGGTCTTTTCTAAATTACGTGGGATTGGATAGCAAACCCTTAGAAAATAGTAAAGTTCTGGATTTTTTATACGAAAAAGAAAAGAAAAAAAAGCCATTGTCAATGTCCAGTTCATTCTGTTGTGTGAGTGGGCAACTATTCTTTTCGGTTGTATTGTCTTGACCAAGGCGTTTGAATACATACAGGAGTATTGTGTTTAATATAGTAAATTCACTTAGCCTCACATTCTCCTTTCTACAATAACTTTTTTTTATTTGCACCCGAATAGCTGCCAGTGCAGTAGACTGTGAGTTTAGATGGGTGTGTTTTGATGTTATTCAAGAGCTCACTGACAAATTGAGATGATACACTGGTGAGAGAACTCACACAAAGGGGGATATTGTAACAAAACAAAGGCAGTATCTTCCGTTTGCAGAGGCAGTGCTAACACATTCTGTCACACGGTGAGTTTTTGGCTCAAAGAGTTGGCAGCTACATATCTTTCTTTTTTTGTGTTATATTGTCTTGTTTTGAAGCTGAAGTGTTAATTTGTGTGCCAATTTAACACTTTAATAATATGGGGGGGGGGGGGGATATTTATGGATTCATAGAATGAAGAGGAATCAAAGAAACCATTAATGTCTCCAATTGGATCATATGATAATTATAAAGCCTGGAAGATTTGTTTGTGATGTGTAGTCAACCTCACCGAGGATAAATCTACCTTTTTCGGCAGATTTTGATGCGAAAGGACAACAGTGTCAGTAGAAAATTCATAATACCCTTTGTGTCATAATCTGATGTGAGGCTTCCTGAATAAAAACCTCACATACACTTGAATTAGTTTTGGTCAATGCAGTACATTATTCCCACTAATAGAGATCTTAATAAACATATTTTAAAACAAATGAACTCTAGTGATAGTCTCAAAATGAGGCAGCGATGGCAGCGACGTTTTTTACATGCTTTGGTAAAAGGAGAAGTGTGTTGAATGACTCTCCAGCACGGCGTAACAGCTATGATCAAGGTGATCCGCTGCAGAGCTGAAGGGACTCTCTGTGGGCAAACTCAAAGTTAAAAAAAGGCTGAGGTGTATCTGGGAAATGCATGATGTGGGGATTGGGGATTTGAATCAAACTTTCCCTGTTTCTATCACAGCACACAAGCTAGAGGCGCTTGCTAAAAGTCCCGAATTCGTTTAACTTTGGCGCACCCAGGGACTTAAAGCGGGTGGAGTCGGTCCTGTCCTGGGACGCGGGCCCATAAAACTGTGGCCATACTCCTCTGAGTTTCCAAATCACGAGCGGCACATGTTCAAATGTTTTGTTAGACCAGGGAAAGTCTTATTGAATAAAGTTGAAAGGAAAAGGCCTCTTGATGATATTTTGGGATTGACACCAGCTAAAATATAACCCAAAAGGAAACATGAAGTTCAGGGGTGGAGGTGGTGCTGAGGATCTGTATGTTTTACTGAAAACGTAATGTATTTCTTTTCCTCGACTACAATTACAGGATAAACACAATATAATACGTTTAACTCCACAACATGTAGGTTCCAAAGTAAAAGAAAAAGAAAAGAAAAAAAGGATAAACTTTGCAGCATATTAAAAACCCCTATGATGAACCCTCCAGAGTGAGCAGTTATACCGTCAGTACTATGAGAAAGAATATTGTCCCCATCGTGTTGCCGTCATGAATTGGGGCACAATTTTCATGTCTGGAGGTTGCCAAGTTATTATTCATAACTCTCACTAAAACCCGGCTTCTATTTCCTACAGCTTATGCTTCAGTACTTTTTAAATAATTTGAAACGTTTACTCTCACCAGTAGTACCTATACTTTTACTCAAGTTATGAATTAGACCACTGGTAAAGTTTAGCGTCTTGGATAAATAATTGGATGAGTTGAATAGTGTGCGTGTGTCATTGGATCTGTTTAAGTAAAGCAATTGTGCACTTTGTCCAAATGGAAATAGAACCCTCCTGGAGCCACAATCTTTTAGTTTTCATTCTGTTGGGGAGCTCTATTTTGTGGTACATTTTATGTATTTTTTTTTTTTTTTTAAAGTTAACTCAGGAAGTTAACCAACTTTGTGATTCTTCTTTCTTTGTTTGAGAAAATGTAAAATGTAAAGTAGGAACAACTGGGTCCCTAGAGTACTGACTGATTAATTCCTGACTTCTGAATCATGTCGAGATTGAAATCTTTATTTTTTTTATTTGACCTTTATTTAACCAGGAAAGTCCCACTGTGATTAAGAATGTATTTTTCAGAGGGCTCCTGCCCCCATAGGGGAACCTATTGTGCATGTTTCTTGTGGTAGGGGAAACCGGAGTACCCGGAGGAAACCATGCAGACACGGGGAAAACATACAAACTCCACACAGAAAGGCCTCATCCACGTGGGGATTGAACCCGGGACCTTCTTGCTGCGAAGCACGAGCGCTAACCGCTGTGCTACCGTGCCGTAATCTCGAACACGGGAGAAATACTGCAAGTTGGGACAAAAACATAAAATATTTCCCAGCATTTCAAACCCTTTTAAACACCACAGCAGCTGTAGCAAAATCAGTATTAAACCCTCACAGTGACAAACACAAGCTATTTTAGTCCTACTGGCATCTAAAGGCCTTCTCAGTCTGTGTTACTTTGAAGGGCTGTGTTGCACCTGAAGCACAATGATATTCATAAACAAAAGGACGTATACGCTGCTTGATTAGAACTCCCAATTACAGCTGTTGGGCTCAATTCTACCAGAGGTCTGACTTTACTCTAAAGGCGACATGGAAGCACAGCAAAGTCATTCTTTCCTCACAACTGAGAACTGGCACTTTGCCTCTAGCAGTGGAGGTGGGCAGGTTCAAAGGTCTTCCTGAGGAGGAGAGGTTTTGTACTTTGTGTGATTTAAAAGTGGTGGAAGATGAGTTTCATTTTGTTTTATATTGTCCGCTTTACTCTGATTTGGGTGACATTTTGTTCCGACAGGTGCAACATGACAACCCTGATGTGTTCTGGTTTCCGCATGATAACATTTTGAGGCAGCTTTTAACGTTTTTGCTTTAGGCCACTATATCTCCAAAGCTTGGGACCGAAGACAAATTAATTTGTATCCTCCTGTGTGATGTGGATGTTGTTCTGTTATGAATGACTGTACAGTTTCTGTGAATTTATTTTGAGAGTCATCTGAATTCAGTTTTGAAATGTATGATGTGTTTAGCAGGAGCAGGGCCTCCTCAGTGAGTGTATTTATACGCTGTTGTGGACATTAGCATTAGCAACATTAGCAAGTGTGCTGCAATTATTATGAAACCAAGTTTTTATTTATTTATTTATTATTTTGTATTATGTTTTATTTATTTGAGTGATATTTACATTAACATTATTGCAGTGCAGAAAATAAATAAAGTAACAAAAACTCAAAAGGAGAAGGCCGAAGCAAGAAAGCTAATAAGTGCCTACCCCCATATTTAAAATTAATTTATATTCCGGATACAGTAATACAACATCTAAACATTTCATACAATATAACACTTTACATTACAAATTCCTGAATTACACAATTACAATTGCCCGCATTAACTTTACATATAGCAGCAGCATTGTTAAAGAAAAGCATTTCATGTTTTACAAGAAGAAAATCACAGGATGTTTACAAGACTTCCAAAGTAAGAAGACATAACACGAAGATAGAAATGTATGCAGTTTACCAATATATTAGAAATGCGAAGTTTGCCGTATTTTTGAGGTACCCGAACCGACCGAATCCACGGGCCCCACGGGTTGACCGCGGGTGTCGGGTCACTACAATATATATATTAAAAAAAACATTTGTATTTACAATTTGTACTTTTGTTCTTTTTTCCTCTTTCCCATTCACATAATAACCACATTCAATCATTACTTATAAACACCAGTCACCATTCTATTGATTGACTATTGATTTAGTTTATAATATGTATTACATATTCAGCAAGACCCATTATTATTGTCATTCCCTTTTCCACTGTAAAATTATGGTTGTGATTGTTTTATTATCTTTGTTAATTGCCTTGTTTAGTGAGGTGCCTTAAAAAGCCAGGGTATAACGTGGCCAGTTGGCTGGTGCATTAAAAAGACAAGATTTATGAACCCGTTGAAAAGGGGACGGGGCCTCCACCAGGTCCATCTCCCGCCTGCCCTCGTTCTATTACGTTTAATAGTAACCAGTGGAAACGGGCTGTTACAGCATTGTGGTTGGCTTTTGCTTATTCAGTTCCTATAAATTCATAATGACTTAAACTTAGGGGTTGGTGACATTGGTTCTATCAGCAATGTTGTGGTTAAACAGGTTCAAAATTACTTGTAAATAATACGAACAAGGTCACATGTCTTTGTCATATTTCTCAAACACACTTCTTTTATACTGTTTTTTTTATTATTGTTTTGTATGTATACTGAGATGTAATGGCCATACAGTGTTTTAATTCCACTTTACAATGCTGTTAGTGGAATATTGGCGTTCATAAATGACGGCGTTAGTAACGGTGTTAGATTTCCCAGTAACGACTAATCGAATTAATTACTGTTTCCTCAGTGATGACTGTGTTCCTGTTTCTGTCTAAGTAACGGAGGCAATTATTTATGAAGGCTCGCGGATATATTTCAATATTTGACGACTTGCTTGGAGGGATTTAAAGCTGGCGATGACAGACGTGAGGTGCGAGAGCTGTGTGTCTGTGGGGTTTAAAGAAGTCCGCGGCGATGTGGGAAAGTTACCCACTTTGTCCTTCATCTATCATAGTTTACACACGGACGGTGACCGGGGCTGACATCAGCCTGCATGTTCTGATATCATTGTACCTTCAGTAATTGCTTTTTTTGGCCATCGTCTTCTGCATCATGATGTCTAATCAGTTGTTTTCTGCTTTTTGTTTTTTTTAAGTAAGCTTCCCAACTCTGACTGTTAGACTGTATCTCCTCTGTCCTGCCAATATTTCCAAAGTTCTGGCTTATTTACACTGATGTTGGACTGATGTTGGACTGATGTTTCTCCCAAACCTCGGACTCTCTCTCACCTGAGCAGTGAGCAGTGACCTAGCACGTATTTCGGAGGTGAGGAATTAGATTCATACTTTATTCTAGATGGCTTTGTTCTGGGACCTCTCTATAAGGTTATATTCAAGAAGAGGAACACCAAACAAACAAATGGCAATTGATTTGAAAAGCACGTATTATGTTAAATCTAAAGCGTGTTTGAGAGTCCGTGTGGACGTGAGTGGTGGTGATGGCGGGTGATAAAGAATGTGCTGATAGTCCTGGGTGACTCATGTGGTCGGCTATATACCTCGGTGTGTTTACTCTGGTGCTGAGCCTGTTTCCATGGCAGCACAGTGAGAGGCATCTGTGTTGGAGCACCGCACATGCATTTAAAACATGTCCCAATAAACCTTAAGCAGGATTATAAATCTTCCTCAACAGTCGCAGGAAATAGAATCAGTAAACAGTAGCAGGCCGGCCACACTTCCAGCTTTTGGAAAAGGATTTATGATGTGGCTGTTGTTGATCTATTGTCCCAGCACTATTCATTTTCACTGCTGGAGTCTCTTTATATTCTTTTGAGCAGTCTCCCAGAGCAGCTAATAGCAGCCCATTGCGTTTGCCCAAAAACACTGACAAATCATTTATACGAGACAGGCATATGTGCAGGTGGGGTCAAAGGGCAGAATGGGTGAGAGATTACGGTGTTACTATTCTCGGCACATATTTTTTCTGTATGCATTCTACATAATAGGCTGATTTTATGGCGTCATTCTGCATACATTTAAGCAGTTAAGGCCGACCAGAGCATCCGTTCAGTAAAGCTGCTAATAAGCCTGCATGAAAAGGATTACCATATGAATCTGCACATTGCATTAGGTTGCACACACGCACACAGATTTACAATTGCATTTGATTTAAATATGCAAAAAAAGAAAAAAAAAGTTTGACGTCAGATGCCGATGTTTACTGAGCCATTTGGGCCATGTAATTTTGGCAGTAACTAATTCCTAACAACAGTTATTTTAAAAAGTATAATATTTGTATGTTTGGAAGGAATTTGTTGTCATTTATTTGTAGATTTCATCCAGAAACCATTTACACATAACATCTTTAGATGTTTGTTGAAAATAGTTGAAATTGTGCTCTAGTTGAGAGCTCATATTCTTGGGTTGCATTGTCTGTTATTTGGCCCGATGTCCTGCTCGAGGAGTCCAGGCGGAGGGAGCATGTCCGAACACCAGGTTAATGGTTTTAGCCCAGTCCCTGTAGTGGTGCACATATGGTGCACAGGCTTCTCACAGGGCACACTAAGTAGATAGTGAAAAATAGCAGGCTGCAACATGGCCCTTTGGCAGAGAACGGCACTATGCCTGGACATGGTGTGACATCCCGGCCATCCATCATGTCCAGGGACAAAGAGGAAGCCCTTGTAGCCATAAATCACAAGCCAGAATACAGCTCGGCTATGACACAGCATTGTACTGTCCAGCATAGTAAATCCAGAAACTGAAGTGTGAAATATAGCTATGACTTTAATATAATAGGGGTAATAGAAAAAATCTTAAGTAACTCTCAGGAGATCCCGGAGAAGTGGCTGGCTGTGAAAGTGTTTTCCTGATAGGTAAGTGTCTTTGGCCATCTTAAATACTAGTACTAGTGTATCATCATTATTTTTACAAATTCGATCGCAAAAGTTCAGGTGACATGCATAATACATAATCATTTATCTTTTGCTGTAGTCTGAGTTCATGTGCTGTGTGAAATTAGCCATTCCTTAAAGGTTGTGTCACTGCTAAAGACTGTTTACACTCTAATAGATTCCTGTGAATGGTGGAATTGCTGATACATGCAGACCATCACAAAGCCTGTCTGAGGCAGTGAATGAGACTGTGTCTGTGCGATCAGCCACGAACTAAAGCCTGTTCTTCATACATGCCCCTTTACAATGGCAAGCAATGAGCACCCACATTAACAAATATGGGTCAGTGCTGCTGCAATATTATGATTTATTTTGCTTTTGTGAGCCTGAGGTCCTAATTTATCTGCCGCTGGCAGCTCCAGAGGGAATGCTACACTGGCTAACCCAAATCTCCCACGACACAATGTGCCTTTGAATGCGCTCTTGCAAACACAGACATAACTGCACGCTGAGCCATAATTGGTCCATGTGATTTGCATTTGAATAGAGAAGAACCATGCACAAGGAAGAAAATCCACAATCTGAATGTAGCCGAGTGGGGAGAGTGCACTGGTACAGAAGGAAATAAAAGGGGAATAAAAGCAGTCAGGTAGGTAAATGTGTGTGGAGATGTCTAATGACGGTGGGACAGCTCAAAGGAGCACATGCACTCCCGCTGCCTTCACCAAAACTTATCTTTGGTTAGAACCTTCTTATAATAAAAGTGTGTTTGAGCCACAGCAACCTACACAATGACCTTTCATTGACACTAAATTAGAAGTACTCTGCCATTGTTACAGCAGAGATAATGAGTTATGTAAGACGTCAGATCGATGACAAAGATTATATTTTTTTGGTGACACAGTCCTGTTGAGTATCTTGAGCAAAGTGGAGCTCAAGCATAGGGCGAGTGTAAGTGCGGAAGCAGCCGGTGACAGGAGCAGGAGAAAAAAGTGGCGTCACCAAAACAGAGAGAGACATCCAGCTCTGGAGAAGCTCAGCACTATTGCTCACTGCTGACACACATACGCAGCCGCTCCCATGAGGTGGTGGACCAGCTGTTTAAAAGGTGTCCTCAGAGAACAACCCCCTCCCTTCCCATACCACCGCCACTGCTCCTCCCACCTGTGTCACCTGGCCTTGTCGCAGCCAATCAGAACAGCCATTAATCACACCTCAGGCCCTGACTGTCAGCCATCCTGTCCGGCTCTTGCATCACCCACGGCCTAGATCGTGTTATTCTCCATGCATCTTTATGCTATGGCTGCAGTGGGACTCAGGGCCGAGCCTTTTGATCCTACACCATCTTGTGGAAATGATAACTATGCTTCCATCACAGACACCACTGACTCACATGAATGGTTTAAGTTCTGGTGAGGGAGGATAACATCCAGGGCCGGTAAAGCTTTGTGGGGGCCCTATGCTATAAAAATGTGCTGTTTTAGCGGCCCTGTTGCCAAACACTCACCACAAAACAGTCACCACAACACACTAACCCTGAAGGGTAAATGTCACAAATTCATGGGGCGGAAAAATGTGTGTTAATAATTTGTTTCAATTTTTTTATTTGATGATTGTGACTTTATATTTGTGTCTTTTTTTTGCCGATTCGAATCTGTATATAAACAAATAAATGCACAAACACAAATTAAAATGAAAATAAAAACTGAAATTCATTAGTAAAGCATGAAAGAAAATATCTAATAATTAATCAGTAAAGTCTAAATGTGCAGATGACCACCTGAAGAAGGTCAAGCACCACAAAGCGATACATGCTCCACAGTTTGAGAACCATTGGTCTAAATCATGACTTAACATGATCCATCTTGCCTTGTCTGTGAACATTGGAGTATGAATGAGAGTGTGAATAGGTGAGAGGTTTCTTGATGTTAAGCACATTGAGCGTCCAATGCAGGTGGAAAAACTTTATATACGTAAATTGAGACCATTTACCACTTGTTGATGACTGTGGTGGAATTAATTTGACATTGTTAATAAAATAAAAAAGTTGTAGGGTTATGTTTCTTATTTCCATAGCAATATAACTGCTCAGCTCAAAAAAAAGTCCACATTTGGCAGCCAGACAAAACGTGCAAAGTATTTGCCTCTTACCTAATAGCAGAAAGAAGTCCAGCAGCATGAAGAAAAAGAGATGTGTGAGTCAGAGCAGTTTTTTGGCAAAGAGACTGATAAATATGCGAATACATTGGACACAAATATGGCATCCAGCTTTTTCAATCATTTTTCTAAACCAGACAGCAGCCATACTGCAGCCACAAGAGAAAATAGGTTTTCACAGAAGGAAGAACACATTTCAGATAATTAATAACTGTGTTCACTGTGTAAATTACATAATAATCACTCAATCTCTATTATTAATGTTTGATGTTCTGAGAAGTACACAGTCAGGACATTACTCTAGCTCTGCAGAAAACATAAAAGCCACAATGGCTAAACCCGGACTGGGTCCATTATCCCAGTCTTGTGCATGTACTGGCCTACATTCTGACGACTTAAGCTGAGATAGTAAAGTAATGTGGACAGTGAACAGGGGTGCATGCATGATAAAACTGAAGAGGCCACGGAGAGGACTGTCTGTCCACCCACACATTCCACATTAATGTACTTAAAATGTGTCATATTCATACTGAAACTTTCAACCTGTCAGGTTCTTCAAGAAATACTAGCAAGATGCAATGCGGAAAAGAAGCAGAAGCTCTCATGTACTTTTTTTCTTCTACCCACACATTTATACATATTTTATCAATGGAGTTTGTCAACACAATGTTAGACCTGCACTGCACGGCTGAATACTAACCACACGCCGCTGCCTAGTTCCATCTACTTTTTAATGAAAACAAGTTTTTCATTAAAACAAAAAGTGAAAATACTGACTTTTATAATGAACTAATTATTTCTGATGAGCAACCGTAACAACAAACACTTCTGATTTTGAAAGCATGCTGGACTATTGCAGAGATCTCCACCCAAAGTCTCCTGTCTCCTCGTAAACACCCCAAAGACTTTCTACATTACTAACTGTGTTTGATGACTCTCATTTTAGGCAAGGCAAGGCAAGGCAAGTTTATTTGTAGAGCACAATTCATACACAAGGCAATTCAAAGTGCTTCACAGTTGCATAAAATTACAAGAAAACAGATCAAATCAATCATTAAAACATCAACATAAAAAATTATCAATTACAGTAAAAGGCAAGAGTGCAGATAAAATACTTTCAGTTTTCATATGCTCGGGTAAAAAGAGCTGTTTTCAGCCTGGATTTGAACATTGTCAGAGTTGAGGCCTGTCTCACATCCTCATGAAGACTGTTCCAGATTTTAGCTGCATGAAACTGAAACGCAGCCTCACTGTGTTTAGTCCTGACTCTGGGAACCACCAGGAGACCCCTCCCCGAAGTTCTCAGGGCCCGAGATGGTTCATACGGCTCTAACATGTCAGAGATGTACTTTGGTGCTAAACCATGAAACGACTTGTACACAAGCAGAGCTGTTTTAAATTCTATTCTCTGAGTGACAGGAAGCCAGTGCAGAGACCGGAGCACTGGACTAATATGGTCATATTTCCTGGTTCTTGTCAGGACTCGAGCAGCAGCGTTCTGGATGTTCTGCAGCTGTCTAACAGCTCGTTTAGAAAGGCCAGTGAGCAGGCCGTTACAGTAGTCTAACCTGCTGGAGACAAATGCATGGATGAGTGTCTCCAAGTCTGGTTTTGACACTATTCCTCTGATCTTAGCAATGTTTTTTCAGATGGTAAAAAGCTAATGATGTTATTGCTTTAATGTGGCTGTTTAAGTTCAGGTCTGAGTCCATGATTACTCCTAGATTTCTAACCTGATTTTTTGGTTTTAGAGAGAGAGACTCAAGGTGACTGATAACACTTTGTCTTTGTGTCTGTGGGCCAAAAACAATGATCTCAGTTTTGTCTGAGTTTAGTTGGAGAAAGTTGTTTTGCATCCACAAACTGATCTGTTCGATGCAGTGACAGAGAGTATCTACAGGCCCCTGTTCACTTTAGATGCATTTCATCTTAGTTCTGAACGTGTTGAACACAGTCTGCAAATATGTAGATAAATATACTAGAAGTAAAGTGCAGGCAAAGGCACTGGTTACAGAATGGCCCCCGAAGCATACGTAGCTCCTTTTCATTTTTGTTGCATACAATTAGCTTCCAAGGTAAAATATGCTCCTTTATGCTTCTCCTTTTTTCTGCACAAGTCTAGACTTGCTATTTACTTGGATGTGTTTCATTACATAGCAAGGAGCCTACATGTTTCTGTGCTGGGGGAAAAAAGGTGCACAGAGGTTCTAGCTATAAGGT
The DNA here is from genome assembly GCA_021464625.1 of Proterorhinus semilunaris. Lineage (NCBI taxonomy): Eukaryota > Metazoa > Chordata > Actinopteri > Gobiiformes > Gobiidae > Proterorhinus > Proterorhinus semilunaris. The sequence goes on from CM038344.1 coordinate 14,711,268, forward strand.
CGGTGCTTCAAAATGTGTTTCATTTGTGCCAGACTTCAACGCTGGTGAGCCAACCTGTCCTCCGAGAATGCTGCTTTAGATTACCTGGAAAAAGAAACTATTGTGCTTGTGTGGATGAGCTCAAAATGGGAAAAACAGTGGCGAGGTGATGAAGACTCGTGAACTATATTTGCCCCAAAATCTATTTTTCGGTTAAATTTTAAGTTAATTTAGAGTGACCATAGGCTTCAATGGTTACAATTTATTTCACAGAATTAATCAGAATTAATGACATTTGCATTGGTTCTTTGGCCCATACAGTAACCGTAAATGCATCAAAAGCTATGTATTCCAAAACAGTCCAAAGGTATCCAAGTTTGCAATGAGCAGTATTAGCCTGGTCATACCCTGTGGAAAGTACCTTTGATTCAGTAGTGACATTTGCGTATAGAGGGGACAGAGATTCGCAGAAGGACAGGCTGACATTTTGGTCAGATGTCATGTGTAATTAAGGCGGATTGAAGACACCGCGGCGGGGAGTGCACGTGGGGTTCACCGCTCCACTCTGCTGCGGGCTGTCTGCGTACAAGGAAATTCAGATTTATGTTCTGGCCTCATCAGTGCCTCGGTGTCACCAAGTTTATTTCCGTGATGAAAAGTGACCCATTTGTGCGGTGGCGGTGCTGACAGTGTGACTTTGAGCAGAGGTGCTTCCTGCCCGGGGGCACACTGCAGAGTAAATGTCACCGTTTTCATCTCGCCCCCGAATTGATCTGACTGTGGGCTGTTCAAACGGGCACCACACCCTCTCTGCCCTTTATCAAGACAACGCGTTCCACTGTCCGCCATATAAAACACAGTCCACCCTGAACCTCTATGACATAATCCACATCATTGTCTGCATTCGTCATTTAAGATATGACTTTATTGATCTCACAGTAGAGAAATTCACTTTTTTTTTTATTTGTCAACCCCAGAATTAGAAGCTGAAAAAGATACAGCTCGGCACTGACTGTTTTCATTTGTTAAAAAAAAAAGAGAACAAAAATGCTAATGAAGCTTCTGCGCAAATTCAACCTGGAAGACCTACCTGCAGCCTTCATTATCCAATCATCCAAACACAGCCCCATCTTGAGCTGCACCTTGGAGTCAGCCAATCACTGCGGCTGCTGATCCTGCTTCAACCACTCATCACCCAGGATCCCCTTCTTAAGCTTCCCGGCCAATCACTAGGCCATTTCCCAGCCGTGCTGCGATCCTCCTCCACCTATCCACTGACACATGCTGTCTCTGTGAGTCTTTTCAGGTTAAATGTAATGTACACTGACCAAACTCAAGAACAGAAACCTCCCCGAGTCCTTATTCTGTCGAAACCCAATGAATGCATCCTGACTCTTCCAGGTATAGGCTACACTGGCCGTGCTCCGAAGCTCAAAATGCCTCTCATTATTACGACACAGATTTACTGCTGAGGTATTTAGCATCTTTTTACTGCCCTCGCTGAACACTACAACCCTGTGCTTTTCTTGTTGTGTGTGAAGGTAAATTAACATTGATGAGTCCCGTTGGCCATGCTTGTGCTAACGCGGCGTTAGCCATGTTGTATGGCTGTCCATTGAAACTACACAGACCGTAACCTCTGCCTCCAGCACCTTTCGTCGGCTACCCTGAAAGAAGTGTTTTATTATGGTCTTGTTGCCCTAGGAATAGCCAATGTTAGCAAAGAGCCTACAGCTAACAATACCTGCTTATTGTTATTTGTGTAGTTGTTGTGTGGACCCGAAAATCATCCAACTTATGCTCTAATCTTCTATTCTTCTGTTCTGATCCTTTAATGTTATTGTGCAATCTACTCTGATGTGATCCTTCATGGTCGCCCTGTACTTTTTTAGCTCGTTACCAAACAAATAAAGTGTGTCGACTCTGAGACAACTGAACCAAGTAAATCTCATAATTAAACAGCTAAATTATTATAAACTAATATAAAATGGAGCAAGTAACAACTCTATTTCCCTTATCTTTACCTTAATTTACATCTAAAGATTATTCTGCACCTTCCGGCTCTCAAGTTAACCCTCGATATGCTTTTTGATTTGCTTTGGCCTTTTACAAACTTTTATCAGAATGAAACCTGTTGAAGTGCGCAGAGTCACATTCTCCATGAGCTCCACCTGCAGATGGCCCTCCAGGAGACGTCTGGGTCACAACGGAGCGAGGCAGAGGCACTTGTGCTGATTTATGACCTGGACTGAGTTGCCAGGCAGCTGCTATTATCCCCCGAGGACCTGCTTCACATTCAACCCCTCACTCAACTGGCCATTGGCAAAAAGCAAAAGTGCCTTTTTATATAAAAACTGTTATACTTGCACTGCTTTGTTGTAGTATTCGTTATATAATACTGATGATGGAGTGTTTATGAGTTTGACTGGTGGTTTGTTGTAATGTAAACACAGAAATTTTTATGAATAATTATGAGCAGGTCGATCGGCAAACAAAGGGCAAAGTTAAATGACAAAGTATTTCTGATGAAAGAACAAAATCAGAAATATGGTAGAAAGTATTGAAAGTATAGAAATGTTGCATAATGACACTTTTTTGTAAGTTTTATTTATCATAAATGTCCGTGTTTGCTCTGTTAGTGTTCATAATAACCTGATAGCATGTATGAATTTTCTTGGACACAATGTGCTCAATGTGGTCCCCTGCTTTTGGCTTCATTGTTTTTTGTAATAACTTGTTTGCTTGCTTTTGTTTAGATTTTTTCAGAGAGCTGCTAAAATTTCAGCTACAGCTGAAGAGTATTATAAAGCCCTTGACCCTTCTGGTATTACATTCCACTATCTCCTCATTGCGTTTCAGCACTGGAACCATCTCTAACAGATCAATAAAGGAAGAGCTGTGCAGGGCAGCAAAGTAAATGAGTGGCAGAGCTAATAATAATCATCTATCATGTGCAGACAGAGTCTGGAAATATAATAGGATTGTGCCAGGGAGATTATCTCGGCAGAGCACTTTGAAGGAATGCTTCCAAAATCAAATAATCGCCCGACAACAAACAAATAAAGTAATTTGTTTTGTGCCCGGCGCCATGACGGATGCGCCGTGTTGACCCCGAACTCTGTGGCCTTGTTCCACACCACTTGGCAAACTGCAGCTTTATTAATGAGCTAATTAGTGACTGTGAGAAGGATGGGAGAGGTGGTGTAGAGGTAGACCAGGGCATGACGGTCAACGTCTGAGGCACGGAGCTCCTCACCTTTGCATTGTTCACACACAGGACATCATGTCGGAGGGGCCACAGGAGAGGTGTAAACTCCAGGACTTAACTATCAGTGCCCAGACTTAATGAGAGCAGACCTGATGATGCTTTGCCCTCACACTGTTTGTTATTAGGGCTGCCATTCATTTAGACAATAGTCGTTAAACAAACACTACAGGGGCATCACAGACATAGTACTATGCATGAATGATCCACTGCAATGGAGTAATATAGCTGTATTAAATAAATAGGGGGGGAAAGTGGTGAATATATAGCCGACAATTATTGGTAACCTCAAAACAATTTAAACTAGTACTCGTACAGTATATATTGTCCATTTACTTTCTGCAAAATCATACCAGATTGGTGTCGTTAGAGACGCTCTACTTCAAAGGTTGTTTACCCACAGTTGAGAGTAGCTGTGATTAGAGGGGAGGAGGGGCCAACCCCAACTCCTCCCTGTGGTTTTATTTCAAACTGCGGGCTGAGCGAGACTTTAGTCCGCTGACGAAGCCTTTTGGATGAGAGGCGAAACTTTCGAAGACTTCAACTACTGAGTACAGAAGAGGACTCAAGTACCTTCATTGAAGATGGACAACTCCTGAACGTCAGAGCTTACACAGACATCTTGCTCCCAACTTTGGGAGAGACACCCTTCTCTTGGCACGCAGACTGGAGAAGACCACAAGAAAATTCGCAGACGAGAGGAACCACCTCAGGTTCAACCTTAGATGTAGACAAAACAGATTGATCCCCAGCTGCCTCAAGCAGAAGGCTCTGGAAGCAGGATATACAGCAGAGATATTGCAACACAACTATGTTATGAAGATTCTTAATTTAAGGATTAGACGACTCAATCAAGGAATCTACAAGCTAAATTCTGAAGCCTTAGCTATCCAACAGAGATTAGAGTCCTGCGTGACCGAAGAGGCCTTCCTCAAGATTTGAGGAACACACACAAGTGGCTCAGATGGACCAACACAGAAGGTCCAAAGAGAGACAGAAAGTTTCTAAAACTCTTAGGGCAAAACCAGCCAAGATACAGCAGGCAGTGGCATGGGAATGAAGAAGTAGATAGAAATCCTAAAACTACAGCCGATTGGGTTAAAAACCTCTCTGACAGAGAACTCTCTCAGGCGGAGAAGAGCATGCTCTCCAAGGGGCTGATTTTTTTTCATTACACCCAAATCCATTCCTACAGTGGACATCATCACAGTAGCAGAATCAGCCATCAGGAACAACAAGATGACTGAGTCTGAAGCAGGGGACCTTCGACTGAAAATCTCAGCAGCCCTCAAGAGCTCCAGACCTCCATGCCTCCAACATCTCTGGAGAGGAAAGAAGAGCTTTGGCAGCTTTGAAGAGGGACGAGAGCATCACCATCCTTCCAGCGGATAAAGGTAGATGCACAGTTGTCCTCAACACAGCTGACTACGAGACCAAGGTCAAGCACCTGCTCTGTGATGAAAACACGTATGAGCGACTGAGAAGAGACCCCACCAGCGGGCAAAGGAAGAAAATTATGGAGCATCTTCAGAAACTAGAAAAGGAAGAAATAATTGACAAAAAGCGGTATAACAAGCTTTACCCGGGAGAGGCTATTCCGTATATTTATGGTCTGCCAAAAATACACAAGGAAGTAGGGCTGGGCGATATGACGATATTAGACCGTCTTACGATCTCCAGAGCTGACGATCTGTAATTTTTGTGGTATCGTTTTATCACGGTAACTTGAGAGGGCTCACACACTGCACCGTCAGTGACGTAAACCCAAGCCTTTCTGCTACGCAATGTCGGACGCTAATGCGAGCGTTTGGCAGCGAGCCGCTCCTCTACAGTCGCATACACGACCAGGCTCTTCAATCTGGAGCTTTTAAACCCAGCGTTCTGTCTCTAGTTCAGAGGTATTTATGTCCGTGTCTTTCCCCCGTAACGCCGCTGCTTTGCGTGGATCGCAGCGTGTGTTTATTTACCTGGCGACACACGTGCGAAGAAGTAAGTGTGTCCTTCGTCCTCACAGTTCTGTAGGCGCCGCATCTTCTCATCTGTTTAATTTAAATCCTGGGCCGTGTTCACAAATGCGCTGTTTATCCACGTCTTTGAAAATATAAGACTTGTCCAACATTGGTGAATTACTTGGTCAAGTAATAACTTATGGTAACTATCTCCTAACTATCTCTTTCCGGTTAACCTTTTACACAATAAAAGACACAGTATGTTATCGCTTTAGTAAGACTCTTATTGTGAAAGGGTCAGACAGCGACAGAGTGCTGTATCACAGCAGCTTGACGTCATGAGAGAGACGTCTCAGAAACGGACACGAACAACAAGCCTTTACCAAACTTAGCGTTACTACTTTACTTTTATTGTCTGGGGTTTTATTGTGTTTTTTAATGTATAGAGTTAGTTTTCTGTAGTTCTAAGTCTAGTCTAAGTTCCAAGTCTCTTTTTTTTGTTGATTATCACAAAGTTGAATAAATTAGTATATTAATTCAATATTTTTCTTCTTCAGTGTGTAATTTAAGTTATTTTAGTTATTATAAAAACATTTGTGATAAAATCAAAACCGGGAGTTTATAATTCAAAAATCGTGATATACAAGGAAGGTTTTCCTCCCAGACCCATTGTGAGTGGCATCAACTCCATCACCTCAAGTTCATCTTATCCCCTTTGGTCGGCAACACAGAACACCATGTGGAAAACACCAAGGAGTTTTTTGGAGAAGACCAAACACCTGCAGCTGGAAACAGATGCAACCATGGTGTCTTACGATGTGACAGCACTGTTTACATCTGTCCCAACCTCAGCAGCAGTCACAGCGGTGAGGACGAGACTGACTGAGGACACCACTCTAGCTGATAGGACCCAGCTCACTCCTGACCACATTTGCCAACTACTGGAGATCTGTCTTAGCACCACATATTTCCAGTTAAGGACAGATCCACGGCTGTGCCATGGGCTCTCCAGTTTCACCCATAGTGGCTAACCTCTACATGGAGGAAATGGAGAGGAATGCAACGCCGGTATTAGCCGGGGTCTCAGAGAAACTTCAGAGAATCTTTAGGCAGCACAGGATTCCAGTGTACCACACCGGTGAACACACTGAGACAAAAATTAGTTCATCCCAAAGACAAAACTCTGAGTCACAAACAAAGCAATGTGGTTTATTCTAGTCGATTCAAAGAAGAAGAATGCAAAGAACATTATATTGGAGAAAGGAAACAAGTTTTACAGAAGAGACTTTATCAACACCGAAGAGAAAGCACAAGTGGCCCCCAGTCGGCGGTGCACCTCCACCTCAAAGCCTCCAACCACTCCTTTTGAGGACGGGGAGATCAACATTTTAGCTAAAGAAGAACGTTGGTTTGAAAGAGGAGTAAAATAAGCTATTTTTGTCAAGAAAGAAAATCCCTCCATGAACCAGAATGGTGGGCTCAGATTTAATCTTCCGTCACTTTACTCCAATGTCCTTCGGGGAAAACCGAAAAGTGAAGCAGTGATCAGCCATGAATAGGACAGATAATGGGCAGTGATCATCTATGAATAGGACAGGACTGATAGATACTGAGGTGAGCAGATCGTTAGAGACGCTCTACTTCAAAGGTTGTTTACCCACAGTTGAGAGTAGTTGTGATTAGAGGGGAGGAGCCGGGCCAACCCCAACTCCTCCTTGTGGTCTTTATCTAAGCTGCGGGCTGAGCGGGACTTTAGTCTGTTGACGAAGCCTTTTGGATGAGAGGAGAAACGTTCGAAGACTTCAACTACTGAGTACAGAAGATGACTCAAGTACCTTCATTGAAATATTGTTTGAAACAATACTGTCCCCGAGTCTGTCGGATGTTCGTGGGTTACACAGCACTAGCAAAAAATAAAGTTAGCATCACAAACATGTCGCTTTCCAAAGGACTAAAAAGAAAAGTGGACAGTGAAAACAGGAGTTTCAGGGAAGAAAGGCGACAAATATATGGTTTGGATATGTGAATGCCAAACCTCTCTGCCTCATCTGCAACGAGGTCATCTCCGTTTGCAAAGAGTACAATATTTGGCGACATCACGAAACGAAACATGAGTCATTCAGTGCGTCCTTTCCACTTCAGTCTGAGTCAAGGCGTCTCAAAATCGATGCTCTTTATGACAGTTATATCTGGAGCAGCAGGGTCCTAGTTCGAGGCCTGACCACACAGGAAAAGGTATCCAGTGCCTCGCTTAAAGCGTCCTGGATTTTAGCCCGGTGTTACGCCCGAAAACTGCATGACCGCCGAAAAATGCACCCCCTCTTCGTTGTCGTTGTTTCATCTTCACAGATGAAACAACGACAGGAAGGTTTTTAGGACTGTCTCTTAACAATTATAGCCCATTTCTGTGTATTTGTTTATGTAAGACTGACTAACCATAGCTCATTTAACCAGAAGAGATCGTTTTTTTAAGTCAGGGATATTTTTTGGTTGAGCGTGTGATATGAGGAGTGTGGCGCGAGAGCGTGTGTCGGCTGCTTAGAGTTAAATTGCAACAGTGGAATGATGTTGTGCCAAACACACGCAAAGATCATCGGCAAAACATTTGCGGATAAAGAACAATTAAGTCTCTGTTGGGCTTTTTTTTTTTTTCTTTTTTTTTTATATCCTCTAGCGGGCCAAAAAATATTGGCAACGGGCCAAAATTGTCCGTTGCCGACCACTGCCATAAATCCTATGCCACTGCCTCAGCCAATGCTTTATGAACAGATAAATTGTCCTATAATGCGGTTATCAACTTGTGGATGCTGTTCCTGACAGATCTCGGCTGATTTCTGTTTGCTGGTTAATAAAGATTACAATGAAAAATATCTCAGAGCTTTTTGTTGGTCTAAGAAATGTTGACTAATGAGCAATGAAGGAAATATCCATAAATTGTATACGAAAATCCCTTCTGTTTATCTGAAAGGATTTCATGGACTGTATTCCTTGAATTTGCAAAGACAGTTTTTACAGCTTGGTTGAGTGGATATTATTTATTATATTATTACTTGACACACGGTTATTTTTGGGGGGAAATAAGACGTTTGCAACGCTGGCTGCATTTTACTAGTTACTTCATTTTGTGGTCCTCTGCACTTCAGTATTCTCCAGATGTATGGAATGAATATAACATCAAATTCCTAGTGCGAGATGAAGCCCATGAATACGATTCGCACATACTTCTGTTGGAAAGAGACAGTAGCCACACGCTGTGCCTGTGAGAGCACGTCCCCAGAGGCTGGCCACCACAGCACGGACTCATCCATAATGCAGCTCATCCTATACGTGATGCCCCTCAAAATGATATGATATGATTAGAGATGAAACAGATGGAAGTCTCACGTACTGTATGTGGGATAGAAGAAGATCAACACATTTCCATCCAATTGTTTATGCAACAAGGCTATTTTTGTTTTGCGGACTGCATTGTGAACAATCGCTCTGCTCAAGCTTTGTTACTGAATTAGAACAGGCGATTCTGAGTTTAATTCTGGCAGAGAAAAAGCTGTTTCAGTTTGTTATAAATAAACACAACTAGAACAATGATGTACTTCTGGCATGGTGGTTGAGAGTTTAGACTCCTGCCACACAGCAATAAAGTCATAGGTTAATTGCCAAATGGGGACTTTCTGTGTGGGGTTTTTATATTCTACCCAAATATAATCCAGTTGTCTTTGTATAGCAGAATATAACAAGAGGTTTCCTCACGACACTGCGCGAATATTACAGATGTACGAACAGGAACAGTTTGGAAACCTGCAATGACAATCCTGGAAATTTAATTTCTCCTGGGTGTGCACTGGTTTCACCCCATCAATCCAAAGCATGCATAATAGGCTGATAAAAAAAAATATATATATATACTAAAATAACTCACTCCTAGAACCAAAATCACTGCACATGTCCTCTATCATGTGCGCCTTAGGTATAGTATGTCCAGAAACGGGTGCTCATGCAGTGTAAAGTGTACCATAAGCTGGTGCATGTTGCGTTTTAGTGCATCATTATTAAAGGTTTGCTTTCAATTCAACAACAGCAACATTAGCGCACAGTTTGTTTTTTCTGCTCCTTCTTTGCAAACAGAAGCTACTAAAATTCCACTGCAGCCCTCTCCTATACGAAACGCTCAAGAGCAATGACATATTTGACAAGGCAGTGAAAAGGTCAGATGTTAAAAGTCCACACATGCATTAGGCTCAACCACGCGCCAGTGCCTCTTGTTGGCCATAAGAGCGGTCTCATAGTGTTAGGTGTTGGGTGCGCAACCTCAGTGCTAACGACCACAATGCATTAACGGAATTAAAATGGTTGAGTCTACAGCCAATTTAGTCCCAAAGAAAATGAGCCAAAAGTAGTTCAGCGCGTTATTGTGTTTCAGCAGTTGGGCTAGTCACATGCAAATAAAGACAGAATGCAATTCCAAAACTCATTTTCAATTACTGAAGCCCTTTGTGACTAGAGAGTTTAGACAGCAACAGATTAGGAATACGACTGAGAGTAGTGCTTTTTTTTTTTGTTAAAAGCTCACAAACAAAGATGGGTTTCTCCTCATAAAAGTGCAAAGATGTATAATATTCCATCCACGTGTAAGATGTACCTAAACACAATTTCTAGCATATTTATAATTATTATCTATTTATTATCGGGTGGGGCCATCTATTTAACACAATAAACTAATCCATACATTATCTTAAACACAGCATAACGCATACGCTGTCAGTGTCAGTGCCTTAGACCCACCTGAGTGTGCTATTACTCCAAACAGACGTATTTCCAATAAGTCATATTATGTGGTGACGTCTTTTAATGAAATTATTGATATTTAGTCTTAGTGTTTCAATAATGTAGTGCTAGTAATACAATATAGTCCGGGATCGATAATTCCGTTCCACTCCTATTACAAAAGCTCAATAAAGACCCCAGTCAGCACATACACTTTGGTGCATAACTTAGCATGAATAAAATCAGAGCTGTAAGAAGATTTTCGTCCTGCCATGTTACTGCAGAACACATGAAAGAGAGGATAAAAAGAAAATGGTGACTATAAATGGTTTTAGCAAAGGAACTACAATACCAGAAGTGATTAAGCATTCTCTTTTATGATGTGAATTACAGTGACAGCGGTGACCTGTTCGAGCGGCGAAGGTATATAAGAGCTCCACTTCAAAAGCCCATTAGGTAATTGGGTCCTCCCGTAAAATATTGGTGACGCCTCCGCTGTGGTCAGGACGGGATTCATAGCTGTGCTCAGGTAATAATTACATTCATTGGGCCTCCCTTGGTGCCAGTAAAATCATCAGGAGGACTCAATAGAGATGATTTCGTCCGAGCTTCAATGATGACCCGTGTGGATAAGTGCCTCTAAGGAGGGAGAAGGACAGCACTCTTCAAAGGCCCTCAGCATGGGCTTTTATCATTGCTCAGTAAATATACGCACATTAAGTGCTGACCTGTATTACAGACTTAATGATAGCTTTGGCCATGTATTTCAGTATTAAGATCATGAATGAAAGCGTACAGCAGTTGAGTTCCTTTAGAAACAAAATGCTTTTTTTTAACCTGCGTCTTTGAATGGTACTTTTAATTACCTTGAGTGTAGTCTCTAAATTCAGAGGAGACTGAAAGAGTTGGTTAAATCTGATTAAAGTAGAAGTGTTTTGGGATTAAAAAGGGTCACCTGTCGGCTCTTAATGGCCGTCTACGGGGGGCTTTCAGCCTGATGTCAGTGGAAGTCAGTGGGACGAGTAGACCAGAGAACAATGTGGGGCTAATTTGTGTGCCACCAGAAGTGATGAGCTCCCTGGATGGACAGTCAGGGCCTTATTACCTTAACGCCCCACAGTAATGAAGCATGAACCTCATTGGGCACACACACATCCACACACCTTTCTGATCCAGAGCAGTAATTACTGTCCGCAGGCCCGCTCCCCTGCTATTTGAATGCATTAGCGCTGGGCACAAATATTCAACAGATGCAGATGAGACACATGGTGTATTCCTGGGGCCATAGCCCTGACATTACACTTTAATGGACACACTTAAGCTCTGCTTAGACAATGAGGGCCTTTTCCCACCACCTGCATATTCTTCTGCCCTATCCGTCCTCCAGACATGAAACCCACACAGCCAAGATGCTCTTCACAATAAAACCACCTGGGAGCAAAGCAATAGTTCCCCTCTTGAAACTTGGCTGGCATAAGAAAAACAATCAATAGGCCTTGGCATAATTCACTTGGAGGATCTGTGGGAGGTTTTGGAGGTGGGGATTAAAGAGCCAATGAACAATAAGCAGACAGAGCACTGTATAATTATCTGGAAATATCCCATGCCTTCGGTGGGGCCCAAGCTGTTTGTGTTGTTCCTGAGCCTCATTCGATTAAATGGGAAAGTAATGGGTTAATGAGTCACTGGGAAAACTTGCATGTAAAAGAAAAAGAAAAACTGAGTGGAGATTAACATCTAATCAGCTGCCTTTTAAAGGGGCTATGTGGAGTTTGGCAGTTTTGTACCCGCAATTGCCCCCTCAGGCCAAACGCGTAACTGCAGCCTCGATGATAAGCTTGTGCATGAGGCGCTCAGGCTGTATACGAGCACCAGAAATAACAGTCCCGTCCTGGTCAATTTACAGATTTGCAGGGATGACTTCAACTGAGGTAAGAAACGTTACTCTTTTGTAAGATATTTAGACCAAATCAGTTTGAGTGAATACTTTGCAAGATGTGATACTTGAGCAAATGCAGCAAAGTGAATCGAGTGAAGAAGCCAAGTAATACAGATAAACGAATAATTGACGTTTGAAGGAGGAAAAAAAAAATGTGTATACGCAGGCCTAATTGTAATAATAAAATAATTCCACTGGTAGAAATGCTACTAGGAAAAGCCCTAAATCGTCACTTCAATTCCCTGGGCAGAAAGTTAGCGTAGCTAACTCGTAAACTATATTGTAAACGGCACATGTCCACTTTTTGTACTCGTTTCACTACTTATAAATCCGTGAACAGTAATGCTTATTTTGCGGCAAAGAAAAGCTAACATTAGCAGCATTATTGTTGCCATTGTAAATACAGCACCATTACCACTGTTACTGCTCAAATGTTTTGCAGGTACAGCACAATTACTGTTATTGCTGACACTACTAGTCTGCTACTAATACTACACAACTTCTCTGTAGGTATAAAACTATTAAATCAACTATTTTGGTAACTTCCAAATATGATTATTTTATGGCTTTTTTCAGTGAAGTTTGTACAACATGCACGGACAGTCGGACACCGTTGTTTTGAAGCATCAACAACACTTTTCCCCACGTATTTAGTAATAATTTCTTACCTTTCAAGCAAAAATAAGCTTGAGAGGTTTGAGTGATTCTCTCAACATTTTCCGATGTTTACTCTGGTTCTTTGCCTACGCTGATCAGACTCGACTTTCGCCTTTTTTGTCACACTCGAATAAACTCTTCGTTTCTTTTCGTTAGTTGGGGGTCTGGGCTGGAGTTTCGATGGTGCTTGAAGCCGGTCTCCTCTTATTCTCCACTAAATCCATCCTTCCAAAGTTACCACTCGCTCGGTAGCATCAGCGCTGTTTGCTTGTTCGACCCGAGCATAGACTATTTAAGTGACTTCACCGGCATATAGAGGCAATCGCGGTGAAAAGGCCAGGGCTCATTCTACTCACCAGGGCATTGCTGGAGCATGTATGAGGAAGACATTTTAAATTTGTATACATTTATTTGTGCTTAAGCTTATGTATAGTCCCTTTAAAAGTGAAATGTTTACAGACATGTAACAACCCTTTTGTAGTGCTTAATTATGTTTTGTGTTATATAGTATAGTATACTGTTATAGCCACTGCTATACCTCAGAACATTATTTGAAGAGCTATAATTGTGCTTCGTTAACGTAGAGTTTGATCAATAACAGTATCAGTATTTGCTATTAATCTGTTATGCTGTACAAAAGTAACCAGTATTTCAAGGCTGAACATGCGAGCGTGTGGTTTTACCTCTTTTCTTATGAATTTTAAAAGCAGAGCGTGTCCTTCCACTTAGTGCAGAGCTTAAGAGCCTGGCTGGTTGTCGGTGTATTTCCAACTTTACTATTCTGTTCGATGTTCAGATGGGAATCTTCACTGAGCTAAAAGATATCCCACTTTCTCTTCATCGGTTTCTTGTTCCATTTTCGGGAACAATCGTCTATGCAGGGGAACGATATCTGCACTATTATTTACACCTGCATGCTCATCACCGCCACGCAGCTGCTGGCACAACAATGTAATAATCTGGACCTGGGCATTCGTCTTTTGCCTATTTTCAATTACACAGTCCTAAACACGTGCAGCGAACGGTGGCGGCTAGAGCCAGCATCCATAACAGCCCCGGCAGAGATAACGCTGATCACAGGGCTACGGCTCAGAGACCACACATACACACGGTTTATATCAGTCGTGGGGAGAAAGCACAGAGGCATTCAACGATTAAAAAAGGCAATTCTTTCTTGGAGGTTAAAGCAGGCAGCGTTTAGTAATAGGGAAAGCTGAATCTGAACATGGTCACAATAATTACAAAATAATAAAAACATCAAATGTCAGATGGAAAGGGCAAGGTATTAACCTAGCTCAAATGCAAATTTCTTTACAAGGACAATAAAGTATGCCTTAAGGTGTCAGAAAAATTAAATGGTGGGAGATACTAAAAGCTCTATTTTTTGAAGAGACATAAAGCAAAAAAAATAAAAAATAAATCCTTCTTAGTGTTGGGTGATATGGCAAAAATAATCATCTTTGCTTCACCCTCGTATTGATCAATCTTGTAAAGTAAATATAACTTTTACTACACTGCCAATTAACTTACTGTTATGATCTGGGGTTGCTGCAGTTGGTCAAGGCTATACATGCCTACATACATACTTTTGTTGTAATGGTGGCCATTTTGAAACCAAAGTAGAATTATGCAGTACTACAACATGTAACAATATCTCTAGTCAGGATGAAAATGAAAGACAACTGATTGTCAGTGGCATTTTTATGTACTCGTAATCATTGCTCAAGAAGATAGGAGTATTTACTGCTCTGTTTTATTGCCTTATTGTTTGTTACAGCCCTATGAGGCAACTCCTGTTGTGATATTGGGCTATACAAAACCATTGATTGATTGATTGAGTAAAAACACGGCTCCAGAGAAGCACGTGTCCCACCCCATCGACAAAAATATCTTGATCACTCCCATCACCCAACTCAACACCAGACCCATCTGAATGTGTGCCGCATTTCTTAACAATATCACACCAATGTCTGACCTTCTAGCCTCATAGCAAGAAGGTCCTGGTGGGTTCGAGGTTCAGGCTGTGGCCATTTTGAGTGGAGTTTTCATATTCTCCCCTTGTCTGAGCGGACACAGGGAGAATATGCAAAGGTTCCAACCCAGATATGATATTCTTGACCATGAACCTTGCTCAAGATCTCAGGATGGGTCCCCGGGTGCTGCACTACAGCCCTGAGGCACAGGTTGAAGGTTGGGTCAAGTAAAGAGGGGAATATCTTTATGGAAACAATAAAGTCTACAAATAAATACAAACTTCACCACAGTTTGATTCCACTGAGGTAACTGATGTGACTTTCCACAATTATACAAAATATAAGGAACTAATTCCTTGATTACTGAGTTATTACAAAATGCAAATAACTTGACTGAATTATGGGTGCTTTGTGCACTGCTTTGCCTGAATTGCTTTTCCTAGAAGTCCATACTAATAAGTGCAAGAACTAATAAGTGCAGCTCAAAGAAGAATCAAGAGAATGGCTGTCTTGTTGTGATAGCTGTGATGCTGTAATGCCGCTTGAGCAGGGAGCATTGCCTGCGTCACTGTTGCCTTAGTAACACACATCAAACCATACGCTGCTGTCCTATCCACTGGTTAAAATTAATAATATTGTACCACAGTGCATACTCTCAAGGTCAACCTGCATTGTACTCACTGAATTTGAATTGAGGGAAACTTTTTCCCCGAAACAAAAATAACGTGTTAAGACCAGTTAGCAAAGAACATTGAACAGGGCCTCCAACAATACAACTTAATGGCCTTAATTACCTGATATTATTTTCTTATGTAAGGTAATATTCTTTTTGCCTCATAAAATTAATTTGGCAAAAAAGATACAAAATTAAATTTGAACCAAGTTTTACGTTTCATGTTGCACAATTGAATAAAAAAAAAAATTCAGTAGTTTGCATTGTATTATGATTTGTTGATGTTGTGTATGGTCAACCCAAATAGTAAATATTTTAACTCCAAAGGACGGCTGACGAAATGGGTAAAAAAAAAATATATATCCAACTATATAAGAATTCTAATGCATTTCTATAAGCATAAATGCTTCTTGTTTTAAGACAATAGATGGTTGAAGTATATTTCAAAATGCATTTATTTTTACGTGTGTCGTATGTTGCCAAAATATTCATGATAACTCGCCATGCAATGATAAAATGCCAATGTTCAAATAACTTTTCCATTATGGAACCACTCACACCATGCCACTGTCATCCCAATGCCTTTAAGTCCCGCGTAGAACTTGAGTAACATCCAGGTATTTCATAGATGTCATATAGAAAAACTACACACAAACTTGAGCAGAAACCTTAATAAATGTTCTTACACTATCTGCCTGTGAGTTTAATGAAGATATGCATATTATTGGAAGTTTGGGAGCAGGTCCACACCCCACGTACACCGTTTCTGGTCTCTGACGTATAAATAACTCCAGGTCCCTCTCCTCAGCATTCCCGTTTACATGCTCCCCCTTCCCACCCTTATTTCAATACTTCTTCAGCCCTTCTATTGTTTAGACCGGGGGAGATGAAAGGCCGAGAGTCCGTCGTTTCCTTTCAAAGCTTTAAAACGGCACTCGTCACATCATTCACACATTCAACCCTCATCTTCGCTTGTTTAATAAAGTTCATTTCAGACTATTTTAAGATTGTGGTCCTTGTGAGTGACATTTTTTTCTCACTGAATTCCTTACTTCATGCCGCTGCGACCAGCTCAGATCCCTCAGTTCATTCCCAGTGTAAACACTCGTGGCCGGTCACTGACACCGGACCACAGCCCCTCTCCCTGTGCCATCTGTGCTCCGGCGATGTTTGTCCATGTCAGCGCTAAGCTACTTGTCTCCGTGTGAACACTCCATGGAGTTGGCCGGACCTTGCGTCGGCCATATTAAACAGGCAGCAGCTCATAAAAATGGCGCGTGTGGATTTGAGCGGTCACAATTATCCAGCCTGGGCCTCTGCCACAGACACACACTGGATTTGGTATTCCAAATGGTCATGTTTACGGGATCAGACGCGGCCATTACACCAGTGAGCCGGTGTCCGGCCATATGTAAAAAATACAATATTTTTAAAACTGGATGCTAACGGGTGGTTTCTTCACTGCGGTTTAATAAAGGGAATTTTCACACATACACTTTGACAAGAACTAGTGTGATTATTAACAAAAAAAGAAAATGTATCACCTAGAAAAGATCCAGCTGTAAAACATTGGGACTTCTGTGTGCGCTTCGTCTTTTGAAGCAGAGCCAACCAATCAGAGAGAGCACCGAATAATTTTAACTTTTAACTTTTGCCTAGCTACTAATAGTTTGAAAAAGGCTTTCTCTTGACATATTCTGTATTTTATATTTGATTTGTTTGCTTGCTGGCCTTGTAAATAAACAATGTTGTACTTAATCCATGTTTTTATTGTTCAATATGATTTTGTTGGCTCTTCGTCTGCATTGGCAGTATTAAAAAAGGCCCTTAAAGACAGACGGACACAGGAACATGTGACCTTCCTGTTGCAAGCGACTATACTCTACCCATCATAAGGTCTGAAATTATGACTTGGCCTAAACTGAAGCAAACTTCCTCCTACTTTTACAGCAGCTGTCCTTACATCTGCTCTGGCTTTGCACCAAAATCAATAGTGAAGCCTTTCCCTTTGGTGTGTCCCAGCTCCTGCCGCTTAGGTGCTCAGTATTGACCCCTAGCATGTGAAAGCTGATCAAAACGCACTTCGATCCGAGCCAAATAAAAGTGGCTCAGCGGGCATCCTCTCAGACCGCTGCGGTGTCACGCGTGCTGTTTTTACGTTTCACTTTAACTGATTCCATTGTGGCTGAGCGCATCATTTGAAGATAGAGACTGGCGAAGAGCTTTAGATCAATTCGGATCATAAGAGAAAGAGAGAGGGGGGAAAAAACACAGCCTCATCCATCTGTGCAGGCATTGAAATCAAATGTTCTGGAGTGGGGGGCGGCAGAGCACACAGCAGTGGACCAATCCAATGTGTAGTGAGCTTTGATTTGAGACTAAGGCGACTCAAAGAACAGACACAGCCATGGAAAAGGAAAAAGGGTCTTTGTTTGAATACAACTGGGTTTGCCAATGGTGAGTGCCCCGGGATGCCCTCTCCAGTGGCTGGTGTTCAACTGAGATGAGAGGCCTGAAATCCTAATTCCATGCCAGATTAGCTATGTAGCAATGAAGCTAATTTAGCATGCATGCAGAGGGGCTCAGTGGATGATCCCTATAGATCCCATTTTAGTCGTTCATTCTGTTGACATTTATGACCGAGTGGGATCTTTTGAACAGCTAGCATGTATCCGATTCCAAAGGTTTGGAGGGAAAGAACAATGGACGTCATCACAGCATTCCGGCACATACAGGAAGCAATCCAGAGCGAGGTGCGAAGCTAAAAGGGTGTGAGGATAGCGAGACTCAAAGCCACATGGCACTGTCCCTGGGGCTGTGTGGAGAGGTGTACAACAGCGACCCACTGTCCTTGTGCAAGTCCCCAGAGAGGCCGCAGACCTTAAACATGAAGGATGGCTCGCAATTAATTAATCAATAGACAACGCACAGGGGAAGAGGGGAGGCAAATGTAAAATGGGTATTTTTTATTTTTTTTTACATCAATACATTAAATGGTGAGACCAATCCAATTCCGGTGTTAAATTTGCTCTAAATGTAGGAAACGTTTTTATTTTAGTAAATTGTTTTAGTATAAGGAAGCAAGCTAAATACACCTTAGTTGTTTAAAGACATGAATGGGCTTTTCCAGCTGCTTCAGATAACCGTGCAAACACAACTATTCCTTCATTACTATACCTGTATGTAGTTTTGGTTTTGATCTATTTTGTCGCAAAAAGGAAAAGCGACTGTAGAAGTGGACTTTATGCAAATTTGTATAAGAAAGTAGATGTAAAGATACATCATACTGTATTACTAACATCAAGTAAATGACACAGTATTTCCAAATGCTTGTACTTTCACTTCAATGGGTCTTTGGCTATGTCTATGGACAGTTGCATTTTAGTTTAGTACGTTTTTCGGGACCAAACTTTTCGGGACGTGACCCCCAAAATCACCAGACCAGCAACTCAGGACCCCTTTCTGTAAAATGATGATGCAATTATGATTTCAGTGGCAAGACATTCAAAATCTGGTTTATCAATGTATGTTTGGATACCATAATTTGACATTTGGCCTAAAGCAGAACTAAGTAACTCATGCCCCCACAGGCCATAAGCATCACTGCATGTTGTGTTGTTGTTTTTTTATTACTCTTTAATTGTCTGAGAGTAATTACTACGCTGACAGAAAAGGCAAAGGGAGAGAGGGATATTGTACATTGTGCCACAACCCAATTGCACAATGGAGATATTTTTTTCCGCTCAAATTTTTTTGTAATTACGGCTAAAGTGGCGCTAGCCCACAGTTAGCTTTGCCCGTTAGCCTGTTAGCTTCTTCTTCGTGATTCTATTAGTGTGTATTGCGCCTCCAACCCGGAGGCAGGGGAGTTGCAAGCGTGGTTTTCTGGCCAGAGACACCAGGGGGAGATGAAATACCCCCAGAGGGACTACAAAAAGGATTTATTGAAGGGATATTTCAGGATTTTTTACATAGGCCCTCATTTCCTCATGCAGTCCTTATATTTGAAGAGTCTACTGGCGCTAGGCTAGTGCTAGGCTAGCCCATTTCTACGGTAACAGCTAGCCTGCATTAAAAACAGTCTGACCCAGTCCACAGTGCACCTGAGGGAAATCACTTATAATGCCAGACTAACTATATAAATGTCGATAGAATAATTTTAACCATTTTTCATTTAAAATAACAAATATTTGAGCAGCATCAGCTTTGTGGTTGTAAGCTACGCAATGGGCGGAGTGATCTGCTAGAAAGTAGTCCCTCAAAATGCGATAATTAATGCAATAATAAGTGATGCAAGGTCCGTTATATTAAAAAATGATTCTATGGACACAGACATTTAAATCGATAGTCTGGCGTTATAAGTGATTTGCCTCAGGTGCCTGTGGAGTGGGTCAGACTGTTTTTAAAGCAGGCTAGCTGTTACCGTAGAAATGCGCTAGCCTAGCGCCACTAGACTCTTCAAATATAAGGACCGCATGAATTAAAAATATATATATCTTCAGAAATCAACAACACTCTGGTTAACTAGGAAATGAGGCCCTACCAAAAATCCTGAAATATCCCTTTAAAGTAGACACCTTTGTTCTGCTTTAATTTCACGAAAATATACTGTTCTCAACCATAAATACATCAAATTCAAAATGAATTTAAATTGAAATTATCTTGCGACCTCCACCTCAGTGTCTCCCTACCCCCACTTTGGGAACCCCTGAGAATGTTGCCCAGTAATGACAATTATGCACGTTGTAACGGGTGTTTTATTCTCAGTCATTGCAGGTAAAACACAATGCAGTCTGTCTTCCTTGGCTATTTAAAAATGGTATTGTCTACAATGAAGTTTAAGAATATCAGTATCAGAGCCCATCTTTGCATGTGTTTTTTGTTGGTTTCCAGTTACAGGTACAGTTGCTAATTAGTTCTGATCCAGCATAAGGTATAGATAGACTAATTGTTCCTTAATTGCAACACAGTAGAATATTGGTTTTGCCATTTCTCAGCCCAACAACTTACAATATACTGAACTGTCAGAAACAAATGAGTAATATTGGCACACAAAACGTATGAGCACGGCAAAGGTCTCCATGATTTTATCATTATGTGTCTATAATGAATGAGAAACGAAATTAAGTAGTCATGGACATTTTTAGGGCCAATTAAGGCATCTCCGAAATCCATAATCCTAACTGCCTTCTCATACTACTCACACACATAAGAAGCACATAAATTCGACAGATACAAATATCACTAACCCATTGATTTCCACTTACGTGTGCACTTACATTTTGGATCAAGATTTATTGCTGCTAACACACAAAAGAGCTAGAAAGTGTCCGGCAGCCAATAGTGGCAATCAGCACTAATCACAGGATAAACCAGGGCAAGGCTAAAGATAGGAACAGGCAAAATGTAATTAGGAGAGGAAGTGTCCTTGTGTGGGGGGACAGAGAGGATGTAGTTGGAGGCAGTATCTTAAAGGGGCGGCAGGATTAAAGCCATGTATTGAGCAGGAGCTGTACCGGGGGCTTTCTTCTCCTCCTCATCCTGGATACGATCACACACTCGCTCTGGGATTCTATTTCTGTGGCACAATGTCGATTCTGATAACACTGCAGCGTTCTGGTGAAATACAGTCAAACCAAGATAATCTTACAAGCGCTATTTATTTGTATAGACCGCTATCACAAGGCATTACCCGGCTTGTATGAGGTTTACGCTCTAGATTAGATTCTTTGGAAAGACACCTCTGAGTAGCAGTGGAGAAGCGGTATTGGGGTTTTCAATTTTGTGAGAAATTGAAATTAAATTGTAGGATTTTTTTCTATTTGTCTATTTTCTGGTTCTGTCTGCTTGAACCACGCTTACAGTTACAGGTAGCATGCGGTGAACAAATCGTAGTACTGTATATAGATTAACTATATAGTACCTACACTGGCACAGTTATTAGAAAGTGTTACCAAACATTTCCTAGAATACTTATTTTGTGACTTCAAATAATTGTGATCTGCCAAACTGCATGATCATTCATTCAGTCACTCATATAATCCATAACAGCATAATTGCTATTATGCTATTAATAGTCATATTTTATTGCGAAAAAAAAGAAACAAAACGTTAGAGTAGAGGTCACTAAATGACGGACCTCGGTCCGGATCCGGACCCACACACCAACCCATCCGGACCCGAACTTTGGACCCGACTATGAATCGCCTCAGACGTGCGGCTGCTTTTGCTACCTCTCCCTCCCTCTCACAAACTACAGCCCAGAAGAACAGAAAGAGTCCTACCTCTGAGCTTCGAAACACTTTTCATATTTTTAGAAACGGCTGCAGAATGACTGAAATACGCTAAAGTTTTAAAACGGAGGACACCTTAATTAAATATGCACGTGCGATCTAATGCGTAAATAGCGCGGCTGTTTTCCGATCGGCAGCGAGCAGGTCAGGACTAAACCTGGACTAAACCAGGACTAAACCTAGACTAAGCCAGGACTAAACCTAGACTAAGCCAGGACTAAGCAGGGCTCAGTGTTTTGAAATGAGCAAAGAGGAGAAACACATCACTATGTGCACATTGTCTATAAAAGAGGCTATGCATTCTGCTATTTAGGAGCAAAAAAAAATGTTTAGAGGAAAAAAACTATAATAACAGAATTCAATTAATTGAATTATTTTCAAATCACAGTAATAGATTTAAAAAAGGCTTACAAATAATAATATAACCGTGAATTTAATTTGTGACCCGTGCTTTAGAAAAATAACATTTTGTTGTTGTTACAGAACAAGTTTTCTATTTTTCTAAGGCCAGAGATGATTGCTAAAATGCAGTAAGATTTGGCGAGCACAATGAAACCAACAAATGTGGCTCAATGCAATAGGAGGCCAACAAACTGCCACGGCGAACTGATTGCAGATGAAATAAAATCATATGTAAAATGATGCACATGTTTTAAGAAAAAGAGCGAGAGGGAGAAAAAAAAAACGGAGCACTTAAAGGCAGATGGGCTCTAAAACACTTCATGTTCTGACGATGACACATCTGTCCTGCGTCATCACCAAAACAAATCCCTCCATCTTACTCAATACAATATTTATGCCCCCACGCTCCGTCATTTACATAGACCACACAGCGATGTTTGCGTTTGGCCTGTACCTCCTCTTTTCCTCTCCGGAGCCGCTTGATAGATGGCTGTTCGGGTGAAAGGGGGTGATTTGGTGATTTAGGGCCCAATTCTGGTCGCTAAAATTGGTTCCTGCCAGAGTCATACATCAAAGGGAATTAAAAGGTGATTGTGCCGTGTGTTTGTCGCGCGGCGGAGGGTGATGGGAAACGGCAATGGCGCCATGGTAACGCGCACGCACGCTCACACTCCATGTTAACGCGCACAGACGGATTAGGATGTGGACACAGGCCGAAATGGAGGGAAAGAATGGGTAAGAGATTGAGAGAGGGGCTGCGTGTGATTGGCCGTGCCCTCTCATCCAGCCTCTATCTGGACGGGCCACTAAACACGACTGATGGCCCACTTGTCTCGTCATCATGGCAGCCGTGTCTCACACTCCAGATATAGATCTCCTCCTGAGGTCTTTGCAGGGGGCTCATGGGTGGACTTATCCACATCATAAGCAGCAAGAACAAGACTGGTTGATTTTAAACAGAGCTGCACAATATGTCAGCAAATTATCAGTATCGCCATATCCATATCGCAAAAGCCACAGAGATGTACACATTTTCACACTGCCTAAAGCAAAAGTGCCAAGTTCAGTTTTACTCATTTACGTTGGTCCTGATTGACTTATTGTTTCTTGTGATAACACAATTTGAGGAAATAAAATCATTGACCGATATGTTTTTTTTTTATTGGAATGTACTGTGTTGAAATGGTTTAGAAATAATAATTGCAATAAAATCTTTATCACAAGACAGTTACCAAATATCCCAATTGTTTCTCATATTGTGCCTCCCTAACTTTTGATGAGACATCTATGTATGTTCTGATATGTTTTACTTCACTTGATATGACAGAACAGCATGGAACAGGGAGCGAGAACGGGTGGAGCTCGGACTTTGTGCTGCAGCTCAAACCACAAGACACAGCGGCACGAGTGTGTGCCTTTATAGGAAATTGTAAATTGTAATGGGTGAACCAAAAACTGTTTTAGAGATGTCATAAATGCTGTATAATAAAAGGCAAGCTCCTTCCAGAATCTGTCTTTCCTTGCTCTATGACGGACATAAAAAGTAAGTGTGAGTGTGGGGGACCTGGTATGTCTTCAGAAACAGCAACACAGCAAACAACAAAAGATGTATTAGTCGATGTTTGTCATGGCACAAGGGACAAATGGCAGTAAAAATAACAATAATAACATGATCACGATGAAACAACAACAGTCAGCCTACGTATTCCAACCTGTCAGAGCAAACCTGAGAACATTGGTGCTTGTGACACATGTCGTGTCACTCAGGCGACAGTGGCTCAGATGTTATAGCATATCGTCTTATAACTGTATGTCTTCAATGAAGGTACTTGAGTCATCTTCTGTACTCAGTGGTTGAAGTCTTCGAACGTTTCGCCTCTCATCCAAAAGGCTTCGTCAGCAGACAGCCCGCAGCTTAAGATATAGACCAAGCGGCAGGAGTTGGGGTTGGCCCGGCTCCTCTCGAATCACAGCTACTCTCAACTGTGGGTAAACCTTTGAAGTGGAGCGTCTCTGACGACCTGCTCACCCCAGTATCGGTCAGTCCTGTCCTATTCATAGATGATCACTGCTCATTATCTGTCCTATTCATAGATGATCACTGCTAATTACCTGCCTATTGTTATTTTGTTAGCTGAGGTTCCATCTCATTGGACTGGGTGTGCCCTGTCGGTTTTCCCCGAACGAGAACCGGGACTTTGTCTGCAGACGAAGCCTTTTGGATGAGAGGCGAAACGTTCGAAGACTTCAACCACTGAGTACAGAAGATGACTCAAGTACCTTCATTGAAGATGGACAACTCCGGTACGACTGAGAACTTACACAGACTTATAACTGTAAGGTCGAATTCCACAAGAGCTGACTGTCCTTGAGCAAGACACTTCACTTACCTAAATGTAGAGTGTGTGAGACGGAGGGAG
Source organism: Proterorhinus semilunaris (assembly GCA_021464625.1). Classification (NCBI taxonomy): domain Eukaryota; kingdom Metazoa; phylum Chordata; class Actinopteri; order Gobiiformes; family Gobiidae; genus Proterorhinus; species Proterorhinus semilunaris. The sequence continues at coordinate 14,735,582 of CM038344.1, forward strand.
GGAGAGCGAGAGAGTGTTTAATGCTGGTTGGTTGGGTTTCTATAGCTAAATTCAAATGCCCTCAGCAGGCTATATTCCAGTTAAAGTCAGGATTTTGAATTAGTCAACCTATTATAATTAGCAGCGGCTCACATAAAAGTATACATTTTAACTTATACGTAGAATAAGAAATATTGACATTGGACACTGTTGTTGTGCTATATAATATAAAAAAATCAGTATTTTATAGAAAATGGAACTCACTTTGAGGTTGCGACCCACATGTTGCTTTACAAAACGTCTATGCAACTTAGGGCAGGGCGATATGGCCTAAAATCTATATCACGATATAAAAGAGAAATATCATGATAATAACATATTTGAGAATATAATTGACAATCCCAGCCTTACGCCTATTGGGAAGATTAATTCAATGATATTGGATTCTTTTTTTTGACAGCATACTAATTTCCTTGCAAACATGATCTGCTAGAGAGTAAATACTACACTGACAGAAAAGACAAAGGGAGAGAGGGATATTGCACATCAAATTACACAGTGGAAAAAAAAAAATTCACTCAAAATTGGCTGTAAATACTGTTTAAGTGGCGCTAGCCTGCAGTTAGGTTAGCTCGTTAGCCTGTTAGCTTCTTCGTGATTCTATTAGTTTGTATTGGTGGCTCCAACCCGGTGGCAATTGTGGTTTTCTGGCCAGAGACACTAGGGGGAGATGAAATTAACACTTGTATTACCCCCAGAGGGACTACGAAAAGGATTTATTAAGGTAAACAAGTTGCTTAGTAATGCTTTAGTCACCTGTCCCCGTGTTCTACAGTCAATGTTTATGCTGCTCTGATACGTAACATAAATAGTATCGTGTCTAACGATATACAACGATATCAAAACATTATATCGCAATAACTATATGTGATACGATATGGCCCACCCCTAATGCAACTTACACATTGCTCACATTTATCCAAAATTAGAGACTCCAACAGTGTATTTCGCGGCGCCACGCACAGAAAAAACATGCCTCCTGTAACAAGTGTACTGTCTGAGTAAGTATTTACAGGACGGTCTGCTTGTACTACACACTGGTGCTTCGTTGTCACAGCCATGTCAGATGATGTATGACACATCCTGAAAATCTTTAGCTGAGATTATCTGGGCCAAATGAATTAATAATTCATGTTTGATTGAGTCTTTTTTAATATTTCAGGCATAATTAATAAGCTGAGCCATGGGTCTCTTCAGCAGAGGAAATCACAGTCAACGTCAACAACAGATAAATGAGACAGAGAGTCCTGCCCTGGTTCTCTCTCTCTCTCCACACACACACGCACGCATTACCTACCAAACGCTACCTACAACACGTACACATTATTTAACACACAAACACTGTAGATGGATGCGCAGGGGCCTGGGGCGGCGCCTCACTCCCCATTACTCACTCTATGCTCGCTCTCACACAAGTTTAGTGAGTGATGCGAGGAGCTTCAAACGAGACAGGGAGGAGTGTACATCTGAGGCATTATTAACTTCAAATCCCATCTGAGCTCATCCAAAATTAATTCACAAATGCTCCCAATCCACAGCAGCGGGCGCTCTGCTGGGGACACGCGCAGCACTGCCGGGGACAGCAGCGCCACACACTCAGAGCCGTCCCCCACGGGCCTGCAGTGTGTGGGGCCTCTTATTATCAGTGCTCTGTGATGAAGAATGGCCCGGCACAACTGTGCGCCTGCTGTAAATAAACTATAATCAGTTCTAGAAATGCGGCCGTGTTTAGATCATTTATCCAGTGCCGAGTGCAGGAGGGAGGGGTGCAGGTGGAGAAACAGGCTCTAATAGAGTCAGCAAGACACTGGTTTCCATAGATGGACATAGCACAGAGAGTATGTGTATTTGAATACCGGGGCAAAGGTCCAATAGTGTGGCACTGTATCCACCATAGTAAGTGTTTTTATTGTTTTGGCCCATGTGCTTTATTTGCCATAACAGCTCAGGGTGACAAGGGGCGAAGAGCGGGGAAAGACATTTAGGAAACTGTTGGATTGAGGACTCGAACCATATCGATGAGGACAGAACATTGCAACGCTGATGGTCAAGCCTTAGACACTTGACCATCAGCTGCACAACAATGTTTTTACCAAGCCACATGTTCCTCAGGCTGCGACTGAACACCAGTTCATCGATTTTGACTTTGATTTTACAATACAGAACTGCAACAGCTGGTAACGGCTATTATTATTTAAGATAGCAATTAATACAATGATATATTTTAATCTATGATTACTGCCACAGTGTACTGCACAGACAACGTGCTCGATACAGCCCAAGACACCAAAAACGTTCTCACTTTCTGGTAAAGAAAACAAAACTGTGCAAGGGAACAGTAAATGTACTATTAAACACATGTTGTCCAAGTCTTGTAAGGAATAGCAAACATCATTGACCTTTGTCCTTTTGGCCTTTGCTGTGATTGGTTAATATCATTTTGCCTGTGATGAGAGGAGTGGTTCTTCCTGTTCTTCTTCTGAGGGCTGACCTTTCAGTAGAATTCATTTTATCCTGTTTGGAAGTCCAGCCTTCTCAGGCCCTGATGTGATTTAGCAAGCAGCCTCTCAGAGTGAGCACCTGTATAATGAACCACTGCAGTGTGAACACACCGCTAAAAGGAAAGACTCCAATAAGCCTGACCGAGCAACAAATTGGTCTTACTCCAACTGTTTAGCACAAAACCTGGGATCTCATTACCTGGGACCCCAGAACCTTGTACAAAGCTGAATTTGTACTTACAGAAACAGTGCATTTTACAAAAGAGTAAACCCAGATCTGCAATATTGATGGTAAATGGTCTCAACTTACATACAGTGGGGGGAAGTATGTGTACGAAGTATTTGAACTCTTTGGAATTTCTCACGTTTCTGCATAAATTGGTAATAAAATGTGGTCTGATCTTTATTAAAATCACAAGAATAGACAAATGGGGTCTGCTCAAATAATACCACCCAAACAATTATTAATGGAGACCGTTCGACACTGTTGCTTCACTTCCAAAGAGTGGCCGCCCTGTAAAGATGACCCCAATGGACAGAATACTCAATGAGGTAAAAAAAAAAAAAGAACCCAAGAGTGTCAGCTAAACACTTACAGAAATCACTGGCGCATGCCGACATCTCTGTTGACACATCTACAACACACAAAACACTGAACAAGAATGGAGTTCATGGGAGAACTCATTGCTGCATGTTTGAAGTTTGCGAAAGAGCACTTGGATAATCTACAGCACTTCTGGCAGAATATTCACACCAGGAATCTCACTGAACTGCAACAGGTTTGTAAAGAGAAATGGTCCAAAATTCATCCGGATCGTTGAGCACGTCTAATCTGCAACTACAGGAAACCCTGCATGAAGTTATTGCTGCCAAAGGAGGGTCAACCAGCTATTGAATCCAAGGGTTCACTTACTTTTTCCTCCCTGTTCTGTGAATGTTTACATGCTATGGCCTATAAAAAATATGACAACATGTAATTGTGTGGGTGGTATTTGTTTAAGCAGACACTGTTTACTCATTCTTGTGATTTTAATAAAGATCAGACCACATTGTATGACCAATTTAAGCAGAAATGTAAGAAATCCCATACTGATCCATACTTTTTCCTCCCACTGTATATAGCACCTTTCCACCTACTTTAGGCACTCACCCACTCATTCATACACTAATGTATGCAGACACTGGAGGCAACGTGGGTGAAGTGTCTTGCCCAATGACACAACGACAGTGTGCACCAAATCCCCCGACCTTCTGATCATGAGACGACCCGCTCTACCATCTGCGCGTGATGAAAACCATAAACATATTCAAAGATTTTCACACTACGCATTGGACTGCTATGGCATGCGACAAAAACAACATGGCACAAGATGGCCGTCTATGGCTTCATTTCTTCACAGTCATTATTCTAATGTGTGAAAATGAACGTGTTAATGATTTATTGATGTTAAAATGTTAGCACCTTTAACTGTGAGGCAGAATAATTACCATTACTAACCAATTTATTGTTTATACAGCATTGCTTGGCCCAGACTGAGAATGGGGATTCAGCCTTATAATATTTGAAAGTCTAACTGCATTTCCATTTTGCTGATTGTCTTCTTGGGCAAGACACCATCCGTGCTTGTGTGAATGTGCTTGATGGGTCTTGGTCAGAGAACAGCCTTTCTACTGAAAACAACTTTTTTCCTCTGTATTGATCAAAGGTTGTTCACATTGCACCTCCACTCCCTGAAATAAAGATGTCTTTGCCAGGAGCTCCGCAGTGACCTCCATACTGTCTGTGCATCTGACGCCTCTCTGCAGTGGGGCTCCTCTAAAGCCAGAGATTACTCAAACAGGACATAGTCATATTCAATTACGGCGCAGGGATATTGGCTGTACGGTAAATGGAACAATTATGTGGCAGGGTTTTAGTGGCAGATGTGCGGCGCGCTCTGTGTTAGTGGAGTGTGCTGTCAGCGGAGCAGGTCATTCCATTATGGTGCCGACTGCTCTGAAGCTCTTACAGGATCTACTTATGAAACACTGGCTGCAGGCTAGAGAGGCTATACAGTACATTATAGTGTGCATACAAGTGTTTAAGTGCCACCCACATGCACTATTTACATTATAGCTCAGTTTGAAGCCAATACTGATTATTTATTATTAGATTGTTTTGTACGATGCGGGAAGGTCAGGAAAACTTTTCATACATGTTATGATATTGTTACCGATAAACAGTAACAATATGCAACTGTGTCGGCCTCACCATAGGAACTATGTTAGCTAATGATGCTGTACAGCGGTGGGTTAACGCTCTAGCCTCACAGCCTTTGTGGAGTTTGCAGTTTGCATCTCCCCGTGTCTGGATGGGTTTCCTCCAGGTACTCCGGTTTCCCCCTTCACCCCAAAACATGCACAATAGGTTAATCCTTAAGCCAGATGTTTCCGACCATTAGTCTGGCTCCTCATTTGCGGCACGGTGGTACAGTGGTGAGCACTTGTGCGTCACAGCAAGAAGGTCCGGGTACAATTCCCACCTGGACGGGGCCTATCCCCGGGTACTCCGGTTTCTCCTACCACTAAAATATGTACAATAGGTTCCCCTCTGGGGCCAGAACTCACAACAAAAAACAAATGGGGACGGGTCCCTGGGTGCTGCATAGCGATCGTCCACTGCTCCTGGTGGGTTGCTGCAGCACCATTGAAGGACAGTCAAAGGCAAAGACAGACATTACAGTTGTTGTGTATAATGACAAATAAAACACCCTAACCATAAAACAATTACCCTGGACTGAGGAAAGAGTTATTGTAAGGAGTGAATTTAACAAGCTTTTGATATATAAAAATATAAAGTTGGCTCAGACAATTTATAGCTGTTATAAGTATTGATAAACACATCAAGGATTTACAGAATGTATCGAGTTTAGTAGCAATTACCTAAGCACAAAGAGATAATAGCACTGTAGTGAGGCCTTGTTGGAGTCAGTGAGAAAAAAACACACACAATGTATCTTTTATGCTGAGAATTGCGACAGACCAAACAAATGATTGATTTGTTCATACATTTAACTCATAAATGAACAAAAAGCACTAAAGAGAAAGCTGAAGCTGGCACTGCCGCTCGTCTCACTGTGAGAGAAACATCTCGAGGCAAAGCTGCCACTGCGTCTACCATGTGTGGTTATACTTCAGAAATCCCCATTATACACTTTAATAGCTTCTTCATTTGGACCCACACATAATAAAAATATTCTAGCTTGCAATTAAAACCCACATTTCCACAGCCCTATATTGTGGGTTCTGGGGTCAGTGAAGCACATCCAAGTCAATGAGGATTTTAATTGAATTCATTTAACTCACTTCAACAAAGGCACATGGTATAGAGTGAAAGATGAGGGATGAATTTATAATTGGAGCGCAGGAGTCAAAAGGTTCACACAAAGAATAGTCTGAAAATCTATATTTTATGACAATACTCCCAGGAGAGTCTCTTTACAATAAATCATCTGAACCAACTGCACCACGAATTATGAAGAGTTATTATGTGCCAGTTGTCTTCACTGAGGCTAAAGCAATGTCTGGATTATTTTGGTAGCACTTTTGAGAACAGTAATAGAGGTAATAGTAATTATGGAAATAGCATACCTCAAATGTAACTTGATTTTAACTATATGCCACACACATAGGTTAAACAAAGTTAAATCACTGTTTTTGTGTGTATTAGCCTACTTTTGTAACAACAGAATTTATCAAATATTTTTTGGGAAAAAACGTGTTTAATTTATCAAATTCCATCTAGATTAAAACATATCAGCTGTAACAATGTTGTTCCAGATACCAACCTCTAAAGTTCTTTGATGCTTATTATTTCCATGTCTTTGTGCCAATGTGGTGGTTTGTACAGAATGAGATGTACAAAATGACTAGTGGCAGATCCGTTAGTCAGATGAGAGTAAAAGCAGGTGTAAGTCAGACACAGTTAGAGACATGACAATCATTAGACGCTCCACACTTGTCGTCAGTACGTCCTCACCCTTCCATTCTTATTTTCACTTTGTCTCATCGGTGTTCACCCCCTGTCGGCCTCCTGTCTCCACATTCACGCCTAATGTAGCACTATGGCGTGCTGCCAATGAATTTTTTAGCACACATACGAAACAAAGACATGGGCTTTGAGGGGAATAAACACAGCATTTCTATTGAAACATAATGGGATTTAACAAGCCTTCGTCTATCTGTCTCATAAAGCAACTCTCTGACCACTACCAATCCAACACATGTAACAATGAAGGCGCATGTAAGGTAAGCGCTGTTGATTCACACCTGAAATGGCCGAGGGTTCTATTCCTGGACTATGTGGGCCTTTCTGTGAGGTTTTGGCATTTCTTCCTGTGTCTGGATGCGTTTCCTCTGGATCCGGTTTTCCCCATCAACTCAACAAATCTTTGAGTCAGGTAGCTCTGACCTTTAGCCTGGTGCAACATCAGGAGATGCACCTCCCATTGCTCATTATGACTTTCCCAACAGCATCGAAGAATGCAGAGGACAGATGTTGTGCAGCTGTATAATGACAAATAAAGCACTTAATTTAATTTAAGGGTATTAGGTCTTGTCCAAGGGCACAACAACAGTATGTGCTGGTGAGCACGGTGGTCAACCACCAACCTTCAGATCATTAAACAACCACTCTACCATCTGAGCCAATGTCACCGTTGTTTCTGTTCCTGGGAGGAGGCAGAATGACAGTGCCATCTCTGGGACTTTTCTTTTTTCCGGCCAGCAGATGTGTGAAAGCAAAAATGGCCCCTTGCCCTAGTTTGCTGCTCGAAGGGCAAGTTTTGTGTTTTGACTGCATCGCAATATCATCTTGAGTAAAACTGCAGGGAGTGAGCAGTAAAAACATGTCAAAGTACAAAGCAAAGCCATCAAAATGGCTTTGTATAGTTCTTGACTATATCGTGTCTATAGCTCGTCACCACCTGCTGCCGACCTTGATTGATTGATTGATTGATTGATTGATTGATTGAATGAATGAATGCAGTTGTTGTTAATAGCCATAATGACATGTGTTTATTGTTAATAGTTGATAAAGTCTTCAAACTGAGTCCTTGCCCAAAGGACCATAGTAATGGGACATACAGGTTGGTCTGTTACAAATAGCCAATGCAATTGTGTTTCCCTTTGGTGCGCAGACAATGGAGTGACTCTTGTCTAAGATGCAGGAAAATTGAGTTAGTGATAGACTTTATACTGACACATTCAGAGGACACAAGGGACAGAGACGTGGCTTCAATCAACCTTGTGGCTGTAGATTGCCTCTGTCATCATATAAATGCCTATAGGAGTAGAGCGAGTGTGTCCGCTGATTAGATGAATGGCCGCCGATCGAGCTGTCCATGTGAGGTGTGAGGGCCTCAGCATTATATGACTACTCACTCTGATTGTGTCACCGGCTGCGTGTCTAATTCAGGATCAAAGCGTCTTAAAAAACATCGATTTGATGCCCCACCACCATCGTAATATTTCCACACCACTCCAGAAGTCCTTGAGTAGCCTTGATGCCTTTGGAGGACTCTGGAGGATAATATCCATCAAGTTTATATCAGGTAAGACTATTCTGCAAACGGCAAGCCACGAAAATAGCTTCGTCTTTTCGGATGGGAGTCAGGTCACTTCTTTTCAACAGCATCTATTTCAACTCGACGCAAACAGTCATTTGCAGCTGAATAAAATATCAGTCTGCGCTGTGGCTGAATACATCACTCTCTGACCATTTATGTCGATGGCAAACCCGGCTCATTTTTCCGCGCGGACAGGTGCAGGAGGCAGCGATCCACCGTCTAGTCGGGGCTGGTCCGACTCTATCAGAGATCATCCCTGGGCCACTGACAAATAATGGTTTCTAAAATAACTATTCCTGTGGACACATGCTTTTGTACGTGGAAAAATGGCCATGGCAGCAATGACACATTCCACCGACGACGACGGGGTAACAAAAATAATTATATGGACTTTTTGTGTGTTGAACCTTCGCTGTTTTGACATTTGTAGAGCCTCCTTCCATTTCAGAGCACTGTCATAAATGCAGCACATGCCCATTTGCAAGGCCCATTTTCTGCAAATGTGCAAAATGCCAACATAAGTAAATGCTGCAGTTCTTATTGTATTTCTTGGTTATTATAATACACGAAAAACGCATTTGCTTTGTTTTGTCTAAACATCCTCTGTATTTTTGGGCTGACAGGGGAGGCTCTTGTACCTTTGCTCTTGGCGTGCTTCAGTGGCTTTCTATCGTGTCAGCAGGAGCTTCATTGAAAGAATATATGCCGTCTAAAAATGAAACTGAAAGTGCTAGATTTCCGCGTATTTCACTGTTCAATTTATAACAGCAAGATGCATAAAGCGTCACATTGTTCCCATCTATATGCCGTTCCTCCCACTTCAGCCGGGCAGATTTACTCCTATCCGCGCTCTAATGTATGATAATGTGCTTGTTGAAGTATGAACTATTAAATGAAATGGAATAGCATTGCTGTTGCTGAGCGAACTGTTGCTGGGGGAGAATATGTTACGATAATGTCTTTCACGACTACGCCACACATAATTTGTAAATGATGAAGTTCTCAAAAGTCGTATGGTTAAATGTGTTTTCCATTGTCGGAGCACATCCACTGCTCCGGCTCAGCTCCAGCCCACAGGGGGTCCCGCTCCCATTTATTTTTCTCATTCCACGCATCCTAATGTGCGGCCTTGTTTTTATCTCCCGCACACAAGCACCATTTTCCGGACCTTAGTCATATTTATCAGTCCATCTCCATTTTAATCTCTCATCTCTTCGGCTCGGAGCTCAGGCCCGCCCGTGCACCCGAGTCCATCAGTCTCGCTGTGTTCCATCCACACTGAATTATGTGTGCCATCGCAAAGACAACACAGCCAAAGGTATTTCTGTGTGTTCTCTCCGCTCAGGACCACAGGGAACTAGGAGTGAAACAGTATACGTAAAATATTGTGACCATTCAGGCTCAGCAAATTTTGGGCCGTTTATTTAGTAGCGCAAGTTTGTTTCTAAAAAATATATTTCACTTGTTTCACACGGACGCTACGGACTGTCCCTTTTGTGTATTATTTACCAACGTTACCTTTTGAGTCGTGGCCGTGATGACACACACACACACACACACAAAAAAAGTTTTAAATCCAAAGTATATAAACACTTGCAAAATGCGACGCGTAGGTGGTGGTTTGGACCGGAGCTGAGCCTGGACATCGCAAAGATCCACTCACAAACAACTAACTTCAGTAAACTTTCAGTCCTTTATCGCGCCACTGTTTACTCGTCTGTTCATCTTATTCCGGAAGTTCCGAGAGCGGCACTTTAGGGTCAGTGTGAATCTAACGCTTTAAGCCGGTCTAAACAGCCGCTCCGACTGCGGCTGAAACAGGTGGTCTCGGAGCGGCGCATCTCGCTCTCTGCTTCGGAGCGGTTGTGGTGTGAATGCGGCCGCCCTCTGGTGAACTATTTTCGCTTTGAAGCCTCTTTTTTGCACAAAGAAAGAAAGACTGCGCACTGCATGAGGACGTTTGGATTACTGCTCTGAGGAGGCAAAATGGAACCACTTTAAATCATCAAGGTACGCCTCTCTTACCCGTCTTCCCCTTCCTGCTGCAGTGAAACTTTCCCCTCCATGTGCTGATGAAGTACATTTCTCCGCACATATATCACCCTCACTGTATTTAACCACAAGGGAGAGGAGTGACCACCGCGTAACATCGGGGAAGTGTCAGTGTCGGCACATTGACAGGTCGATGCCCGTTGTCATGGGAATAAGTTCGTTGTACAGCTGATCGTTGCGATGTTTTGTGCGAGCGCGCGTGAACACGGACTTAACTAACTTTGGAGTAAATGCAGTTGGAGCTAAGGCGGTCTCGAGGCGACCTACAAAGTGCTCCAACATGTGAGAAAACGGCCTGGGACACACGGCGTCCTCCATATGCTTTTGTTGTTACTGTGCGCTTCCCATGTCATCGCTCTGCCTAATGATCCTCGGCTCTATCTAATGATCCGCAGTTTGAAAGAAAAAAGTTGATTGAAGAAATCATCTAACAATATGGATACATTTAAAAATATATATATATATATATTTAAATGTCTCTCGCACTAGCCCTCCAAAGAGTTGAATTTTAGTGTACCACCCAAATAAGTCATCCATGGGATCTGTTGCAAGGACTTGAATGATTGTGTTCCTGGAAGTAAAAAATGTGCATTGTTTATTAGAACTTAATTGTATGTGCTTCTGTTGTAATTTTAATCTTGAGTCTCACTCAAAAACTCAGAATGTTGTATTAGGTTAAAATACACCCTTGTTAAGAGGAATATTTTCTCATTAAAACAACTATAGTGAAAATCTAGTTGCATTGACAGAAAAAAGCACTCCCGCAACTCAATTTTTTCACTCAGTACCTGGCTCCACCCACTAGACACTCTGGGCAAGTCCAAAAGAGAGCACATGGCTGCACTGTCCTCGACCTGTCTGGCCTCTTCAGAAATGAGAAAAAAACTTTGTGAAGCTACATTTTTAAGGTAGGTGTCCATTATTTCAAACACAAACAGTATGATAATAGCTACTGATAGTAGTAGCATGCTACCGTATTTAAGTTAGTCGGTGTACAATTTTCTTTCAAAGAATACAACATGTGTGCAATCGCTAATGCATTTGAAACTTTTTCAACAGTCTTTTTTGCTTAATAACACCACATTTTTACCTACCTTTGCTTGAATCGATTTTTTGCTATGTCTTACCAAGGAACCCAATGCTTTTTGTAACATTCTGCGACACAATTTTTTCAAAATGGACTGGATTTGCAAAGTCATGGTCGGTGGACTAGCTTTGCTCTGTCCATATCAGAATTGTTATTGTACATTCAAGACATGGGGAAACCTTAAATCCCATTTGTCCAGAAATCACTCTCATGCAGTCAGTGGAAATGCAAATGCTAATGCTGCACAAACACTATGTTTCACTTGTGAATGTTGTAATGCTACAACCTCTACAGAAAGGGAATATTTTGAACACCTTACCAAACATTTAAAACACAATGAGATGGTCAACTGTGTGTATAAGGGTTGTGATTTCAGGACTAATGTGTATGGGACGTTTTCTTCCCACAGAAGCAGAAAGCATACTCCTCACTCCCTGCAGGATTTTAAAGATTGTCGTTATATGACATGAAGCGTTCTTTATGCTCGCATTTACTACTGGCAGAATTTCATATTATATTATAGAATATAAAACACACAAAATATATAGTATGTGGGTGAATGATTAGGAATGACAGCTTTCTAATGTCGCTATTAGCTTCTAGGTGAGGCTGACATGACGTAACCTCTTATTTTATTCTGATGACCTGAATTCAGATATTTGACCAGTTGGCTGTATATGCATTATAAACACACACAACGGCAAACTTCAACATCTTTTAAACATCTTTTGTTGTGGGTGAAACAAAGAAATGGTCAATATAGTGAATAGTAAAATTCCTTATGCAGAAATGTCCTTGTACAAGTGCCCAAAATGTTGATTTATTGCATTACTTTAATAGTCAAAACCATTTCCAGTATTGCACTTATATAATTTAACCCTTCTGTATTCTTCTTTCCAGAGCACACAGTCATCCCCTGTTGGACAGAGCGTAAAAGTGATGGCTGTGGTTTTATGAGCGAACACACTGGCAATTGTCCTTGAATGCTTGCGGCTTCAGCAAATGACTCTTCCTTTGTTTATTAGTGCATTTGTTTTTGCCTTGCTCATATAAATTAGTGCATTGGCCAAATGTATCAGGACACGCTGAACTAGAGTAGTGGGAGAGCAGTGTTACATGGGGACATGCAGTGCGCAGCTGTGAGGCTAAACCAAAGTAATAATAGAATAATATGAAGGTCTAAATCAAGGAAGTAAGAATTCAGCCGGAAAAAGTCACAGCAAAGGAGCCCATGGTGTTTTGTTCAACAAGGTGCAAACGTCAATTTGAACAAGAACTTTCCTCATTAAGCATAGTGTGTGTGGAAAAAGTTTGAGACACCTTGATTGGGCTAAAATTACAAGTTAAAAATGGAAGATGGGATATAGGGCTAACTCAGGATTACTGTGATTATATATAAATATATATAAAATGAAAATATATAACAGGATGATGAAGCGACAAATGGGGTCGAGAAACCAAAAAATGTCCCCAGAGTACAGAGTAAAAACATAAAAATTATATCTCCACTGAGGTATTTATTTGCTGTCAGTGTGTCTGCCTCAGGGGAAATGTGTGGCTGTATACAAGTAACTTACTACCACCAAGTGTGGGAAATGAAACAAGACCATTGAGTGTATTTGTGTTTGCTTTTTCACAATTTACACAGAAACCATCAACCATTTCCTCTGCAGTTGGAGGGTCACTGCACAAACATGAAGCGGCTACGTATGAAACACAACAGCAATCACCGTGATATCACAGTGCATTCCTCTTTGTCAGTCTGATGCTCTGTGGGCGAGTGTGTGAACCAAAATGAATGTATTGAGGTGACGCGTGGCTGCTTTACATGACTATTGCTATAAAGCTGTTTCTGTGTTTTATTAGGCAACAGATCTAAATTATAATCACTTTCAAAAAAAAAAGTTTGCATTATTCTGGGCCCCCCTTGAATAATGTTACTAATAAAAGAAAATTAATAACATTATTCAGCCTGATTGTTTTGAAATTAAGCTGTGCATGTAAAAACAACCAACAGCTATTCTTTTTTTTTTTTTACTTTAACAGCAGTGCAACAACAAAATGAAAGCCTAAAGAGTTTACACGTACGAGTATTATTCTTTTTATGCTTCCAACCTTTTGATGATTTGTGATTTTATTTTCGTTTTCAGTATAAAACATCTTGTGTTTGATCACGTTATCCAGGTTCCACGTCTATGGGTAATGCTTTGTTTTGGTTTACAGAAATCCTAAATCAAAGATACATATTTGAGGAGGGAAAAACATTTGTCGAACACTTTGCTGCTGGCACCAGATCCGGATCACTGTTTACATGGGACAGAGCTGACAAACTTTAAACTTTACAACAGAGACTTTCTGCAAACATTTGCATTTCTGAGAAAACATGGCATTGATAGTGCAGCAGCTAATGTTGATCTATCTGGGTACGCTATTGAACTAAAGTAGAGACCCAGCTATAAAGATGCTAATGATGGCATGGTGGCAAAGTGCTTAGCAACAGCATAGAATAAAATAAACTTTATTTTTGTATGGTATCATGCCAGTTTCCAGCTGGTCTTTTTTCTTATCAGTCAATGGCGTTAAGCCTGTAGCAAATATGGCTAAATCTACAACATGTTCCCTCATGCTTTTGTAGCCAGACGAGGTTGCCGGGTCGTCATAACTTTTTTTACTTCTTCACTGGCCTTACGGCAGAAACTAATTTGCCCCACAATCAGAGACATTAGTTTTACCTTTGATTTGCTTTTATAGTTTCAAACTACCAAAAATATCTGGTGAGAGGAGGGTGGTCGGGAGTGCTGCACTGGGTCCAAGCAATATTCTTTAAAATGTTGGTTAAAAAATATCTGTTGCTGCAACACCATTAATTTAACATCATTTTCAGAGTTCATAAAAAAGAGGAGGAGCCTGAACGGATACACTCCTGCATGAGTCTGGAGTGAAATACCAAAACAATTAAGATTTTGCTCACAAAGTAGCACTGATATATAGCGGATTGCTTGACAACACAATACACCCCACACGGCCATATACATGCAACGATGTGCCGGGTCCTGCAGCTGAATTACCTGACCCGCTATAAAAATATAATATGTTTTGGTCATTTCCATCCATCCATCCATTTTCTCCCACTTTTCCGTTGCCGGGTCGTGGGGGCAGCTGTTGGAGCTGCCCAGATCACATTGCACCAGCCCCTATGGCTCCTCCTGCAAGTGTTGGGTCCATGGGAGGACGGCCTCAGGATTCTAACTGGGCCTGTTGGTCTAAGGGCCGTCTGAACCGCTCTTTGTCTACTAGGACCTGTTTGCCATGGGAGACCCTACCAGACAACAGAGCCCCCAGGGTAATTCGGGTGCTCAAACCTCTCCACCACATTATGTGTTGGTAATTTGCACACACAAAAACAACCAGTTCAATTTTTAGTGCCAACTTGCTACAGATAAAACGATCATTTCAAAATAATCAAAAAGGAATTGAATACATTTCTTGGAATACTAGTTGTTTATAACTTTCAGAGTACTTCATCAAATTGCAAAGCTGCATTTTAATAACGGTGGTAAATGATTTTCTGCATTTCTATTGTTCCCACTCTGATTTAAATACTCCTTTTTTCCTTTGAAGCATTTCAATTTACGGAGACCATCAAAAGGACAACAGGACTTTGTGTGACACTAATAAAAGTGCTTCCCTCATGAGTGAAATGACTGCGCGCCATATCGGACGCCTCCATCTTCATTTGGCCACTTCTAAGCTGTGGTACAAAGGCCCGAGAGCTCTCTGATGGTGCACTTGTTAAATAGTAAAAATCCGTCGGACAAGGAGCGCGCAAATTAGCCTCGCCTCTTGTATCTGCTGATAGAGAGCCTTGACATTGTGCAGCTTGGAAAATTAATTTCAGTGAAGTGTGTGGATGGTTGTAAATGGCCTTAAGACGGGGGGGCAGGAGATTGTTAAGACCAACATGTGGGTCAGGGCTGAATGAAGGAGCAAAACCTTTTCAAAATGGGTTCTTTTGCCTTTTTAATTGACCAGCAGGAAATGTAATGCACCTAAGAGTGTTACAATCAGCAGCGGAAAAGACTGCCCTCAGAAATCCAATAGAGCGGTAATTATAAAGAATAGATTCTCACATTGGCTGCAATGAGTTCAATTTTAAATATTACACATAAAGACTTTGAGGAGCCGCAAAACGGTTAATTTCAGTTTTTAAAACAAACAAAAAAATGGTTTCTGAGTATAGGAGGGCAAATACAAATCTACAGTATATCCTTTTCTTTTATTTGGTAAAAACAAAAATTAATGATAAATATCAAATGTGGGGAAAAATGTATTTTCTTTAAAGTCACACACTATAATTCACATGTGGTCAGTAGAGGGGAAAACATTGGGGTCCTTCGTCAAGGTACTAAAGAGTGTATGTAGAATAGTATAGTATAGTATATTGTATAATAGTAGTAGCAATAGCATTTTTAAATGAGAGAATGCTGCAAAAATGACTCTGCTGCTTAACCACCTTGGAACGCGCTACTCATTTTGCACATGCTAAACGTTTGATTCTCAATATGTCTTTGCATTCAAATTAGCAGCACTGAGATTTATATAATGTCGAAGCGAAGACAGAAGAGAAAAACAAAAAACGTATAGATACGAAACCTGAAAATAAAACCACATCTTATGTATAAGAGAAAGACATTTAAAGAAAAAGAGGAAGCTGCAGCTAATCTTGGTCCACATTTGTTTTGCCACTCACTCTGAATGTTATCTACAGCTTCTGTGGAAGAGGAATAAGGTAACCTTAAACGCTACAATACTTTACATAAATCAAAATGCTTTTAATTTAGTCATAGAAACGTGAAATGAGAGTCTTTTTACTGGCTGGCAGAGCGCTGGCATGTGCTGAATAAAGGATGCCCTGCAGCAGAAGTCCAGGTGCATGTATTTACATTCAGAGTGATTCGTGGCTAATCTCATTTGTACTTACACTATCTGTCTTTGCTCTCCTCCGGTGACTTCTCCCAACTTCACTAAACTTGCATTGGTTCTAATTAGCTCATTCTAATCGTGTCGTCCAGAGGCCTGACAAACTCCAATCAGGGCCTCGGCGGGCCGGACGTCCTGCCCTCTGCCTGATCAGAATGGTAGATTAAAGCCAGCTCGGTGCTGACAAGAGTAGAGCTATCTGGGGACGCCCAACTCTTCCCACAAAAAGTACTACAGAGATACCCACAGCCAGAGCTTGAATTACAGACTAGGAAAAGGAATCTTATTTGTAAAAGTATTCAAATTATGACACTTTGGAGATAACATCAACTTTGCACACTAACAGATCTGAGCATGTGGGTGGGTTATGGTGGAGAGCTTCTTTAGGTGGACAGCTACAGCAAGCCATAGGTAAATGATACTAGTTGTTACCAGCGGGACTGTTATATGAAGCCGAGCTCTTTCTCTTCTTCCTCTGGTGACACTAAGGAGTGCTGTAAACCACAAAACATGACAATACACTTCCTCGTGTGCTCTATTGTTTCCCATCTTGCCTGTATTTTCCCCATGTTACATCAGCATGTTACATAAAAGCAGTGATCAGACATGGGAGGATAGCGGGAGAGCCCTGTTGTATCCCTACGCAAGTTAGGCTGTGACTTTACGCACTCCCAGTGGAAATTAGGAGAGACCGGTGATCGATCCTTAAAATGATGCCACTCTACCCGTTAGTATCTGAGCGGCAAGTACTGGTGCCTCACAACAAGAAGGTGAGACACAATCTGTCTTGCCTCACCTTTCGACAGTAATATTCTATTTTTATCTATTAATAATTGGACATACATTTTTATGTTGACCCTTTTTGTGACCCAGCGGCTGTATGGGTGGTCAGCATGGCGCCTTAAATTTCTATCACCTCTACAACACTCCAGCACCAATTGTTATTAGAGATGCACCAATCCAGAGTTTTAGCTTCCGACAGGGATATTGGGAGTTTGAGTATCTGGCAATAACTGTCATTAACAGATACCGAGACTTCCTTAAAAGTGTCTTTCTCTGAGTGAAAAAGTGCAAATGAGATGTTGCAGATCATTTA
The DNA here is from genome assembly GCA_021464625.1 of Proterorhinus semilunaris. Lineage (NCBI taxonomy): Eukaryota > Metazoa > Chordata > Actinopteri > Gobiiformes > Gobiidae > Proterorhinus > Proterorhinus semilunaris. Next base: position 14,752,943 of record CM038344.1, read on the forward strand.
TATCTATTAATAAACTAATGTAAAAAACATTTTTTTTTTAAAGGATCACTGAACTTTTCTACACTGAATACCCTTGAGTATGAATTAGAACAGGCTTTAGGTTACATTAATATTAAAGTGACCTAATCATTACAATTATGTTACATCAGTTATTTCATAAACTTAAATACTCTGATATTTGTAGCCGAGGTCATATTTTTTCCAGTATCGCCTCCGATATCTGATACCAGTATCGGTGCATTCCTAATTGTTTTGTAGGTTTTCTGGTGTGAGGGTCTGTCAGCAGTGAAAACTTACTAGAAACTCTCAAATCAATTGATCCTGGAGCATAGAGGCCACTGTGATGGAAAGTAATACAGCCAGTAATACACTCATACAGCCACTGGGTCACTAAAATGTTAAATACAACCTGATAAAAGGTTTCTTTTCCCACATAAAAGGCTCCATAATGCACCTTTAAGACTACGAGAAAGTCAGGTTATGGAGTTTGCATGATCTCCTTGCGTCTGTACCTCTGGGTGCTCTTGTTTCCCCCTTAAACCAACAACAGGTTGCCTCTGTGGCATTGAAAGATTACGCAAATGCAGCGGACAACATTGTCTGTGGGGCTATAACTTGTAGTCTGCTTTAAATCTTACATTGAACCAGCATGGACAAACGCCTCAAAGAAAATCTTTGGCCAGCCAGCTTCACCAATCGGACAAAAAATAATTGCTGTGTTGCCATTTATTATTTATAGACCAAAGACTACAAACAGTACGGTAGTAACGGTAGTAACATTACCGTCATGTCTCAAACATTTCTCAAAAATAAGTCTTGCAGTCACATTCACTGTAGCATTAAAGGGACTATATGCAAGTTGGTCATTTTTATACTCACTACTGCCACTTCAGGTCTTACGAGTAACTGCAGTCTCTATATTAAGCTCGTGCATCGGCGATAATTCAGACCCGAATTAACACCTTTTTGAGTAACAGTGCAGGATTTCAGAGGCAGGTGTGGTGAATAGGTCTGGGCTCATTCTACACATTAGGACATGGCTGGAACATGTAGGGGGAAGAAAATACTTAATTTAAAAATGTTTAAACTCTGTATAGTCCCTTTAACCAATACTTACAAGGAGGAAAAAAAAAAATCTTCGTCATTTTTGGTTTAGGCCCAAGCTGAGTAATCTTACCAACCAGACAACACGCAAAACTGAAAGCTCAGATGGCCCACGGCTGGTGAATGATTTGTGTTAGAATGCGAGGGCTCTGAAGGGACGCTGGAAATGGCTTTTTCGCTCTTGTGAAGCTGGGGCAAGTCAGAAAGTGCCTCGAGACTGCTCCAGGCCAAAAGGAGCATCCGCGGCAAGCAGCACAGGCAAAAACCAACAGCACTCAACACACAACACGCTCATAATCACAGACGAACCATGGGGCCTCTCCTTTACTCCGCTGTCAATTCACAAGAGGGACACAAAATGTTTCCAAATCAAAAACCTACGACATGAAATAGTGCCTCTCTGATATGTTAAGAGCTAATCCCACAGGGATAAGAGGTTAGTTATTCTCTCGATTAGCAACAACACAAGGCTATATCTTAATGTACTCGAAAGGCACAGGTTCTATGGGCAATGCCATTTAATGCTAATATTGTAAATTAAATTGTTGCCTTTCAAGATTGATGTATTTTCTTAATCACTCAAATCCTTCTCTTTGTTTAGCTTCACAAGATGAATATTATATTATTGGATTTTATTTAGTATACTATAACACAAGGCCTTATAATTGTGTCTAACATGTTAAAGTTTATTTAAAAATAATGTAATATCTGTACTACCATTTCCTAGCATACGCCTTCTGTGCCCAAAACCTGTTTGGATCATAAGGTATAGGCTACAACTTCTGTCAATCTATCTGTCATTAACCTAGTGTAGTATGTAATCTTACTTGATCAAATTTAGACATCATTTTGTCAAACTAGACAAGAGAACCTCCAGCCCATTGGGCCTGTGCAAATCTGGCACATGATTCACTGAACATAAAGACATACACATAAAAATCATACAGTGCGACCTAATGCGAAAATATATAGACACATAAAACCATAACAGTAAAACAAGTTGCAGTCACTTTGCAGTCTTCACACAGTGGTGGATTTTTACCTGAGTAGGCCCAGTAGGTCTCCTCAGCGGTGGCCCTGCGCACTCGTGTCTCTGGGTCCTGTATGGGGGCGGGACTTCCTGTGGAGGCTGTGGAGAGAGAACATGGGACAGGGTTAGCGCTCAGCGGGACAGAACTGCAGTCCCTGTGCTGTCTGCAGCCTGCTGGGCGTCAGCGCAGTGTCCTGAACTGACTCTGGTCCTCACAGCAGAGGTCAACCACACTGCACTGTACACACAACACAGAGGAACAGAGGAGAGCAGCGCATTAGCACCTGCGGGGGAAATGCCACCAACTACTGGTCTATAAAATATAAGATGATCCTGGGATTTTGTAGCATTGGGGAAACTTGTAACTCTGCCAGTTTTGCAAATTCCCTGTAGTAAGAGGAATTTATATTGGACAAAAAGCGTACAGAACAAGATTTACTGATTTTTAAGACTAAAACCCCCAATCCTTTCCATGTTGTCTTACATTGGGTAGCATACATCCTTCTCATTCAAGCGCATCAAAAACTGTAATAAAAAACTCTCAGAGTGTCTCAAACTTTCCGTTGACCTAAAGGACTTCTCTCGCAGAAATGTGCTATTAGAAGAATTAGAGAATTGGAATTAAAGTCATCAGTGATGTTTTATTGTAGTAATTTCTACATGTGTTGAAAAGTTGTGTAGAGTGATTGGTTGTAAACAGGTGAAGTGTGGATGTGGTAGACTGTGTGTTTTGGTGAAAATGGTATCTCACCTGCTCCAAGATTGCAGATGGATTTTGCATACTGTCTCTGTTCAATAAACTAAACTAAAACATCTACACACGACTCAACTGTAAGGGAAATGTATAGGCAAATATCACTGCGGACAGCATTCTTGCATTTTTGATGACTTTGACATTGAGTGAACCAAATTTAAATTAAATCAGTCTTTGTTTTGTCACGAGTCAGGAGAACTATGAACCATTGACACAAAAACATCAAAATGACTAGATAGTTGCATTTTGTGTGTGTGTCGCTTTCTTGAATTTGTGAAAATAAAATGTTAAAGATGTATCAATATGACAAGTGAATAGTCAAATATTCCCTTTCCATCTTATCTCATGCAAAACAGAAAAACTAAAACAAATCTTTCTGGGTGCTGGGTGGAGACAAGTCAAACATGATGCCTGGACTTTTATTTAAACTTTTTCACTTTTTCCACAGGCTCCACTGTGCCGTGTGTCATACTGTTTCACACACGGTGCACAGGACAGAAATCTGGTCAAAGCAAATGAATGTTAGAGTGGAGTGTTTCTGACAGGTCTGCTCAAGGCTTTTGACATTATATTCAGAGAGTTCTTTGAGCCGGCACAGTGTGATCACCAACCACATTTTCAGAGGAGAGGTCAAAAATGAGCACATATTGGAAACTGCACTGGATACATTATTTTTTCAACCCAAAAGTGTTCACTTCTCAGCTCCCATTGTCCTCTCTCTTTGAGTCTAGAGTATATGGCCTTAGTGGTCCGTGTAGTATATGGCTAGAGACATTCAGGCCAATCAGGGAGCAAATGAGGCTTGAAGCAGTGAGCGAGCCCAGGGCCACCGCTGAGCACTGCCCACAGAGCACTGGTGATCAGAGCCAGTCAGCTGCAGAGCACAGGAGAGGACGGACTTTATCTGTGCCGGACACAGCTTTGTTAAAGCACCCCATGTACTATCAGGGAGAGAAGACACCACTAAACTTTACACAATAATTAAAGCCACACAGCGTAACATTTTACCCGGTAAAATACAAGCATTTATTTTTGTTACTCACATTTTTATTGTTGAAATATACATTTAAAATATGAACAGATAAATTGTGTCTGCTGTGAGCGGCTCAACTCTCCTGAGACCTGACTGTGACGTTACTAGGAGTGGGTACGTCTCCAATTCGTCGTCATGGAGATGTGACTAAACACTGCCAAATATGAGATTTATATAGACTAGATCCTCATCCAAATCCATTCTTTGATTACCCAATGCAAAAATGGCATTTTGGTCATTCGGAGCATTTTTATATTGCTGGCCACAGTATAATTCAAAATGTTATGCAGTGTGCCTTTAAGGAATAGAAATCAGACAGAAAAAAGTGTGCTGAGTTTGCATGACTCCCCAAAACGACAAAATGTTGAATAAATAACAATCTGAAGTTAATCCCATGAATTACACTCACATGTTGACATCTTGTAATGGAAATTCATTATAACAACCCCACATGCTGCTGCTTCTCTGAAGTCTAAGAAGAAGGAACGCAGAAACCCGCAAAGCTGAAAATGTCACTCGAGTCAGAAAGAAAAGCGGTGTAGCTCTCCTGTGTTTTGGCACTACATTGTGCTGAAATGTAGCTGCTGAAGTTAAACAAAGACGGCGCAGTTGTTTGAAAGGCGGACACCCTTCCCCTACACACTGCTGCGCTGGTGGTTTGAATTCTTTGGGATGTAGCGTGGCTCATGTCTGTGAATGCCAATGTGCGGCAGCTCTATGGCTTTTCTATGAATTACATTATTGATTCCCAATAGTGCTCAGAACAGAAAATGTAATTATGCACGGACCCGCCCTAACCTCCTCCATCCCTTCCCTCGTTTTCTGACTTGTCTTTCACTCTGCGGTTTTTCATCACTTTCTCTCATTCCGTGCGCTTGACCTCTCAGAACCGGCTATCCTTCGGTCACCGCGGCCTCCGCATCCCCGCCCCACGCCCTCGCGCCTTACGCGTGTGCTCTGCTACCCAATACTTCCCCACGGTTTAAATCTATTGGCTCATAATTAGCAGCCGGGGTGTCATATTGTCTGTGTGATAAGGGATTTTAATCTTCGCTCCAATTGGCATTTGAGTAATGGCTGGTGGTGGAAATTAGAGAAAGTTTTAGTTTTACAGCTTGTTGTCATGCAGTGAAAGGGCTCATCGGAAAAGTGGGCAAAGAAAAATAAATTCTATGCGAGATGCTCGACAAGACACCCCGATCTTAAAATGAACCTTTGAGTGTTTTAAGAAGGAACACATGTACAGTATTACATTATTTCTCTGTTAATTGTTCCATAATTGCTGTACTCTTCTTCAGACAAATGGATCGAAGGGGCTTGGACAGTATAAACAGGGCTCCTGGGTAATTAAAGGTGTGGTTGGGTGAAGGACAGAGCCCCTGGTCCTGAACCTCAGTCAATAAAATCTTAATTCCTTCAGGGTTTACATGCAACAAGAAGAAGAAGAAGCTCTTTACAAAAATCACATGAAAACAGTTCTTCTGCTCTAGTCCCATTTCCAAATAGCTCGATCTTCTCAAAAATACAGATCACATTAACCTGTAAATATACATTTAGTCCACTTCAGTTTCGTCAGAACGTTTTCCAATCAGTGGAAGGGGAGCTGATACTGTGCCTGTGTTGACTGAGGCCCACTGTGGAGACGGGACTCATCACCGTCAGGAGGTCTGCTGTGTATTTGGCGGAATCCAACAACGCACACAGCCAATCAAGGCCTGATTAGATTTCGCGCTCGCCGTCTTCAGAATCACAAACAGCTTTTATTAATTTAAACCTGCCTTCACTGATGGTAAATGAACAATATCCTGTAATCCCACGGCTAATGTGATAAATGATTTAATTTCTTGCTACATTTATGTCTGGCACCACTGCTTATTGTGAACTGGAACATGTAATTTGCAAATGTAGTCAATCACCGAGCAGCCCATTTGCTGCCTGGATGACTGGCGTTAAAATCGTAAATTGTCTACAAGCCGCAATCACTAAGTTTTGAAATGCGAGTCCAAATAAGACTAAAAATAGCTTAATTTAGCATTCGACTTGTCTGATCTTTTATAAACCTTTAAATGGCCATCTATTTTCATGCCACTTTAGGACGCTCTTATTATAATCTATGTTGACAGCCAGTCAAGTCAATTCCCTTTTATTCCTGTAGCCCAGTATCACAGTGCAGCTACAGGCCCAGAGGGTGTTGGTGACAGGCCTACACCAAATACTAGTCTCTCACGCTCCTTATAGTCAGCGCTGCAGTTTGCACACACGAAAACGACCGCATGCAAACATCTACTGCACTTCCGTGGTTGACTGTATGGATGGGTTTTTACGATCATTGTTGTGGCCGTCAAACTCATTACGGGCGGCCCATCGAAGGAGAGATAAGATTTCCCTACGGGGACAAGAAAGTACACGCACAACCTGAAAGTAGCACCTGCACATTTCACGTATCGTTAAGAGAACATGGTTGCAAAGTCAGCATGGACCACAATACATTTGTAATTTGAGCGAAAATAGATGATCATTTTGTGTAACAATCAATAAAATAAAGATATCTATAATGTCAGAGCCAGGGAGAAACACATTCAATTGAGATTGCCATTCATGAGTTCCAATTAGGGCTGTCATGACAATTACTATATCGACTTATCGTTCAATAAATGGCAAATAAACAATACATTTTGGGCTCAGTCTTCATCATCAGTACATAATTTGCATTATTTCCTCATTTTTGTAATGTAAATACTGATTTTGTTTACCTAAAGTAATGTGTGTCTCATTGCATTTCATGTTCATTGTGGGATATTTTAAGATGAAAGACTTTTTGAACAGAGTTTTACTTTAAGGTTTCTGTGGCATTACAGGTGAAACTTGGAAAATTAGGATATCGTTCAAAAGTTCATTTTTTTTCTGTAATTAAGCTCAAAACTAATACAGTGCCTTGCAAAAGTACTAATACACCTTGAACTTTTGCACATTTTGTCATGTTTGCAACCATAAACATAAAGATTTTATTTTTAATGTTTTACTGAAAGTTCACACACAAGTAAGCAAAATGATGCATGATTCTGTTATTTTTCAAAAAATAGAAAACCGAAAAGTCGGACGTGTATAAGTATTCATACAGCGTGACTTAATACTTTGTGGAACCCCCTTTAGCTGCAATAACAGCAGCAAGTCTTCTGGGGTTTGACTCTACAAGGTTTGCACATCTAGAGACTGACATTTTAGCCCATTCCTCTTTACAAAACAACTCAAGCTCTGTCAAATTAGAAGGAGAGCGTTTGTGAACAGCAGTTTTTTAAACCATTCCATTGTAGATTTAGCTTTGTGTTTAGGGTCATTGTCCTGCTGGAAGGTGAATCTCCGCCCCAGCTTCAATTCTCTTGCTGACTCCAGCAGGTTTTCCTCCAAAATGTCTCTGTATTTGGCTCCATCCATCTTCCCAACTATTCTTACAATCTTCCCAGTCCCAACTGAGGAAAAGCAGCCCCATAGCATGATGCTCCCCCACCATATTTGACACTGGGGATGGTGCACTCAGGACGATGAGCAGTGTTAGGTTTGCTCCATACATAACCTTTTTCATTTGGGCCAAAAGGTTCAATTTTTGTCTCATCTGACCAAAGCACCTTCTTCCACATGGTAGCTGTGTCCTCCATATGACTTCTAACAAACTTCAAACAGGATTTCTTATGGCCTCCTTTCAACAATGGCTTTCTTCTTGCCACTCGTCCATGAAGGCCAGATTTGTGTAGAGTACGACTTATAGTTGTCCCATGTACAGATTCCCCAGCTCAGCGGCAGTACGTCGCAGCTCCTCCAGAGTTATCTTGGGGCACTTGGTTGCATTTCTGACCAGTGCTCTCCTTGTTCGGTCTGTTAGTTTAGGTGGACGCCCATGTCTTGGTAAGTTCGCAGTGGTGCTATACTCTTTCCATTTCCGAATGATGGATTGAACAGTGCTCCGTGAGATGTTCAAATCTTGGGAAATCTTTGTATAACTTAACGCTGCTTTAAACTTCTCCAGAGCTTTATCCCTGACCTCTCTGATGTGCTCCTTGGCCTTCATGATGTTGTTTAGTGACCTGCGCACAGGTGACCTCTATTTAATGGTTAGGGCAAGGTGTGAACTTTCTGCAGTCATTAGGAATGTTATAAAGGCAATTTAATGCACTCAGAAAAATGCTGTATGAATACTTATGCACGCCCCAGTTTTCTATTTTTTTGTAAAATAACAGAATCATGTATCATTTTGCTTTCACTTCACAGTTGTCTGTTACTTGTGTGTGAACTTTCAGTAAAACGTTCAAAATAAAATCTTTACGTCTTTAAGTTCAAGGTGTATTAGTATTTTCGCAAAGGCCACTGCGATATGATATGGACTCATTACATGCAAAGTGACATAATTATGTCAAGCCTTTATTTGTTATAATTTTGATGATTATGGCTTACAATCAGAAGCCCCTTATGAGAGACCAACAGGCCCGGTTAGAACCATGAGGCCGTCCTTCTGTGGACCCACCACCTGCAGGAGGAGCCATAGGGGCTGGTGCAATGTGACTTGGGCAGCTCCAACAGCTGCTCCCACGACCCGACAACGGACAAGTGGAAGAAAATGGATGGATGGATGGATGGGCTTACAATAGATTTTCAAAATATTGTAATTTTCTGAGATTTTGAATTTGGGGTTTTTACAAGCTGAGCCATAATAATCAAAATTATATCAAATAAAGGCCACAAATATTTCACTTTGTCATGAGTTCATCATAATATCAGTTTCACAGTTTAAGCCAAACTACAGAACTTCACACTTCTTAACAATATTCTAATGTTCACCTGTATAAAGTCTTCAGTATTGTCTATTATCCTCAATCAATATATTGAAGTTTAGATTTTGTTATGGTGACAGGCCTATAGTCCCAATTATTACAGACAGGGCTGTTTCTATCCGAAAGCAGCCTCAACACATGGACTGGGGCTCCCATTCACCATCACCGTGTTCCCCACAACTACCTCCACAGGCAAATGTACTATGTTCTTTACATTGTACGTTGTTCCTTTGTCTAACCTTAGCCACTCCCTGGTCCTGACACAAACCCTATGCATTTGGTTTCTAAAACCTTCCTCTCTTATTATTGAAACTCTAAACAAATGGTATTTATATGTATAATATACCACTTGTAGCCTGTTTTCTATCACTCTCGTGAAGGTGGTCCAAGGAAATTAAATATAATGAAGTGGCTTTATCCTTCACGCTCTTTTCTCCAGTGTGTTTAACCCCACAGCCCTCTATAAAGCCCCTGCCCCACCACAGCCACCCTGTTTCTATTACACTTCAGACGTGTCCACTCAGACATGTCCACTCAGACGTGTCCAGCCATTTAGCAAACTTATTTATCCAGAGCTGATGCCCCATTACGGCCAGAGGACAGCCCCAAACTCAATCCATCACCAGCCGCTCCTATATGGGCCGTGCCGCTCCGATAACAATACGGAGCTAAGTGACAGCTAAAAGACACGCTGCTGGATTCAAATCAGAGGTGAAGGACGGCCAAGGGGGTCGGGAAGCGCAGGGAGCAGGGCTTAAGACGAGATGAGTAGTTGCAGAGGTATGTGAAGTGAACGAGGCACCGGTATGATGGAATCCGCGCTCAAATGGCATCCGCAGTCCTATAGCAACTGTTGCTGGGTCACTGACGGACAGAGCGCTGCGTGGCAACAGTCAGCGCACAGAAAAGAGGTGAAAAGACGGAGCGAGCGAAAGATGAGAGAAAGACGCCTTACGTATGTGAAGGTCCCAAGATCAGAGCCGTTGAAGAAGGCTGCGGAATAATAATGATTGTGCAATGGGTGAGAAGAGCAAGTGAAGAAAAATGCATGATTAGGTCCATCACGCCATAGACAGAATTTGTATTCAACTTATAAAAAGTCTTTCTATCATCTCAAGAAAGAGGGCCGCAGGATATATTGCGAAAATTATTTGTATGGCGAAAGTTAGTTGGCATATTCATATTGCAAGACAAGATTTACACATTTTTGCTAACAGAGTCACTGAAATGTGAGAGAAAGTTTAGTTTTAGTCATGATTTTGCCAATAATTGTCTTGTATTGGTTCTGATTTAGTGTTATTATTTAATGCCTTGTTTTGGCACAGTTTGATTTGAAAAAGGCAATGAATCTCATGCAGCGCTACAGGATTATAAAAATGCCATCTGAAGCCAAACAGCTGTTCAACCAGATCCAGCGCAAGCAAAAACAGTCATTTGAACAAAGTTAGGTTCCTTTCAAATGTCTGCGTGTAAGACAGTACAGCAGCGTACCTGAGCTTAGACGAGTTGATGCGTACCAGTCTGGTCTTTACATGCGCTCAGTCACGCAAAAAGACCAAAGAGGTTGTTAGCATTTAGGCTCTCCTCCTCTCCTCTATGGGGTGAAGTTAGAATTGACCAAGCTCTTCCACGTTTTCCCTATTTAAATACGGTTACGTGAGTAGTCACACGATCCAAGTATAGTCACACACAATGAAACACGTTGATTTTCTGAGTGGATAAAAAGGGGAACTATATTGTAAGGCGTAATAACACCTTAGGAGCACTTCGACGTCCGCACAGTAATATCTTCACTTAACTGCGATCAGACAGGTACGCATCAACTCGCCTAAGCTCAGGTAACAGCATATCTCATTATGGAAAAACGGTGGCCTCTACAAACTCAAAACTCATCTAAGCTTCTTCCTTTTTGTTTTCGTTGTGGCTTCGAAAGTTTTTTCGCCACATTCTTGTCACATTTTTGTTTGTTTATTTTTCGTTCTTGTCACGTTTTCATTTCTTTTTTGTAGTGTTAAGTGTAGTTTAGCATTTTTTCTTTTTTTTTGTGGAATGCAATTGTGATGAAGCCAAAACATTTTTTTGGACAAAACGTGACGAAAGCGTGACGAAGATAAACATCACAAATACGCAACAAACTATTTTCGAAAACGCAATGAAAACATGACGGAAAAACACAACGTTAGTGTGGCGAAAACGTGACAAAAAAATTGAGGAAAGAGCTCTCCCAAACACCAATACGTGTGCATTAAGCTGGACTTGAAAATGCAATATTAATGAGGACCGTTACATATAATCAATTAAAACCAGTGTAAACCATTTAAATTGTAATGTTTCATGGGATTTTTTTTTTTTTAATTCAAGCATGTTCCTGTCACACTAATCCTAGCAGCATAAATCTATACAGTTAAATGCATTAATCATGAGCGCAATGAGACTTTATGTATATTAAGAGCGGCTCAAAGTTCATCGTCTTCCCAAAGTTATCTGTTTCAGTTGCGCCCGCAAAAATGATAAAGGAACAGATTTGCGAAGGTTCTGTTTCACAAGATTTCTTTCGGAAAAACGATAGCGCTGCCATAGATTAAGCAGCCCCGGCCCCCATCATCAAATGGTGCAATGTGAACCAAACCTATCGTGTTAAAAATTGCATTATCCAGGCGTTCCATCTCCAGAGTGGCGGGTTGCGTGTAAAATGATGTATTTCTAATATTCCTCCGTAGTATGTAAGTAATCTGCATTGTATTATCGTCGGCTCACACCTCTGCACCGCTGACACGGCCACACCATCATACTGTTTCATTGATTTCCCAAAGTAGACGGGGTGAGGCGAGCAGGAAGAAATCCCATCTCCACCCTTTCACTTCCCATCCGTGTTTCCTGCTCTCGAGGCGGCCGTGAGCTCCCTCCCCCCCTGGCCCCGCCTCTGTCGGAGCTCATTTGCATCCCGGGCAGCTCCAAGTCAGCACGCAGAGCCGATATAACCCACAGCACATAGTATATATGGAAATACACTGAGGCGCACTTTCCATATAACTGCTACTGCTGAGCCAGGCAGCGTCTTTGGAAGTCTATTGTCCAGAAATAGTCGACATCACAAGGCATAAAGCGTCATACATCACTGTCTGTCCTCCTTGACGGGGGATCTTTCAAGGTGAAGCGATGCGGTTAACCCCTGCTGCACAACAAAGGCACGGGATGAAATAATAAAGAATTTAAACAATCACATCTACAATTTCTTTCACAGTGTGTTTACAATGAATATCAGCAGCCCCCCACCGCTCTGCCCCAGGCTCATTATAGACAGACAGTCTCGCAGATATTAAATCAATGAATGTACACATGAAAATCCAGCAATCGCAGTAGGTTAATGTTGCTTGTTGTTTCTGGGCAGACGCCGGACTCCATGTCAACTGCCAATACAGATTAGCCTAATCAGAGTAACTGTCAGTCAGATTAGACAATCACGTCCATCATGCCGTCCCCAGAGACAAACGCCCTTGGAAACTTAAAATTTTCCCAACGGCGAGTGGTTCTTTGGTGATTGAGTCAGCTTGTAATTTTCCTCATGCGATTTATGACTTCTAAAATGTCACAGGTTCTTTTAAGACCGGTTGAAAAATGTCCTGCAGCAAATGTCTCAAACAATCAAAATTTAAAAAAACGAAATTGCACCGAATTCATTGTGGGTCTATCGAGCACTTGTATCAGCAAGATTGGATGACCTTTGTGAAAGTATTATAGTCAAAAGGAAATGTATCCTTGCAAAAGATCTCGAGTAAAGATCTTGATCCAGAGTCCAACATGTTTATTAAAAATATAATGTTATATTCATGGGTTTCTGTTACATGTCTTTTTACTGTTGTGGACGATTCGAAAGGTAGAATATTTATCATTAACTATGGATAGTTTTGAAATGTTATTGGCTTTGGCAATGGTTCTAGTTTTTTTTATCACTGGAGACCAGAGGAGGGTAGAAAAGCCAAAATATCCACTTAAATACTCAGTTGCAGTTGTTACAGCGAGCTACTGGTATCCAGCAAACAAAGGAAGAAGGACTTCTTCTTTTATAGGAATAACATTACTTTGAAATAATTTTATTCAAGTAGAGTGAAAAAATAATTGATCCAAATAAGAAAAGTAAAAATAATAATAATAATATTTGTTTTAGAAAGGCTACCTGAGTGTTAAAGCCTGATTTGTGTTTTAGAAATCTGTGAAGGGACCTACCTGCTCTGGAGCACTGAACTAATGCTGAGATCAAGTAAAAGTTATTCATTATTCATTTATGAACTATTAGTGGAATAATTCTCTTCCTCCTGAGAGAGAAGGTTTAAGCAGCTGGACTTTATCTCTCCTACGCAGTCAACACTTTCCCTTCAAGGCCAAGCCACGAAGCTAAACCAGATAAGGACTGAGCTCCTTGGCTCATATTTTGCAAAACACTGACTTTCAGGATTGTAAACGACCGCACACACATACCCCTTCCCTAACCACACCCCCGTCGTTCTGCGTCTGCCTCAACACGTTTCCGCTTGTAGCAGAGATTAACAACGACGACGACGCCATTGCTGTAGTAGCTCCATATACGGGCGGCAGAACAAGCTAGTTTTACATTGCATAGCATTGGACTTTAGACACGTTGTAAACAACTGTAAAGCCATTAACTACATCTATTTCATTATTTAATTGATTTACAGACACTTAATTGTAATATCACTACTCTACATTACTGTGCATGTACTTGAGTTAATGTAAAAAGGCAAATTCAGCAGTATTTTTTGAGGCTTTCCTTTCCCTCTAAGGTGAAATTTTAGTGTTTTTCTTCTGGCAATACGGTGAGACAGAAAGTACAGAAGAGAGGCTGTTAAGGCAGACTGTTACTGCCCACAGAGGAGGTCAACTATCCTGTGGCCGCTCCGGGGCTATGTGAAGCGCTGTGGGGATGACGGCTTCACCAGTCGTGTGGTGTGAGAGAGCAGCGCGGTCAGTCTCAGCTGCTGCTCACTGTTTTATGAGTCTGCAGAGTGTTCTTTTTGTGGCACGCTGAGAGGAAAGAGCTCTCAGATGGGATGGAAAAAAAGAACTGCCCTTTTTTAATGCAACACACTTCAGGTTTTACAGAGAAAAAAGGAGGCTTTACAACAAACAAAATCAATCCAACTAAATGTGAAAGTCGCATATTGTACACGAGTAGCCTCTATGACGGGAAGAGTTCTCTAAGAAGATATAGTAAATGTCTTCCAAAAATCGTTGGCTTGAAGCAAGATATATAGTCGTTTTTGTTGGTGTTGAATAAAATTGATTCTCGTTATATTCCAGCCCTAACACTTCGAAGCATATTCTGGGTTCATACTTACAAGATAGATACAGTCCACAGTTTTACCGGACAATACAAAGTAAATTACATGGAAAATGATCATGATGTGGCTAACAATGAAGAGCCGACAGGGACCCATCTTTGCAACAATTCAAGTTCATTCCATTTATCTGGTCTGTAAGAATCATGTGGAGCAGACCAGAAATGGAACGAAAAAACAATTTGTTTGAAAAAGACAACGAGCAAATGTACATCCAAATGCCCAACACCCCCAGGAAAGAAGTGGGGATGAAGAGAAAACTCAAAGAGAACCGCACTGAAGGAAAGACGGACAGACTGTATATTCCCAGGGCTGATGGGACGTTCATCTTGAGCGGAAGACTGTGAAGCAAACGTCCAGTCCTTGCTGCCTCTTCAGAAAAGTGGGGGGAAATTTGAGAGCCTTATCTGGGTAAGACACAAATAGGGTCGACCAGCGGCCAGGCATCTGAAGCTGTAGCCGATCCAGAAAAGAGAGTGGCAACTATTTCATATTAGTCATTAAGATCCAGCCTTTTCGAAAACCGTTTATGGACATTCTGAATAGGAGCTACTTTATTGGATGGTCATTAAGACCATAAAATACCTGTACTTCTATGAACATTTGCTTTACAATTTTGCACAACCTTTTCTCTCCTCATGCAGTCGGTCACTCTCACACTCTCTGTAATATGGTTCTACCCATCTTAGTAACTTTTTTTTATCTTTATTATTGATATGTTTTGTCAAAGCCGACAAAAACCCAGCCAATGTTTTAAGGGCAGAGTGGGGCGGACGGAGCAGAGGTGTACGCTGGCGCTCGCACTGTCCTACCTCTCTCTGCGCAGTGCCAGGAGTCAATAAAGCTTAAAGGCGCGGGTCGGGTCTTTTGTGTCCAAACACACAAAGTCCCTCTTGAGGAGAAAAATAGAGGAGCCCGGTTCCTGTCATCCATCACAGGGCCCATTTACAGGAATTGGCCCATGTTTGCTCAAGCCTTAATTAAAATGCACAGCCCATCACTGTCTTCCTGTACTTAACCTTGGCTTGCGCACTCCTGACTTCAGAGGGGAGCATCAGCGCGTCACACATATACACACTGTACGGATGCCAGCACCAGTCACTCCGCTCATTCACTTCATTAGCATTCTTTACATCTCGCTCCAGTGCTCTTAGCGCTGAAGGACATTCGCGCACACACACAGACACACACACACACACACACACACACACACACACATATTGCAGCTCATAACCTAAACCCCAACCAGAGTGAACCTCTCTGGGCAAGGTGTGCAGTTTCCCGGCCAATGCAGAAGTCTGGCAGGGATGCAGTGGAGGTAATGGTCACTCAACAGCCGGCTGCTGCTGAACACATGCCCTGGAAGAGGAAGGGGGAGCTGATATTTATTCCTTTTCGGCAAAAAAAAAAAGAGACGATAATAAGAGACTCATATGCTATTACTTTCTATTAGAATGAGGCGTTATTTAGAATGGTTGTAAACAACATGGGCTTAAATGGTAAGGTATATCCAATAACTCAAACGGAACATAGTTGATTAATAAAACACATTAGGCAGACAGTTGGAGGGCCAGCATCCAGCCTCTTGGGTGTTCTACTTGTGGCGTCCTTTCCAAGAAGCTCCTCAAGAGTTTTTCTTTTTTTTTTCTTGTGGTGTTACAAAAAGCCACAGCTCTCAAGTCTAAGCGCTTGGGAGGAAGGGAGTAGTCTGTGTAAAGTATGCTAACAATGTGTAGCATATAGTGAGTGTCAGAAAGCAAAGAGCATCCATTAGTCATTAGCCTTTTATTGGAGGCATGGTCGTACTGTCTGGCACATGCAAACCTGCTTGTCCACCCATGTGTTACTTCAAATCATCTTTGAATTTCATCCGTTGCTTTTTTTTACAGCTGTCATGATGTGTATTTGTTTTGAATGTCCTTAAGCGGCACTTCTGTGGATAAATGCACAGATTATTGCAAAGTAGCCACCTGTTATAATATCCCAGCTGTGCAGATGAGTATGTGAGAAAACAGCATTAGCCACGAGCACCAATTTGAGTGTGTTGTGCTAAAACACAGCTGACGGACTTGTGTTTTCTGCAAGGACTTGTTGGTGTTGCGCACATTAGGCTGTAAACAGATGCTTTACATTCAGGACACATGCTGCTGACAGAATTTAAACTCCAAAGAAAAATACAGCATCGTTCTCTCTGGAGGGTTGAATGTGCTGCCCTTCACCAACAATGCCCAAAGCAAAACTAGGTCAGTAAAAACACTGGAATTACATTTAAGGGCCTGTTTGTTTATTCCCATCTTTTCAGTTCGAGGGATTTTTATACAAGGTGACTGTAATTGTAGACTGAAGCCATGGCTACTTACGTCCTTGAATACACAATATGTACATCACAGCATACAGTACACAGCTTTTGACACAATAGACAAGACACAATAGATGAGATTGATACGTGGATTGGTGCAGCCTCTGCGGTGTATCGGACTGGAGAGGGAGCTGAATTGTTAGGTAAATCTTTAATTTTACTGTTCGTTCTACACAAGCATGAGCTTTGGGTCAGGAAGTGTTAGTGGAATCTTTGCTGAGACTGTGGTCTCCACAACCCCAAGCCACAGAAACACATGGGATATGAAGATGATATGAAGAAAAATGTTGTAAACACTATGTAAACACATGGTGTTTAAATTATTAATTTTGGTTGTTTTATGCAGCATAATTATAGCACAGGTACAGTATATAACATAGTTCAAACTTCAGTATTTACTAAATGTCTATTTCTGCCACCAAATGTCTGAACACACAAAGCCATGTCACCAATAAGTGACAAACGACTGTTGCATATTTTAGAAATATCATTTAGCTACAAAAGCAGAACCACTTCACAGCCAAGTTCCACTTCTATATATTGTACATGTGGTTTATTGGGTCAACTTTATCAAACTTTTGTATATAATCATATTGTAGTCTTGGCACAATTGGGGCAGTTTCCAATAGAGAGTGAAAGTTGCTCTAAGAAGCACAGTATACAAAGTGAAGTCAGGTTTGAGTGAAGCCAGTCAAGCTGAAAAGGAGGTTGCTCTGCATTGGTGGGGGGTAGGAATGGCTTTTGTGGCCGAGAGGATGTCGATCAGAGCAAAGCACCGAGAAATGAGTGGCTGGTGGAGTTCACCCAGCATGACTTTATGTTTGGAGGAGTGGAAGCCAAGGGCAGGGGAAGACGGTGACACGCTCGAGAGACACACACATCATAATCATCAGCTCTGGAGCAGGAACACTGAGGGACCCAGAGAAAGACATAGTTCACACAGCTTCTTACTGTCAGCCTCATAGACTCTCCTCCAAAGCACCTTACAACCTCCTCCTCACCTTCTCCAGCTCATTGATTGTATATAGACAACCGTGTCGGCAGACAGGCAGGCTGCAAATGGATGCCGCTCACCCCCTCCCTTTTTAGCACACTCACACTTACACACATGCTTGGCTAATTAATAGCCAGTGTAGAAAGACACAAGGTCATGCAGCCATGGGGCTAAACACAATGGCATGAAGCTGACACCTCTATGGGGACGCTGTTAATGCACACCAGCCTGTTGTCCTGTAGCTGTCAGAGCTGTCCCTTGTCCACGCCCCCACACACACACACGTGCACAGCACTGGCTCTGAGCTCAGGACACATGCTGCGAGAGCAGAGAGGAGCTTATCTAATGCAGTGAAGGTCATGTCAGTCGTACTCCAGTCCGAGAGTTGTAGCCATCTGCAGTCTGCTGTACAAATGGACAAATAATGTACATCATGGCCACAAACACCCATCCAACACACAGGTGGTCTCGAGATTGAATGTTTCAGATTATGTCTCACATGTTTTCCTATACAACATAAATAGAATTCTACAATAAGTATTGGTCAAAATGCCGCAGTGCTGTGCATTCTATACCAAGTGTTTAACTCAGACTATAATATTCAGATTTTGTGGTGTGGTCTGATGAATTTCTGAAATAATGGATGATGACGCTAATGAAAAGATTTTGCACAGAAACCATTGCCCCACATAAGTATTCTGAGCAAGGCATTGTGGGTGAACTTTAGTAATGTTCCAGATCATTGGTGGCGGGTTTGATTTCCTGGCCACCTTCCCATAAAAAGGGGTAAAGAACGAAATCTCAGGGAGCATATCCTGCATTTACCAAAGACGAAGGGCAAGGAGACAAAATGAGACATTCTCACTTTTTCTTCACTCGTTTCTAAGTAGCCTTGAAGGTCACTGAGTGTGAAACAATCCATAACAAACGCTGCTTGATAGAATCTGCAAGTACAAAAGGCACTGGTCGCCCTGTCGTGTTCTTTTGGAAACAGCCTCTGCCTGTTATTAGCTCAGAAACATGCCTTCTGACATTTCAATCTCACAGATCGCACACTGGTCCTGCAGCCTTTAATTGTTGAGCAATAGCCTGTGCAAAATGGCAAAGCATTTGGTGCATATGACATGCTGTATAGGGTGTACCTTCTTATTAATGTAGCCCAGAGCACTGTTCTGGCACAGTTACGATGTATCAGGATAGATTTTTTAAAATGACATGATGAATCATTAAGCTGTACCAGTGTTGGTTGCCAATGGACATACAAACAGAAATAGTCTATCTATATAAAGGTTCCAAACTTCTCCTTCCTTGCAAATTAACTATACCTTATGCACAGTAAATTTATGGGCACCAATGAGTCAGTCAGACAGCATCATGTTCATAGTTGAATTCATTTACCAATGTGGGCAACCATTGTTGCATACAATACATGTGCATTACATACATGTATTCTGAAGGCTTTAGCAGCAAATGCAGAGGACAAACCCTCAGTGTCCTCAATAGAAGCTAGCGCCCTGGGTAGTTGGCATTTAAGCTTATGCCCGGTGCCAAATGTGCGTTAGTGCTTTGTGGTGATGGGTGGGGGAGCGGCAGTGGCGACAGCGGGTGCTTGGCTGTAGGCGGAAAGTCAGAGTGCTACCATCATAAGTCTATTGTTGTGCGCGGAATCTGGGAATGAACTCCATGTGAAATGAAGAGTATTCTGAACAATACAGTATGAGCTACAATCATTCACGCTGGGCTGCTTTCAGCGGAGGAATAAAATGGTGGATGCTACTTCTATAAAGTGTTAGATATTGAAAACTGGTGAATGGGACCATTAAAAACAGTGTTAAGCTGGTGCTTTAATGGGCTAGGATTATTGTGTACTCATTCAGTAGACATTATTAGTCCAACTCAACCTTGCTCTCTCTGTACAAATGTGGCCTAATTGGGAGCCTAAGTGTCTAACTGCTGGGTTTTCAAATCTAATCAGAGCGCCTTTGAAAGTGCAATCCGCTCAAGCAGCCGGTGCTGCATGTGTTTGTCACTTGATCTATGGGGACATTTAGTGTCAGCTCCGGCAGATTGCACACAAGGGCATCACAAAGTGTCACTATGGTTATGATGCATCTCGCTTAAGTGTGTGGGCCTCTGACTGGAAATTGAATTAAAGTTTGAACATGCCAGAGATGCAGCAATAAGAGAAAAGGAAAACAGAACAATAGTGTAATGGATCATTTATAGTGTTATTTTTCATAATTTATTATCAATGATTAGTGATCTGACTGATTTGTGACTGTTCTTCTGATTATAACATGCATTATTTATTTTATTATTATGTATGCTTTGTTTTACCAGGCAGGTTAATTGAGAACCAATTACCATTCACAATGATGACCTGGCCGTCTCCGGTGATAGTAACTGACCCCTGTCTCATTTTTTCCCATTTTTATTTAGGTAAAAAGATATTGAGGTAGCAGTTCACATTTCTTCAAGTGGAAAATGGAGCTCTAGTTGTTTACCAACTGCAATACCAACCATTGTATCAGTGTTTTCACCCAAAATACTATGTCTGAGTCAATTCTTGGAGCTAAATGCTGTTATGTGCTTGGTATGAATGTATAGCTAGCTACATTAAACACAACACAAGAATGATACAAATATCCTGTTGGACAATAATGGAGCTTTTATGAGCGTAGAGAAAAGGAGAGGAAAATTCTTCCTTTGAGCGGGTGAATGTGAGGATGATCGTGAAGGCCGAGCAGATGAATCGATAGCCTCTGGCTATGCACATCTCCTCTTCCTCACCAAAGAGTTCACCTCAGGGGTCAGTGCCCAGCCAATATGCTGCTGTTACCAACATAAGCCCAGAGCTAAACAAAGGCCTTCATTAACAGACCCATTAGAGCTTCACTGCCCGCAGCACCACATTAGACAAACTGTATTTCCCCTTAACCCCACAAACATACTTACTCATCTCGATAATGAGATCCACCATCAACCCAAGCATTACAATAAAACATATATTAAAGCCTAAGGCCCTGCTGAGATGTATCCGAGTCTCGGGGCGTTTCTGCTCAATGTAGTCTCTTCAGGGGACTTCTCGATGTGATAGTGCATTCACCTCTGATCAAGAAGCATTTTAATAATGAGAGGGAAATGTATACGTTATCCATCATTTTAATAAAAATAAAAAAAGTTAGCCATAAAAGAAAAATTAGTTCTTATTGGCTCTGCTGCTCCTTTTGTGTCTAATCACGACCCTCCATTTACCTACGGGATTCTAAAGTCCCAGAACTGTTTTGTTTGTCCTGTATGTGCCCTTGTGGTAATTTGCTCTCATGAGTTTGAACTACCTCCCTCATTAAATACAGCCTTATATCATCAGTGTATATATGGTCTAAAGGATCTCAGCGTGTGGAACAAATAGAGATCAGACTAACCTGCCTAACCTCCCCACCACATGAAGACGTCTGAATTCAACGTGTTGAATGGGCCGAAGCAAAAGCTTATGAGTGCCCACCCCCGAAATCATTACAATAAAATAAAAATAACATATCACAATAGTACAAAGGCTGCTATTGCTGCTTTAACTGCTGGGGCCTCGAAGGGTGCATTCGAAATGCCCTCATGAGAAGATAAACAGAGTTTTGGCATGCATTGGGAGTTTGTGAGCTATAATCTCTCAGCAGTGGGATGCGCTTGAGTGCTGGACAGCGAGAAATTCGATTAACGCTTCCTTGGGGGTCACACCACAGCCTCAATCCCACCTCCGCCTCAAAACCCACAGAAGAGTCAGGATCCAGCTCTGCACCGGTACCCACTACCACCTCCACAGACCACTGCTGGGCACACATTTAGAAGAACAGCCCCACTGCCAACAACTACGGGTCAGAATATCAATGTGCCTGTTCACAGAATGTTGATGAACAAAGGTCAACTTGTATCAATATTGTGTTATGCATGTGTCACCCTTTGCCTTAGCATCAGCTTCCAAATGATGAGAACTGTAATCACATTTAACACTTCAAATGCTTAGTTAGCTGCCAATTATCTAGTCTTTCAAGGCGGCCATTTGATTTGCAGGTTTCTTGAAAAAGTAGGTAAGAAGTCTGTCGTCAAACTGCTCTAACACTCATCTATTTTAATCCAATTTTACGTTTAGTTAGTTTATAAATATTAAATGTGTTAGAGTGCAAGTAAATAGCAGCGGAGCGTGACAAGCCCATTTGTACGTATGTCATCTCAGCTGCGCGTTGCAGTGACACGGCTCTTGGTCATATCAACAGTCTGCGCACACGCACCACTCATAAATATTCTGTCAATTAGCCGTCCTATGTTAACCTGCTCGCAGCACTTTGAGATAAGGCGTGGGAGTGGTGAGGTGAAGCCAGCTAATAAATGACTGAAGCTGCTGGGCCACGCGCTGGAACCACAGATAAAACAAGGGAAAGGGGCTGAAGCTGTTGCCTGGCATAAGCATTTCTCTTGGGACTGGTCCAATCTCATTATGGAAGGAGACCAGGGGTGGAGGGCCAGGAGAGGCTCAGGTGTAGTGCGATATGTGCCGCTCTGTGAAGCTGCACACACTCACACACACACGCGCACACACACAGACTCACACACGTTTTTAAAAGAATATTACATCTGTCGCCAAGTGTGTGGCGTTCGGTGATAAAGATGCTTTTTAATCAATTTCAGTCACAGCGTTTTAGTTTTGGGAAGTGCATGCAAAGAAAACACTTGATTATATTATTATTGTAACTTATTTACAACGTACTATAATAAACATGGTCTAGTCCAGGTTTTTATTTTTTTTCCTTCCTTAGAACTGTTTCCTATTGGGTCAGGTCATCATCATAGCAATTGCCTTCATCTGATCCCTCTCACATATGAGCTGTCTTCTTTCACTGCATCTTTAACCATTTTTGGTATTTGTATTTTTACAATAACTTCCTTTTTTGGTAAAAAAAAAAAAAAAAGTGGTTGCACTCACTTGGTGTCACTTGGTTTCCGCATTAAAATGACATACACTAGGATTCCCTAAGGCTGGTGCTCCTCTGGAAGTGTCATAATCTAAGTTTGCCATTACGGGTACAATAATGGTGAAATAAAATGATTTTTAAAACGTGTATGATGATTGCTTATGGAGATAGATGAGGACATTTCAACTTTATGGGGAAAATGACTGCAATATAAGACCTACTTTTTTCTTCCCTTTTTTTCCAGGTATAACTGGAATGGAATAATTTATAAAAAAAATAAAAAAAACACCCCTCCAGTTATAATTCTTATATTCTATTCCTACTTTATTCCTGTTGCCGTGCCGTGATATCAAAGTGGAGTTTGCTGATTATGGGCATATACTTGTCTTAAAAGTTAAAACAGTAAGATTTGGCATTTTGTATTGACATGAATACAACTATTGATTTGTTTTACTATATGTTGATACTTTTTTAACATTATTATTACTTTTATATATTATTTCAGTGTATAAAAACATAAAAAGCAGGTATAAGAAAAACAAAATTACAAACAAACAATTTCCCTAGACATGTTTATTGATTAAATCATTGTTTATTATAGGAACTACTTTTATCTTACTAATTATGAGTGTTTTTTATTTTATTTATTTGGATACAGAAGTTGGGATGGAGAATACCAGTGATTTTTTGTTTTTTTGTTTTGATACCGACGTCAAGCCATGCTTCAAAACAAAAATCCCTGATCGCCCGTCTCTACTGACCTCTAACTGCATTGCTCACTGCTCAGGATACTCACCCACCCTCAGGGCTTTACCACAACTATGTATTTTAGACCAACTCTAATGAAGTCGCTTTTTCTAAACACATCCGTTCCTTAGCCCATCTAACAACAGCGCCCCGAGTCCAGTCACAAGTCAAACACTATTAAGTCCAGCTTTGGATGGAGCTGAATTTTAACTCTGCCACTTGTGAAACAGTGGTGGCTGGGGGGCATCATTATTCTGCTGGGTCTAGACTGGAGATTGCGGCGAATGACAAAGCGCGGCGTTAGTGGGTCCAGGTAATGGATAAAAGGTGTCGTTTAGAAGGCGGTGACATGAAAGCGCCCTCGTCTGTCAGCGTGTCACCGCCTTTCACTTTGATGATAGCACTGTTTTGTCAGACCTAAAATCCCACAATCAGTCAGACCACCCAGCGGCGCTCAGTTTGTGCTGCGTGTCCATAAATCCTCTCGCTGATAGAGGAACAGCTCACTTCTGTGTCACAGGGTGCCAAGGCACCTGCAGGGCCAAAGACGGGGGAAATGAGGTGGCCAAGTTACGACTGTGAAAGGGAAAGTCATAGCAGTGCCACAAGTGCAAAAAGAGATCGCGCTAAAAACTTAAACATTAGCATAAAAGTGATTGAAAATTGCGGGTGTTTTCCATTTTTATAAACAAACATGGTACAATTCCTACCGAATATTTTACACTGACGGATATGTTTGCTGATTTGATTGAGGCACAGAGTCTGGGGGAATTGTAAATTGCTTTTACAAAAATCGGAAGTCATTAAAGCTGTATTGTCAATGTAGAAGACATACAAAGAATTGAATCCCAGTGCAAAAGTTCTCTACAGCAACATTTAAAAATAAAAATGTACAAAATATAATACTAATGTAAGCAGAGGAAGAGAGAAACTGTTTCATTCTGACCGTGGATAAGTGGTTACCTGCTGATCAGCTCAAAAGTCAGCATATTGGTTAGAATTTTGACCCAACAAATTGGCTTATTTATGGTTATTTATGCTAAATGTTGGATCCTGCTCTTTCAAACATCAACCAGATGGTTATCTCCATAAATTCACTGTCAAATTTTTGCAGGAAAGGTCATTACTGATTTTCTGCAATCATTTTAATCAGATATACAAGTAGAGTTTCAAAATTCACAGACATTTCAAAGTTCGACATTTTCCAAGGGAATTAACGGTCATTTGGAATTAACGGAAATACAGAAGGAATTTACATTACAGCTAGAGTCTCAAAGAAATTGTTATCTATGTGTCTGAGCACCAGGGTAGGAAGAGGACAGTGTTTTAGGTTGTGGCCGATACAAAAATGAGCTTTTGGAAATGGAATATTCTCATTCATGTTTGTATCCATATTGCATATATTGATCAGTGCATCAAGTGTGCGCAGTGTTACATTTATCTATTGTTTTAAAAATCTATAATTCAGTTCTGTTTAATGCAGCTCTTTGTCAGACACAGGCCCCACACCAATGGGCGAGGAAATCGCTTCTCTTTGGTCCTCATGGTTTGGAAGCTGACATCTGTAATACTTAGTTTAGTTTAGTTTATTTGTTTATTTGAGCAGTTGAAGTCCTGATCAAAGGAGTGGGCCGAAGCAAAAGCTTATGAGCGCCACCCCCGAAATCATTACAATAAAAAATAACATATCACAATAGTACAAAGGAACATATTTCAAGGAACAAAGTACAAGAGCACAGGAACACAGCTTGCACACAAACACACAACGTACCCGTTGATTTAACTTTACACATTACCAATCATACATTTAGCACATCATATTTAGATTTTGATTTGCCTCATTAGCAAAAGAAAACCGTTTACACTTCAAAGCGGCTGTTTTAACACGGACCACACTTACAAAGCACTGTTTGAGATGTTCATAAAATTAACAAAAATTAACAGAGACAGAAGCGAAGCACAACTACAACAACGCTCTCATTTCATGTACGATGTCTGGTACAGAGCAAATGTGACAAAAGGCCATTACTTAGTTACAGATGGTTATCAATGCCAAACACAGTTAACATTCCCGAAAGTCACTAGTTTTGTGTTAAAAAGAACATTAATATACATATTATCCGTGATCTTGCTACTTCCCAGTTGTCATTTCCATCCTTGATATGGTATTGATTAATGTACAACTTTGCTTGGTTGCGTCCTTTTTTGTTCCTTCTAAAAAGCCAGGGTGTAGAGCGGGTCCATTGAAGAGGGCAGTAGCTCCTCATCAACAAACCCCCACCCAGCTGCCCCAACTAGCTGATTTGGTAGATGATGTTCCTATGCTGTGTAGTGCGTTAAAGACAAGGTATATGAGCCCATTGGGAGGGTCCCTCTCAACAGATTTGGAGCTCGCCTACTCTAATTCTCTATTTGCAATTTTGAGCAATTGCTATGACTCATGTGACAACACTGGGCTAGATGTCAAATTTGTAACCGTCCTGTTGTTTTGTATATTAGAAATAAAGTAGTAAAAGCTTAAATCTATGATTGACAGGCTGTGAAGCTCTGTGGAGGCTCGTAGCCGGTCGCTTCCCGCCTTTTTGCCCTTTTGAGGAACAGGCCACTCGAGATCACTACTATGAATGGGGCTGAATGGAACACCGGTTATCCCTTTATTATATCTATGAGTATTGATCAGAGTCTGTCATGATCTGAGTTAGAGACAGGTGAATTTAACCAAACACAGTGTGATAAAGCAAAATCCTTATACTGTATATAGCTTTGCAGTTTGTCCCTCGACTCATTAAGAGATTAAGATAAGATAAGATAAGATAGCCTTTATTGATCTCACAATGGAGAAATGTACTTGTTACATTCAGCTCTTACAAACACTCAGGGTGTGCAAATAGGAGGAAATGTGAAAAAAATAAAATAAATAGTAAATAGTGGTATCTTATATACAGTAAATAATAATAAAGTAAACAGACTATAACAAAAAATGTCATATTAGAAAGATTATTAAGCAGAATGTAGGTTTAGGAAAGTTGTGTTATGTTTTGACATCGCGATATGGGGACTCACACTTCTTCTCTGAATGCAAATGCATGTTTTATGGTTCAACAATATAATTCATTATTAATTAATAATGAATTAACAATAGTTCACTAATTGTTTACTCAACAAAAATGCAAAAATATAATGTTTTTTTTAAAAATGAAAATGTTCGAGCTAAGGTTTCTGGAAAGTTTCTGGAAATGTATCAGGAATATTCCACTCCTTTGCAATCCTAGATACAAGTACTGTATGTCTATATGAGGAAAATGTCAAAGGAAAACACTGCGTACCTTTCTGTGTAATTTCCGTTCTATTGCATTAGGGTGAAATCTGTGTGCGGCTCTGGAGGTTGAAACCTGCGGTTGTTGATTGAGTTGTTATGCTAATGTCTGCTGCAGTGTGCTGTGATTCAGTCAGATCTCCTTACATCCATGAGGAGCTATCTGCCTTTCTATCAGCCTCTGATCTTGTATTATGCTCACATCAGTGCAACTACAACGCAGCGTCATGGCATAATATTCCGAATCGTGTGTTAATGTGGCTGAGCGGAAGAAAGCCAAATCCCTTAATCACATTGGGAGGTCTCGGAGGTGCCTCGGCATGTCAGGCCCGAGCACTGCGCCTCACGCTGTTTGTACATGCCGTTAAAAACTCATATCTAAGGGTTACTCAACGGCGACAACGTTGCTCCTGAGCCCCCTGTTCAGACAAATACTACACTGTCAGACACACACTCGGAGAAAAATAACTAGATCTGTGTGTGTGTGTGTTTATTTACTTGGGAAAATGTGTTCATAATCCCACGATAGGACACAGCAAACACATTTTCCTGGAATATAAAAGAGGATACCATTTACCGAAACATCAATAGCCTTTTTGTGCAGCTTTTTTCTGGACACATTTTAGTTTAAGGACTTTGCATGTTGAAAATGTCCCTTCACGGTCACCAAAATTGACGGAATTGCTTTTACATTTTGACTAACATTGAGTAAATAAAAGCTGCATCAATATCGGCGCACTTATCGATTATTCTTTTGCTTGCTTGCTTTAAAACGGCTTTTTTAGAGAGTCTAGTTGAAGAGCATATAGTTTCTCAGTATCTTTTCAAAGGCCAACATGATTATCCAATATAGTGTATTATGACCTTTTCGAATATATGATTTGCTTCCACGAACTGCCTGTGTGAATCTCCCTGTGGTCCTTTCTATACAACAGCGGCCCGATAATATTTTACCTGCTATTATCCGCCTGTGTGGAGGCAAAATGAAAATACATAAATCTCATCTTAGGCTGCGCCGTCTCCAAAACTATCAATGCTCATCTGCATAAAGTCATACGGCCGCGGACAGTTACGGCCAAGTATTGAGCAAGGGGCCGTCCCGCTGTCCTCATTTGAATATCATTGGGCTCACCTCTATCTCCTCCCTTCATTTTCCGCAACTATTTTTGCTCAGGTATAAAAAGCGACTCACGCCCCGACGCCTATATCAGCTGCCACGGCTCAATCAGGGCATCCGCGGAGCGTGGAGAGAGGGGAATGACGTCTTTCTCCTGATTGGCGCAGGCTTGACAGCGGGGCTATATTTCACCCCCGCGCTCAAACGCACACATTCTAATGCGGGCGCACGGCAGCCCTGTCCTGCCTGGGCTTAACACACAGATAAAAACGAGGAGATGATGAATTTACTGGAGGAGCGCTTTGTCCCCTATTCTGTTCCCATCACCGCCGACTGCACACGGGACAGCATGATAGATGTCCGCTCCGAAACCCCCACGCCCCCACCCCCCCCCCCCCCGCGCCACCGTCCCGCCAGCACTTAATGGTCCATTCCAATAAACCTACATTAAATCTACACATTACTGGTACAGCTCCTGCTTATTGACCCGACCAGTTATTACTTTCTAATGGACTTGGTGCCGATCTGAAAGTTAAATTTGAGATGCAATCAATAAGCAGGATGAACGACTCGGAGGGTAAATTATATACTTAAGACCTAAGATTTATTACGGCGCATCACAAAATCTATCCTTGATTCTGAAAATGAAAATGCTGGCCCCGTGAAATACGGTGACCACCAGTCCCTCCTTTGGCTGCACTGTACATAAGGCTGTGTACAGTGGCATTTTGTTCACACTCATTGCCTAATGTAGGTGTTCTGATGTTCTGGATCCTACTTTGTGATCTATTGCTAAACATACAGGCCAAAAAGGAAGAAGAAAAGGTATCAAAGGATTGTTTTATGAGTGGCACTGTTACAAATCCAAGTAGCATTACCAGCAGAGGAGATCAAAAGGTCAAAAGAGAAAAATAACTTCTACAGCGTCTACTTAATCACTGACAATGCTGTGAAAGTTAGTCTCAAGACTTGCATTTCAGATATACATATTTAAAAGTGCAATATTTGCTGTGAACATATCTATTTCAAATACATTAAGACCGAGCTTGCAAATCTACAATGTTGTGTCATTCTCTTGTTTGTGAAAGTTACCAGTGAATTGTTTCTGATGCTTTAAATACATAAATGACTGTAGTTCAACAAAGAAAGTCATTCAATAAATATTAATCTCCCTTTGAAAGCAGTGATATATTCAGTAATGTAATAAATCTAGAATCTCATATAAAACTGTAAACTGTCAAGACATTTCATGCATGCATAGCTTTAACATGGAAAACAGGCTGTACCGCCACTGAAGTGTGCTCCCAAAGACACGGCTAAAAGAGAGAGGGATGGGTGAGGGGGCCTGCTAAATGCAAATAAACAAAGATGTGTTGCAGTATGATTGATGAACACAAGCGCAGCAGTCTCACACTTGGCTCATTCTATTTTTGCTGCTCTTGTATTTGCATCATCCGATGCTGCTTGTGCGTTGACAGAAACCAGCGGATCTAAGCTTGGTTAACAAGATGAAAATGTGTAGCTGGCAAACACATTATTCAAGCCTCTCAAGCACCGATATGCAAATATGTCCTTCATTTAAACACAGTCTAGCAGTGGTCCGCCCTGCTCCTCTCCAGGTGAATGGACCTAATCATTTTTGTAATTATGAAAATATAACAATAAATAATAAAAACAAACCAGACACACTGACAGGGTTCTTGCAGAGTTCAGCTATTGTGAGTTGTTAGCGCCATAACTACTTGGTGTGTGAGGTCAAAAGATGAGCAGATAATTGTGTGTCTCCAAAAGGCCCAGTGGTGAGTGTGGGGCCAATGGGGACAGAGGTCAGGGGGCAGAATACTGTCCAATTAGAAGTGGCCTTTAAGGGTCAGTGGGACCCCATTGTGCTGCTGTGGGAGTGTGAGAGTGGATCTAAACTGAGCAGTTATAATAGAACATACATCATTTATCATTCTCACACACTCACATGACAGCTCCCACCGCTAAAGCTGACTCCATAAAGTGGAGCTTAAATAAAAACTCCACTTCAGCTGTTTTCATTAAAGTGAAAATTAAAATTCTTCCATGGCTGGCCACACCACTCATTCATTATTTAATTTTCTACCACTTATACTTTCAGGGTCAGCTGCCTGTGCGGCTCAGTGACGTGACCGGACTGGAGCTTCTCTGTGCCAAGTAGAGGAGCTGCTTTCGTTTGGCTGAACCTGGTCGTGTTGTCAGACGTTCTCTGTGGGTTAGGCTCTATTTGTAGAGCTGAGGAGGAGGTGGCCTTTGCAGGATAATTACTCTGTTTAGTGTTAAGGTGAGCTGCAGTTCAGGTAGAGCTGAGCTCCACTAATTATGTCGACAAAAACAAGGCTGCACTGACTATGGTTACAGCCAGTTAAAAAGCAATAATAGCTCTAAAAGTTCCCGAGCTGACACTCTGGAGAGCTGCCTTAAGGAGAAAACAAAAAACAAATTGAAAATTTAAAGTGAAAGTGAAACGACCGACATAGGCTGTAATTGAAATATTAGGCTAAAAATCTCTTAACACGCTCTGGGTCTGAATTGGTTCTTAATACAGTTTGGTTACTTTCATCTTTACCTCACATTCAGATTCAATGATCTTTGATGAGAAAAGTGCAAAATTGGCAAACACAAATAACTAATAACTCCTTATTATATTACAAGACATAACCTGTACGTAAGACAACATAATACATTATGCAAAGATCAGCTTTTAGCCAAGCTTTCTGAGAAAAAAAAACAATACATCCAATGATGGCTCAAGAAATAAACAATAAGACAACTAACAGCATATGTAGCATAGTTGGATATAATAGACTCTGAATCAGGTATTTACCAGTACAATTCTTCCTTACACACTCTTCAGTCATATACGAACTCTGCCAAATAAGTCCTGTCTAAAATGTATATTCTCTCGGGGCAAATGGGGGATGTTCTACAGCAAGACTGTCACAGTTGTGTTAGAATCTTATAATTACATTACCTGGGGTTGAAATGATTGTGTCCCCAGATCCTCACTAATACATCGCTGTAGGACAGCTCAGAGGACACCAGGCCTGTTTGACACCAGTTGATGATGAGGAGTTGTTGATATCAAAGCCGGTCTGAGGTGTTCGATTCCCACATGGTTCATGGCACCCAGACTGTGCTAAAGCCACCCTACGGTAAGAAACTGCCTCTACAAAGCTCTGTAATCAAAATTTAATTTGACTTTCATACCATCTCTAGAGTAATCATGGTAGCCCATTTCTGTCTAGTCACCGATAGCTATACATAAATGCATGACCATAGTTTTGATCTAAACCAAAGGCTTCTATTTACTGCTCCACATTATGCAAATAGGAAATGCAAATGGTCATTAAAACAGCAGAGTGCAACCATGCTCGCTGCTGCGCCACATTGTGCCAATGGCCCTTTCATGTCTAATCAAAGACGAAAAAGCCAAGTTACTATCAGAGATATCAAAGGGCTGTTCTCAAACACGATATCATCTTATATCTATTCCAATTATGGCATTCTTTTCTTCCGTAAATAAAAACAACAGAGCTTGATTCAAAGAAAAGAGAATTGTTAGCCCGTTGGGAGTGTGACACATCCACATAAATAACACCAGATACATACGTTTTAATGCAACCCTCTCAAATGCTTCCATTCTGGGATAAAGTAGCAAAACTTAAGCTACTTGAGATGAACATTGTCTGAGTGTGACACTCTGGGTTAGAATGAGAGGTCTCCATATTGGCTTAGTTTGTAAGTATAAGTATGTTTGCAGTTGATGTTGTAAGTTTGTATAGAATCAACTTTAAAAGTAACTCATAAAATAAACAGTAATGTTTTCCATATCAGTCCGAACAAAAGTCTGAGCAAGAGTGTGTTGAACCTAAACATGGGAATGTACAGCACTTTTCACCCAAAGCGTTTCACGAGGGACATTTTTTCATTCACAAACATTCGCAAACTCTGGTGATGAGCTATGTTTGTAGCCACAGCTGCCCTTGGAACAGACTCATGAGTTAACACAAACTCATTAATGATCATGAATAATTAATCATGATCATGATGAATTTGTTTGTGCGAAACAAACAGATGGGGATAAGGATCAAGCTTTGTGTAAACCTGCAAAATCAAACTCGTTTTTTTACAGATTTATACAAACTTGGTCCTCACCCGTCTGTTCCTTCCGCACAAACAAATTTACCGTGATCATGCTTGTTTACATTACATCATTATTAATGAGTTCATTGCCCTAATTAACTGTGTTAAATCATGAGTATTTGTTCATGAGCTCATGTTCATTCATGATGAATTATGCATTAATACATGTACAGTTATTATGAAGGGTTACCAAGAAAGGCTGTTCTCAAACACAACACAAAATGTGAAGCTAAAAATCATACATACAAATCAAATATAAATACATAAAGAACATTAATCTACTTCAGCTGCTTCACAGTAAACTGCCCGCAATTCCTTCCTAAGATGGGCTCTGCTGTGGCTAGAGGTACATGCTGCCCAGAAAGCGCACTGCTTCCTCTAAACTCTGTAATGTAAAGCGTTAGGCTCAAGAGCGGAATAGCTACCAGACTCCATTTCCACTGCAAATTGTTGTTGTTGGTCCCCACCCAAGCTATTATCCAGTCACAACTGCTCAGTGAATAACATTAGGCTGGTCAACACCAGATTGGACTCACTGAACTGAGAGGAATTTATACCTACAAACCACAACATTATGAGTAAAGTGGTTTGAAATTATGTTAAATCTAGCCTAGAATCGAATCATCTTCATGTAAGAGAAAGGGGGGGAAAGGGGGGGGGGAATACACAGCTGATTTTGCGTGAGAATTTAGGGGTGTGGCCTGGTGCAATAACAACATTGACATATTTCCAGCTGTGTGCATTCCATGTTTTATGTTACACAATTAAGTACAACATTGTTTAAACTTTTCATTACGAATGGGAATTTTAAAAATGGCAATATGATGGTTCATGGAAGAAGACCAATGATTAACAGAGCCAAACCTTTATGCTTATTGTACATTTGTCCAAAGACTACTTGGTCAGGAGATTTTGATTGTTCATGATGTATTGCTGGAATTGTTTTCATTGAATAAATGGCTACAAGCAAATCATGTTTAGTCTTTTTTTTTTTTTATCTGTGAATTTATGGCAGTGCAACCTGAGCTGAGAACTAGAGCGATTTAATCACCTCCTGCATGCAAGTTTAGTCAGAGTGTTTCGTCCTGCTGTGGGAAACATATGCAAACCCCGCTGCTCTGCATTGAAGCACCCTCGGTCGATCTGAACTGGCCTGAACTCAGATGGGAAGTAGAGGCTGTAAAAGCAGTGCGATGTTGCTCCTAATGATGAGCATTTAATACACCTCCTCTGGCGCATGTATGCCAGCTCCTACTGACAGCCCGAGGACTGTGGCAGGAGACGGCCCGTGTGCGTGTCCTCAAAAGCACATGGAGACACCACCTGCTCTACACTCACAGCCCGAGACATGCTTGAGACACGCTGAATCGTGGGAGACTGCCTGCGGAGTGGGACACGCAAATGTTTGTTTTGTTCGGCATCCACAGAAATCTAGCATGGAGGAAGTGAGTCATTAAGAAAAAAATAAACACCTGCATAAATGGTCTACAGTATTTGCAGCAAAGGCCACTGTACATTGTGTCTTACTGTGTAACGCTTTAATCATTGATTCTAGACACTTACACCCATACGAACAAGAGGGAGTGTTGAATGTGTCTGCTCAGCGTGTGCCTTCCTTCTCCAAAGCTCCCGTACGCACTTGCAGACTTGTGATGCCTGTGATGTGATGTTTGCAGACACACGAAGCTAAGATCTTCCAGCGTGTCTTCCAGATCTGCTTCCTCCTCCACGGCACATGCTCGCACTCCCACCTGAAGACTGAAGCCCAGCCAGCAGCTGCCGCACATTAATCAAACATTGCATTTCCTCTTTCTTTGTTGATTGCCGGAGCCTCGGGCTGTTTCCCTATCATTTCTTCCCTTCTCAAATATACGTTGCTGTGCATTACAATCAGCGCACAGGGCTCACAAGAAACTTTTGTTTACAGAGCAGTGATTCAAATATCCACACGGTCTCACCAAACGTTATGCAGCGCTTAAATCCTATGCTTGACTGACACACCCAGTCTTGCGGAACAACAAGAGAATTACCATCCTTGGTGCAACATTTCAGGTTTTAGTTTTCAGTCTTGCGTTTGTTTGCTTTTGTTTCCGTATCTCTGAATACTTCTGTTTTTTCAGTGTCTGTGAATAAAGCAGCCCTGCTGGAGCTAATGTCATGCCACTCCCGAGATACCTTGCTGACAGTCAACAGATTAAAGGTGTTCTTTTACATATTTTAGCAGTAATACCGAACATCTTTAAATTGGAGAATAAGATTTTTGCTAAATGCGAAATTAACATAATGATAATTACCATCTGGTGCTTACTGTAAAATGCTCTGTTTACTTAACCTGTGGGTTGCACAACCCATGCATTGCAAGTACAATAACACGAAGTGAAGAACTACAAGAATATTGTCTATAATTCAAGGTTTGTTTTTTGTTTTGTTGAACAATTCTCACGTCATACCATTGGAAATTCATGTTTAAAAAGTATGCATGGAAGAAAGCCAGTTTGGCTTTACCTAGATCTAAAAGTGTCTTGAAAAAAGTGTCAAAAAGCTATGAAAATGTGGCAAAAATGAGATGAAAACCCAACAAGCACTGGAATATTATTATTATTTTTTTACAATGCGAGGAAAAAGATTTGTTGTATTATTATTATTATTAGTATTATTATGATTTGAAATTATATTTCACTCATAGTTGATTGAGGAATGGGGGTTGGGGAGTAAGGGCTGGGAGCACAGAGAGGGCAGGGAAGGGAGGGAGTTCAGCTTCCCGATGGCCTTGTGTATGAAACTGTTCTTAAGTCAACTGGACCTGGCCTGTAGATTCCGCAGTCTCCTCCCTGAAGGCATTACCTTGAAGAGACCGTGTGATGGGTGCGTAGGGTCCCTGGTGATTCTGACGGCTTTGCGGGTGAGACGGGTGGAGTACATGTCCTTAATGGAGGGGAGAGGAGCTCCACAGATCTTCTCCGCTGCTCTCACAATGCGCTGGAGGCTCCTCCGGCAGGAGGCAGTGCTGGCGCCGTGCCACACAGTGATGGAGCTGGTCAGGATGCTCTCTATAGTCCCTCTGTAGAAGTTGCACATAACGGAGGCTGGGACTCTAGCTCTTCTTAACTTGCGATGAAAGTAGAGACACTGATTACTTTTCTTAACCAGAGATGTAGTGTGCATGGTCCAGGAAAGGTTCTCTGTGATGTGCACACCCAGGAACTTAGTGCTGGTCACCCTCTCCACTGCAGCACCATTGATTGTTAGAGGAGCATGCTGGACCCGCGCTCTTCAAAAGTCCACAACAATCTTTTCAGTTTAGTTGAGTTTTGCAGGTCTTAGCTTTCAAATGAGGCGTTAGTCTGGCCTATAGGCTGCAGACTTATTGAGTTGGGTAAAGCTTAACTGGAGAAAATGCACTGAGTTAAGGCGGGGGTTAATATCTCACAAAATACCTGGGCTTATCTTTTGCTGGTCTGGAGGTAAATGTTGATGAAAAAAAGCAATACATGAGTTAGCTTTTGGCAAAACATGACAAGTGATAGAGGCAAATTGAATGCAGAAACGATTAGAACAAGTGCAGAGAGGTTGCCAGAGCTTTAAAAGTGGGGGATCGATTGAAGCTTTTGAGGAGAGGACATGAATTATATATGAAACTCACCACAACAGTGTGTTTTTGTTTGTTTTGTGTGAACAACAATATACCACAATTTAGGCCTGTAATAGTCATTTGCTGTTATGAGAAAGTAATGTTTGTTTTGTTTTTTCTGAGATCCAAAATGGTCTGCTTTGAGGTTATGTGGCTACCGCACTCTTGCCTCACAGCAGAAAAGTCCCACGCTTGATTTCGAGGCTCAGGGGGAGCCTTACAATGGGGTTTGCCTGTTCTCCCATGACCCTTAAATATCTTAGCTAGTTCATAGAAATGGTTACAGTCTCAGTATAAACAGAATTTTCACAGCATGTGGAGGTCTCGCTGAATAATGATCCGCATTATTCTCCGCTGAACCTTTCTAATGCCGCGTGATTTCCATAATAGCCTCATGGCTCCTCCGTATTGATCAAAGCTTCCAGTAAACCGTCCACCAGCTCGACCAGCAGCACCAGAACTCAATTTGACTGCAGCCCAGTCATTGAGATTATGCATATGAAGCATAAGGAAGAGCCAGGCAAATGAGAGAGAGTGGCGAGGAGGTGAAGAGGGGTGGGTGGGGGGGGGGGGGGGAGTAATGGAGGAGAACAAGGCAGCCCTGATTGGCCTGGAGCAGGGACTGTGCGACTGTCCCAATCGATTCCAGTGTGCACTACAACAGCCGAGACACGGGGAGGTGGGGATTTTTTACATTTGAACCATGGCAGCCAATAATGTAAAACAGCGATATCCGTGTGGCACACAGGCCGGGTTTGATTAAACAAGCTTTCTTGCTTGAAGTCAGTGCATGTTCTCCAGCGGGGGATGCACACTGAATTTTACATTTAGAGGCAGGTGCATGCGTTTTATTAGAATTCATAACCTGTAGTTATTCATTATGGGGGAATAAAGATCCTGTACTTTTAATAACTTTAATGTGTCATAAGAACATTCATGACTTTCAGGGTGTGATACTGTCATAGGTATGGCATCTTGTCATAGAAGGGAGTGTGGCCTCACGGAGGGGGGAGGAAGTATCTTTTGGGAACGGCTACTCGTTTTAGCCGTTTTCTGGTGGAATATAAACATATTTATCGCATACAAATAAAGTCCCGTCTCAGGATGCTTTTTCACAGCAGATTGTTCAGTAGATGACACTCAGATCTACGTGTCACTGACGGCAGGTGAACAGGGGCCTGTAGATACACTCTGTCATTGCATCGAACAGATCAGTTTGTGGATGCAAAACAACTTTCTCCAACTAAACTCAGACAAAACTGAGATCATTGTTTTTGGCCCACAGACAAAGTGTTATCAGTCACCTTGAGTCTCTCTCTCTAAAACCAAAAAATCAGGTTAGAAATCTAGGAGTAATCATGGACTCAGACCTGAACTTAAACAGCCACATTAAAGCAATAACATCATCAGCTTTTTACCATCTGAAAAACATTAAGATCAGAGGAATAGTGTCAAAACCAGACTTGGAGACACTCATCCATGCATTTGTCTCCAGCAGGTTAGACTACTGTAACGGCTGCTCACCGGCCTTTCTAAACGAGCTGTTAGAGCTGCAGAACATCCAGAACGCTGCTGCTCGAGTCCTGACAAGAACCAGGAAATACAACCATATTAGTCCAGTGCTCCGGTCTCTGCACTGGCTTCCTGTCACTCAGAGAATAGAATTTAAAACGGCTCTGCTTGTGTACAAGTCGTTTCATGGTTTAGCACCAAAGTACATCTCTGACATGTTAGAGCCGTATGAACCATCTCGGGCCCTGAGAACTTCAGGGAGGGGTCTCCTGGTGGTTCCCAGAGTCAGGACTAAACACGGTGAGGCTGCGTTTCAGTTTCATGCAGCTAAAATCTGGAACAGTCTTCATGAGGATGTGAGACAGGCCTCAACTCTGACAATGTTCAAATCTAGGCTGAAAACAGCTCTTTTTACCTGAGCATATGAAAACTGAAAGTATTGTATCTGCACTCTTGCCTTTTACTGTCATTGATTCATTTTTATGTTGATGTTTCAATGATTGATTTGATCTGTTTTCTTGTAACTTTATGCAACTGTGAAGCACTTTGGATTGCCTTGTGTATGAATTGTGCTCTACAAATAAACTTGCCTTGCCTAGAAGTGAAAAAAAACGGCAGTCGTAGCTAGCGCTAGCTGGCCTTTGCATGAAGCATGATGCTAACATGAAGAACCACGTTAGCATTCTCCGTTATTTATGTAATTATGGGCTGTTGAACCACTTTGCTCGTCCCCATGTCTTTGTACCTTTATTTTGTAGAACACTGTATTCATATTTCAGCATTTGTTAAAGTAGTTTTTGAATAATTGGAGAACATTAAGATTGTTGCCCCCTTTGTTTTCCCCCTTAACTGCTTTCAAACATGACGATATATGGGCGATTTCAGAGATGCCGCCTGTATCTGTGGCAATGTGAATATCACTCTGACTGTTGTTGTTTTATTCTTCTGTTTTTTCAAAAAATAATTAAAAAGACAAAACAAATGTATTCCACTGCTATAACAATTATATAAAACTGACGCAATTTTTGGAAGAAGGAATTTTTTATTTTTTTTATATAGTTTATCCCAGAAATAATCTCCGCTTTAACAGTGACCCAGAGACAGCCCACTTTCTTCCTGTTCACAAGGGACAATGAAGAGGTTGCCAAGTTAACAAGTGACACATTAAAGATAAAGAAAAACTATTTACAGTGATAACCCAAAGAGTCGAGGTCAACGTTAAGGGAGAATTGCACTGAAGCAAAAAGGGCAGTATGTTGTAAGTCCATTCATTCATGTCGTAACCAACCGAAAAGATGGAATTCGGCACGTAAGTATGATTGAAGTGCTCGTGCCCTAAAACAATTCCCTCCAAATGCACACTTGAGTGAACATGATGTATGGGGACATTACAGTGGTGAGCATTATCCAGCTTTGTGATTATTGAACATGTCAGTCCAAAAGCACAAACATCAATCTGTTCTTACAAGAGTGTGCAGCCTCGGAGTCCGCTTTGGTCAGATTGTGCTCATTAAATTGGGACCGGCATATCACAGGAACACCAAAATTACAGGTTGACAAATTATCTCTCTCGGTGTATTTCCAACATGTGAGCGTTACTATTTTGCTCCCAAAGCTGCGGACTATTTGTGTTTTTTGTTTTTTACACAAAATGGCTGTTACCAAAGTATGGCCTATTTTTTTCCCCTCCAGGGTGGATTGCATCTGTGTTTGACCTGTGTTTCCATGGCTTCAGGGGCCGGGAACAGTCTCATTTCGAGGTGCAATTTATTCACACGCAGCCTATTCTCCGGTGTTCCATTTAACACAT
This sequence comes from Proterorhinus semilunaris, assembly GCA_021464625.1. Taxonomy (NCBI): domain Eukaryota; kingdom Metazoa; phylum Chordata; class Actinopteri; order Gobiiformes; family Gobiidae; genus Proterorhinus; species Proterorhinus semilunaris. The sequence goes on from CM038344.1 coordinate 14,791,667, forward strand.
TGCACGGTGTAAAACGGGGCGAGGTGCTTGGCTCAGTGATGGGAGTGATGTGTGAGACAGCCATGTGTCACAGCGGCTGATTCCTCTGATTACCTCGCCACCAGAGGCCAGCTAAAAGCAATCAGTCAAATAAGCCTCTGTGGCATTTGCTTGAAATGAAAATTTGCAGAGCATGAGCAACATCAGTGATTGGACACTGACGGCAATCGAACCTGGAGTCGAGCGAGTCGACCGAGGCGGGATCACAGTGGGCTGTGGCTGCCGCTGTGAAGGTACGAGCGCTCGGGTTAGCTCTTCACTTTGAGGGTGTTACTTTTTTGAACGTCAATATTTGGGTATTTTATTTCCACATATATTTCCATCACTGACCATTATACTCACTCATTCATTTATTGGTTTGATTTCGGTAGCACAGACACATTACGTTCTACTTTTTGAGAATATTGAAAGATTAAACATTAACTCATTGAACCAACTCTCTAACAAGGTCGAAATAAAAGTTTATATTAGTAAACAGCTAAAAGTTGTATGTTTTAAATTAAACTTCAGATAACTCTGCACTGGCGCTGAGCTTATTATCTGATTTAACCAATCCCACATGGTGAGAGAGGAGAGAATATTGCCAGCAGGGTAGCATTTCTACTGCTAAGAAAAGTGTAATTGAATTCTGTTTTCTTGAACAAGCATTCACTTCTAAGAAATAATAGTGTTATCGGGCTATGTAAACAAATGAAAAGTAAAAGTATTCAATGTGTACTTTATTGCCCACATGTATAGAATCTGCAGCAGACTAACGCCCCGAGGCACTTCTGGCCTATTTAGCATTTAGCTCAGTTCTAAGAATAACCAACACCACAGTTCACACTGATAGAAATAATAAAGATTACATTACTGCTGCTATTTTGTTGTTTAGGGGATTCATTTACTTCGTTTTGTATTTGTTTGACTAACCCCAAACTGCTGCTTGTCCAGACCCCAGGCAAGAGTAAAAACGCAATGTGGCCCCTGGGTCAGAAAGTTGGCTCATACTGAGCTTCAGTAGTGAGTCAACGACTGCACAGGCAGACTGCCGCTGCTCTCCCATATGTATATACTATAGGTCTCCTTATAGATGAAGAGAAAAGCAATTAGTCACTTCACCCGGAGCATCTTCGTTCTATCTAAGTGGATACAACGTTGACACAAACTTGTCCATGTAATTTCACTTGACATGACATTTTATCGTAAAACTTTACAAGTAACAATTATGAATAAATATATGACTTTTTTCCGCAGTATTGCAATTCCTGATTTAAAATTGGAATTCAGATCACATTTTAAACATATCCAGGAGCAATAACATTTGAGAAAAGACTTCATGAATCACTTACATTTTAGAACGTGTTTGTAAAGGTCTGTACAGCAACAGGATATAACAAGACCATGAGGACATTATACCTATGCATGTTCTGATCAGCCAATCATTCAATCAATTGTTTGTATAGCCCAATATCACAGGGCTGCATCAGTTCAGTGTTAATTGTGGCCTTTGAAATTGAGATTCTGTATCAATTCCAATTAATTTCAACATAATGCAAACATGTTTAATATATTGTTGACACCAATTCACTAATTTATTGTGAGTAAATAAGCAAAATAAGCAACACATGCAGTGTCTTCCTCCCATGTTAGCATGCAGATCGCACATCCCTTCTCCTTAAGCACTTGGGGCCTCCTCTCTGCACAGATTTGCTGACAGCACAGTGGGGAGGAGCGAGCAGAGGAAATGAGAGCAGTGTTACCCCTGTCAGGACGGCAAATATGCTAACCTCACAAAATGGAATAAATTGGAAATCACCAGAGTCTTTTTAACATACAGTTAGAGGTAAGCTGAGGAGCAGATAATTAGGAGGAGAAGAAATAACAGCACGTATGGTAACAAATCTCTGCGCTGAGTGCATGCTGTGAGCGGAGGGGATCGAGACATTTGTATATTATCATATAGGTGTCTCATTGTACAGTCATTAGAGTAAGAGTGGTTGCCATGGTGATCTGCCAACCACTTATAAGGCCCACACACTGTCTATTGTGAAAATGAACGGAAGAAACGATTATCTCCTTTCAGGCTTTTGTAATAACTATGTATGACAAAAGGCTATTAATAAAAATGGCCGCTTTCTCCCAGTAAATGGACAGAGCCGCCTACCGATGCTCAGAGGTCGACCACGCACACAAAATCACGCGTGATTGCCAGGAGACCATGAAATTCATGTTTTGACATCGTGTTCGCGAGATTTACTTGTTCACACCATGGATGTATTATATTAGTTTGCGCTGCCTGTCAGAGCTGTGTACGTCTTGTTGATGGCCATAGAAAGAAAAGACGAGTGTCAACTTTAACCCTTTCCATCCAACTCTCCAGCCACACATAGGCAGCTTATGCAGTATGCTCCTATAAAAGGTTCTACAGTAACAATTATTGTTATTGTTGAGAAACGTGGGCTGCTTTAAAAGTTCATTATGCAATGTTTTATGTGGGAAAAAAAGTGTATTTGTTTGAATCTGACCTTGCATCTACTTTCTGTCACAGGATCAAATGCTTGATCACAGGTTTTCACTGCTGATGGACCCTCTCGCCATGCTGACCATTCATACAGCCGCTGGGCCACTACAATGCACAAATATCAACAATTGTTTTCACATAAAAGTTGCATAATACGCCTTTAAACAGTTAAAGACAAATACAAGTTTCAAAACACACCTCAAGGTCCAAAATTTAGGAATTCTGTGTTATAAATGGGAAGTAATATGCAAAATAAACTTCTTAGAGCAATCTTTGAATTTTCCCCAGTGGATATTTTGGCAGCTCATGGAAAGCTCCTCCAGTTTGGTAAAGCTCCTCCAGTTCAGTAAAGCTCCTCCTGAGGTCTGTATCCATTAAATGCTTTCCTTACCTCTCGATCTCTTGTAAGGGGGGGGCTTGGGGTGAGTTCACTTGGAGAATCAGGAAGTCAAACTACATGAGTATTATGTTTTAGATCAATATCGCATTTTCTAACCAACAAAGTGCAAGATAGCGTTAAAGGTGTGTTTAAGATTACTTCCAAATACCTGCACGAAGTGTTTTTCCCTAGCACTAATTTGGGCTTAATCAGGAACAGATGCTGGACTTTTGGTTTGAAAAAGAAAAAAAAAACAATAACTTAGATTTGTATGGCAGAATAGGTCATGTTGAGGACATGACCTATAAGAATTGGTAAGTTCTTGCACAAAGAATTTACCAATTATATGTGCAAGCATAAGCCATGTCTACTAAACTTTAGTATTAGTATTACTACTTTAGTAATGTCTAAATCAATTGGTATATAAAGGGAAAAAATAGAAGTTACGTTCATAATTCTGTAATGTTTACATTATATTATACTCTAATATACCCATACTTTTCCTACTGAAATATTGTCTGGGCAAGTACTTTTCCAAGTTACCTTTAAAAAATCCTACATTTTCAAAGGGTTTTGTTCGTATAGCAACATTTTCAGATTATAGTGCACCAAGTGCGCCTCTTTTCATGCAGTTGCAGTTGTTAAAGATTTATGATATTCATATTTATCAAACATGTAACATGTAAAGATGATAAGATAAGGAAAATCTCCTCCCTGCTTCAGCAATTATTGTGTTGAGAAATGTCAAGTTCATTGTTATAATACCAGACAAGCACTGGCACTGCAACTTCCACAGGGCAAAAAGAAACAAGTTTCTTTTCGATATCGTGGAGCAAAACTATGGAATGAGTAGAGTTTATGATAACTAACAGCAGAAAGAGCCTAAAAAAATTATATTGCTCACTAAATACAACTGTGCTCATAAGTTTACATACCCTGGCAGAATGTTGGATTAGTGGTTGTGTGAAGCCATTTGTGGTGAAAAAACATAGTTTGCTCTTTTTAAATCATAATGAAAAAAGAAAGTTCCAGAAATGACCCACATAGTATAAATTATTATAAATTATTATTATACTATGTGATGATCTACTGCAGGGGTAGGCAACATCAGGCCCGGGTGCCAAATCGGACCCTCTAGCACAAAACCTCACATCACATACCTGTTAAAGTATGTGTGCAATACCATCAGTCCACTGTAAAAAGTAATGAACTATAGTTTAAACGTCTCAATTTGATCATAATAATCCAGTTAAGATGTAGTCGGGAATTTGACCTACATTTTTTCACTTGTTCCGTTTCAGGTAATTTTCTTTGCCAATGGGGTAAGAGGATTGGTCTTGTCCCATTGGCAGTTTTACTTTCTTATTTCAAGCAAGATTTACCTTAGAACCATCTGAAATGTCCTCAAACTGTAGGAAACACAAACTACAAAGTAAACTTGGTCCGATCAGGAACAAAGTCTAAATGAGTGAAATCTGCCCAAAACACGATACATTAGGTCACTTAAGCCTTGATATTTTGTTGATATTTTAGTTATGTATTTTTTTTTTTTATCTCGTGTCAGGAGATCTACTGAAATGATTCTTTGATGATGTTGCAATTAAATGTTCATTTGTTTTGTTTTTGACCAGAAGAAATTCTTGTTCTCTCGCTCTCAACATGAGCTCTGTAATGTGTTTAGGGGGTGTGTGATGCATATTTGCCTCCAGTCTGTCGTGTTTTTGCACAATGATAATAAGCCAGCGAGAAAAACCGAGTAAAGTGCCTAAAGTTTGTGGCCAGTTTAACCGAAATGAATTTACTTTTTGATTGGATAACAGAAGTGTTCATGTTTACACAGGAGCGTCATAGAACTTGAAAAGAAAGTCATTAAAATCACCCGAGCTGTACATACGACTTTTGGTCTTGTCGGTGCCAGGCCTAGACCACTGCTTATAAAGCGTCACTATCAGGTGGAGCAGTTGAGGCATCTGCACTAATCTCAAGTGGTTTCTCTGAGGAAAATAACCACAGCAATTAGCACTTAGCCACAGTAAGCCTCTTGTACACAAAGCACACTTTACATTCTGGACTCGCGTCGGAGCTTTGACAAATGAGCTCCAGAGACTTTGGCTGAGTGTGTGGAGTGAATCTTGCTGAATCATGACAGACACTTTCTTCGCGCAACGAGGGAAAGTCCAAGACCGAACATGGTCCTATACTTCTGGATTACAAATGAAGCTATTGCAAACAGCCGTACACTGAGTCTCCTGGAGTTACCGAGGTTGCTAACGGCCATTTTAAGATTCTTGTAATGTATAGGGTTGTGGAGGAAGCCTAATTCCAGAACTGCGATGGACAGATAATTGTTGCCAGGGATTGCAAGGTAAGAAAAGCTCTTCCTGGTTACTTAGGCAAGGCAAGGCAAGTTTATTTGTAGAGCACCATTCATACACAAGGCAATTCAAAGTGCTTCACAGTTGCAGAAATTACAAGAAAACAGATCAAATCAATCAATAAAGCATCAACATAAAATGTATCAATTACAGTAAAAGGCAAGAGTGCAGATAATTGACTTTCAGTTTTCATATGCTCGGGTAAAAAGAGCTGTTTTCATCCTGGATTTGAACATTGTCAGAGTTGAGGCCTGTCTCACATCATCATGAAGACTGTTCCAGATTTTAGCTGCATGAAACTGAAACGCAGCCTCACCGTGTTTATTATTGACTCTGGGAACCACCAGGAGACCCCTGCCTGAAGTTCTCAGGGCCCGAGGTGGTTCATACGGCTCTAACATGTCAGAGATGTACTTTGAAAAGACTTGTACACAAGCAGAGCTGTTTTAAATTCTATTCTCTGAGTGACAGGAAGCCAGTGCAGGGACCGGAGCACTGGACTAATATGGTCGTATTTCCTGGTTCTTGTCAGGACTCAAGCAGCAGCGTTCTGGATGTTCTGCAGCTCTAACAGCTCGTTTAGAAAGGCCAGTGAGCAGCCGTTACAGTAGTCTAACCTGCTGGAGACAAATGCATGGATGAGTGTTTTGTTGCTATAAGATTTACCTATAGAGCTCTAGAATGGATTTAAGATTATGCTGGGGAAAATAAAATTCAACTGAGATGTTTAAACCTGCTTTAGTTTTGTTACAAACTTTTAGCTCAACACACCGATGGTTTTTGTCTGATATTTAGTATTTTTTGTTGTTTCTATCGTTTTTACCTTTTTTATCATAGTTAATGTATGAGTCAGTATTGTATACATTTTTAAACCATTGTAAATGCTAACCTTTTATCTGAACATTCACCTCTGTGTCACTGAAACCTCAAAACCACCAGAAGCACACTGTGCAGCAAAAAAGAGAGCAAGGCAAACCACCAGTCTGTTGGGCTTATGTGTTACAGTATTCCCCAAACATGTCATATTTTATTATATGTTTTTCAGATGGTAAAAAGCTGATGATGTTATTGCTTTGATGTGGCTGTTTAAGTTCAGGTCTGAGTCCATGATTACGCCTAGATTTACGCTGATTTTTTGGTTTTAGAGAGAGAGACTCAAGGTGACTGATAACACTTTGTCTGTGGGCCAAAAACAATTATCTCAGTTTTGTCTGAGTTTAGTTGGAGAAAGTTGTTTTGCATCCACAAACTGATCTGTTCGATGCAATGACAGAGTGTATCTACAGGCCCATGTTCACCTGCCGTCAGTGACACTCATATTACTAACAAATAACAATTTAAAAGCCTTTACTACAGTATCCAAACACACGGTTGTTAACATCCATGCCTTAAAAATCATTGCCAATATGAAATAGGACAGAAGTTGTCTGCACGTGCCAACCCCGTGTTCTTTGTAAAACAGTGATAATTCCAGGATGATCTCTTGAATATGTTTAAGGAAGTACGGGTTAAGTACCCTTGGGTGCGGGTGGGCAGGGTGCTGTGGTCCCATGGGTGGGGATGTGCGAAGAGGCTGCCTGGCTGTGCTCAGATGAGACGTGAACAGCAGGGCCTGGGGGAGGCGCGAGGCAGGAGTCGACAGCAGGGGCCTCAGGGACGCTAATTAAAATGGTGGCAGAGATCCCTCCTGTGAGCTGAGCATACATTATAATACATGTGCTTATGAAACAGCCCTGGATGTGCATGGGCTATATGGACAGTATAGCACTACCTATAGAGCTCTAGAATAGATTTAAAGTTATGCTGGGGAAAATAAAATTCAGCTGAGATGTTTAAACCTGCTTTAGTTTTGTTACAAACTTTTAGCTCAACCCACCGATGTTTTTTGTCTGATATTTAGTATTTTTTGTTGTTTCTATCGTTTTTACCTTTTTTATCATGGTTAATGTATGAGTCAGTATTGTATGCATTTTTAAACCATTATAAATGCTAACCTTTTATCTGAACATTCACCTCTGTGTCACTGAAACCTCAAAACCACCAGAAGCACACTGTACAGCAAAAAAGAGAGCAAGGCAAACCACCAGTCTGTTGGGCTTATGTGTTACAGTATGCCCCAAATATGTCATATTTTATTGTATCCATCCAACCACAAATATATCTTACACTGTGAGCATTTTTCAAAATTCAAGAAAGACTTCTCACAGAGATTCAGTTTTTTCTTTTTCTATTTTTTAGCAGTACAGGAATGCAGAAGATGTCAGGAAGGTCAAGGCAGTGGCATAAACCTGGATGAAGTCAACCACAGTCATTTCTCTGCTCAGAGAGAAGGAATTAAGGGAGCATGAAAAGGGCAGTATTGCTTTGCCTCACTTACTCTGCAGCCTACATCAGTAGGCAGTTCTCGTCTAACACACTATTAGTACATTTTTAAGACGTCCTCTTACAAACAGTGTCTGTATTCAAGTGCACAGAGGACAATAATTAGTCTGTGTTTATAAGTCTAAGAGATAAGTGACAAAGTAATGAGGAATCAATGCAATATTCACATCTCCATGATACTCTGTGGAGCTAATGTAAGATGTATTGCACATATTTAAGTAAATGGCCGTCATGATGATAACCCGAGTGTTTTGGTTACTGTAAGGAACATGTTTTTCAAATCAAATGTATGCTTATTAAAAGCTGGTTCATGCTACAATTGATAAAGATAATTTCAGGGTCAAGAAACAATTAGTAAGTATTTTAAAGAAAATCATCACATGGACCATATTTTATCTCATGAAGGTCCAAAGACACAAGAAAGTCAAAGACTTAAATAATGAATTTGTGCCGTCATCTTTGATTCTGGAAGATTGGCTGATCCACATAAACACAGTGCAACCTCTAAAACAGCTGTCAGCACAATGCCGTGGCACTAATTGGCCTATTAGTTTTGGCATTAGCAGTGGGGGAGGTATTTGCCGTGCCCGCTGCACTGATTGACTATTGGCCATCTGACCAGGGCAGGAGCTGTGAAGTGAGGAGCCACCGCATTAACCAACACTAACAATCCCCCATACAGTTGTGCACTAACGGCACACACACGCCTCTCAGACCAATTACTCATGTGTGCCGGCCGACCCCAGCCCACACATTGCCTTTGAGAAGCCCTTGCTCCTGTTTTTTGTGGAAATGTCCCTGTCACATGCAGAAGGCCTCTCAGCATTGGGGGCCATTTGTCAGCATGCGTTAGGGCCTCATTTTCAGCTCTATGTCCAGTGGCAGCAGCTCAGACAGTGGGGGATTCCAAAGAGCATGCATTAAGTGGCTGTATGCGTGATTTATATTTTTGAGGACAAGCGGGAGAGTGTGCAGGAAAAAGGAAGGGGATCTTGCGTAGCCTGCGCACCAAAGTCTATTATCGGGAGTTATGGCTTGGACACAGTTCTCATTCAGTCAAACTTATTGATTCTGAATCCTTTTTTTCTTTTTGGCGGAGCATTTTTCATGGTTGTTGTGGAGGTCGGTGTGAGGTGATGCAGCGATTTCCAGACAGCAGCTTTCAGAAGCAAGTGAAAAAGTTGTCTAGGCAGAGAACAGAAACCTCCAAATGAAACTACTTCAAAGAATGGATAACTGGACCTGTTGAGAAGCGAATATAATGAGGATGTGGCCTGTGGAGACAGCAGCCACCTCGATAGTTAAGACAGTATCGGGAATAAATGACAAGGGGGAAAAAATAACACTTTTATTATTACAAATGACAGCCGATCATTGTTCAGAGACAATTTCAAAAGAACTGGCACTGTATTAAAAATATGTTTGTGCACAAAGCTTTAACAACAGGATAGGATTAATTGCTTTGATTCTGGTGGTTGTGAAGATAACAAGTTTACAATTCTGACCATCAGCCCTTTCCCTGTGCAGTGATGCAAAACACATCTCTAAATATTCTTACATCAGGTTGACTGAAGTGGTGAACCTTATCCGGTTTGATTTAAACACACATTGATGACAAAAGATGCATGTTTGTGATTTTTGCCTTGCCTTCTTGACACCCTCAGACAGCCATACAAATGGCTCAGTATTATATTGTTCTTTCAAAAGGTGTGGTATTGATTCTCAACATAAACACTACACACGTAAAGAACAAATCCTTAGATTTAAATATTTGCAAACCACAGCAATGACAGAACCCGTTTCTGTTTCAACGTGAGTAAAAGCAGTAGATGCTAAAATGCTAAGATGAGCTGCAGCACCAGGAGATTCCCGGTGACTGCAATAAAGTGCCCCTCTCCATTGTTCTTTAAGTAGAGTAAAAGTACTTAATTACATGGCCACCTCGGCTCAAATCATCTGAATCAGATGTCTTTAGCTTTGGAAACTTAAAATGTAGCAACTACCTACCCCTTTGCGCAACACTTTAGAATATGGCCCGGTAAGTTTATGGTACTTACAGTGGCAATAACTAGTAATTATGTGGTACATCTTAAGTGATAACAGTGGTACTTTGAGGTACATACAGTGGTAACTAATAGATAAAAGGGCCTGTAAAGCCGTTGTACAGTGGTTAATAACTAGTAATTATGTGGTACATTATGGTACTTCTTGTGACAATTCAAGGAAACTACAGCAGCAATTCCTAGGTAGTAAATGTGGTACTTCTAGATACATTCAGCGGTAATTCCTAGAAATTATGTATGATTTAGTTAGGATTGTGTGACTATAAAACAACATAAAACAACATGAAGGAAACACGTTTCTTTATTATTAATATAGAATAAGAAGCACAGAAAAGACTGTAGCAATACAGAGCATTTCAAAACAAATTTCAAGTACAAGCAAAACACTGTAATTATAATTAAGAAACTCATGTGTTAATAAAAAAAAATATTTTATAGTCATCATAATCATAAGCAACAAACATATCAGTACCAGCTATCATAACCCACTTTTATCCCAATTCTTACTATATGTGTCTAGGACTTAACACTGTCGTGGAATTTCTTACCACAATAAAGGAAATAAAGGGAAAAGGCTGGAAAGATATTTGTCTTATCAAAAGATGTACGTTTATTTTTAGCTATGTCTCTCCTCTATATAGACAACACATGAAATCATGGGGATGGGAGTGGTGCTGCTCAGATGTAAATCCAGGCGCCCAGTTGGCGCCTCGGATGATCATGCAAACATCACCTTTTGTGATGTTTAGAGGGCAGGCCATTTAGAGCAAGACACAGGAAGGCCTTTGTCTTAAGTGTGAAAGGAGCGACCAGCAGAGGCCTTTGTGGCCATTGTGATGTCTTTCGGTGTAATGCAGAAAGTCGGCACTTCTGTAGAAACTCAGCATGTCGTCGGATGGTCTTCTGGGCATTGATTAAATGCCCAGAAGACCACCAGATAGTAGGTTAGTTTGTGTATTTGCTGCGACTGGTTTTAGTTTAAATAACTCTAAAAACTGCCATTACACCACTAAAAGTACCCAGTATCTGGTAGTTTCAATTCTAAGTACCCATTACTTACCAGTACATATCTAGTACTTACGTTGTTATTACATAGAAACTACCACTAAGTATTATTACTGACGTAAACTATGAAGTACCACTGTAATTTCCTGGTAATTACCTATGTAAGTACCAGGGATTTACCACAGAAACTACCTGGGAGTTACCGGGCCGTATTCTAAAGTGTTATCCTACTGGGTAGTGCAAGATAATTTGGTTTTAACGTTCGTTATCACTGTTACTTGATGTAGCCAATTGAAATTAGGCCTGCATGCATAATTGATGCCATCTGCACTCTTTTATCAAGAAACAACAGACACAAGTACTGAGCCATCCTGCCCATCATGCTCTTTCCAGTTCCTCTGGCTGTTAGGGAGCTGTTTATGACTGGAAAGTGCGTTTGCAGAGTGATGGTCTAAAGGTGCATAAGCTAATAAAGATGTTCAGCAGTCCCTTAAGTGGATGGTGTTTGGAAGAGTGTGCCTGTTTGTCCAATGGCCTCCTGCACAGCTGTACTCTCTTTGTCTTCATTGTTTAGTCCCCACACTGCAATATTTCAGCGGGAATTGGCTGCAGTAAAAGAAAAACAACAAAGTAATGATTGGTGTTCAGTAAATCTTTCCCAGATCAGCCCCTGGTCCTGGCTCTGCCGCAGGCTGATGTCTCCCCCACACCCCCACCGCTCTGACACCCATCTTCTTCCACTACTTTTCTGTCAGATCAATACAAGGCCCTAAGTGCTGTCTGACTAAAGGCATATTCCACATTTAAGTTCACTCCACGCAGCAGTGGCTGTAACTCAATCTGCACATTACTCCGGTGGTGTCCACTGGACTCACTCTCAACTTCTGTAATGTGGCTTAATGCATTTTTGTGTTTGTGTCTAATGTGATCTCAGAAGCTATTATGAAGGGCAAACTGTTAAATTATAGATTGTAACTTTCTATTTAACACAGACAACACGTCTCGACCGTGGAGGTGAGCGGAGGTGAGGCACGCACACAAACCAGGGCATCTTTCGCACTTTATGGAGTGAGTGATGTTTTAGCGAGAACAATTTCACCGAGGCAGTTCACAGTCCACAGAGCAGAGGAGAGCCAATGAGCTGTGACATTTTTGAAGAAAAAAAACACGCACAAAAACAGGCTAATCTGCACTTAGCTCATGCTTTCTTCAAGTGCTGTAAAGTCCTAATGCATTTAAATGAGACTATGAAAACATAGGAATGACAAGTGGACGTCTGTCACAAATAGTGGTTGTGAGATGATGATGATTATGATGAGGATGAGGATGAGGATGAGGATGATGATGATGATGATGATGATGATGATGATGATGATGATGATGATGATGATGATGATGATGATTACTGAAGTAACATGAAGTATCTATATTACTGTGCTAAACCAACGTTTTGGCTCTTTTATACCCATATCATTCCTGGAATTGTTTTTTATTATTTTGTACACGAGTAATCCATATCTCTTCTTTGTGCCTGACCGCTGTCTTTCTACCTTTTACACTACAAATTTTGCATTTCACTGTTTATATCATCCATTTCCGTCATCCATTCTCAAAAGTGTGTTGCAGTCCATGAAGCTCCTCCATGTTGTTCGTCCATACACCTTCACTGATTTGGTTCTCTATTATCTGCGCTACAGCTTTGTCACAGAAGCTTAACGACCTTTGTTCTAAATGGGTTCACTTTGCCCCATGGCAAGAACAAGAGACCATTACTCTCTGATGGCGTTATTGCATTACATTTCACAACTAGGACAACGTGTAGTTTGTTTTGGTTATACATTTGTGCAATGAAATGTATATTTGTTTTCAGTCAGTGGCCAAAAGTGTTTGAATTTCAAAAAAGGGACATTCATGTATATATTTCATGGAAACTTAATTAATAGTGTTACAATGACAAAAGCAAATCCTTCCAACCCTACAACTGCAAAGTCCGACAAGTAAACGACAAAGTCCAACAAGTAAACTACAAAGTCCAACTAGTAAACCAACAGCTCAATGTTGTTATATATTTTTCTCCACGTGCGGCACATTCTTTACCAACTGAGCGAGAACTTAAAGCATATTCACACTAAGCTGTACAACAGTAGTAGATGAGATCGATTTAAAATGTAATGTACATTTGTGACCTGAAATGCATCAATGTAAGAGTGGATTAGTTGGTTAGGTGTGTAGCAGACACTGTCAATTTTGTTCTTTTGGCCTAGCAGTCAGTGAGCTACAATATGGATCAAACTAGCCTTTTAAACCTGAGCAAATGAATAGTCGGCTTTCAAAGTAAGTTTATATATTCTATTTTATTTTAGAGAAGAGGACAGAAGAGAAGAGGGTTGGTATGTGAGTCATGTTTGAATAGTGGTAACTCGCGAGACCACAATAGTCAAAGGCTAACATTTACAGTGCAGGAGACCCAGAGACATTATACCTAATATTACCATTCCTGCTGGGTCAGGAAAACCACCTCTGACCTCTCCGTCGCACTGAGCCAAGATTGGATCTGAGAAACACCTTTGAGGCCGCTCTTTAAATAAAGTAAGCAGAAAGAAAGAATAAGATGATCATGAATAATCAATCAGTTCAACATCTAAAACTTTAAACTGCTGAGTGAACAAGAATAAGACAAGGACTTTGTTGGAGTATAGGCAAAGTCAGCACACCTTTTGCTGAACCCAAAAGCTCCTGGAATCCAGCTTATCTCAATAACTTGGTCTTACACAATGTGCCCATTTTCTTTACTGTTGCCACATTTATGCACTGCAGGAATATACCTTTATTTATGATAAATCTTTGTCCTTGAAAACTAGCCTGTCAGGGATGGTTTTAGTATGTACGATCAAATATGTAATTGGAAAAAGCGAATATGACTAAGATAAAAGGTGTTGTTTTTATTTTTTTATTCAGCAATCAGTCACAGCCATTCTCACTGTACGTCAATGCTCTGTCAGCTTTTGTTCAGTTTAGACAAATAATGTTTCCTCCATCAACACTGCAACAAACAGAAGGTGAATTTAAATTTTGTTGGTAGACTATGATTTACATTATTGGGCTTGCATAACCTTGAAACCCATTGTTATGTCTGACACTCTTAGTAACATCATAGTGGCTACTTTTGTTTTGTAGCTTAAAATGATTTCTGAGCATGGAAATGGCAATTATCATCAAGCTGTGCTAGTTTGCAAAGTGATGGTTTGTGGACTTTGAAACTACGGTTGACACTTCAAATAAGAAGAGTAGTGGTTTAGTGGTATAGGGCTTTTCACATGACGCCAACAGACCCTCGAATCTATGTAAATGATACAAACTGTCAGGTAGATACAGTATGTGTCAATCCAGCTTTTTGGCTACCGATGCCGATACCAATACTGGGGTTTGAGTAGCTGCCGATATTTACCATTACCAAGAGACTTTCTTAAAAGTGGCTTTCTCTGAGCGAAAAATTTGTTTCATTTTAAGATCAGTAAAGTCGTATTTTATTGTCATGATGTTACAGATCAGTTATCAATTATATATATTGATAAACTCTTTCTACTTTTTTTTCTACACTAAATATCGTTTTTAAAATAAACAACTCATAAAGTGATCTGATCATTACAAATATGTTAGAACAGTTATTTTAAATACAAACACTGCAGCAGTGGTTATTTTATTTTATTAGGCTACTTCAGGTATTTCTATCATAGTTTCTGACCCAGCCTTGATTAGTTTTTGTTAGCATTAGCATTAGCTCCAGTTAGCTTTAGCATGCTGACTCTAAATGCAGCCGGCATTTTCTGCGGAGATCAAAAACACTCAGCGACTGGATACTCCTGGTTCTCCCCTTTAAAATGATATACAGCATCCCCATATTCCCTAAGATTTAGGTGGTAAAAGTTGTGTTTTTAAGGCGTTGAGCGACAAAACTGGTATCGGTTCAGTATCGGATATTTGTAGCCGATACCCAATATTGCATTTTTTCCAGTATTGGATCGATGCATCCCTACTAACAGGTGTGCTAGTAGATTTTTTTTTTCATGTCCCTTTAAGAATGAATGATGAACATACTGTATAATGCACTCGTGATGCTCAGGTGGCCTGCAGCCTGTCCCACCCCTCAAACCTTCCAGCACTCGTACGGACTGTCAGCAGCTGCTTTGATGTTATTTTCGGATCGATACATTCTGGAAGCCACTTTGCCACTGGAAGGCCGCAGAGTGGGAGAGAGAGGAGGGAGAAAGCAACCAGATTTTGTTGAGTGCTGACGAATGAAGAAACGTAGCATGAGTATTTTTTTCCCCGGGCCACTTGAAGCTGTCTGGCACCGTTTCTCTGCACGTCCTGCTGTGTACAGTCACTTCGCAAAACACAACTGACATCTGCTGCAGGTACAAGGGCACTCGGCGGGAAAACGCATATGCTGTGTCCATAAACCCAGGCAGTCATTAGCAACATCAACTCTTCTTACACATATTTAAGTGTCAGACTTTTATATACGTATATGCAGCTTTTTATGTAGTCTTTTTTAAAGCATTTGTAGCTTATTTCCCATGCTTGGACTACTGGCTCCTTAAAAGCCACCCACAGATATTACTTGGGTGTTTAATTGGTTCATACAACCTTTACCTGTTTTTTGTAATACTTTTATACTGTTTCTTTTATCATGGCAACCTACAGGAAATGGTGGAGTTTGCCACTTCCTGTCTCATGCGATAAATGTCCGATGTGCGGATCACACTATTCCGTTAGTCGGACTATATTTTTCTCATTTTACTCTGTAGAAAGGGTTTCATACATTTCTATTACCTGGCCTGCCCAACTACACACTTTGTCAAAGGCATGTAGTCTGGGAGCGTGTGTGATCTCAGCCATTTTCCAGTGGGCGTGATTGACAGACGGCATCAACCTATTAGGACTTTGCCGGATTTGATGCAGGAACAGCGCCGTCGGAAGCGTTTAGAAAATGGGGGGGACACATTTCAAAAATGGAGGGGGTCGACTTCTTAACATTAAGAACTACAGTGGGACACGGTCAGGACACAGAGCAATGTTATTGCTTTAGCGGGACTACATCCAAATCGAGCGTTACTTCAAGAATATGTGCTCAGCTCAGCAGCGCCTCCTCCTGGCAGCGCCTCCTCCTGGCAGCTGGGTGGACATATAGGGCGGATAACCAAACACCTGTGGAGCCGCTGTTCTCCTGTCCAGCCCTGGCTTCATGACGCTTTGTGAAAAAAACTCAGTGAATGAAACTCTTATGAGACGGCGCTCGTGTTTGCATCCACATTTAGCTTCAGCCACACCCGTTAACTCCTGCCATCGCAAAGAAACATCTCAACGCTCGTATCTTCACATTTCCCACAAACGCAGATAAAATTTAGTCAAGGGGTAAAGGAAGCAAACATTTATCCGTCAAATGAATAATTCAGATGTTATTTGGTTAAGTTAGAGTCCAGACAGTGAGGTTTAACGGCGTATTGACCGGTTGAACACTCGTGCTAGCCCGGTGCAGTTTCCCCAAACTCACACTACATCAGTTTCATCACTCGCTTTACAAACACATCCAAAACTGATGTTCCTCACCTTAAAGTTACTGGTCAGGCCCTTTGTACCGATGAAGACACGCTGTCCACCTGCCGAGGACCGCGAAAAGTCCTGCTCCTCCATGTGAGAATCCGTAAAAAACTCCGGAAACACGATGCACGAGTGTCCTTGTGCTTCGGTTTGGTCAAATCTGTCCGTCCAACAATAATCCTCAGTATTCTCACTTTAGCCGTTTTTCAGCGGTTTACAGAGACATGTTTACATTTCAGCCGCTCTGAGGGGAGGAGCCGCATGAACACAGCTACGCAAAGCGGAGCGTATGCGCCGCGGAGCGACGCGATACTGGCGCGGATAATGCCAATACATATGTTTTTAAATGTATGGAAAATAAGGCGCGGGTCATATTTAATTGTTTGGCCTCGGGGAGCCTATTTAAAAGGTCCAGTCTAAACTAGTAAATGTAAAGTCAATGAAAATTCACGTTGTGAAAGTGGGGGGGACCAATCAACCACTTTTCAAAAGTGGGGGGGACACGTCCCCCTCACAATGAATGGTTCCGACGCCCATGTGCAGGAACAAGCCTTTTCGATAAACAGTAATACAATACAACGCTGTTTCTTATTTAAAATAGACAAAAGAGCAGAAAAAAACAGTGTATCAGTCGCCGCGCACGCCGTCTTTAATGTTTTGGAAGAGTGCGTCGACTGCTTCCGCCTATTGGTTGCAGCTTTAAAGAGGTTTATGTTTTTGATGAGGCAACAGCACTGTAACATGATAAAAATGTGAGTTATGTTCTTTTCATATCCAAACCTCAAAGCGTATGGACTGGAGAGCTCACAGCATATATGCCAGTGTGATGATTATGATTAGGTTTAGGGAATGTGAAGTTGTGTTTCACTCACAGATGTTACACTTTCTTTTTTTTTCTTTTTTAACTATATGCATCATTGCTAACCCTAAATCTAACTCTAAGACGGCAGACAACAGGTTATGAATAGAACAATAGAAATGGCCTGTTGTTTAAATGTACAGTATGTTTCCTACGAAGTGCCATGTGTTGCTTGGTGATGTTCTGCATTTCATTTCACCTAAAAAAGTGTTTTATCAGACGGTAGCAAAAAATCCATCTGCTATAATAAACACTGTATATTATCAACCAACAATGCAACGTCTAGATACCAGTAAAAATATTACTGCTTTAATGTGGCATATTTTTACCTCATTTGGTTACATTACAGGCCTCCAAACAGAGAGATTGTCTTTATGAGACCTGCATTTCAAACCCCGAAACTGGCAGTGTACACAGATTTAAATTCCTCTGATGTAATAAATGCGCGTGCACATACATACGCCTCTCTCTTATTACCTCAAGCCAAACTCTCTGCGCCACTTTTCAATCTGCATTCATATTAGTGTCAAAGCGGCAGAGCGGCTTGCCACCCAATGAATGGCCATTACCAATCCATTTGGGCATGGTTATCATCTGCTGGCACTGGCCCCAAATCCCATTTTGCCGTTGCACATGCTCCGAGTGAAGGAAAACATGTTGTCGTATGCAACTTCACTAGCCGTGTGCTCTTTTGATAAACCAGTCCTGTCATGGTCTTCATAAATTCTACCTTGTACTTTTTCTTCTGTTTCTTCACTTGCCCCGGACTTATTGCTGAATTACTGACGCACTATGACTGCAAAAAGGGATGGAAATGGGAGCCTCTAACAC
Organism: Proterorhinus semilunaris; assembly: GCA_021464625.1. Lineage (NCBI taxonomy): Eukaryota > Metazoa > Chordata > Actinopteri > Gobiiformes > Gobiidae > Proterorhinus > Proterorhinus semilunaris. Next base: position 14,809,707 of record CM038344.1, read on the forward strand.
ATTGCCAATAATTACCTATTTGAACCATCAAATGACGTCACAGTACATGCACGGATCATACTCCAAATTTTGTTGATAACTCTCCAGTTTTCTGGTATACATGCAGCATTATATTACATAACTGCTATTCATTTCAATTTCTTCATTAGGCCCAATGAACAACTGGTTTATTTGTCACGTGGCATGAAGACACTGGACATTTTGAGACATATTTTCATAAATAAAACTGCTGTTGTTTTTTGTTCATTTTTTTTCTCAGAACACTTTGGAATCGCACATATCTGCAGACAATGCGCGGTGTCACGCTCTCACTGATTCCTCTTCCTGTTTATCCATCCATCTCTCTGTGTCTGTGGCTCAGCTCAGACTCGCTGCCTGCCAGTTGCATAATAAATAGTGCCTGCTTGGTTCACATGGGATCACAAGTTTGTGCATTAGCATTCCACACACGGGCATACAAACACACACATACACAGGCACGGCTTACAGCAGTGACAGGAGAAGGCCTGTCAGCCAAAACACTGCCTAAACCCTACGAGGAAGCGGGCTCCGATGTGATGCTCTGCTGTCTCTCCACCCCGTTCTGTGCTGCTCTCAAGGGGGGGAAAAACCCTGCATGTAATGTAAAGCCATTTCATTAATATTTAAGCATCTTCACAGGTTCAGCCTTTTGCCTTTTATGAGTCATTTAGCTTCTATACTTTTATATATTCTTGCACTCGAGAAGGGTATAAATGAAATGAATGCCTCAGTATTCGGTAAGTGGACTGGCATTGTTCTGACAGTCTAACGTTGAAGAGGCCATTCAGTTTGACATTTACAAATGCATCAAGAAATGAAACCAAGGCCCGATCATAAAAAAAACAATCAATATATACAAGTTATACTGTAAGATTGCTTGTTTATGTCCCGTACTCCCTATTGCCTCGTAGCCCTTTAGCACAGACGGGTCCGGGGATGGATGGTACGTGCAGGATGGATGGGGTGGGGGATGCGGCTAACACCAATGAGGCTAATTAGCAAGATTAGCAGCAGAGCGAGTGACTGCTGCTGACCTAACCGCTAATGCTCTCCACCCAGCCCATTTAATCCAATTCACTGCCATTATCTCAAGCCTTTCTGCACTCGCATTGCTCTGAACTGTCACTAACTGCTCGGTGTCATCCTTTTGTTACGTCCTGGGTCAGAATAAGGGCCATAGGGAGCCAATGAGTGGAGAAAACTGTATGGACTACTCCTTAGTCCATATGGACTGCGTATAGATTCGGAAAAATAAAGACATTGGAGACAAAACTGCATCTGGTCATCTAAACAAGAAAAAGAGCGAGACTATGGACACTGGACAGCAACTACAGTGTGTAGTTTGGAAACACAGGCCCTATACCTGATCATTTCGATTACAAACAATGAACTAACTTTCCGAGCATAATTGTAGCATCCTAATTCTTCACAGAAACGAGTCCAGAAGCACAGGGTCAAGTTTTGGCGTCACTTTTACAGAAATGCTGGGAAACTAGTCTGTAAGTTCATGATACTGGTACAAATGCTTTATAATTGGATGCACGGTGCTGGGGTCACAAATGTCTGCGTTTATAATATACTAACAACAAACCAACACATTTTGTTCTACTACTAGAAAAAAACTCAGTGCCTTTAACGTGCAGAGTAATCACATGAAATCCACAATGACACGTGGAGAACATGAAAAACACAGTAAAGAACATAACCCGTCTGGGATCAGTCATGGTCTGTAAAATGACCATGAAGCAAACAAAACAAAATGGTGTTTGCTTTTCATCAGAGAAGATGAAGAGTAAGTGAGGAGTAGCACTTCCACACGATACACGCTCTACACATATAGTAAAGATGCCTTCCACCACATTTGGATGTTCATCCCTCATACTGCAGGTGTTCACTGTCCAAATTCAGGCTTTCACCCGCAGTATATGAGTGGCAGATTTGGGAGAAAAGACTCTGTGCCTTCTATGTTGGAGATTAAGCATAAGCGAGTATCAGCCTCCACCAGTCGCTCTATCAGCAGCGCCTCACACCGCTCAGTCCCACATCAGAGAGGAGCGTTTCAAAGAACACCCAGGTCCCACTCCCGCCGCCCCCTCCACCACCACTGGCCCGCTGCGGAGCCGAGCTGGGGTCATCCTGATAAGACCTCCAGGCTCGGCTCGCTGTGCGCAGGCTGGAGTGCACGCCACCTCACACCTCTGATTCGACACTAGCGGCCTACTCCTGCTGCTGATAAGAACTGAAATCCAGGCTGTCTCAAATCAAAAGGGCAATTTCACACTCGGCGTGAACGCGTGGAGTTGACGGTACAAGGGAAAAAATAAAAGAAATCAAAATAGGCAATGCTACGGAAAGCTTAATAATGAAGAGAGAGGTCTTTGTCACTCAAAACTGTAAGCCCACAATCATCGGACCGGATAAGCTCTCAACAAAGACTATAAAAATAATGATTAAAATGCAAACATAAAGAGCTTAAAGATGACATTTTTGGGTTGGGCTGATAAGCACTGCAGAAGGCGGCTTACTTCAGGATTAAATACCACCGGCGTGAGAAGCGCAGCATTTCAAGAAACGCATTGGCAGTGTCTATCAGTGGCAAATATCTATTTGAAATTCAGATGGTCAGTGAATTGGACAGTGCTTGCACAGGGCTGAAAGACATCACACTTGCCTGCCTGCTATCATCATTCTCTTGTCCTCAGCTTGGGCTGGGCAATATGGCAAATGCAATAATCACAATTTATTTTCTCCTATTGATCTATTTCAATTTTATCTTTTCATAATAACATAAATACATGTAGCTGTTTCATGAACCCAAATGCTTTCCTCCAGTATCATCCAACACAGAGGTGTCCAAAGTGCGGTCTGGGGGCCAAATGTGGCCCTCAGACCCATTTTTGGTGGCACTCGGCCTTCTTGCTGGGTACATCTCACCAGAGATGGTCCTTTTTATTTGAAATGTAATAATTTTACACATTTCTCACCTAACAACTAACATTTTATTGTGAAGCAGAGCTGGCATGAGGGTTTTAAGCATAAATAAAAGGTGTGGGCAACAATTTAAACCTCTGCTAGTTGAAAGTTTCGCGGCACTAAGCACCGATCTATGGCTTTTCACCCCGTGTACGCTTCAATATGCGTCCCCCCTCGATTAATTGCCCAGCCCTATCCTCAGATGTTGTTTTGATTAGAAATCCCTTTCAATGCAGATGTATGCAGCCGTGCTTCTGTCAGTCTACCCTGTGGCCTGTGGCTAGGTAACATATTACAAATGTAATGAGTTACTTCAGTAACTAAGGTATATAACATATTACACAAAATATGGTAAAGTATTAGTCATTACAATTCAAGTAACTCGAGTTACAAGTGCATTGAAATGTATGAACAAAAAATGCCAAACCCCGCCCAAATAAAATGCAGCATGCCAAATTAAGTTGGATACTGGTGTATAAGATCTGCCGTTGTGTGTAACTAACGTCGTCAAATCAAAACATGAGAGAACGGGGCAAGCAAGGGAACAGGAAATCTTTGACTGCACTTTTGTTCGGTGGCATTATTACCATGTTCAGTTTCTAATTTGCCAAATGTAACTCAGAAGTAACTCAAAGTAGTGTAACTCAGCTACATTTTTGAAACAGTAATACAAACATATTACATTTTTCAAACTGTAACTACTACTAATATAGAACATGTTACAATTTTTATGTAGCTTGCCCAACACTGCCTGTAGCTTTAAACATATAGCTAACCCCTTCCTTACTTCCTGTGCATAAAGCATCGCCAAAACATATCTGTTGTATTTTCTGTGCAATTTATAATCCAGCATTATTACTTAAAATTAGACTTTACATCTATCTTTTTTCTATTGATTCAGAAATACAGGACAACACAATAATTAAAAATCAGCAGTGAACATAAGCGTGTGGATGCCAACTTGGGCTTCATTAAAATAACACACACACACACACACACACACACTTGCACAAATCATAAGACACACACAATAGGTAAACATAACTGCATTGCAAAGAACAACAGACACCAGTTATTATAGTCTATCTCATCCTTCAGTTGTTACAGAGCTACATGTACAAAGCAGGGACTTATAAATAACCACTTAATTAATCAGTACTAATGAGAAGAAGAATTTTTTTGAACAGAAAGACATTATACAGTAAATTCAGTCCATATTTAAAGAATAAAAAGGTCTTGTTTATACGTAGTGTAAAGTCAAATGACATTGAGGTTGACAATTGATTATCATTTGATAAAGCAACTTATTAATTTAAGAAAGGAAACAGAAAGTACACAGTAAAAGAATGTGTGTTAATTAAATGTGCTGGATAAATGTGCTGTGCTTTTAGTTTACAATATGCCGTAGGTGTATACTTTCATTTATATATGGGAAATGGAGGAAAGGTTTGAAGTAGACCACAAAAATCTTACAAGTCAGCATGAGAGCGGCATTTCTCATAAAATAAGACATTCAGAACACTTTTGCATAAAAACGTTGCTCTTCCACTTCTGTTAAGTTCGAATCCTTGTTTCATCATTCAGCTGCCACTGAGAGAGGCACCAAGAAACATGACGGCATTATGTTACCGAGTCTGTGCGGTGCAGCTTAAAACACTTACTCTGCCCTTCTAAATGCTGAGTGTGTATCCGCAGAATCAAACATGTAATACATCACCCTCACACAGACACAGACAGCTCCGAGGTGCCATCACAGTCTACCGCGGTTGTAATGGACAAAGCATGTATCGCTTCACACCGAGATACGCTCAAGACTCAGAGACACAGGACCACAAACACATACACGTTCACCTTCACCATGGACACATATCTATATCTGGTGTTTTAGAAGGATCTGCGATTTCCTTATGACTCTTGTTTAAGCACTTTGCAGTCAGCAACATTTGGGATTTCGGGTTTAGAACTTCAAGGTGCATTATGTAAAATTGATATAAATGCATTTTAACCTTTCAGTGACCCGGTGGCTGCTTGGGTGGTTAGCATAGTGCCTTTATTTACCTTCACCTTTATTTACCAAGACGCTCCAGGGTCAATTGTCAATTGCAGATTGAACCTTCTCCATGGTTACGTATACATTCAGTCAAGATAACCTACCACAAACCCTATTAAAACTTGAAATCAAATTTATCCTTAGCGTCATAGATGCCACCAGGATGGTAAATAAAGGTGCTATGCTAACCACCCAAGCAGCCACCGGGTCACGTATAGCCTATAAGTGACCCTATATAAGTTAGTCTTGTGTCAAATATGCACTATTTTTTACGTAATGCACCTTTAATTTATAAACCTGAAATCCCAAATGTTGATGACTGGAACGTGCTTAAACAAGAGTCATGAGGAAATCACAGATCCTAAGAAAAGAAAAATCAGAATTAGTATTGGCCATTGTTGGTGAACAGGTTCACAACTAGGATTTTGTTTAGGTTCAATCGTGCAACATGAAACATAAAACATATGTATAACACATAACTTAATAGATAAATATTAAACTATACAAACTTAAAATTAGACTGTAAGGGCATGCATAAGAAGATTAAATTTAAACTATGATAAGGAAAACAACAATTTGACATAGAACCACAGCTTGAGTGTTAGCAGTAGATGAGTGTGGAGTGTGGAGCAGTGCAAATGGTTGGAACAGGTTATTACGTTCATGAGTCTGATAAAGTGTTATAATGGGTCTTGTTATCGTTCACGAGTCTTGTGGCTGGAGGCATGGGTCTGAATGGACCGTAGCCTCCTGCCTGAGGGGAGAGGGGTGAATAGTCCGCGTCCAGGGTGAGAAGGGTCAGCTTGTGATCAGACCTACACGCCTCAGGGTCCTGGAGGTGTACAGGTCCTTGAGAAGTGGGAGCCAATCACCTTCTCCGCAGCCCTCTCCTATTGAGATCTTTATATTTGTAAATGTGTACATATTTCCGGATTTGCATAATATCTGCTATTTCTACTAATTATACTATACTCATTTGTATCATTATTGGTGGTACTGCTTTAATAATTTTTGTGTGATTACTATTATTGAGCTATTGTGACAACGCAATTCCCCTTGTGGATCATTACAGTCTGCCCAAGTGTGGCCATTGCAGTAAACACTTAGATACGTTGTTGTTCTTTTTACTGATTGGTCAAAAGTGCTCTATGACAGGATAATGGCATGTGTCTGGCCTCCATGCATTTAAACACTAATGCTGTAACTCCATTGATACCTAGATCAAAAGTCAAAATCCTGCACGACATGCAGCATTCTGAATGATTTTACATTTTAAAGGCGAACGCAAAGTACATTTCAGCATGTCAGCCAAAAATGTATTGCTAAAATGACAAACTTTTTATTTGTTATTCTCAATCTAGCAAAGAACGTGCGACTTCCCTCTAACTTTGAAGCGTCACAAGTGTTACAGTGCAATATGAGGTGACATTTGCGCTCGTGGCAAGGACGCGGACAGTGTGAGGAAAGAGCCGGGGGCAGAACTCTGTGTGTGTTTCCTCATTTTGGCTAATGGGTCTGCCAGTGATGTTAGCTGGCGTACGCACAGCTCTCTGGTTTAATGGTAATTACATTTTGCGTTTGGTTGGCTTGCCTTGCGTCTGTCAACATCATGTCACAGCAGTTGGCTCTGAGGTGACAGCGCCCGAGAGGCCTTTTTTTTTCTCCTTCTTCTCTGGCCCCCATCCCAAACCCAAGCCACAGGGAGGGCACATTTTGAAACTGGCAGCTAAAGAAGGGGCAAGGACATCAAGAACAAGATGTTAAGATCTGGAAACCACCTGTAGCCTCTTTATAAATCCTTACTTTGAACATGTTTTATCTTTAATGGACAAGGCATTCCATCAAATCTCTGCACAGAAAAAAATTAATATCATCTGTGCAATATTCAGAATCAGGATGAAAAGTCAAGAGTGAACACCTGCTTAAGACCAGAGAGCTGCTTGCGTTCTCTAGCATTCAAAAAACATGGACTGAGAAGAAAAAAGTGTCCGAGGCACTCTGAGAGGTAAGCTAAAAGTCCTTTATTGAGCAGGGAACGCCAACGCATTTCGACCTGGCACGGTCTTCATCAGGGCAAGTAATTTAAAGCAGTACTAAGTAACTTGTTTACCTAAATCCTTTTCGTAGTCCCTCATGGGTGTAATACAGTACAAGTGTTAATGGGATGATGGCGGTCTTTCATCTCCCCCTGGTGTCTCTGGCCAGAAAAAAAAAACACATTTGCAACTTGACTCCCACCGGACCGGAGCCACCAATACACAAAATTATTTCCATTGTGTAACTGGATGAACAATATCCCTCTCTCCCGTCGCTTTTTCTGTCAGCGTAGTATTTACTCTCACGGACAATTAATACGTTAAAAAATCACAACTTGCTACGACACCTGCAGTTGCACTTATGGCCTCAAGGGGAAAGAGTTACTTAAACAACAAGCAGGTGTGTTAAATAGCAAATGGGCATCACGTGAGGCAATCACGTGATGCTCCGCCAGTAGAGGGTGACCCCAAAATAAACATAATAAAACACCTATTTAAATTTACATCAGTAGAGGATATCTCGAAGGAGTTTATGTAGTGGGAAGAGATATCAATGTGAAAACATTCACAAATTACAGTGTTGATTTCCACAGGACATGGATCAGTCTACAGCATACAGAAAAAGGCAATACACAATAAGTAGCACCAAATATGTACAAGGGACCGTATGAAACATAATTAGTTTGTATATTGTTTTAATGGAACAAGGTGAGTGGTTTGTTAACTTTTATTAGTAGGTAGGTCCGATATATTTCAAGATACTTTTGTACTGGCTTCTAATTTAGTTCAACAATGGCCATTGTGTGCTAATAGAAAGAGTATTTTAATTTATTATAGTTTCTATTGTTTAGTTAAATTTTTAGAATTTAGATTTTTAGCTTTTTTGTAAAACTCGATGAGCACCTTAACATTTTCTACAACTCTGGACCCACTGATTCACTCACCTTCAATCTCGATTGTATTCAAAAAACATGTAACAGCAGAAACAGCCAGTGGTGTTTGTCGCGCTGTCATAACATATTTCATAAACATTCCAGCACGTCTTTTTTTCCCTGATCATTATTAGTTAGTAAATGACACCAGATGAATTAGATTACAAACTGCGATTAGAGCAATGATTAAATGAACATTCTGACACTGATGACTCAGTAATGGCGCAGTAATGGCAGCACATCTGTGATTTAACTTACATCAAGAATCAGACTTTAATTAATAGAACATACTGCGTGTGTTTGTGCATGTGTGCGATCGCTGCTACAGTCGGGCGGGCATTTTAGTCAGCCAAACTAAACAATATCAAGTTGGCATTTTCACACCAACATTTCATTGACTTTTACTGTCCTGTTCACAAATTAAGGTATAAGATAAAGCATGTGAATGGGAATAATTGACATTTATATCAGAAACAAATTCACCGTTTTGTGTATAATTATGTTCACGTATTGGATACAAAGAAGAGGGGAATTAAATCAGTTATAAGTGTTAAATTATGGTCAATTAAAATCGAGTTTTATTTGTGATAAAAGCTTGGTACAACAGTGTTCCTAGTTTCTAAGTTCCACATTGTTTTACTGGATACTTTTGTACATCTTTGCTGTGTTTTGTGACGTTCCGTGGATGTTGTTACTGCAGAGAGTGCGTACTAGCCATGAAGGACCCAGGTATTTTAGAGGTAAACAAACAACTAGCTTATGAGCTAAAGACATTTAAGACCTACACATGTCCTCTTCTGAAACACTGAGGCCCTGAAAGCCCCCCACACCTGCAGCACAATGGAGGCGTCACAAGAGGCGCTACAGGAAACAAAAAGGGACAACTGAGGAGAAGATGGTGAAAGACTGTTGTGGGGCGGAGAGAGCTGCGCAGGAGGGAGAGGAAGGAGGAGGAGCTGACCAGTGCAGGGCTCCACACTCTGAAAGAGGGACAAACCCAGGAGACAGTGCACCGTTTCAGAGAAGCACTGAAGGCAGCCAGCCAGGTTTCCTCCGGGTATTATTGTTTCCACCACCTCCAAGGACACGCTGGGGCGGCGTGCTCAGTCGCAGCAGCTCAGGACTAACACCTGAACGCAATTTTGTTGTACAATTGTACAATGAGAAATAATGCTTACTTTGCTCGATAACTAAACCAAGGATTAGTCAACAAACCCTTTAGAAAAAGCACGTTGTATAATACTGTAGTGTTCAGTGACAGGAGAATTGGGTTTTTGTCCGGGTGACTGTAGCGACTGTTGGGGCTGGTGCAATGTGATGTGGGCAGCTCCAACGGCTGCCCTCACGACCCGGCAACGGAAAAGTGGAAGAAAATGGATGGATGGATGACCTGTTGCGCATATGGTAGAGCGGGTCGTCTTATGATCGGAAGGTCCGGGGTTCGAATCCCACCACCTGCAGGTGCACACTGTCGCTGTGTCCTTGGGCAAAACACTTCACCCACCTTGCCTCCAGTGTCTGCGTACATTGGTGTTTGCATGAGAGTGTGAATGGATGAGTGGGTGGATCCCTGCTGTAAAAACGCTTTGAGTGCCTAAGTTGAGACCATTTGTTTTATTCTGTTTTTGGTAAGTGCTACTGGAGATGTTGTCCCCAGAGAGCGAGAAAGAGGCATTTAGGGAAAAGCTCCAATATAAATCTATAAAGACTTTTTTGTGTTGAATACTTATCATCTTAATATACAGTAGATTAGACAATTTATTTGGATCCAGGATAAAGATGTATGTTAATGAGGCAAACTGGCCCAAAATCTGGCCCAAAAACAAGAAAAAATCCCAAGAATTTGTTCTAGACATACATGCAGTGTTTGGGAATGGAATAAATTACCTAAATCTTTGGCCATCTCTGCAGACATACAGTAACTTTAGCTGTCATTATCCTACACATTTATTTTCTATGCAGTCCAAAGTGCGCAGTATTCACTCCTCTCGCTGACAACAGTAAATACTCGATGTTGACAGGCCATTAGAAGCACTCACCATCTCACCATTTGTATCAAAATGATGAGCAAGTATTAAAAAAAGGGCTGAAGATGTAAAATTAATGGTAATGGTCCTGTTGCCGGAGCCCACCCAAATGATTCCAACAGATAATTCCTCATCCAAACCCCGGTCATTAGCACTTGGCAGAGGAGAGCGAAGAAATGGCTGGACTGAAAGCAAATGTGTGTTTAGTGCGTAGGGAATATAATGGGTGTGAGAAGCACATTAGCTGTTCAAATTACCTGTTAACGTCATTACTGAGCCCAACATGGACACCGCCATCCCTGTGTTGGTCAATCCTCTCCTATGGTCCAATCCATCTCACTCCAAATGCCTAATGAAGTTCGGAACTGCTATATCGCTGCTTTGTTATGTAACAGTTGTATAATCTATCATCTAAGAGTGAATAAAGGACGTAAAGGCATTTCCTTGCTCTCAAGCTGAATTGTCACGGTATCTGTACATTAAAAAACACACAAAAATCCATCTTGTGCAGTTCCCACTGATGATTCCACTCCACTCCTCTATGTGTTTTGAGCCAAACACATGGCAGTAAGTAGGCGGGTTTTACATTAGCTGACAACAAGTTAACAACATGACTATGCCGGGGGAAAGTAAGATAAGTTACTACATACTTCCACTACTAAAAAAAATGTTCTACTAAATTACTGATCCCCCCCACCCCACACTGCATAAAATATGTGTCATTTATGCATATTGTTTATAGTGACTAATAACTGGGCTGACATCATCACTTCATGGAGTTATTTTTCCCGGATACTCTGGCCCAATATCCTGCGTGTGTCAGGTGCATTTAGAGAAACTAAATTGCCCCTTGTGAAAGAAAGTGGCAGTGAATGATGGTCTATATGTCTTTGTAGCAGCCCTGTGACTAACTGGCCTCTGTCCACGTCGCACTCTAAGGCTGGAGTTGTTGGGAACACTTGCTATCCAGTAACAAGCAGAATGTGATGGATGCATAACTGAATCAATATTGCCCGTATTGTCTGTACATTTACTTTTATTCATCTCTTACTGGAATAACACATTTCTTACAGACAAATAAATCCAATTCCACAGACTCTGGGCCTAATGAAATTTGCAGAGTAAAATTAAACATCTGCAGTGGTGCAATCACTCGAGGTCCAGATTACAACAGCCAACAGCAGCTGAGTTCTGCCCGTGGCACACACAGCACACATTGTCGTCTCACAGTGTGGGACCTAGAAAGTACTTGAGGAGCGTCAGGCTTGGCTGGTTTCCATTCGATTTCCCCTGCGGGTCATCCATCGGCCTGGGGACGTGGCGAGTCGGAGCACCCAGCCCCGAGGTGATTAACGCAAGAAAGATGGCTGCAGTTCACAGCGTAAATCCAAAGGCGTTTCAGGTGGAACACAGCCGCTTGTCGAGCAGTGAGGAATGGGCTCCAGCTTCACCCAGGCATACCTCTCTTTCTTTCTTTCTTTCTTTCTTTCTATATGACCTGCTCTGTTTGGTGTGAGCATAGAGACAACTGTAGAAATGAAGGTGAACATTAGAAAAATGTACACAAATGAGGAACAATAAGCAGGAATACAGAACTGATGATAAGTGATCAAGGCTGACAGAGTTGGAAACAACCTACACCTGCAGCTGATGCGCATTAGTGAGGCCCAGCTGTTTCACATCTGCCACCAGGAGCCGTGCCCCTCCAGTGGTCCGCTCCGGAAACCTTTCAACTTCAGCCATGTTGTCAGAGGACACAACAAGACAGAGGTGACTTCAGAGGAGCTGCCCTGAATTACAATTAACTGTATTCAATTGATACATTTTGCAAGCCAGTCTAGCAAACTCTATGGACCGTTGATTAACCAATTACAACAATGGGACCAACATGGCCGCTCACCCGAGTTTAAAAACACTAAACCTAACAAAAAATATTGCACTAAAAATTGCCATCTTCTGCCAAATCAACAGGCAAACTAGACAACTCTTTTATTAACATGAGAGAGAACTTTTTTGTTCTGAAATATACAGGTTTTGAGACTCTTCTGCGTGAAATGATTGGCTGAGAGCAAAGTCCTGGAACTTGCTTTTGAACAAAAAAAAGAGTAGCTAGCTTGCCAGGCGAAACAGTTTGTCAGGGAGGTAATAACTGTAATAAAAGCAGTTCCTGGCTACGTAGTGAAGTGGGAGGAGCTTTGCAAAAGGATTGCAAAAGCTGTCAATATGCACAGTCCCTAGGAAAGATTCAACGATAACTCAATCATGCGTGAGTGGCACAAAAAACGACTTAAAAGTGCCATACCGATTGAGAAAGCTGGACAGCTCGGACAGCACAGTAAAGTCGTCGGTGGGTGTGGATGCAAAGAGAGATGTGAGGTCGTCTAAAGGAGCGTTCACTGAAGATGAGGAGGAGGCCAGCGCTGTTGAAGGCGCTTCCCTCTGGACCTCTGACAAATTGGGCTATACACACATCTCGCCGGCCCCCAGTCGCTGTGTGTCTCTGAGGAGGAAGCCGTGTCTCCCAAGCATTAAAGTGGAAAAACCAACGCCAGTGCAGGAATTTAATGAGGAGGGCTTGGCGCACTTTAGAGCTGGCGGTGACACAACACTTGGCATGTAGGGATTTTCTGTATATCTCCCGCTTTACTCTGGGCTTTATCCCCCAGGCCTGCACTGGGACTGGATACGCAAGGATCAGCGCCAGTCCAGTCCCACTATGGGCCTCATTTAAGGCCATCAAACACTACAGAGAGAGATAGTGTTTTAAAAGTTCTAGTCTTCAGGGAGATAAATATTTAACCAAACAGTTTTAAGAATAACAATTTTACTTTCTTTGTTGCTCTCAGTAAAAAAGGAAAAAAAAACTGAAAATCAGTTGTGCTTCATATCAGGTCTGAACGTACGACTAGTGAGTTAGTCAGTTCAATTTGATTTGGTTTAATTTGAATAATCAAATGTATGGGACACACACAAAAAACACTTTCTTGTACAAATTATAAATAAACAAATATATGAAAATAAAATAAAAATCTGTCAATCTACGTTCCTTTGGTCATGTGTTTTGGGCCATGACTGAGAGGGCAGGGTGGCACTAACAGAGAGGTTTAGGAGTTCAGTCACCCAGGAGGAGCTCTGAGTAGAGCCACTGGTCCATCGTGAGAGGAGCCAGCTGATGGCTCCGGCATCTGTTTTTGGATGCTCCCTGGACGGCTCCCTATGGAGATGTTCCCGGTGTCTCCTTCCAATGGGACATGCCCGGGAGGCCCTACTGGGGACTATGTCTCAGCTGGCCAGGGATGTGAGGAGGTACAGTATGCGAGATAAGGACTGCTGACCCCGTGACCTGACCCCAGATAAAGCGGAGGAAATAGGATGGATGGAAATAACATTCTAAAAAGGGAACGTAGAAGAGACAGAGAGTGGATCGATCCCACAGCACTAACTGTACTATTTCTAAATTCTCAAATATAATCTAAAACAAGAATACTGTGCATATTCCCAGTCTGCAATGTAGAGCGGTTATAAAGTTATCAAAGCAAACAACATTAGAGAAATAGCGCTGCCTTTGACAGTGGACGACTGGATCTTACTTCACTGGTTAGAAAACTGGGTGGGAATCTCTGGTACTGCTCTAAACTGGTTCAAGTCCTATCTCGAGGACAGGACGTACTTTGTCGTAATTGGCAACTGTGTCTCAGACAAAATTTCCATGACCTGTGGAGTCCCCCAGGGGTCAATCTTGGGACCCCTCTTATTCAACTTGTACATGCTTCCATTGGGTCAGCTACTAAACAGCAACAATGTGTCGTACCACAACTACACAGATGACACTCTGGGCCTAGGGAGGGGTCTCTTGGTGGTTCCCAGAGTCAATAATAAACACGGTGAGGCTGCGTTTCAGTTTCATGCAGCTAAAATCTGGAACAGTCTTCATGAGGACGTGAGACAGGCCTCAACTCTGACAATGTTCAAATCCAGGCTGAAAACAGCTATTTTTACCCGAGCATATGAAAACTGAAAGTATTTTATCTGCACTCTTGCCTTTTACTGTAATTGATTAACTTTATGTTGATGTTTTATTGATTGATTTGATCTGTTTTCTTGTAACTTTATGCACCTGTGAAGCACTTTGAATTGCCTTGTGTATGAATTGTACTCTACAAATAAACTTGCCTTGCCTTTTTTTGAATAGTTCATAGGCCTATCACCTTTTTGGTTTTCCAAATGCATTTAATACAACCATGGGTGTATTAAATACATTTGGATAGGCTTGTCGCTGATTTGATTACTGCACTGCAATGCAGCCCTGAAAGAATTATCCGCATAGAACATAAGAAATCACGGCGCCATAACAAACTGCTCCTGTTCAGCTGACAGGGCATCTACAACTTTCAAAAGAGACGGATATTGTGTTGGCACTTGCTGAGCCGATGGACTTATTGGTCTGAACCGATCATGGGGTGCGCGAGCAGAAGAGCACAGTCAAATCAGGGCCACAGTGCAGGTATTTCCTGAACTTCAAACAACAGAGTAACATTGAAGGAGAAAAAAATATGACATGTGCTATTGAGCATGAGCTATTAAAATGAGTGACGGCCATTTGAGTATCCAATCAAAGTTTATATGATATATATATGAATATACATGTTACATGAGCTGTTTTTGCAGCCTCTCAAGATTTTATGGTATAGGATCAGAATAAAAACCACACAGGTTTGACTCCCATGGATTCACTCCCATGTATTGCAATACCAAAATCCTAACATTTAGAGTAAATACAAGCAATATTGCAGTGCAGCTCATGGAGCATAAGCCGGTTCAGTCTCTCCAAACATTTACGGTTTTGAGAGGTGCCTGTTTCTTTGTGGGAGTCTCCCCCGAGGCTCCAAACAGATCAGGGTTGATTGGTGTGCTGTGCCTCAGATGAAAAAGGGGACTGAAATGCAGGTTTGTGGTGCCTTTGTAAATATTTGATGAAGTTTTCAAGCGAGATTGGAGTGCAGATATCACTTACCAAGACTGGGGTATAGGCAGCAGCAAAAACGTGCAAATTAATTTAAAGAGTGGGTAGTGGTGTGGAGGAACTGGCTGGGCCGAGGGATTGATGGATGATCAGTCTCCACAGCGCACTGACTGAGTGCTGCAGCTTGTCTCAGAATTAAAGTGTGCTGTTAATCCACAGTAAGCACACAGCCCTCACTCACAGTGAACCAGCTACAACCTCAGGGACAAGACAGACATCACAGAGTGCCAACTGGCAACACAAGTCATATAAAGGGTGTTTGGGTTTCAGGAGGAAACTGACATACAAACCCATAGTCAGCCACAGATGACACAAAGACTCATCTGACTTGGATCTTGTCTGATGGATTTACTACAGTAAAAGGGGATGCAAAACTCACATGGGTCATTTTACCTACAAACAAAGGAATTGGCAAATCTACACAATAACGTCGTATTACTCCACTGAACAAACTTTACTTCATAGATGTGTATATGAACTTGAAACTTCAAAGACCACTTTTCAGAATGTGTTTTTCTAACACTCTGGAGACAACAGCCTTACAGTGGAGCCTACAGATACCAAATTATCCAGCCTTCCAGGTTTTAGTTTAGTTTTTCAACATGTTTGTCTCACATTTGGGTCAGTAATCTACAGGTTAACTGTGGATTTCAAATTGCAAAATTTCCTTGCAGAGTCTCGCCTTAAACCTGCAATCATCGAGTTAAAGTTAAATATGACCATGTACAGTCAAATAAATACGCAGTAAAAGCACCTATATGAAACACAATTCAAATGAACTATTACCTACCATCTTAGGGTTAGGGTTAGGTTTAGGGTTAAAGTCATATTGACATGAGTGCCTACAGCCAACATGCCAGTGTGACAGCCGTAGATATGAGTAAAATCGGTGTGAGTGAAACACAACTTACATCAAATTTGTCTCCAAAAAAATTTGTGTGGTTCCCAACCTGGGGGGCGGGTCACAGGGTCAGATCATACGGGATATTGATTAAGCAAATGTAATGGTTAAAAACCATCCAGTATGACAGACAAGGAGTACAGGTGCATTAAACACTCAATGCTCTAGCCCATTCCTGTGCAGAGTTATGGACTTTTAAAGAAATAGCCAGAATGCTCACTCCAGCCACTAGGGGGCAGGTTAAATAAAAAAAACTGAAATAATTCTTCACGTGTCCAGCAGAGGGCACTGATATAGTAAGTGATCAGGATATAAACAGCATATTATAGCCATGTGGTATATGGTCAGTCTGCCCCAGAGCGGCTGTGGCTACAATAGTAACTTACCACCATCGAGTGTGGAGTGAATGAATAATGACTTTATGTAGCACTTTGAGAAGCGGCACAGAATAACGATTTAATTCTTGCTTTTTTTGTCAATTTGTTTTTGTTTCATGTACTTTGCAAACACTTTGACATCATAAGGTAACATTGGCGATGTCCTTAGCCAATCAGAGGGCCTGTTTTTTAATCCTCTCTTTATGAGGATGTGCAAAGAGGCTGACAGTACGTAAAAACATGACATTGGTTAGAGCCTCTTCAAAATTGCAGCTGTAATGTTTGTTTGTTTTTCACTGGAGATTTTGAAGCACATAACACTTGTATTACTAAAGACGTGAGCAGGTCCAGTCCAAGCTGATGAGACCATGATCCTGTAGATCCTCTGACCTGGCTCACTGTTGGTAGAAGAATTTGACTGTGTGTGCTGCTGTTTCTAATGATTTATTTCAGCAGCCAGAGCACAGCAATTAACCCGCTTAGTAAAAGATAATTATCACTGATGGGACTGAAGGCTAAAAGACAGAAATAAAAGCAAGCTGTAAACAGTGTTTTTCTTTTCACTCGGAGTGTGTATCTGAGCCAAAAGTGGCTATTTATCTCTCTGAAATGATATCCTATTTATTTCCTCATTAAGAGCCAGGAGGAGGTTTTAAAAGCTGTCCTTATGCGTCCTCAACACTTTGCATGTTGATGCCGACTTTGAGATTCATCCTGAATATTAATTTGAGCAGCCTAATTTATGAATGACTGTGGTGAAAAATGCTAGTCTGTGAAAGATTTATTTTATAATTTTAAAAGGAGGAACTCAAACACTTGAACTGTCACTGTCAGCAGTGATGCGGTCGCAGTATCGGACTGTTGTGGTGAAGAGGGAGCTGAGTCTGAGGCAAAGCTCTCGATTTACCGATCGATCTACGTTCCCACCCTCACCTATGTTCACAAGATCTGGGTAATGACCGAAAGGACAAGATCGCGAATACAAGCGATACAAACAAATGAGTTTCCTTCACAGGGCTGCTGGGCGCACCCTTCGAGATCGGGTGAGGAGCTCAGTTACCCGGGAGGAGCTCGGAGTAGAGTTGCTGCTCCTTCACGTCGAAAGGAGCCAGCTGAGGTGGCTAGGGCATCTGTTCCGGATGCCTCCTGGTCGCCTCCCTCGGGAGGTGCTCCAGGCATGTCCTATTGGGAGGAGGCCTCGTGGAAGGCCCAGGACACGCTGGTGGGACTATGTTGCCCCCGTGACCCGGCCCCGGATAAAGCGGAAGAAAATGGATGGATGGATTGGACTCAAACAGGTCATTAAAACGAAACATTCACGTTCTTACATTTGAATCCCCTACACTATTTGGTTGGGCCTTTATTTTTTTATTATGCACCTTTTTTATTTTTTTTTACAATGAATTTGTATTATGAATTTTCCATACACTATAATATCAGGAACTAAATAAAACAAAAGTGAATATGGCAGGTTTTAAGGCTTTTGAAAATATGACTTATTTAGACGGATAACATCTGTTGTAAGTAATTAGAACTGTTCACCTGTTATCTGCCATATTAGGATTAGGTTTGGGGTTAAACTTATTTTGTCCAATTAAGTATATCCAAATCTCAAAGCGTATTGACAGGAGAGCTTACAGCCTATATGGGCCAAATCTTGTGCCTGGCGGAAGGAGTGTGCAAACTCGAACTCACAAAAGGAACGCTGCATCGTGTCATGTGCCTGCGCCACTTGCGAGAGGGCGTCGCTGAGGCGTGGTTTACAAGCAGCACTGAGAGCAGCCTCACATTAATTTCCTTGTTTGCATCACAATGCCTTGTGTTCTTCCCTAAGCATGAATCATGATAAGCTCTCGTAGGTCAAACCAAAAAACGTTATTAACACCATCGTGAGCTAAACAATGTCTGTGTCTTGAGAGAAAGAGATGTAGCCTATCCCGGTCCCGCTGTGGCACAGATCGGCCCTCGCTTCGCCATAAACGTGAAACTAAACAAATGCACATGTTCACACTACGGCTAAAAGATATATCGTTATCGTATGGATATCGAGATATGAACATTCAAGATATTAATATTGAACAAGCAACGATATATCGTTATCGTATTGATATCGAGATATACATTAAAATCGGAAAAAGCAAGATATAAACGATATAGATTTTCATCAATAAAACTGCACTCTTTGTTATAATGTTTTTATTTTTTCTGAAAAATGCTTGGTTTTCACCTAACCCATAGTTATATCGTATCGTTTCGATATCGGGATATCTTGCATGAATATCGAGATATAAAATTTTGTCCATATCGTTCAGCCCTAGTTCACACCCCACTATACAATATACAAAATATACAATTATCTCTTTGTGTCAAACATTTTTGTGAACTAGTCAACAAGCAGCTGTTTGCAGTGTCACTTCCAATGACCTGAGGTTGCGTGAGTGCATTTGGCTGTTCAGAAATGAGGAAGGAGCCACCTCCAGCCCACGGCAGCATATTGGAAAGCTGTCACATCTCATCGCCGACAGAAGAACACATTGTAACCAGGCCAACACACCTGGCGCCCATCACCTGCATGTCCAGAATAACGCACTGGGACGGACTGAACCGATGGCTCTGTCACAGGCTTCAGTCTAGGGCTGGTTTTGCTGTGTCTATTTGTTTCCCGTCTGAAAGTCTGCTCACCTGGCTGTGTGTCTCTGTGGTTTAGGGCCATCAGCTCTGCGCCTGTCGACAGCCTGTCACTCTGAGCTGCCGGTAACACTGAGCAGAAACACACAAGCACCTCTGTAGGCAGGCTCAAAAACACTTCACACATCTCCGATTGTCAAAATCTGGGACTGACATACTTCTCTCTGCTCTGCCTGCTGCATGCATGCGCTAGATTCACATTCTGCTAAATCCAATGCCAAAACGTTAAGTATAGAAATACTCTGGCCTGTCCTCGACATACGGTTTTGTTAATAAGGAAAGAAGAGTCTCCATAAAAACAAAGGTTAAAGAAGGGCTTTTTTTCAATTTCCTGCATAATTTTAAACAAAGCAAGCCAATCATGTCCAAGTGAGAAAAAATAAATATGAGACAAATGTACATATGAATGTCTAAGGTGAATATCGTATATAGCGCCTACAGAACAGACAGTTCATAAGGCAAACAACAACGTCACCACTAATAAAAGGCAGTTACAGCACTTTACAAATTGCATTAACTTTAATAGAAATTTGAAATATCTTGTTATAAACTATAACATTCAAGTTAAAGTGTTTGAATTCATTGCGTCACGCTATGAATATGATAAATGCATTGTTGTCGAGCAACAACTGCATAACGTCTCCAGCTGAAAGCCAGTGTGTTAAGTCCTTGGAAGACAGACATTTCCAGCGGCGCTATATTCCACCGCTTTAAAGAGTGTGCCGCTGATCTTCACTGAGAGCATTAGCCAGGCATTTGAAAGAAAGACTGTCTTTGAAACATACTGGTGATAATGGGAGGCGGAAGCCAAACATATGGTATGCAACACCAAACACTGCTGTTAGTCACACGCAGCATGGGGAGAGGGGGGAACATAGACAGACTCTGTGGAAACGGCTTTGTAAAGCTCTGCACCGAGTGAGGCCGATACAACGCCTAAGCACAAAATATATTGCACGAACTCGGCACGGAGAGCGATGACACCGTTCCAGTCGCATGAGAACATGGGGTCAGACATTCTGGTTGTAGCTGATGTTGACTGATTTTGGAAAATGACCGAGCTGAGCCCAGGATGTTAAGAGTCGAAGTAGCCGAAGCTGAAGCACGTTCAACGATCCTTAAAAAATGCACAAAGGCCATTTACTCTTGACTTTTGACGCGGCATGTATTACGTTGGCTGCTCTTTGTGGTCCACACACACACACACACACACACACACACGCGCGATCAGCTGATGAAAAACAAACGAATGCAGCCCTCACGCTCGGCTTCACTCCGGAGCATTCAGGAGATATCATTAATGCCTGTGCGCTTCATATTATTGCGCCCATTGTCTGAGTCATTTACCTGTTCCTCCCCCTTTTGTGCAGCAAAGCCCTATTTCCTGTTAGAATCAATAGCACAGAAAGACGTTTGATCTCCTGTTTACATCATGTGTCTCCTCATAACAATGACTGGACGTTGACGCATGATGATGATTACGGCTGAATATAGTATAAAACAAATACCCGTCCATCCATGACAGATTACAGCAGGTTCAACAAACACAAACATTATCGTTAGAAATGCTCCGTGTGACTGTGACACGTAAAGAAGTGACAAAACACATTTTAAATATATATATATTACCAGCTATTGTTAAAAGAACTGTACTAAAGTGGTCATACACTGACTGTTTTTGTCTTTGCTAATAAGTTGCTAAATGCCAGAGTCTAACCTGGTTTGGAGTGCGCCGTGTTTCTGCCCATTACCCTCGTCCTCGGCCGCCCACGCAAAGCAGCAATTTCGAAAAGCCCCGGCCTGACGGACTGACTGACCTATGTGGAGATCTATGGGAGGTCTCGAGACAGCAGTCCACCGATCCCGATGATCACAATAATGATCATGCATCCAGAGCAAGGTCCATGAGGCGCAGCCAGTGCCATTCCTGAATGCCACTTCTTTCTCGTTTCTACTGAATCAAATCGACTGCAAGTGAAAATGTATTTTCCTGAAAGGCGTCACTAAAGTAAGACAAACGAGGACGTCCTGGTGCCAGTGACCACATGTAAAAAACGCGCCGCACTACAATACTGACGTTTCCAACATGAAAACACGTGAGGGATTCTAACTTATATTTAATGCACTGTATGGAGTTTATATTTAACCACTCTATTATTATATTGAATGCATATTACCTCCGTGGATAATGCGTTCTCGTCCATCCAACTTTGTTCCTGCTTCCTTCCTTTTTTTTTCTGATCAACTGGGAACCCCCGCAGTAAAATGTAATTAGCGCTTTATTAATTAATGAGCGCTTTACTTTGTAAAATCAGGACATACTATACGTTACTGGATTAGGAGCGCTATTATTCAAGTACTGAAACTTCTCAAATCTGAGCAGCCGGTAGTCTAGTGGTTAAAGCTGCTGCACATACAGTATAGTGGGACATAGATCTGTCGTTAGTGTCGGGGATTTGGCTCTGACAAATTGCTGACGGTCTCTCCCCGCTCCCTTTCACCCTGATTGTCCTGATTTTATTTATACATACTGTTGTAAATTACTTAGTATATTATTGCAATTTCATTCTTTTTGAACTTTATCTTAATAGAATAACTTCGCACTTCGGTTGCTCTAGGCAGGTGTGTAGAAGAGGAGGGAAAATACCAGTGTTCATAAATGAATCATTTTATTCATATATTTTTCTATTGTTCTCAGTCTGTTTGGTGGGTGCAATATTATTGCATATATTTTGGCGCACCGTCCTTTTAAGCCGTCACCTTTGGGTGCCAGACACACCCTAAAACTGATCCCCTGGAGCGCTTCAGCTTTTTGCCTGATGAAGGTCCCAGGACCAAAACGTTGATTTTAAACCATTTCTTGCAAGTTAGGCAGTGTGTTGTTAATGATCTTTTTTATTATCAACTTTTTATCTTGACATAATATGTCAAGGTTTCACTCACAATGCTTGCCAATACAGAAAACGTTTAAATGAGCCCTATTGTCACTCCCAACAGCAGACAGGTGAGAATGCCCCAAAACTTCAGAGGACGTTTAATCCCCTTTGGCCTTTTGAGAAGTGTTAACTTCAAATCACCGCTACGCCTCCAAATATTATCAGATTTAAAAATAAAAGTACATTTGATCAAAGAGAAAACTTGTTCCTCTATAGTCTATACCCACCCAGGACCGTTCTCAGATGTAAACTGTAGTAGCAATACCATTCACGTACTAAACAAAAGGAGGGGGAAGAGTTTGTCCGGTGCAAATCTGTAAATCAACAGCCTTTAATGAATATGAATCTAAGTGGAATCTAAAGTTTACCGAGGTCATGTAACTGTGCAATTAAAATAATCAAAGCTATAAAGAAGAGCATAAAATAAAGCTGTTTTATGTGGCACCTTTGACTGAAATTAGTACATTATTCATTCGCTCCTCCGTGCATTAGACATGTGGATAGACTGAAAGAAACACAGAAATATGGGCCTCATTTATCTAAAACAGGTCATCTCCAACCAGTAGCATGGGAACTTTCACTAGCTCTCCAGCCTTTTCTAGGTGTAGCTCGCTAAAGACCTTCTACATTTGTCCATAGAAAGTCACATTTTAGAGGCATTTTTCTCTGTTTGTTTTGAACACGTTGAAAAGAATCTGCAACATTTAGATAAATTCCTCCTAAGTCGCATCGTAACACAAGTATCTTAGAAATACAGTATAATAGCCTCGTCGACATTTTTGTCACGTAAACGTAGCTCAATGGGTGAGAAAAGGTTCGGAGATGCCTGATCTAAGAATCTGCCCAGACTTGTTAATTAACAGAAAACTAAATTCTTTCACTTTTTTTTTTAATTTTTATTAACTTCCTTTACTTTCTCTCCTTCCTTTTTCCCATCACGTCTAATACTATGAGCTCAGAGTCCTCCCGATGAGCCCGGACATCACTTGTGTGTTTAACAAGTACTTTTTTTGTCCAGACTAATTGCTGCGTCCTGTCAGCGCACAAAGGGATGCATCGTGTTGTCTCACTCCACGCGCCGCTTTCCGCGCGGACACTTTTCCCTCGTTCCCGGAGACAACACAGGGGTTAAACCGCCGACGAGGGACGGAGGCAGAGATGGATGGAAGGCGGCTGGCGTGTGCCGACGTGAGTGGAGACGTGCCAGCCCGAGCACCGCCTACGACAATGAGCGTTCTGTTGTGCCCGCCGCCCCATTCTGTGTGTCCCCCCCCCCCCCCACCCACCCCCCCACCCTGAGACTCTCCGGAAAGCCACAGATTGAAGGCCAAACATCTCCATTCTTCCCCTTGTCTTATCTGTCATATTTCTTTTCTTTTTTTTTCCTCTCTTGCTGCCACTTGCCATCACGGGCGTCTCGTGTTTGGTTAACCCAGAGCTGAAGAGTGACAGCAGCGCGATGCTTCGCCGATGCCCGGTGTCAGCTCGCAGACAGCCGGCGGTCCCGTTCAGACCCCCCCCCCCCCCCCCCCCCCCCCACACACACACACACACACACACACACTTCGACAGAGTGAAAACACAACGCGTGGGTATATACAGAATGTA
The DNA here is from genome assembly GCA_021464625.1 of Proterorhinus semilunaris. Taxonomy (NCBI): domain Eukaryota; kingdom Metazoa; phylum Chordata; class Actinopteri; order Gobiiformes; family Gobiidae; genus Proterorhinus; species Proterorhinus semilunaris. The sequence goes on from CM038344.1 coordinate 14,833,279, forward strand.
CGGCAAAACGCATTTTCCTTTTGTTGCAGCCTCAGGGGATGTGGCTGTGGCTCGGTCACCACCGCGCGCTTCCACTACGGTGAATCAGTGCTCGGCAGCGAGCTATGAAATGAAGTCATGAGGCGACGCTAGACGGTGACGGGTCAGGAGCAGGTGGAGTCGAAACAGGTGCCCTTAGACACATCTCCTACTGTCTGTACGCGTTGACTCACTTGAATCGCAGTGACGGACCGTATTGTCAAATCCATTTTCCCCACGCAACCATGTTTTTTTTTTTTTTTTTTTTTGTCTCTCATTTCGACAGTGACCCACATTTCAAAACGCTCAACTAATCGTAGCTCTGAGGATGTTTCCTAAACAGGCACACGCGTTGCTGACCCTTTCCACGGCTTTGTAATGGCTTTGAAGATGTATTTGACGCAAGACAGCGATTTTACGACGATGCTTCAAGGACTTTGGTGACAGTGTGCTGTGTTGCTGTTCTGTTTTCAACCATTTGGTGTACAGTATGTGAACTAAAGGGTGTCAGTTGTATTCACATACACAACATAGCGACACAAAGTTTGTACCTTTTTCAGGTGTAGATTACTTTTTGTTGTATAGTCAATAGCCACAATGTTGATGTTATTGTCTAGAAAAGAAATTAAATAAGGCTCGGTGAAAAGTAAAACCTTTTTAGTTTGTATTCGTTTTAGTGCAGTTCAGCAGTAAGTCATTTGAGAGTAACAGGAAAGCATGCTCACGTAACATATTTTCTGTTGATTCCTGTAAATGGATAGTAGATTCTCAGGGCTGTCACGATTATTACTATATCGACTCATCGTTCAATAAACGGCTGATAAACAATACGGTTTTGGTATCAATATGTATCGTCATACTTTAGTTTTTACCCAAACTGAGCTGTGTCTCATTGCGGAACATTTTAAGATGAAGCACTTTCCGAGCAGAGCTTAACTGTCACATTTAAGCTTTAGAGTTGGTTTCTGTGGGTCTTCAATAACATCGCAATAGTTTCCTGCCTCAATATGTGGAACTTCAGATTTTGTTATCGCGACAGGCCTGGCAGCACATGCGTGAGACCAGCGCAGTTCGTCTGTCCTCCTCCTCCTCCTCCACTCCAGCCGCGTCCGTGGGCAACAGGCTGGAGGTGAGGAGAGGAGCGGGCCCAGCGGTATAAGGCTACACAGCAGGGGGAGAGGCTCACGGTGACCACGTCATCCAGAACGCTGTACCGTCCATGTGGAAACAGCCCGACCACCGACGGCTCTTACAATGAGGAGTACTACTGTGGATCAGAGATTTGTTTCACTTCTCAGTCTATCACTAACATAAGGAAGTAAACCGATTACATCTATTGTATTGGTAACAAATATATTGGTTTAAAGTTTTGGAAAGATACGGATTGAAAAATAGAAATTCATTTCACATTTACAGAAGCGCTCAGAACTTACCACAGACCCGTCCCCTTGCTCTGTCTTGGCTCTTTAAAAAGAAAAAAAAAAGTTCCATAACATCTGTGCAAACGTCCATTGTGGGGTCATAATTTGGAAAGGCCCGGGTCTATGAGTGTAGAGTGTTTACAGATTTCAAAATAAAAATAAATAAATAAAAATATATCGGTATCAGAAAGCTAACTGTACATTGTGTGTGTTATTTTGATAATTGCATAATGATCAAACATGGAGATTCTTGACTGAGCGGAGCCACTGACACTGAGTGAGTGTCATCTACCCTCACGCGTTCTCTCTGCAGATCCGCGATCAGATGGAATGCAAAATGAAGTCCGGACTTGCTAATGCGCCAATGCTATCAAATCAAATAAATAAATAATAAGATCAAGAAGAAATTTTTGAGAGCTGTAGCGGACAGCTGTGTCTTTTCTAAGGGCAGTTGGAGAAGGTTTGGATGTCGGCCCAATGTGGTATCACTGAGACGACATCTGAGCAAATGAGCCAACACCACCACTACGCCGGAGTCCTGGAACACCATCAGCATGGACTGGTCAGTGATCGTTTGACCTTTGACCGCAGAGCAATGGAGGTTAACCGTGGAGGCGTAATTATTTGATGTGTCGTTAATGATGTGGTGACTATTGTGCATGTCACTGGAACGTTGCTGCACAAAAGTCCTGTATGCAGCGACATGTGATAGGTTGAGGTCTGTGATGTAGAGAGACGTGTGATGGAGAAGGTTTTCAGAGATGACAAACGTATGGTCCACATTTGGACATCTCTGTTCAAGGTCAAATGAACATGTGTCTTAGTTCCTCCTCTATGTCTCCTGCTCCTGCGTTGTCCCACACTCTGGACATTATTATTGTTCTTTGTGCACAGTTTATGGGAATAGGACCCAAAGAGTCAGGGTCGGTCACTGCACCGGCTTTTTCTACGCAGAACAAATTAGATTTGAAGAAGAAATGAAAAACAACACCTCAGGATAGAATAAGCTCAGCAATAGTAATTAACGTCCAAAACACCGACGCGTGTGTGTGCAGACTTCAAAGCCCCGCGGTCGTGTATGAGACTACAGCCATGGCGAAGACGCCGGCGGCTGACAACACATGACACCCCCGTTTGACCCACGCGCACCTAACTCCTCTACACAAAACCCACCCGGGACTGAAGGCGCCACTGCATGTCCATCGAGGTTTACAGGTCAAGTCCTGTGCGCACGAGTCAAAGCTCCTGGCGCTGACCCAGTGCAGCGACAGCCCACGCGGCACAAACGACAGACAGCATCGCGCAGAGATTGACAAGACTTTAGAAAACTCACCGGGATGAGCCTGGGCCCACGGACAGCCGGGCAGCAGCGCGGACCACAAGCAGCCGTGGGAGAGCATCAGCAGTAAGCTCCACATGGCACTAATGTGCGCATCCACGTTCAAACAATAAACTGTTGAACTATGGTCCCCGGTTCCGGATGCAACCAGCGACGCCTCTGCTGTGGAGCAAGCAGCGTGTCCGGAGGCGTGGCGTGCCCAAGACTCGGTGCTGAAGGGCGGAAACACACGTCACTCACAGGTCCAGTCCACGAGAGTCCCGGGTATTCGTGTGTACACGCATAGCACTCCGTGTCTTCGGGAGCTGTTGTTGTATCGAGAGGAGGCGGGTAGCAGCCAGAGCGGAGCACGCAGCGCCTGACCGTTGATGCAGCTGCGGAAACAGACGCAGAAGTCCGCGGGCTCACAGTGAGACAGGAGTCGGTGTATGTGACCCAAAAGCGTCTTTGCTTTCGATCCCCCCGACCGTCTCTGGGAAGCGTGTGTACAAGTCAGCCTCAGACTTTAAACAGAGTCAGTGGTGGCGGTGGTGGTGGGGAGGGAGAGAGAGAGAGAGAGAGAGAGAGGGAGAGGGAGAGGGAGAGAATGGGGGAGGGTTGGGGGGGGGGGGGGGCAGTTAGTGTGGTGGTGGTAGGGGGTGTCAGAGGCAGCGGATGTTCTTCTGGATCCTAGCGCCTGCGATGGAGTATACACCGCTCACTTGGCCCGACGATAATAGGTAATAATAGACGGGAGCTCTCCAGGGTCCTGAAGGTTTTTGTTCTATTAATGAGCCTAGAATAACTTCCCATTACCTCGTGCACGGGCTCTATCCCAGATTCTACACAGGATTCTTAGACTATTTTTTTCCACCAATTGCACACAATCTAAACTGATCTTAAAAAATATATATAAATAAATGTGCAAGTTATGGATACACCTTGACGACATAGGGATTTTACTGCACTGTAATCAGTTCAATGATGGCCTCGTTCTTTTTATGACTTAAATAATAGTGGTATCCAGCACTTAATATGTGATTTATCAGACCTCTTTGTGCAGAAACTGTCTCAAATGCTTTGCCGTTGTCCCAATGAATGCTTTTATGGATTTTTGACGTGTGAGAGTTACTTTTCAAAATGATCTCATTTAACCTAATTGGTTGCAACATCCTCACTTTTTGCCTGCCTTCTTCAAAAGGAATAAAGTAAAAGATCAATAAATTGGTGAATTATTTAGGTGAAATGTATATAACATGTGCACAATGTTTTATTGGCATTGTAGAAAGAACTGTGGGGCTGCAGACAAATGTGGTGCTGCACAGATGGGTGATTGCACTGTGAGGTTCAAGTGCATGTTGATCTGTGAAATGTGTGAGCCTGTGGTCCTGTGAGAAGAGGCTGAGAGGCCCTGCTGGCCCCAGCTCCTCAGCGCAGGAGAGACACACTGCCTGTAATGCTTCAGCCTCACTAATGGGCTTGGATGTTATCTACTGTCACTCATCTGCACAACTTACGTACACTTGCCGAATACAATCCTTTTGTGGCTCTCTTAGCTGCTCCCGCCCACACAATATGGATTGTATTGTATTGCAATGTATACATTTTTTTTGTGTTAATTATGAAAACAGTGCATCAATAAACATCCACCACCTTTGTGCCCGGTGTATCTGTAGAATTCACATGTCTATGTTGACTGTGCTTGCAGCGAGTCAGCATGAGCTGTGCTAACCTCAGATAGATAGATGGCAATAGGGCACACCTGGTTTGTTCAGTACTAAAACTGAAACACATCTGTTTTTGATTCCAAATGAAGTTTGTGAAAGTTAACAGTTTGATCAATAAATTATTTTTTTTCTCTTTTTTCACTTTTGCTGTGGGGGTGCTATGTTGATGTAAACATACTGATTCCTCTGAATGCAAGCCTTAAAATGTTTCTAAACTAAATTGATTGCTTAGTTTTCCCAGACATTTCAGCCCGAACTCACCACAGCCTAATCTGTATAAACATTAGTTTCTCCTCCCACAGCCACAGTGAGGCAGTGCTGAGCAACTGTCGGGCTGACAGTTATCAGTATGGATCTGCAGTGATCCGCTTCTGCAGCAGCTGACAAATGGCTGCTTTTATGTGACGTGCCGAACTGTTTCACTGAGGACTGTCTGACGATGAAACACTCACTTTCCTTTCATGGAAATTAATTTACAGCAGAAATAAAAAGGCTTCATAAACTTTGCAGCTGCTCCCGTATAGTGCTATCTTTTATCAATTTAGGCCTGTCCAAAATCACCAGTCTGCTTAAGTCTTTGAATTATTGGGCCGTTAAAGGCTTCCGTAAATGCCGTGGGCTGTGAATGGAGACTTCTCCTGACATGTCTTTTAATTGTATATCTAAAGACAAACATTTTTAAAGCATCTTCCCTCTCATAAGTTTTCAAATGGAACTGCTTCATTTCACTGCATTTAATAAACTGCCTTTGTGCACTGTGTGTATCTAAAGCAGCTCTCATCATACGGCTGCACTAAAAATCGTTAGATCTGTCTACTGTGCCGTATGTTGGAATTATTGATGTCGAAGCTTATTAGAATTAGTGAAGCATTTTTACCTCTGCAACTAGATTTACATAAACACTCACAAAAGCATTCGAGTCAGACTGACATGAAGCTATCAGCAGACATAATTAGGGCAGGATGCTGTTCATTTAAAAAAGAAACATACTTTATTTATTTGAGCTGAAACAACCAAGCAAGTTTCTTTAACTCTGTCCCTGGACCCAACGGGCGTCAAAACTGGGTCACTGAAGATGTTATTTTTTTTTTTTCTGTACCTTTTTTTGTTTTTTTCAATACCATACGGATATCATTTAACAGTACCCAGCCCTACATTGCAACCTTTAAAAAAAAACCCTCCAAGGCCTGCAGAGTTAAGAAGTGCAGTGTCTACACAGAAAAGTGCCTGGATTTGGTCAAACAAATCGCACTAGTGAGGGGCATGGAGAGATCAAATAAGACGAGCTCTGAAGGAGGTGCGTCCTGTCTGACCTTATGAGAAGCATATTTTTCACTTTGACTTGATGTGACTTTCTCCTCAGACAGAGCAGGAGGGGTTCAGACTGACCAGCTGGATTTTTTTTATTAATTTTCAGAACGGTTTAATGAAAAGGAGTAAGTTAATTAGCCGCTTCTCAGTGGTGCTGTTAAGGCATCTCATAAGGCAGCCCCCTCTAATGGAAGCCATCTGTCTGAATGGCAAAAATAGACACATGGGTTTTTTGAGTGAGGATCTTTCAACATTTACGGGGGCGACATTTCTGATCTGCCACTGACCCCCGACCACTGCCCCTGCTTCAAACGGGGTTGCTACAAAATGTCATCACACTTGCTTCAGCTGATGTGAGAAAAGTTGTGGCTTATAAAAGTCTTAAAGTCCTTGGACGTCCACCCTGACTGGACTTGTTTTCTGAACACATACTTTCCCTCACACTTTCCACCGCGAAGGCTTTGGGGAGCACCGATACGCTTTGAGGTCCTTCCTTATAAAACATATCTGCTTTCTTCAGTCACGCTTATGGTGTTATGTTTAAATTGCTCACATAAAGGTGTTTTTTTTGTATTATTATTATTATCCGCATATATCGACACATAATACCTGAGTGACATAATGTAACAAAACGTGCCATTATGTCGGGACTTTGTTTGGGTTTGTGATTCAATACGTTTAGTGTACTGATGTCTGTCAATGTCGTGCATACATGTTTTTGTTTTAAAATGTCACGAGTATATAATAGATATAATAAACCAGTATACTTTTGAATAGTGAAATGTCCGTATATGGGAAGGTCGAAATACAAGCTTGGTCATAATACAAGCAGCTGCACATTTTGTATTTTATTTTTTTCATGAAAGGGAATGAAATGTGTTCTGCTCTTCATTTTGTAAAAGCGTAGGGTAAAAAAATACCTTTTAGTGCAGCACATCTATATTAAACCTTTTTATCAGTAGTGAACTAGCCGGCTAGTTTTGAAGAACCGGATTGTCGGGAATGCATTGGGAAAGTTTGGACGGAGTCGGGGACCACAATTTCCTCTTTTGTTGTTTTCAAGCTCCTTCACTCCTTGTCCAGCACTGTTTTTTTATACAGTACCTGGAAAAGTGTATTTCCCCCCCCCACAGGCTGATTAACTATTTATTGTGACTGCATATTGTTAGTTCTTGCTCAGGCGTGTGTGTCTGCGTATGTGTGTGTGTTATTTTTATAACAAGTTTTGCGAAGAATGCAAATAGAAAATAAACATAAGATTGCATGCCCAAAGACTTTTTCATAAAATCCCTCATCAGTGTGAACTAATGCAACGCCCACAGACCCGGGCTGAGATTATGGCGGTGTGGAATGGATGTGTTGAATGTATTTCCCCGGCTGATGGATGGAAGGCCAGCGGAGGCGGTGCCGCATTTACATAAAGCATTAATGGTGCGGATCATTAGATCAGTGACACCGTATCCCTCACAGGGGCTGACCTGCTTACGTCACGCCCTCATGCAGATTGATCAACACCAGTGCATAATGTAACACAATCTACATCTATTGTGCTTCGTTTGTCCGTGCCACCACGGTATCTCACGCAATTGATTTGGTTTCTTCCAGCTCATGTTTAATGCAACAGATTTTATTAGAGTTCTAGGCCTTCTATGTGCAGATTTATTACATCTGCGCGTCACTGTCAACCACACAAGTATCCATCAGAATGATTTAATTGTTTGTTTAATTGTTTGTTTGGAGAAGAAATGTCATATGGCTTCCATATCCACATCTGTACATGTGCAGTATGGAAACCACTGTATGTACAATGTTATAAGCTTTGTGGATTAGGCTGCAGCACATGTTTGCTGGACACTGTTTCAGCTTCTGAGTCGTGAGATCGATTTCCAGCTTCAACTATTTGCTGCATGCCTCTTTTCATTTCATTTTCTTTTAATGATACAACTTATTTAATTCATTAATAAAGTAAATACAATGACAGCATTCAACATAATGTCTGAAACGAAAAGGAGAATAAGTCATTCTGTCGTGTACGCTGTCTATCCTGTTCAATAAAGCCTGCAAGCCACAAATGTCTTATATATTATTATTATTATTATTATTATTATTATAAGATGTGGCCCATGAGAAGATTTCTTTGCGATCACTGAGAAGGTGTTGCTGTCTCTGGATTCATTGGCGTATGGAAACTGAAGCGGCACGATTGTGGAAATGTGTGGCAATAACATTAAGTCAGTTCTAGAGGCACAGGGTGCGCCTGTGTGAAGGAGCGAGTAGCCAGAGGTCAAAGCAGCTGCCAAATGATTTTCACTTTGAGGTCACGGGGTCGACGTCAAGGTGTGGAGTCTGGGCTCAGGTGCACCTCCAGATGAATGTCAATGCTGCGCGTCGTCCTCCGAGCGCTTCATTTACATCCGCCGTCCAGCTCTGTCTGCACTCGCTCTGCCTCCGAGACCTCATTTGGAGCGGAGAATATGAGGCACATCCACCGCACAGAGTCTTATTTGTCAGGTCGTTTTGAACGGAAAGGAGTTTATTTGTGGCGTCTACTTATATTTTGCTGAGGGAGAAAAGTCCACGCATGCATTTCACACGCTGTGCATTGGGACAGTGAGGACAGTTGTCAGCTGCTGTTGTTTTGTCACTTGCCTCGCCTCAGGTTTAGAGTGAGCGCCCGTGCTCAAACAATCCTCCAGACACTACCCCTCCTGCCTCCCTCTGAAGGTTTAGACGCACATTTAGAATCCTCACAGCTGTCACGTCAGAAGCAGAGACTTGCACACGGTGGCTTTAAAGGCCCACATCTGTGGACGTCAGTTCCACTTGCATTCGCTGCTGATCAAATGGGACATTATCCCAAGCATGTCACTGTTCAAAGCCACACACGGGACAGTTTACAGAGGGACCTGACAATCAATGCAAAACTCTACTAATCTGTTTGCTATAATTATTACAATGTACTGTTTCCATTCATGTTCTAAGACTTTATTTATATTCTTCCAGTTCTTAAGAAACCAAGAAACATTGTATTACGTTCACATAAGAACTGCTCTTATTATCATCTATGGAATCTCTGTCCCGCCAGAACCTCGAAGCTCAGCAGGGACGGGCCTGGTTGGTACTGGGATGGGAGACCGTTTAGGAAAACCAGAACGCCTGGGTGAATGTAGTGTTTGTTTGTTTGTTTGTGTGAGTGAGTGAGTGAGTGAGTAGGTGGGTGAGTGAGTTGGTGAGTTAGTGAGAGTTGGGTTGGGTGAGTGAGTGAGTGAGTGAGTGAGTGAGTGAGTGAGTGAGTGAGTGAGTGAGTGAGTGGGTGAGTGAGTAGGTGGGTGAGTGAGTTGGTGAGTAAGTGGGTGGGTAAGTGAGTGAGTGGTGGTGGTCAGAGGGGCTGATGGCGCAGACTCGCAGCCTCGCTTCTGTCAGTCTATCCCAGGGCTTCTGTGGCTATACAATAGTAGTTTACCACCACCAAGTATGGAATGAATAAATAAAGCAATGTAAATATAAACCAATGCATCTTTATTATTATACAGTACAGTCTATGACAGTCTCAGTCAGTCTATAGTCTACAATACAAAAGGTGTGTATATACATCTGTATTTTCATCAACGGTCATACGTAGCATATTCCACCAAAAGAGAGGTACTCATTCTCCATTCTCATTAGCATTATTGCTAGAAAGACATGGATTTGAAGAGCATTTTCTTTTAATGCACCACTCAGCATAGGAACATCATCTACAAAATCAGCTGTTAGGGCAGCTGTGTGGGGGTTTGTTGGTGGGGAGCTTATTGCCCTATATAAATATATAAATATATAATAATAATAATAATAATAATAATTATTATTATTATTATTATTATTATTATTATTATTATTATTATTATTATTATTATTAAATCCAAATTAAAATTATATTGAGGATGGTAATGACAACTGGGAAGTAGCCAGATCTCGGAGTATAATATGTATTAATGTACCTTTATAACATAAAAGTAACTCTCGGTAATGTTTGGCACGGGTAACAATCTGAAAGAAATATATTAATGATCGCATTTTTTTACTTGCTTTGTACTAGACATCGTACATGAAACAAGATCGTTGTTGTAGTTGTGCTTCGTTTCAATTAATTATGTAAACAGTTCAAATATTGTTTTGTAAGTTTGTAAGTTGGTCTGTGCTAATATAGCGGCTGAAATGTATCAAATTCTCTTTCGATAAGGTCTTGTTGATGTTTTGATCCTTCGGTACCATTATGTGAAATTTACTTTTTTATTGCACTGAATTTGGGGGTGCTCATAAGCTTCTTGCTTCAGCCCACTCCTTTTGAGCACAATGTATACTGCTCAAATAAACAAATAAACTAAACTAAACTAAGAGTATTTCTGTGTTACAGCAGATGTCATTATCATGCATGTATTTGGTCTGAGGTCAGGGTGAGTGAACTCTCCATCGCCTCTGGAGCGCTGCTGGACTCAGGCCAACCACATCCATCACACAGCACTCACAGATGACCACGTGCCCCGACTCATTACAGAACACTCACATCGACAACCGCTCAAATGACCCCGAACGTCCCCAGGCCAGAACTGATGGGATTTCACGACGGGGTGTGATGTCAAATCTAGAGTTTTATTCAGAAAAGTTACTCCGTGAGTTTGATCGCATCTGTGGAATATTGATAATAGCTCGGTCAGAAGAGCAGTTCCCCCACTACTTTGGTGCATATCGTACAATGTTGTTAACGAGTCGATCTTCCTTTGGTCCAGGCGAGCCCGGGATCTTTCACGTACATACCTGCTGCATCAGTGTCACTGCCCACCATTTGCAGCATCTTCTCATCTCATGTAACCCGTACTTCATTCAGCATGTAGGCTTTTAAGCTCTGACAGGATGTTACACCTGGTTCTTAAGCGACTGCTGAGTCAGAGTCTGTGTCTCTGAGTCTTATTGAAAAAGGTGCAAGCAGACGCAACATGCAACACCTGAACATCTTGTGAGTTCGACCTCAATCTTATCCACAAGGCACCTGCACAGATACAATCGGTGTGGTGCGTTTACACACACTTGATCGGGCCCAGTGTGTGGAGAAAAGTCATCTTTTTATTTGAGTCTCAGAGGCAGGTTTTTTCTTTTTCTTTTTAACCTGAAATGTTCCTGTTTTCTGAACTGGTTGAAAACACTTCACCCACGTATTATGGGACATTATCTGGTGATTGAATGTGTTAATCAGTGGTGGTGATTAGAGAGCCTATTTATTCAAGTGGAGCATGGTGGGGACTTTCAGTGTGGGATTTGCATGCTCTTCTATTTGGCTATAAGTGGTATGTCTCTGTGTGTTCCAGTCTGGTACCTCGGGGCAAGTAGAGCAAGTCCACCTCAGTAATACTAAAATATAGTATATGCCATAGTTGCATTTCACAACATTAAAGGGGTCTTTAAATATGATCTGTGAATACAATTGTCTCCTCTGGTTCTTCTTTCTCCTTCAGTTATGACGAGAACTGACAGAGCTGAAAGTGTGTATGTAAGTAAACAAATGTTTTCATATGCGTATCCCTGCAGTGTTGGCTGATACCACTGTGCCAAGAGGACTCTTGAAGAGCACTTAATACTGTTGGAACATAATTGTATTGAGCAGCTCTGGCAGCACAACTGATTTAATTTACCTCTATGAGTCGGTGCAAAAAATCAACACGAGTTACAGTTTGATTGCTCACATTAATTTCAACATTAAAAGCTGATAAATAATAAATGTCCTTCCTTGTTTAGGCCGCAAGTGCTGTGTGTCACATCAGTGAACATGAGCATGTGTGAAGTCCTTGGTAATTCAAAGTGATGTAAGAAGTTGTAATAACAATATGATGAGAGGTCCTCTGAGCTTAAAGGCTTAAAGGCTCGCGCTTTCGCTATTTTCATGTCAGAGCAGCGAGATGTGGAGTATTCTATAATTCAAATACTTTGATTTGGCGGGAACTTTGTGAACATGACATTGTTTCTTCATGTGTTGTGACCTGTGAAGGCACTCGATCATCCAGGAGTATTCAAGTCAACTCAAGTTGTCTTTGTTTATTCTGTTAACTGCCACTTTAGGGTTAGGATCAGGGTTAGGGTTAACCATTATGTATATCCATTTTACAGCCAATATCCCAGTGTGATACCTCATTTGAAAGCCAAGACCTTGTAGTATCTAAAAAATATGTGTGAGATCTGTGTGACTGAAACTCAACTTACATTCACTCAACATACCTTGATACATTTTATCTAAAAAAAAATAGTACGATGTAATGTGCTTTGTATCAATCTGTAATAATGTTATTTTTTTTTTTTTTTTTTTTTTTTTTTTATTATTGTGTCTTGCACATTAGTGCCCAGCCCTCATGGGCTTATAAGACACATCAAAACAGAATTCAGATGACTGCCATAATAAATTCACAAAAACTGTACAATCAATCATAACAGAACAACATCCACATCACACAGGGGGATACAAATTAATTTGTCTTCGATCCCAAGCTTTGGAGATATAGTGCCCTAAAGCAAAAACGTGTCTTTCAAAAAGATGCCTCAAAATGTTATCATGCGGAAACCAAAACACATCAGGATTCTCATGTTGCACCTGTCGGAACAAAATCTCACGCAAATCAGAATAAAGTGGACAATACAAAACAAAATGAAACTCATCTTCCACCACTTTTAAATCACACAAAGTACAAAACCTCTCCTCCTCAGGAAGACCTTTGAACCTGCCCACCTCCACTGCCAGAGGCAAAGTGCCAGTTCTCAGTTGGGCACAGAGGGACCTTTGTTTTCTACTTAGATTTAAGATAATGTATGATTCAGTTTCATATTTGTCCTTAAACTGAATATAATGTCTTAATTTTGGTTTTCTACATATATCGTATTTCCATTGCATTGTAAAATCAGTTAACAGCTTTTCATTTAATGATTTTAGATTACAAAGCAGTTTATTTCTATAAATGTAATTTAGATCACAGTTTGAAAATATTATTGCCATTTCTTTGGCCCAAGGATATTGATTTGAACAGTCCCACATAAAGACCTTTTTTGTCAATCTGTGCTCTGGCAGCTGAGTGAGGCGGTTCCACAGACGCATCATTTCAACTCTCTGCTTTAGAGGTACATAATGTAATAAAAAGACATAAGACCATTAGGGTTAGGGTCTTAGATACAAGATACAAGATATTTTATTTGTCAAACCATTCACATGGTTAGAAATGGTATTTCTCTCATCCTTGATTGTGGAGCGGGGGGTGGGGGAAGAGGGGTGGGAGGGAGGGCAGGGAGTTCAGCTTCCCGATGGCCTTGTGTATGAAACTGTTCTTCAGTCGACTTGACCTGGCCTGTAGATTCCGCAGTCTCCTCCCTGAAGGCATTACCTTGAAGAGACTGTGTGATGGGTGCGTAGGGTCCCTGGTGATTCTGAGGGCTTTGCGGGTGAGACGGGTGGAGTACATGTCCTTAATGGAGGGGAGAGGAGCTCCACAGATCTTCTCCGCTGCTCTCACGATGCGCTGGAGGCTCCTTCGGCAGGAGGCAGTGCTGGCGCCGTGCCACACAGTGATGGAGCTGGTCAGGATGCTCTCTATAGTCCCTCTGTAGAAGAACCACACAGTGATGGAGCTGGTCAGGATGCGCTCTATAGTCCCTCTGTAGAAGAACCACACAGTGATGGAGCTGGTCAGGATGCTCTCTATAGTCCCTCTGTAGAAGTTGCACATAACAGAGGCTGGGACTCTAGCTCTTCTTAACTTGCGGACAAAGTAGAGACGCTGATTACTTTTCTTAACCAGAGATGTAGTGTGCATGGTCCAGGAAAGGTTCTCTGTGATGTGCACACCCAGGAACTTAGTGCTGGTCACCCTCTCCACTGCAGCACCATTGATTGTTAGAGGAGCATGCTGGACCCGTGCTCTTCGAAAGTCCACAATAATCTATTTTGTCTTCTCCACATTTAGAGATTGTTCTGTGTGCACCACACGGCCAGACTGCTCACCTCACTCCTGTAGTTTGACTCGTCTCTGTTGTTGATGAAACCCACCACTGTTGTGTCGTTTGCAAACTTGATGAAGAGGTTTGAGTCGTACTTTGGAGTGCAGTCATGGGTCAGCAGAGTGAACAGGAGGGGGCTCAGCACACAGCCTTGGGGAGCCCCCGGGTTCAGTGTGATGGTTCTGGAGGACTTTCCGCCGACACGTACAGCCTGTGGTCTCCCCGTCAGAAAGTCCAGCAGCCAGTTGCACAGTGATGTGTTGATCCCCAGGTGGAGCAGTTTGTGTATTAGCTGCTGTGGGATTATAATGTTGAATGCTGAGCTAAAGTCTAAAAACAGCATTCTAACGTAAGAGTCCTTTGTTTCAAGGTGAGTGAGGGCTGAATGAAGCGCAGTGGAGATGGCATCTTCAGTTGAGCAATTGGTAAGCAAACTGGTATGGGTCCAAGGTGGGAGGGAGAACAGACTTGATATGTTCCATGACGAGCCGCTCGAAGCACTTCATAAGAATACAATTACAATGTATCAAGGGTAGTGTAAAATAAAGTGTAACCATAAACATTTTAAGGAAAACATACATGTTTGAATAAACCATAAGCATTGCCTTAAAAAACTACCAACTGACATCTAAAGGCAAAGATTTCCAGTGGGCGAGTTCCATAAGAAGATAGAAGGACAATGAGGTTTCACCATATTTAGTTCTGACTCAGGGACCCACCAACAAATCAAAGCCTGCCAATCCTAGCGACATAGATACCTGGGACCAAAGACTTATGAACCATGTGAAGAATTTCTTCAGAAAGTCTTCTCTTTCAGAAACTGGGAAGCGTGTTCCAGAGTAACAAAAGTTTTAAAAGCAGTCATTCGGGCCCGGTGGGATGAGAGGAGTGCGCCATTGAAACAATATTGTCAAAGCCTTTATTTGTGACTTTTGTGTTCTATCCAGGTTGTTTTGAGTTCATATTGTTTTGTGACCTTCTGTTGATGACTACAAAAGGAAAGTATAACAACAACATGACAGTGACTAGTTGGGAAAAAAAGAAGGAACATTAACGTCACCTAAAAAACAGCTTTCATGTGATGGCGTCTCCCATGAGATTCAGCCTTTAACTGAACAGGCCTCAAAGTGACGTGCAGTGCCGTGTTCTCTTTGTCACTCTGGCTCCTCGTCTGCTCCGTCTTCTCCCTGGGTGTCCTGTTTCCGTCAGTCTAATCAGCCTCTTTAATTACCCTCCTGACACCCCCGAGGCAGAGCTGTGGAGGGTGGCACACACTGGGCACAGGAGGGGCATCTGTGGAGGCACTGGGGCCCGCGCCAGTCCAGCAGAGCCCATCCAGCGGTTGTGCCAGCTCGTGTCTGTGGCAGCGTTGTTGTGGTAAATGCACGACTGCACTGTGTCGTTCTCTAACAAGACAACAGAGGAAAAGTAGGAGCAGCCTCGCGTTTATGCCGCTCCTGTTCATGCAGTTCACAGCCAAGTGAATAGAGTTTCCAAAAATTGTACCCAACTGTGAATACCATCATTTAGAAGAGCACAAGTCGTTGTTTTATAATGTAGTAGTGGCCCAAATAATCCAGTGAGAGTGGAAAAGTTATTTGATGACTGAGGAACCGATAAATAATATGATTTGTTAAGTGACAAAAAAATTCACCCCAGGCAAAAGTTGCAGCATTGACAAAGAGTAAAACACTGTAAGTATCTCGGTGCATTCCCCAGGCCTTGGGTGAGCAAGATCAGCCTATTTTAGGTTGTGGAAAAATCAGTCACCAACAAAAATGTATTGTGTATGATTTAGTTTTTTGTCACACTACAAAAAAGAAAGAAAAAAGAAAGTAGCAAAGGTTTGCATGTGAGCTATGCAGGAGAGTCCCTAAAGTGGAACCACAGTGTTCATTTTGTCGACTAAAATGTTTCATAATTTTAGTCAAAGTAATATTTTCGCTGACTAAAATAAGACACTTTTTTTCTTCTCATGATGTTTTGAAAGAACCTCATATCATTTAAATTTGCTGCGAAAGAAACAGGTCTGTGCTTTGTTCCCGTGGGAGAAGAAACATCAAGCAGAGGAACGGGACTGAATATGATTATAATTGATATTTAGTTTATTAGTTTATTTGAGCGGTTAAAATTCTGCTCTAAAGGAGTGGGCTGAAACAAAAGCTTATAAGCGCCCACCCCCGACATCATTGAAATAAAAACAATTAATCAAATCACAATAGTACAGGGAACATTATTACAAAGTACAAGACACAAGAGCCCGGGAACACGGCACACACACACAGAGAACCCCTCCGTGACCCAACTTTACCTGTTATATTTACATTATCAATCCTATATTATGTTATAATATTATGATGTAAAGTTGACTAAATTACTCTTATTACATGCAATTTGAGAATTATTCTACAAAATCATGACTAAAATTAAATGGCATTTTCGTCAAAAGACTAAAACTAAATTAAAATCTGTTGTCAAAATTAATTGTGGAAGCAGAAGTCTTTTTTACCGGAGGCTTTTTTTTTTTTCTTTTTACTCCATTAACTTGGGCAATGGCAGGTTGGTTAAAAACCCTTTTCACTTCCCCCAGGCTAATTTGTAGTTTTATTAAAATGATGTCTACTGTGTTATTACAGCTTCACTTAGTCCAGTAGCCTTGACAACAGAATGACAGGTAAATGTTCATAAAGCCATTAAGTCAAAAGTGTGTGTAAAAACATACCTTTTTACCAGCCATTTGTCATTGGACATTTTGCAGGTGCTCAGAGAAAGCTTAATATCATATAAATTAATATGGAACATGTTCCCTATTGAAATCCCCTTTTTAAAGTGTTCAAAGGAAAATTGCCACCCTTGAGTCACGTATTTGAGTGCCTTTTGCCCGGCATTTATGAGCTCTGAAACAAACCTTTTCTGCTTTTGTAATGTCCATTTTTTAATATTTTGCAAAGTAAGTATCTTGAAGTTTAAGGACCTCTTCTGAATTGTTACCTAATTTTTTTTTGGTCTGAGCCAGAGCCATGAAACCAACACAATTGGCCTCTTTCTGGAATGAAAAAGTTATGATCCACTTTCTTCTTTCTACTCTCCGCTTGAGACATTTATCATAACAGTAGAGAAAAGTACAAGGTGTAGTTCAGCCCCAGTGCGCTGCTTTCCTCTACTATATTTATGTGTGTGGAAAGTCCCTCTGACTCTACAAAAGTAAGTATCATTCTCCCTGATAGTCAGCGCATTGACCTGTGGAGCACCATTGATTGAAAGATGTGTCTACAGACCTACAGGAGGCTGTCAGGAGCCGCTCAATCAACATTTACATGTGACATGGCCTGGGAATAACCAACAGATTAAGAGGTACACATGGTCTATCTTTGCATCATTGCATCTGGTTTTGACAAGACATTTACTAACTCGGCTCGCCTTCAGAGTGGCTGCTGTTGGAATGTTGATTGATAAATCCACCACAGTCAACATTTGTGTTATTTTTGTTTTGTTTTAGAATTATTGACGTTTATCTAAACAGGTAAAACTAATAACGCACTGTGTAAGAATACATGTACAGAGATCGATGTACGAAACCGTCCTCGTAAGATCACAGTCATCGAGGAACGTTCCATCGCGACAGCTTTCAAAAGACTTTCTTTCTTTTGTTTGTTTCATCACTAATCCAAGAACTTCAATTGTAGATGGGTTAGAAGACGGTTAAAAGCCCTGTACCAGATATTTTTTCCACGTAATATCAACTTTGTTTTACATAAAGAGTTGCATAATACACCTTTCATTAAAACCATTTCCCCAAGAGCTGGCAGGTAAATTGTTTTCAGCATTACTGTGACAGTGACCCCAAATAAGTGACTGAAAATTGTGAAATGGGCTCATAAACCTGTCCCTGTGAAGCATTGGGATGTTGGAAATGTGCAAGAAATGTTGGGAATGAGTTTAGAAACTGTATAAACAACGAGCACAAACAAAATTATTTAAAAAAAAATCAGGAATTTGGTTAATTTGCTGTTAAATAAATAGCCCACATGAATCAAAGCAATGACTTTGGTCAATCAAAAGGATTATTTAAAAGAAATGTCACATTTTCTATAGAGGGGAAATACTTCCATTAATTTTATTTTTATTTTATGGTATCTTTATGAAAAAGATTATGTACGGAATATACACTCTAACTTGTATTTTGTCCGTCTGCGACATAAACTTGCTGTAGCTCACAATGGTGGTCTTGGGCGTTACAGCGGCACAACAATTAAAAACAGAACCATCTCACAACCAAAGACCAGCTGCGACACGTACAGCACCAAGTATTGATATCTGCATCTTGATTGCTGTAGGTCTGGCTCTTGTTTTGAGTCTGAGTGTTTTGTTGTTGGTGAGCATACTTCAGAATTAGTGTGTGTGTGGATTTGCTCCTCAGCTCTTCTTCTCTTAGCCCCTCCCGGAGCCGCCACCTTAACGTGGTGGAGGGGTTTGAGCACTCGAATGTTCCTGGGGGCTCTGTTGTCGGGGGCTTCGTGCCCCTGGTAGGGTCTCCCATGGCAAACAGGTCCTAGGTGACGGGTCAGACAAAGAGCGGTTCAGAAGCCCCTTATGAGAAACCAACAGGACCGGTTAGAATTGTGAAGCCGTCCTCTCCTGGACCCACCACCTGCAGGAGGAGCCATAGGGGCTGGTGCAATGTGTTTTGGGCAGCTCCAACAGCTGCTCTCACGGAAACGGGCAAGTGGAAGAAGATGGATGGATGGATTTGCTCTTCAGGACCATTGTAATATGCAGTGCAGCATTTAAACGTGATTTGAAATAGTCTGACATACTGGATAAGTTCTGTCCGATGTGCCAATTGAGCTTTAGGTCCACAAAGACGTGTTGAAAGGGAGCCCCAGTGGAAAGTGTCAGAGGTGTCTGTGTAGCCTGAGGCGGTGACTGGTTAACCAGGTGCCTGCAGGCTCCTTCCCTGGAGTTTGCTCTAACAAGACACATCACACACTTACACACTATAGTCGCTCCTGTCTTTTACCACCATTGTGCGCATCGTTCGGCCCAACATGTCAAATCATACTTGTAAGAATAACTATGTATTTAACATTTAAAATAGGAGGAAAAGGTATGTGAGTACATGGCCAATAAAAATATGATAACATGTAATTGTTAGGGTGGTATTAGTTTAAGCAGACACTCATTCTTACGATTTTAATAAAGATCAGACCACATTTTAGGACCAAATTAGGCACAAAATTGTACTGTAAGAAATTATATCATAGCAATGCTGTGTGAAATTCCATGAAATTACTATTGAATTACATAACAGAAGCAAAGTATTCATGGGTAATTACCATGTTTTTTTGTTTTTTTTTACATTACACTCTGAGGTAATTGAACTTGTGCAGAATTTCTGGGTAATTTCTATATAATTATTGTGTAAGAGTAATAGGGTAAAAAAGACCATGAGATTTGTGTAATTTTGTTTAGTTTTTTTACTACAGTGGTAACCAAAGGGACTACTAATGTTTATATGTAGTTACAATGTCATTTCTATATAATTAAGAGTATTTGCCATAATTCTAGCTACAAAATAGTAATATTACAAGTGGCTGTGTAATTTCTTTGTAATTTCCATGACATTACACTTGTATTTTGACATTGGGTAACAACCACCTTGCAATGTAACTTAGTATTTGAAGTTATTTCTATGGAATTACCGTATTAACCGGAATTACCGTAATTACTCGTATAACATTTGGTATTTCTATGTAATTTACTAGAATCAGGGCTGCAAAATTCACCTTTGACTATTTCACCTCTATTTCATGGAAACAAACCCTGGAAGCACGTTAAGTAGTTTTTATGTAATAAACGGGAATCAGGGCTGCAAAATTCACATTATGCTGTTTCTGCTTTATTTCATAGTAATAACCAATATAAAAAGGAGAACTGTTTACAGGATTATGGATGCATTACACAAACAATACAAAACTTTACAATACTTTATTAAGTATTATGGCAGTATGTTTGCAGAGGCTCTCAGTCGCCCAGGAAGTATTCATTTAGTGAAGCTCTAAATTCACGGAATTTACTAGGCAGGTAGACAACCATCATCTCACAAAACACCACACCATTGTTCCTTTTTGCTGGGTTATTTATTGGGAGTGTCTATAGAACCGTCCAACGGCTACAACCTCTTTTTGCTATTTTGCCGTCTCCTTATGACACCCCGCCATTCCGACACGGAGTTTACAAACTAACCCTAACCTTAGCCCTAACCTTAAGGATAGTGGAGTTTATAATCACTCGTATCAAATAGTGTCGGATTGACGGGACGTCGCAATGGAGGGGTGTCGGAATTACGGGTCGACCCCACCTTTTCCTACTTTAATCCAAACCATTTTCCTAACCTTAACCTTAATTTGTTCCTGTTTCTAAACGTAAGCGTTTTCCAACTCCTGGCCCTAACCTTAGCGAGTTAGATACGTCCATATCAAACATATGTGACGGCAAAATAGCCGGGGAGTTGCGGGAACCATCCGACGGCATTGTAGACACTTTGTTATGTGGACGCATGGAGACGCAAGAAGATTGATGTCAGATGAATGAATGGTAAAACTGTGGACACTGTGGATGAAGTGCTTC
Organism: Proterorhinus semilunaris; assembly: GCA_021464625.1. Taxonomy (NCBI): domain Eukaryota; kingdom Metazoa; phylum Chordata; class Actinopteri; order Gobiiformes; family Gobiidae; genus Proterorhinus; species Proterorhinus semilunaris. The sequence continues at coordinate 14,853,717 of CM038344.1, forward strand.
GAGCGGCTCGTCATGGAACACATCAAGACTGTTCTCCCTCCCACCCTGGACCCATACCAGTTTGCTTACCGGTCCAATTGCTCAACTGAAGATGCCATCTCCACTGCGCTTCATTCAGCCCTCACTCACCTTGAAACAAAGGACTCTTACGTTAGAATGCTGTTTTTAGACTTTAGCTCAGCATTCAACACTATAATCCCACAGCAGCTAATACACAAACTGCTCCACCTCACTGTGCAACTGGCTGCTGGACTTTCTGACGGGGAGACCACAGGCTGTACGTGTCGGCGGAAAGTCCTCCAGAACCATCACACTGAACACGGGAGCTCCCCAAGGCTGTGTGCTGAGCCCCCTCCTGTTCACTCTGCTGACCCATGACTGTGCTCCAAAATACGTCTCAAACCTCTTCATCAAGTTTGCAGACGACAGAACAGTGGTGGGTTTCATCAACAACAGAGACGAGTCAAACTACAGGAGCGAGGTGAGCAGTCTGGCCATGTGGTGCACACAGAACAATCTCTCTCTAAATGTGGAGAAGACAAAAGAGATTGTTGTGGACTTTCGAAGAGCGCGGGTCCAGCATGCTCCTCTAACAATCAACGGTGCTGCAGTGGAGACGGTGACCAGCACTAAGTTCCTGGGTGTGCACATCACAGAGAACCTTTCCTGGACCATGCACACTACATCTCTGGTCAAGAAAAGTAATCAGCGTCTCTACTTTCTCCGCAAGTTAAGAGGATTTAGACTCCCAGCCTCTGTTATGTGCAACTTCTACAGAGGGACTATAGAGCGCATCCTGACCAGCTCCGTCACTGTGTGGCACGGCGCCAGCACTGCCTCCTGCCAAAGGAGCCTCCAGTGCATCGTGAGAGCAGCGGAGAAGATCTGTGGAGCTCCTCTCCCCTCCATTAAGGACATGTACTCCACCGGTCTCACCCGCAAAGCCGTCAGAATCACCAGGGACCCTACGCACCCATCACACGGTCTCTTCAAGGTAATGCCTTCAGGGAGGAGACTGCGGAATCTACAGGCCAGGTCAAGTCGACTGAAGAACAGTTTCATACACAAGGCCATCGGGAAGCTGAACTCCCTGCCCTCCCTCCCACCCCCCGCTCCACAATCAAGGATGAGAGAAATCAAATTTCAAACCATTCACATGGTTTGACAAATGAAAAAAAAAAAAAAAAATCTTAAACAGGCTAACGTTAGCCGCGAGCTAACGGCTAATTAGCGTCTATGCTAACGTCTGATAAAATGCGTACTTTGGGAGAATTGAATTATCTAAACATCACACAATACTCTTGGCAGTTAAAGATAATACTAGTAAAATAGATTGCTTCTACAAACTTACGGGCTGTGCTTCAGTAGAGCAAGGCAGGAACAAAAGTGGGTCTGATTTTCTGTTCTTTCATGAGACAGGAAGTGGCACTTCAATAAATTACTGGTGCGTTCCACAGTGGAACTTCCACTTATGTTGGAAGTCGGAAAATCCGACCAGGATAAACGTTATCTCCGAGTTGTTGCGTTCCAGTTGTCCAGGTCGGAAATATTTACATTTACAGTTTACAGTGAAACTTCATTGTAATATTGTGAATACAGTGATAATTTAGCACTAGTAGTTTTTTTTTTTTGTTAATAAGTCGCTAGCAACAGAGCAGTAATGCTTATCCGTTTCACGTTGACATCTAACAAGTTTATTTGGGAAACATCTGCCAAATAACGCGGTTTAATTAAGCTTTACATGCGTTACATGTCACGTCGGATGAGCTGATTCTGTCCTGAGTTTCCGAGTCGGAATTACGGAGTCAGTGCGCGTTCCAGTTGAAATTTCCAAGTGGGAGCTTGGAAATTCCGACTTCCGAGATCAAGTGGAACGCACCATAAGAACAAGTAAAGTGTAGGAAAGAAATATGGGATGGCTCATAAGTAGCTAGAACAGAACAGGTGAAGAGATGCTCTCTGCAATAAAAGAATGCTAATGAAAAATAAAAAACAGAAAAAAAGGATTGTAGGTGAGTTGAGCCAGTCGATAATATTTGCAAAAAACAAAAACAAAAAAGTAATAAATCGAGTCGTTTTGGGCCAAAACATGAATATATATATTATATTTTGTGTATGTATAAAATAAATCCAGAAGTAATAATCACTAATGCTGTAATCAATATATATTAACTGTTCTATCTCCTTATGAGCCATCCCATATTTCTTTGGTGTTAATTGGTTCTTACAGCCTTTACTTACTTTTATATTATCCTTTTTATTTTTACATACTATCGGAAGTGTCGCCGTTAGCCACTTCTTGTCTCAATTAATGCAAAAGGGGTTAAAACACATATTGTAGTTAGGTAAGCTGTGATGGGGATGAATTATGCACCCAATGCGGTTGAGGAAAAGCCTGCATTAGATGGTGTTTCATCCACTCTGTTCAGATTCCGAAAAGAAGATACAGACTGGGGAATCAAAACACATTTATTCTTTTGATAGACATTTCGGATGGACACTGTAGCCGTCTGTGCGGAGCAAATATGATATGTATTGACCTTAATGTTATGCATTAGAAGTGAAGGCCCGCTTAACATAACAGGACATGACATAATACAGAGATGCATATAGCACTAAATTACTTTTGGACACTGCGTGAGTCTCTTATAGTGCAGAGTACATCGTCATTTCCAGAACATCAGAGGCCATCAGACCTAAACATGCACTTCACATTTCTCCATTACTTCCAGGCAGGAAGTGGTCCCCATGGTCCCTCGTCTTGGTTAATGGCAGCTGAGTGGCTCTCGGGTCTCTTGTATAATGACCTTTATGCATTATAAAAACTCACCTACCGGGTCATTTTGCCCCGCTCTCCATTCTAATGTACATTTCAGAGTTCTGTTCAAATGTGTTTCTCTGCCTGCATATAATAAAACATAAAAGAACGAAAGATGGAACAGGGGAGATGTGTGCGGTGGTGGTAAGTTTTCTGGTAAAATTGTAAAACCTTTGTCCAAGTTGGTTTTAAATGAGATATTGTTTTGTTTTTTGTCTAAACACAACAAGATATGTTTGTTTATTTACTCTTTCAAATAATTAGATACCAGATATTGTACAGTAGATGCTTCATGATGAACAGTATGCTGCAAGATATTTCATAGTTTGTCTCTGTTGCATCAAAGTTGTGGACTTCTCTCACGCACAAGTCCATTCACTCCTTTAAAGGGTGTCTAAAAACATATGTATTTAGGCTTTCCCCTAAGTGCAATTATGGGTTGGATCCCTGTGCTTTTATTTTCTTTTTTGGCATTTTACTTTTTTATTATTGTACTTTGTGTATTCATATTTATAGTCATTTTAATCGTATTTTTTATTGTTTTGGTTTTTATTGTTGTGTTTTTTCGCCTTTCAAGCCTTAAGTGTGTCAGACGCTCAACCAAATGCGCACTGGTTAAATCTCTTGTGGCACATGTGGACTTACAGGTGACTGCTCTTCAGCTTTCTTACACATATTTGAGCCTGACATTTCCACTTGAATTGACTTCACTATCCTCCCTGTTTGTGGTCACCGCTGCCATGCCCTCATCTCTACTGTCAAAGTTAATCACTTTGAGAGCATCAGCAGTACTCTCTCCAAAACATTCTTAAACAAATGCATTTGGAGAGAAGATAAAAACGCTCTGATCTGAAAGACGCCACATCGTTCAAAGTCTGTGCTTGTGTTGCATAAAATGGTGTGAGTAAATAACACTGGCCAGGGAGTGCGTTTTCGAAGTTAAGTCATTAGTGAACATAAACGACTGCTCACGCAATCGACTCACCTACGGTCAGGTAAAATGCGACCACCCGTTGGCTCAAGGGGTTTCTTTCAGGGGGTGAATGTATATCACCTTGGCTGTTTTCATTCTACACAAATGAAATAAGACATGACACAGGACATATCATCAATCAAATACGCCGATCGTCTCCAAATAAATGTTAAAGAAATGTGCTTCACCAGCCAAATGAAACAGTCGGACACAATGCTCAAAACACTCTCATTAAATGGACAGGAAGTAGAACAAGTGCACTCTTTAAAATATTAAATTATGTATTTGTACACATTTACAGCAATTGGCTACAGCATATAGTATATGTGAATGAGCAAGTTCTGCAATCTATTCAATACTTTTTTATTCAATGTTTAGTCCAACATAGGTTTTGTCTGGAAATAATAAGAACAGTTCAGATATACGGTACATAATAAGAACCGTTGTGCACAAAGAACTAGTGGCCTCCAATTGCACATTGTGGATCCATTTAAAACACCAATAGAAGTGTGTACATTGTGTTTTGTAAAGATGTTCAATACAGCATAATACATATTAAAAAAAAACATTTATATAGCAACACAATACACAGTTTCTTTACAGGCTTACTTTTTTTTTCTAAAATGTATTTTTTTTTTTGCCAGCCCAAGAGAGTGAGTCATTTGCAGGGATTAGCTTGGGTTTAAAAGTGTAACTAATGACTTTCCACTTCTTAAGCTTGTGCCACACTTCACTGTATCAATGAATATCATTAGGTTTAGAGCTGAACTAACTGAGCTTTCAACACATTCATAGAACCAGAGCTGTTATTGTTAGCTTTAAATAAAAAAATCAAGCTTTGTCATTAAAACGTCGTCCTGCTATTACCAGAAGAATACTTCCAATGATTGTACTAAAAAAGTGTTTGCAAATATTTTACAAATCATTTAAAGCTTTTTGCAGCGGTCCAAGCGCCTCTTAGCTCTTGATACTTACAAGGGCACACAGTAACCTTTAACCATCTAGTAATTCTGTGACATCAAAAATACGAATGAAAATAAAACTGAAAAGCCTCATCTGCTTAATAGACAACTCGACTGGACAACTTTCAAAGCAGAGTAATTCATTCTTTGAAATCTGCTTTTCATCCTTACTGGTGGTTTTCAGAGTGGTTTTCCTCTTTTATCAAGGCAACCTCTGGTCAATATCAGAAAATATTCACAAATAGAAATCAAAGGAAGGCACTTTATAATCAGTGATTTGCTTTTTCAGGTGGAACTTTTGTCCTTGTGGTGGCTCTGATTCGATTATGAGTGCATCTGCTCTGCGCTGACATGTACACCACTTTAATTAAAGGAAGGGGAAGCCTGAATGCCGATGTAATTGCAGAGTAAATTGAATTATTGTATTTGTTGAGTCGTGTTGCCCCGTGGGTGTTCTCTGCCTTTAATTTGAAGCATGCAGCCCAAACTGGTGAGAATGGCGCTGTCAGACATGACACTCAAGTGCAAACACACATAAATAATGTTCATTGCAATGCTTCAGTGGCATGCGTTTATGAAGCCTCACAGGCATACAACATTAATGGCCTTTAATTATTCATTTGATGCAGCGCACTTTAATAAGTTTGCATTTGGGAGTGTTGAGTGAAATTTCACAGAGCGAAATGAATCTTAATTGATGAATCTGTGTACAAAGCTCCTCGAGTAACTTATAGATCTTATATACACAGATTATTGCATGAATCAGATCAAGTGCATATTTTCTCTACTGTTGTGTGCAGGGTCGCTCAGCTCGTGATTCTTTGAATATGACTTCTTGCGTAAAGCCCGAAACTGGTGCCTCGTTTTGGCTTGCACGGCTGAGCCTCTGCACACTTGTATTTCAGTGTGATTTGTCTTGTCAGGAGCAAACACTTTATAACTCATGGATTCTGGATGCAGCTTGAGGCAGTAAAGCTGCAGAGAACATCAGGCCTGTAAATTGTGTCACATAAAGGGCATTTATTGCAGATGAGGTTGTTAATCATCAGTTCTAAGTTTTTCTCCACAAACAGGGGATTCATCGGGCACATATTATGCATATATTAAGCATTGTTGTCTGTTAATACATGCATACTTACATACAGAAGCTACATACTGCGCTGGTAGAAATAGTACTTCTGATTTGTTCAATCCCTGAAACCAGCCATTGTATTCTTAGGCAATCTACCTTATTCTTTCTTGTCTAAATCTAGTCAACATAGGTTCTGCATCATCATTAATACAATAGATTCTGTATCCCACAGTGAGTTGAATTTGTTTATCAAGGTTCTTCCAATGATGTGTTTTTCTCATTATAAAACAGGACCAATTGACAAAGAGCACCATTATGAGATAGAACAGAATGAAAACATCTTGATTTGTCCTTGCCCTTTGTGTCATAAAATCAGAAGTTTCTAAGGTTTTAGGAACAGTATCTCACAGCACGAACCTTCAAGGCAATTTCTGAATTTGCAAAGGCTTCACTAGGACTCAGAGTCAAGCATTGACTTCGGGATTTGTTGTACTCGGAGCGGCCGTTGTCCTTGTCACTTAATGTCAACAGCAGCCCAAAATGTAAGGCCTTGTTTTGATTATGGAGATGATGAAGACTGAGACTGACTGTAAATGGCCCAATCCCCTGAGTTAAATTGGGGGGAGATGATATCACCAACTATGTAAACATATCCTTGTCGCAGCCATCTTGTGCAATCATCTACGAGTGTGACGTATTTTATTGAGGTGACATGTCTTTCCTGTGTCACTTATTTAAAGACCACCTCCTCCACTCTCTGGTGCTGCTCCTCTTTCTCTTCTCCACCTGACTCACCAGCTTCCACATTTATTTATGTATTTATTGCAGATGAATAAATGCTCGACTGAGAACTTCAAACTTTGCCTGTGTCCAGCTTCACTCCTTTTTTTGCCGCCATTTTGAGCCAGGTACAATAAGTGTATTATGACGTGGATGACAGTGAGGCTTAATATAAATAAATATGAACATGCAATATGTGTGACGCTGTAATTCTCATCAGGAATAACTTGGACTTGGAAAAAACGTTGAAACATGATGAGTGTGAGCGGCTGTGTTGATAAAATTCACAAGCTAGTGTTTGCTAACTGTAGTCATATCCTGTCCCACTGTCATGTTGGAAAAGCAAAGGAACAAAGGACCTCATGTGGATCACAGCTCCTATTATTCCATAGTGCATTTCTGTCTGGACTTAGATTATCTGCTATCTCTCATGTGATTTATTAACATTATGTTTACACTGGCTTCGTTTACATGCAGACCAAAAATCTGATCATGATCGGATTTCTCGAGTTCTCAGGTTACTGACGTGGCATGTAAACAGCATAATCTGATATACATTCATATACTCTGAGTTCTTTCTGATCTTTCACACTTGTGCATAAACTAACCCAAGTAAATACAGCAACGCGGCCAAACCAATGTCACAAAGACAAAGATTAAAAGATATTATGAAAAGATTGAAAGTATTTTTGATGACAAATTAAATTTAAAAAAACACAAACGTCATCCATGAAATATATCTATAATCTGTTTGTGGCGAAAGGTACTGTGTGTTTCCAACAGTCGAGTGGTTAAATAATTTTGTTTACTTACTTACTTACTTAGGGGTGACGGTGGCGCAGGTGGTAGAGCTGGTTGTCTTGATCGGAAGGTCGTGGGTTCAAATCCCAGCTCCCGCACCTGCACAATGTCATTGTGTCCTTGGGCAAGACACTTCACCCCCTTGCCTCCAGTTTCCGTGTACATTGGCGTGTGAATGGGTGACTGGTTCCTTACTGTAAAGCGCTTTGGGCCTGATAAAGGTAGAAAAGCGCTATATAAGATGGGTCCATTTATCATTTACACTAAGAAAATAAGATATAGCTGACTGAGTTTGAACCCCAGACCTTTGTGATGGGATTCTCTGATTTCTGAAGAGAATGTAAGTGGGAATGCAAATACATCAATCTGATTGCTTTGGTTATCTGATTTCTCCAGTTATCTGATTTTTCTGACCATGTAAACGTAGCACCATGGTTACTACCGTCATAGTCAAATTGTAGAGTGAACGTAAAGCCTGGTCTATCGGTGAGTGCGTGCGTGGTACTTATCAACACAATCAGTTCAGCCTGTGCTGTGGGCGAAATCTGTTTAAAATAAATAACACTTCATCAAAGGGGTGTTTCTTTGTCAGTGGGAAAAAAAAGTTTGATAGCCCGATCTCACACCGTCTTCAGAAATTCAATCAAGATTAGTGTAAGCTCCCTATAAGCTTCAGTAATTAGTGCTCTTCCATGCAAGGAGGGTTTACTTTTCTGCTAAATAAGGGTTGCAGCAGCTTGCAGCTTCAAGTAATTGCCTGACTCTATAAATCTTCATTTCTCCTACACTTCATGCACCACATCTATCTAAATGAGAAATTTAACAGCCATAGCACTGTTTGTGCGTAATACTAAGTGGAAGGTTTCTGGCCTGTTAGCTGGATGTTATAATAATCATATATAGAAAGTGGATCTCTCACCTATCCAGACTCCCCTCTTGTTTGCTACAGATGTGTAAACAATGCATAATAATCAGGATGATATTATTATGTGTTTGTATGTTGTCGAACATAATTACCACTGAACATTGCAGCTGCTGTTGAAAATTCAGAGGTGATTGCTGACTGTTTGTGTGGTGCCAATACAAGGCAGCGAGACTGCTGCTGTCACCTACGGATTATCCTCCACACATGCATCTCATTAAAAACACAGAAATAATTAAACAGTTCCATTTGGATAGGTTTATTCCATTCTGAACATTACAGAAGGGATTTTTCAGAAAATAAGAAAGTAAGAATGTTTACTGGCAATCGCAGGACTCTTTATAAAGAAGACTTTTTCTATAGTTAAAATATCTCGTGGCCCAGTAAATACTGAGCGGAGGTGATAAGACCTGTTTGCCCAGGAAGACTGTACAAAAGGCCTAAGACCCCAAGAAATAATATATCTCCAAGGACTATTCATGGCATTCAGTCACCCAGAAAGAGCAATGCTCCTTCACATAAACGGGCATGGTCTGGACTTGGTCTGGCTGAGCACACTGCTTGTCAGATGAGCGATTCTGAACTGAAGGGAGACTGCCTTTTGACGAAATGAATTATGAAACATTGTAAATAAGTATTTGCTTGTCCCTCATTCTCTGTGCAGTCTTTGGATGTCTTTTTTTAGTACCGACTTGCTACTAAAAAGTATTAAGAAGTGCCAGGACCTGGAAAAAGAGGGTGCTTCTTCTATTTCAAAGCGTTTGTTTGTTTGATTTTGTTTTTATGGAGAGGTCTGATGGGAACAGGTTTGTGTTGCCCTGTCTGTGTCACAATGAAAGGTCTGAACCTGAACCTCTGCGTATCATCAGGGAAGGGTGCGTTTGTAGGATGCATAATTGTGAGCATCCAGTTTCATATAAGACAGACTACAGCCCAATGACTATGCAGACTGTTGTCAGCCTGACACCTTCCCACCACCACACTGGGCTCCAGATCTCAGAGGAGCAACTGTCTGTCCAGGCTACAGAAATACTCTGATTTATTACAAACTGATGGTGTTTGCAGCAAATATTGAGACAGCCATAATCTTTTTATCACTCTGAAAAAGTGTGTCCACACAACTATATATACTTAGTTTAGTTTATTTATTTAAAAGGGAACATGTACAATTATAACATAAATATATGTATATATCCTATAACAAGTACTTAGTTATTTCACTTATTAGGGATTGCATTTAAAGAGATCATGTGACATGATACCACTATATTGGAGCGCGACTAACTACATGAGCACTTCACATTCAACTGCCTTACTAAACACATCTTTGTAGAAACAAACAAACAAAGGAATCAATGAATCAATACCTGGCCAAGATTTAAGTTTCAGTCCAAAGCGACCGTTGATCTCAGCCCCTTGTGGCTGTAATGGACTGTTCCATAACTGGAGCTTGGTGCCCAGAGGGTGTGTAATTTCAATGTTCTCAAATGGTGACTTTGGTGGTGCCTTAAAAATTGTGATCATCACACAAAAGCATTAGGAGCAGTTCTGTTCATTTGGTGATGTCTGTCGGTATCTGTTCAAGTCTTGTTCTCTTTCTCGGATAAGATTCATGTGAACTTGGAGAACATTTCCTGTTAATGAACATCATTGGTATTCGTCCATGGCATATGGCTTAGCCATATTGATCTGAAGTAGATTCCTTGCTCTTTTTTTTGCTAAGATCAGTGCATTCCAGAAGAGCTGTGCAAGGCCACAGTACAGGGAGTTGGACTTTGAAGTCAGGCTTTAGATTACAGACAGCGAAGCTGGATCCATAGTCTTCCCACATGTCCATCTCTAACCTCGTCTTCATGAGCACAGAGCCTGCACCCGGGAACTCTGGGAGAAGGACTTTCAGAAACTGTAGGCTTTGCACTTTCTGCAGTTCAAGTCCACTTTGACTTGCACTCACATTACAACACAGTCAATTAGAAACCCTTCATATCTTAGTTAGGAAGCCCTTACGAAGCCACGGTTGAGACTCTTGCTATTCAGACAGCGCTAATATGATTACATTCACTTTACTTTCAAAAATATCTTATATTATATTTCACAAATAAAATTTAATATGACAAATGAATGCTCTGACTACTCTATTTGCTCTAGTGAAGAGAGCCTCTGAGCCAGGGCAGCACATGCAGATGCAGGTGGATACTTATGAGCGCTGTCCCATGTGCCGAGCTGAACAGAAGGAGGGATCCTGTCCTAAACCCTGTTTATTTGATGTACACTGGTAGAACAGGCTGGAGTTTGGCACCAGGCTGTAGCTTTAAAAACATTCACGCTCTGCTAGTCTGTGGCTCACATGTAATTATGCACAGAGTCTGTTGCCTTCATTGCTTTTTTTTTACGAAAAAAATAAACATTGGTAGATTTGAGAAAAAACAGGATATTCTTTTTATCAGTTTGTATGTGTCAGTCAAAGTAATTTAGAAATGTTATGTTTGGCTAATTAAAATATATTCCTGGTCTCACTGTACTATATTATCAGTATCAGGTATCGATGTATTTGGAATGCTAAAGGTATTGCAGAAAATTAGTGATTATGATTTCTTTCATCTTGATATGGACATGTAATTTCTTGATGTTGGCTGTTCTCAAATGGAGTACCAGTATAGTTCCCTCTGCCATATCAAAGGTCTGCTGCAACAAATCAGTGCATTTAGGCAAAGGAGCTTATAAATCAACATTATTTTTAACGCAATGAACCGGTCGTTGTTGCATAACTGTATTATGTGGGGGGTCAGCAACGAAGACCCGTAATCATTTAGGTTGCTAGATCTATGTTATGCTGTTTGATGGTTAGACTTGCTTCACTACATCAAATGTCTGTTCTGTCTGTGAGCCTCTATTGTGTGAAGTGGCCTAAATAATTCACTCATCAAATGTGGGTCCTTTGTCCAATTGGGTCAAGACCATGCATGTATAAAATATTGAACCCTGTCTGTTCATTCTGTCATCTCGTGTCATCTTTTGTTTTTTGAAAGTGCTTTTTTTTTCATGTGATGTGTGTGTCCACTTCCCCCAGCGACAATGGTAATGTTATCTCCCCATTTTACCCATTCATGAACCCTTTATGTGTGGACATTGTGAGCTGCGAGGCTGTGGTGAGGTGATTGGATCATTTCAAGGACATTTTTACCTAATGGACCAATGATAATTATGTTTTACAAGATCATATAAAGCGCCCAACAGCACGTTTAACAGCACGCAATTCTTTCCATCATGCCCTGTCTCATAAAATGGTAATTTATTGATGCACACAGCACGCAGCACGAGTCCATCTGACGGCCGGCAACACAAGCCTATTCTCAGCCAGCAGAGATGACAGTGACTTTTTATTTTCATTTTATTTTATTATTCATAAACTAAAGCCAAATTCTGTATTGAGACTCTTTTGTAAAATGTAAACTGCATGACATATCCTCCCCTATGGCTTCTACTGAGCGCTCTGAAACCACTATATGTGTCACGTATTCCCACTAAAAAGTATTTTCATAAATCTTGTGGGTGCAAAACTTGAGAGTGGTTGGTCCTATCAAATCAAACTTTATTTATAAAGGGCTTTTCATGCAAAAACGCGTTACAGGTTGTAATCAAACTGCCCTTGAGCCACTCAACACTCAACTCCCGCCCCCACAACGCAGCAGGCGCCAGGACAACGATGTGGGGCAGGGGCACTTAACCTTCACCCAAGCCACACACCAGACAGCACCCACACAGCCAACCACCCCTTTCAGGGCAGAGGGCTCCCTCAGACACTGGGAGGACCTTAGAACAACAAAAACTATGTAAAAATTGCAAAAAATAAAAAGTCTAAAAAGTAGAAACCGATCAAAACGCTATTTATAGATTATTATAAATAAACCAATAGGCAAAAGCGAAAGCTCAATACTTTCAGTAGCAGTCCTTGCTTTCAGGAAATTATATTTTGGACTGACTTATTGCAATAATTAAAAAAGGATATTGCATATACATATTCTCACCATTTTATACCGAGTTGCTTTTATTCAAAGCCATACTGCTCAACATTTCATCCAATAAATGGAATAAAAAAGAAGCATATAAAAATAAATAAAGAGTTATAATTTAAAAATAACTAATAATGACCAAAGAAACGTGTGTGTTTGCTGTGAGCTTCTCACCTCTCCTCAGACTGTAAACGTGACTGGGACATCTCCAGCTCGTCTCCATGGAGATGGGGACTAAAGTGAGCAAAATATAAGATTTAAATAGTTTAGGTCCTCATCCAAATCCATTCTTTGATAACCCACTGCAAAAATAGCATTTTCTATACCTGATATTTAGGAGCATGTTTTGTATTTGCTGGCAACAGAATGTTTATTGTTTATTGGTTAGAGACAGTGCATGTTAATGAACAAGCCACACCAGATTGTAGCCTTGGGCTAATTTCCATCCGTTGTCTCCCATGCGCACTCTCAAACTCTCATTAATCCTGGGCTATTGTACATGTTTTTAGTGGTAAAGGGAAACCGGAGTAAGGGAATCAAACCCAGATCTTCTAGCTGTAAGGCACAAGTGCTAACCACTGTACTACCGTGCTGCCCATGAATGATCCAAAATGTTACTCAGTGTGCCTTTAAATAAAAAAATTTAAACATTTTATCATTCATTTTGTCAACATATGTGCAATGTACTTTGCTCGCCATTCCCAAATTATAATAAAACCATGGTATACAAATATTGCCAATGTAGTGATACTTATCGGGATTCACACCAGCCAGGTTCACACACACCCATCTGGAAACATTCTGCTCCTATTGTGTCTGTGGGTGTGATGCTCATTCTGCTCGCAGATAAGTGTGCTTTACAGATATAGCTTTCAGCCAAGCCCCATCAGAAAATTGAATCTAAATAAGAATCCCGCTTGCTCATAAGAGTCCCATTTGGGCTGGCAATGATACACAGGGCCCGTGTGTGTTGAGGTGATGCTCTAGATGTGATTAATTAAAAGGTAGAGTCATGTCTTTCTCAATCTGGGACAACACACCATTCTGCCACCGCTCCAATGTTTCCTCTGTGCAATGGTCTAAAAGGATAATGGACATTTTGCTTGAAATGTCCATTATTCAATCCACTCTGAAATATGCTGACCTCAAAAAGGCTCCTCTGATACCAGCCTTTGAAAGGAACATAATTTGGTTTTGTGTGTAACTGGAGTCAAAGGATCCATTGACAATCAGCAGTTATTTTCCTGATCACGTTTAACAGGGGACAAGTCAAAGCCTCTTGACCCTGATCAGCATAAAACTTGGCCAATGACTGAATGGTCAAAGTCTGCTCTTGTCTGCTCTCTTTCAAGTACACGCTTGCTTTGCTTTTAGCAGAAATAATCCCAGTGTAAAGCCATGGGCATTTACAAATAAAGGTGATAGAATCGTTCTGAAGTAAACACTAATTGGGACATTTCTGCTCGCACTAATTGCTGCGTTCTAGAGCTTAATTGTAGGATTTTCCGGGTCCATTTGGAATGTTAATGTTGCACAGACAGCTGGTGCAGAGAACAAGAATAAGTCCTCTGGGAGCCAATCCAAAACCACCCATGGCTTGTTCTGGCTGTGTGTCGGGGAAATGCAGGTACAGAACGACGAGGCCTGGTTGTCCGTGGGCCCGGTCTTTCCCTTGGATGCACTCACACCCTCCAGAGAGAGGGCCTGTAATGGCGGAAGCATCATTTAACCCCATTACAGTGAGCCCGGCATGTTTCAAAAGCAGCCCATCTCTCACAGTCATTAGGCCTAATAACATTGGCCGTGGTAATGTGCAAAATCCTAGTGGGGCCCCAATCTGAGGGCAAGAAGTGTCATATGGGCACACACTCCGGGAAAATCACTCTTTCACCACATCCCAGTCAGCCTTAGAGGGTTGTAAAGCTGTAAAACAAGTGTTTTTACTCAACCACAACTTGAGCAAACTGAATTAAGGACCTGATTTACAAAGCCCAAAGCTATGTGCTAAGTACTGCTTAACAGCACGTTTGATTTTACAATATGTTGTTTTTGAATTAAGAACGGAAACTGTTTAAATTCTTTACAGTGCAAATCTGACATTTAAATGAGCCTTTTAGCGTTAGTGAGAGACTGCACTGTCCATTGGGCAAACACTGAGTGAGGCAGGCCCTAAGTGTTTGAATTGGTCTCACATGCAGTCAATGGTCTAATGCAGCCATTCCCAAAGTCCGGGACATCGCGGCCCCCTTATTGATCAGAAAATCTCTCGGGGGCCCAAATCATAATAATTTACTCCATTCCCAATTCAAAATATTTTTTTATAATTTTACAGCTAAAATGACATTAAAAGTAACATCTAGCTATGACAGTAGGCTAAATACTGATTTAAACTGGTGCATTTGTCCAGATAAATTTATTTTTCTTTTCAAAATTAACTTTTTTCATTCTACTTGTTTTGCAGACAAGCCTCTGAGGCCCCCCAGGCGGCCCCGGACCCCACTTTGGGAACCACTGGTCTAATGGTTAGGGCTGCGGCACATACGGCAGAATGTTGGCTATATGAACATTTGCTGAACGTCTCTCCCTTTCACATGTGCTGTCCGATCTAATGAAGGCTAAGGTTTAAAACTTCCCTGACATGAATAATTTGTTTTTTATCATTTTTATACAGTAGACTTTGTTGATGTACTCTCTTTTCCACAAATAACTGTCCAGAATGACATCAGAAGGTTAGGTGCACAATGTTCAGCTCATAAAAGCACTCTTATGGTCCTCAGGCTGGTGTGAAGTGCATAATGTAGCGTGGAAAGAGAACTATTCTATCCATAAACATGTATACGTGGGCTGATAAGAGTAAAGTTGAAAAAAGATGTACTTTTGAAGTTTTGTAATGCAACTTGTCTTCTTCAGATTAGTCCGTCGTCTGCATGAGACCAGCATTAATCAGATGACAGTCACGATCAATAACACTATTGATAATGTGACTATTCTTTGAGCCAGACACGTTTTCTCTGTAGACCATATTTGGCCTTCGCCCTCACCTGAGGAATTTTACATCCATTTTAGACCCTTTTTACAACCTTTTGTACCTGGCACTGGATTTTAGGAGGTGGTACTTGGTGTGCAAAGTTTGAAAACCACTGCTCGAGAAACGTGCACAATTTGCCCAAATAAAAACCATTGTTATTTACTATAGGCTTGTTTTTCCCTGAGATTCAGTGCAGGCGTAGGTCATCTGTAAATGTCACCAGCTGCGACACAAGTCGATGACTCAACTCACAACTTTTCTTCAAACTGAAATAACAATTTGTATACAGAGTTAAGCACCAAAGGAGAAAATGAAACATGTTTAATTTGCATGGTTTATAGCTCCTGAATGTGATATTTTGTTTCTAAAATGTTGATGAAACTTTATTCCATGAACTCCTCCTGTGACTCCTGCCTCCTCCACACTGAGACACGGCGCGGACCATATGGTACTCTTGTTTTTTCTGTGTAAACTTTGTGATTACGCTGCATTTTGAAGGTACGTGCTGCATTCCTCCCCAAGTATAACACACTTAAGTTGCAGTATCTGTTGGTCCCAATTTTGTTTTCATACAGCTCTGTTCATATTTCTGTGAAATTGACTCAAGCCATACTGCACTCACGCTGCACACTGTAATTCAGTTACAGTCTGCAGCTGCCCAATAAAATTCTCTGTGATTGATTAACTTACATTAAGTTGCACATCATATTTCTGTTCATTTAGATTCAAGTAAATGAAAATGTATCTCATCAAGTGATTTGATTTAATGCGGCGTATTTACAGAACATGCAAATGTGATGGGCTACAAAGAGCAAGATTTGCAAAACACTGACACTGCAGAACCCGACATTTTTACTGGAGTGGCCCAAGAGGACACTATAGTTATGCTGAGGTAGCATCAGGGCCGGCCCCGAGCAAAATGTGAATTTAGAAATAAATGATATAGCTTCACATGTTGAAGCTATATCTGCTGCTTTGTCTCGTTTGTCCTGAGGCTTCAGATCCCAGTGGTACAGCCCTCCTCCTCGGACACACTGCTCAGTGCTGCTCGTGTGCCTCACGTGGGATTTGGGGGATGCTGGATTTGAGAGCCCTGACCTTTGCGCTCTCTTCCCAGCTGTGCTTACACTCATGGATAGCTTGATTTGCTGGGTCCCTCTGGCTGGACTGGACTGAGCCTCCTGGGCAGTCATAGCCATAGGCGCACCTCACCTTGATAGATCAACAACGACAATAAACCAAATCAGTGTGCAGCGTGTCATTTCGTGGAACAGTGAGTTGTGCATTCACATCACTCCAGTTTGATCTGCGCTCCATTGGCTTCCTGTAAGATTCTATTATCTCTCAAACCTTTGACGTCATACTCCTCTGACCGCACTCTTTGGTCCTCTGACCGCTAGACTCGAGGGGACCTTGCCTTTCAGTCTGTAGCCCCCAAACTGTGGAATGCCCTTGCCTTTGTCCTCTGCGTTGACGACTCTGTGGACTCTTTAAGAAGCGACTGAAGACACTGCTATTTAGAAAAGCTTTTGATTGATGGTTTTCGTTTGTGCCATTTATTTTATATTATATTCATACTGTTTCAATTTCACCTGCCCTGTGTACAGGCCTGACAGCACAGAAATAAAGATCTGGCTTTGTCTGGAGCACGTAGATGAAGCCACTTGCACTGACACTGACACTCAAGAACGCATACTAAGAACAAGTGATATAAAAAGGCATGTCCATTATGTCCATGATAAAACTTTATACTGTATATATACTGTAGTGATGCAACCATACAATAAATGCATCAAATAACTGTTAATACAAAGTTCCTTCTTGCACTTCCAGTCTAAAAGTTGAAAAGTTTATTTTTAAAGCTCATACAAAGGCCCCCTGTGAACACAGGCTACATTGTGCACTTTTTTGTTTTGGATTAAGTTTACAATAAGCATGAACAGATAAAATAAACACGCACTCGTCCCACACACAGGTGAAAATTGTGGCTGTGAGTGTAGCTTAAAATCATTTTAAGCTACATAAAAAAGACATGAACTGATATTAGCTGAATTTATTATTAAATATTGTTAATCACAGTGAACCAATACCATTAATAAAGATAATGTGCTTACGTGCTGTACAAAATAGGGTTAAAATGTGTTGCTAATATTCCCTTGCATATGGACAAATGTCCAGTTATTCAAAGATTTACTTTTTATGTTTTAAAACACATATGTTGGACTGGCCTTTTTGGATTTTTGGATTCTACTCTGGATTATATTTTTTCCTCAGAACTAATTTAACAGGTTATTTGAAGGCAACGCTGGACTTCTACACGGTGCTGCATCAGATTAGCAGCACAGCCACTACGGTGACAGATTGCTGTTTGAGAACTCAAAGCAAACCATTTTCATGTCACAAAGCATCAATATTCTTAATTACTTCATATTAGCTCTAGCAGGTTTATTAGCCCTG
Source organism: Proterorhinus semilunaris (assembly GCA_021464625.1). NCBI lineage: Eukaryota > Metazoa > Chordata > Actinopteri > Gobiiformes > Gobiidae > Proterorhinus > Proterorhinus semilunaris. The sequence goes on from CM038344.1 coordinate 14,871,543, forward strand.
TCTGCAGTGATTATTCAGGCCAAATGAGTTTTTGGTCCTGCGAGCGCACAATTATTCCAGGATTTTGTCACTCATGCGCGAGCTGGCAGGCTGTGCAGTGTGCCTCTGTCCTGCATCTTCATTTCTTCACTTTTTTTTTTCTCTCAAACACTAGTTCAGTCTCAGATAGTCTGTTCTGGTTGACTCTTGGCACTCTTTATAGTTATTATGACGTCACATTACCTGTCATATCCGTGGTATTTCAAGTCGCCCCATCATTGGTGTGTTTTGTTTTGTCTAATCTGTGCATGACAAACAAAAGAAATCATACATTGAATAATGATGTGATTAAAAATGTAAAAAGCCACAGAGAGGAACTACTAAATTCATGAGGCCCACACTGCACATTGAATCAGTGTGTGCTGGCACCACATTGAATAAATACTATGCCTCATGATGGGTCCCCACACACTCCCAGCCTTTATAATGGAGTCCCAAATTAGATGTGGGTTATTCTGACTGTCATAATGAACCTGCTGATGCTTCTCACCAAATCTGTGAATGCCCCCTCCCACTATCACACTACAGCAGACAATTAGGTTTTTAATGAGCGAGACTGCCTAATAAATAGTCCAATAGAGCTTCAGAGGCTTTTATATTTGCAGAATTGTAAGCGCATAATTGTTAATTGGCCTGTGCATGTTACAAACAGACATTTAACTTTTACATTCATTCACATGGCAATTTAGAGTCACCAATTTTATCCAACACATGGACTGTGGAGTTTTTTTTTCTGAAGTAATTGGTTAATTTACACTTAAAATATTGCAACATAAAAAAAGAGAGAAAAGAAAAGAAATGGAAAGTGCAAATGTCATTGTGATTCTGACACGTATTAACTTCAGACTTTTGGAGGGCACTTCCCCTTATCCCTTCAGGACATTTACTCCACTCATCTCACCCTGAAAGTCTGCAGCATCACAGGTGATCCCATCGCATGCAGGGCTGCCTTCAAGGAGTCTCCAGGGCCAGGTCCAGCTGACTGTCCGGCAGCACGGTGGCTGAGCGGTTAGAGCTCCCAGGCTCATTTCCCGGACCGCGTGGGCCTTTCCGTGTGGAGTTTGCATGTTTTCTGATGGGTTTCCCCCATTAACCTGCACATGCGCCATAGTTTTATCCTCCAGCCAGGTTTTGACTGTCAGCCTGGCTCGACATCTAGAGATGGGTTGCCAGGTGCTGCACTGCGGCCGCACATTGCTCCTTTAGGGAGGTGAAGCGACTCTCGACAGGCTAATAGTGCTGTTGTTCATTATTGTTAGGTTGATTTTAAATATGCCTTGGACTTTTATGGAAGTGTGTGCGCATGTTTTGAGCTTTTCAAAGACACATTTCTGTCACCTTCGGGGACAGACAATAAAGTGAATCTTATCTTACGGCATACCTGAAGTTTGGGATTGGAAAATACGGGACATTTTCTAGCGCCCACTGCAAGCCGTCCCACCAGCCAAACCATTTAATTTCATTTATTTCGGTTTGGTCATTTACAGGTTATTCAAAACAAATCATTAAAAACATGCAAGCTCTGAGACAGGTGAAAATATAGTGTCCCGGCCAAAATGGGACACTTGACAGCTATGCCTTATGGGGTTGCCCCAGCGGCATCAAAGGATGGGTCAAACGCAGAGGCCGAATTTGGGACAATAAAGTATACCTTAACCTTATATACAGTAAACTCTGTCCCTTCCTCTGCTTCCACTCACATTCACACACTGTAGTCCCTTCTGGAATACTTCACACATAATACAGAATTGTGTAAAGATTGTGTAGCTATTTAGATCTTATACTGCACGACGAGTACATTACATGGTGAAACTGACAATCTGACTTTGAGCCTCTCTTTGACCTTTGATGATAACAGAGGAATAGATACTATAGAGTATTAGGAGCTTTCCAGTCCCCACAATAGTGAAGTTTCATGTTCAGATGTTCCCCTCAGACTACATCCCTCCGTCATTAGACTTTATGGGCTCAGTTGAGGGTCATAATTTGATTCTGCCGAGGCCTCCCAACTTTCTTTAATGTTCCACTGAAGTTTAATGACTCGCCACCTGTACCCCATTTTAAGTGCTTCTTCTGATCATAAAACCTAGCCTCGCCCCTTTTCATTGTCATTGACCATTTTAATACAAGACTGAAGGCACGTATTATGCAAACTGATTTTCCATGTCTGAAAAAGTTCAGTTGAGAATGGTGTATTCCGGTTCCTTGTAATGCTCAATAAAAAACTTGAGATCCAACTTCTGACTCGAAAAACTTGAACGGCATCTCTAGTCAGATTTTTTTTGCTCGGAAACTGCAATCATTATTAAGTTATCAACACTGCAGCTGTTCAATAGATTACATCTTAGAATACCCACGCTCAAAAGAAAAGCATTGTGTCATTCTCCCATCACTGAACAATCGAATCCACCCGACAAAACAACATAAAGAGATCAGTTGTGCATACAGTTTAGTTTTTTGCTCGTTTCCATGAACACACACATTTTTGGAAGTGGTCTTTCAACATCTACGTGTGAGCATGAATGCGTAAATGCAATACTTGTAATTGGGAACATTATAGGACAGTTCGGAGTTCAGAGACGCATCATGCACACTAAAACTGCCAAATTGCTATACAAAATTAAACAATACTGCTTCATTCTCACTACACTACTCCTCTGCTGATCTGTTTTACACCATCTAATTGCCCCTTATTGGGAGTGCACTCAGGTGTTTGAAATCACTTGGGGGTAAATAGGCACAACTTCTCTCACTCAAGGCCCTCACAAAGTTTTCAATGGCATGTGTTCCTTGTGTGTATTTCCCCTTGATTTTGTGACAGATTAAAGAGACATCTTTGAAATTAGGCAGAAAAACATGAGCATCTGGGAGAAGCGGCGAAACACAACGCCATTTGAATTATTTGCCTTTGAAGCTCCTTTATGGTCTGTTTTGGCATCGCAGTGTAACTCAAGTCCTTTGGCTCATGTTCAGGTGTGTGCGTGTACCTGTGTGTGCTGTCCACTTTGTGTCCCCTCATTGGGTGCACCATGTGCCTCGGATCCCGAAGTGCCACTTCTGTTTGTTTTGTTATGTGAGCTGCGTGACCATGAATGATTACTTGGTCATGTCCTTTCCACTGAAAAGAAAAATGTTTCCAACGGTGTATTATGTAAATGTAATTGATTTGCTGGAGGATATAGGCGCATTGAGTTGCCTTGTGTATGAAATGCACGGTATAAATAAAGTCGCCGTGCTTTGCCTTACACCAGTGGAGTCTCATCTTAGATAGTTGCTATAGAGATATCAATTTGAATCTTTGTAGCTGTAAATTGATATACTAAATATGAGGAAAAATTTAGCATGTAGTTTCTAACTCAATTTAAAAATAGACATTTAAATGTATGATTTAAAGAAATGGCTTGTTCTTGCAGGCGGGCAACGTAAAATCTGTTCTCCTTAAGAATACAGCACTGCAAGAGACCCGCAACAGCCGTAAGCAAACAGCAAAAAGACAGGGGAGATGCCTGCCCCAAAGTGACTGAGCGGGAGATGAGAAGCTGAAGGCCATAGCACAAGCCTTAGAGCAGAACCTAAAATCAGCATGGGTTATGTTTAATGCTATCGCTGAGCAGTGCCATGCCTGAGCGTCTAACGGTCATCCACAGTAAAGAGGCAAGGCAAGGCAAGTTTATTTCGTACACAAGGCAACTCAATGCGAGGTGAGCTTGTTGCAAAGCTCAGAGGAAGAAAAAAGGGTAGCACTTCAGCAGATGGTACAGGAGCTTTCTGCGCACCGCAGGCTAAGCAGGAGACCAACTCTGCTGAGCTCACACACAACCACGAGCTTCAGGAAACCATTAGGACCACAGGGGACCAGATTCAAGAGACTGAGAATCGGCGCAAACAGAAAAAGAGGTGGTTTACATCTAGAAATATAAATGTTAGCTTTAGCAGGCAAAGGAATGATGATCATTTTTAATAATGAACAAAAGAATTGGCGATTATCCAACATTACTTTCCCTTTAATTCGAACTAAATTTGTAAGCAATTTGATCGGGGTAAAATTCATAACAATGAATTTGATGTATTTTTGAAAGCAGTATATTTTTCGTAAATGGTAAATTCTTTTGTTTGTGGCCATTGTGGCTGTGGCCAATCCCGTCAGACTTTGGAAGCTAAGCAGGGAAGGGCCTGGTCGGTACTTGGATGGAAGACCGTTTGGGAACACCAGGAAGCCTAGCGAATGTAGTGTGTGAGTGAGTGGTGGTCAGAGGGGCCGATGGCGCAGAATGGTTGCCTCGCCTCCGTCAGTCTACCCCAGGGCAGCTGTGGCTACAATAGTAGCTTACTACCACCAAGTATTGAGTGAATGAATAGTGCAATGTAAAGCGTCTTTGAGTGTCCGGAAAAGCGCTATATAAAACCGATGCATTATTATTATTTAAATGGGCTCAACTTATATGGCGCTTTTCAACCATTCACACTCTCATTCATACAACAATGTGCGCAGACACTGGAGGCAAGTAGGGTGTAGTGTCTTGCCCAAGGACACTACGACAGTGTGTATTTCTGGGAGCTGGGATTCAAACCCACGACCTTCCGATCACGAGACGACCCGCTCTACCACCTGCGCCACTATCGTAAGTGAAATCAAGCCAAATATCAAATCAAAAAACTGATTTTGAATGTTTTCGACTGGGCCTGTATCTGTACACAAAGAAATCCCACACCTTTACTACTGTATCACTATTGTGTCTAATCCTATAAAGCAGCAGACAACTCACTGTTGTGCTTCATTAAGGTTTGTCCATCAACCTCAGGTATTGTTGGGCTCATTAGCAGTGGAAGAGCTTATATCTGTGCCGGTAGACAGTATTGGGATGATAACTACAAGTCTGTGCTTTTCCCCATCAACATTCCCAGTTCCTACAAACGTCGTCAGAAAGCGGCCTCGGGGCCACACGTCAGATCAGTTCCACTGGGGCTATTTTTCTCTCCCTCACTGTGTCTCCTCCCTGCAGCAGTCTGAGATACAGTCGAAAGAAGATCCTTTTTTTCCTCACCAATGAGCATGTTTTCAGCTGCAAACATTTAAATAGGTACAGTAGCTGGGTGAGGCGGAGACATACGTAAGTGCATAAGAGACTTTCTTCCCTGGATAATCAGCAAAATAATCAGTACTTTTGATAAAAAATGCCTCTGATTTTTACTGTCACTGATCCAATTCAGTGTCACACTCCGTCCTTCCCTCAGTCGTGAATAAGATAATTGACCATTGAACTCCATTTGAGGCACAGGGAAACTTCATCTTAAAGGAACAGGCCACCGTTTTTACATACTGAGATATGTTCTTACCTGAGCTTAGACGAGTTGATACGAACCTGTCTGGTCTTTCTGCCGGCACTCAGTCACGTAAAATGACCAAAGATGTTGTTAGCATTTGGCCTTTCCCAGCATATTCCTATGGCTCCAAACGGGGTGAAGTTAGAAGCGACCAAGCTCTTCCACAGGCACACACAAAGACCAGACAGGTACGTATCAACTCGTCTAAGCTCAGGTAAGAACATACAGTGCCTCTCGAAAGTACTAATGTGACCAAGTGAGGGGGTGGGAGGTCAGCTGAGGGAAGGAACGGTTGATGGTAGTGGCCTTTTATAGGCAGGGAGGGGAAGCGCACCCCGAACTACCACACTAATACACCTTCAACTTTTGCACATTTTGTCATGTTTACAACCATAAACATAAAGATTGTATTTTTACTGAAAGTTTACACACAAGTAACAGACAACTGTGAAGTGAAAGCAAAATGATACATGATTCTGTTATTTAAAAAAATAAAAAATAAATAAAAAGTGGGGCGTGCATAACTATTCATACAGCACGACTTAATACTTTGAGGGACCCCCTTTTGCTGCAATAACAGCAGCAAATCTTTTGGGGTATTGTTAGTGAAATACTAAAGGAGTCCGGAGAGACATGAGCGGAAGGATGGGACGAAGTCTGGATGTCTTAAGTAGAAGAAGTGTATTACCGTAATACAGATCTGGAGACAACTGAACAGTCAACACAGTGTTCAGGGCATTGATCATTCAGAGTCTGGCGATACTTCCACATGAAGAGTTAAATAATCTTGGTTACACGTAGGCACTAACAGTCTACGCATAGACAATGTGCCGCGTTTACTAAGCCACATGTCATGTAGAAGGTCGGCGCCCCCATGTACTGATTTAACGGTACGATATGATAAGGGAAATATGTGAGGGCCGAATTAACGCTATAATTCCCCATCAGTATGACTACAAGGTTTGCACATCTAAAGACTGACATTTTAGCCCATTCCTCTTTACAAATAACTCAAGCTCTGTCAAATTAGAAGGAGAGCGTTTGTGAACAGCAGTTTTCAGGTCTTTCCACAGATTTTCAATAGGATTTAGGTCAGGACTTTAACTGGGCCATTCTAACACATTAATATGTTTGTTTTTAAACCATTCCATTGTAGATTTAGCTTTGTGTTTAGGGTCATTGTCCTGCTGGAAGGTGAATCTCAATTCCCCCCAGCCTCAATTCTCTTGCTGACTCTAGCAGGTTTTCCTCCAAAATGTCTCTGTATTTGGCTCCATCCATCTTCCCAACAATTCTTACAATCTTCCCAGTCACCGCTGAGGAAAAGCAGCCCCATAGCATGATGCCCCCCCCACCATATTTGACACTGGGGATGGTGCACTCAGGACGATGAGCAGTGTTAGGTTTGCTCCATACATAACCTTTTTCATTTGGGCCAAAAGGTTCAATTTTTGTCTCATCTGACCAACGCACCTTCTTCCACAAGGTAGCTGTGACCTCCATATGACTTCTAGCAAACTTCAAACAGGATTTCTTATGGCCTCCTTTCAATAATGGCTTTCTTCTTGCCACTCGTCCATGAAGGCCAGATTTGTGTAGAGTACGACTTATAGTTGTCCCATGTACAGATTCCCCCAGCTCAGCGGCAGTACGTTGCAGCTCCTCCAGAGTTATCTTGGGGCACTTGGTTGCATTTCTGACCAGTGCTCTCCTTGTTCGGTCTGTTAGTTTAGGTGGACGGCCGTGTCTTGGTAAGTTCGCAGTGGTGCTATACTCTTTTCATTTCCGAATGATGGATTGAACAGTGCTCCGTGAGATGTTCAAATATATAACTTAACGCTGCTTTAAACTTCTCCACAGCTTTATCCCTGACCTCTCTGGTGAGCTCCTTGGCCTTCATGATGTTGCTTAGTGACCAATACACTCTGACCATAGCTCTGAGGCCCTCACAGAACAGCTGGAATTATACTGAGAGTAGATTACACACAGGTGGCCTCTATTTAATGGTTAGGGCAAGGTGTGAACTTTCTGCAGTCATTATGAATGTTAAAAAGGCAATTTAATGCACTCAGAAAAATGCTGTATGAATACTTATGCACGCCACACTTTTCACGTTTCTAATTTTTGAAAAATAGCTGAATCATGTATCATTGCTTTCACTTCACAGTTGTCTGTTACTTGTGTGTGAACTTTCAGTAAAAACATGACAAAATGTGCAAAAGTTCAAGGTGTATTAGTACTTTCGAGACGCACTGTATCTCAGTATGGAAAAAACGTGGCTTGTTCCTTTAACCTCAGATACTTCACACTCAGCTGCCAACTGCCCCAATGCATACTGAGAGAGCCCTGGCCTGATGAAACCAACAAACCTGAGCCTTTCGGGCCCCTGCAACTGCACGAAGAAAGATTACATTGTAATTACAAATATTTTATCAGCCTGTTGATTATAAGAGAGATTGTTTACCCTGAAAAGAAAATGAAGTTGTGTTTTGATCACACAAAGCATATGGTTATTTCGTGTACAGCATTATTAGTCCTTCACTCCTCACTTTTGATGATGTCAAGCAACTTCTGTAGCCTGCTCTGGGACAGACTAATGGAAATGTGTCTGACAATGTGCTCTTATGGCCTCTCTGACCACAGCAAATCACACATTGCTTGTGGGTGAAGTGTCTTGCCCAAGGATGCACCATTTTAAACTGGGCACAACTATGAAGGATTTTCGGACAGAAGTAACCATGAAGGATTTAAATAATTTTAAATAATAATAACTTTGTGCACTAACTGAACAAATGTATTAAATCAGCTGAGATGCTATTGTTTAGCCTAAAGTCATGAACTTCTGGTTTAAAAAAACATTTGGGACAGAGAGGCTTGGCAGAGACACATTTTAAGTGAATTTACGCGGTTGAGTTGGATTTCTCCAGCACTGGCATGTCATTATAGGCATTCACATACGTGGTTCTATATGTGCGACATTTGTTTATGCAGTAAAATGCTTCTGTGATCTCTCGGCACATCGCCTGCTTCAGAAGTAATCCCGTATAGCTATGTGTGGAGATATGAATATGAGCATTACATGGACGCACTATTCAGATAGCATCTTTAATACCTGCTGGCCGTTGTCATCTGGGCTCTCATCTGATAGCTCCCAGTGGGACATCGGATCAGAGCTGAATTATTAATGACACCACAACACTACTGCACTACTGCTATAACATTCAAGCACAAGTGTTTAAAATATCACAGTCCGCAAGAGAGTTGGCACTTAGTTTGGCAAAGACAGCAGTGAACAATACCACAAGTATTGGTAAACTGTTTATATTCTGTTTATCCTGCCCGTCCTTATATGTGTGATGTTCTAATACATGCTGTCAAGACGAATTTACCTGGCCTGATGAAATACATCGGACTGATTGCGAGGATATTAAATGTAGGTTTTAGAAAAGGAGCAAGCGGATAGAACAGAACAAGATGTTATTTGCAGCTCTTGTCACAAACTTATCTGAAATTTGCAGCTAAACTTTATTGAGGCAGTAGGTGCCTGGTTACGCTGACAGATATGCACACACATTTACAGCATTACTGCGGCAGAGCTGTGTCTCTGACAGCTTTATCAATATTCTCTCTCATCAGATGTAGCGGTCAGGGAACGTCGCTGAAAGGCCATTGCAGCGCGGCTAACTGCCTCATTAAAAAGTTTGGTGGGGCGCGAGGGGCAGCCGGCAGAGCCCAGGAGGGGGCTGAGGTTGACAGGGCTGTGTGTCCCCGCGGCAGCAGCCTCCGGAGATCAAATCTTATCGGAAACTATGACCCCTTCAGCTGACCCTGTCTATTTACACAGGACTCAGACAGTACTCCCTAGCTCCTGTCTCTTCCCGTCAGCCTTAGAATTCACTTCAGCAGCTTACCATGCAAAAGGGGGCACCATAGAGTGTGCTTCACGATCACATTTAAAATCAAAGATACGCACATAATACAGGTTTCGATAACGGATACATCTTTAATCAGAATAACCCAATCGTATCCCACATGTTTATGTTTTAACACACTAGATTCACATCAGAAGACAAACGATACAGATAGTATGTGCTCACTATTTTTGCAGTTTTTAAATACATACGACGATGCGACGGTGGCACAGTTGGTAGAGCGGGTCATCTCATGATTGGAAGGTCGGGGGTTTGAATCCCAGCTCCTGAAGGATTCAGATTCAGAAAACTTTATTGGTCCCAAAGGGCAATTCATTTTAAGCAAACCTCAGAACAGAACATTGCACAGTCACTGTGTGTCACTTCCAACAGTTTCAGACAATAGTAGAGGCTCAAGTGAGCAATAGTCCATAACAATAGAAATAGGGCACATTTCAAAAAGGTCTATATTACTTAATGAACACACTCCCTTCAGAATTAAACAGTTTAGTGACAGAGGGGACAAAAGAGTTGGAGAAACTATTTGTTTTACGAAAAGGTACATAAAAACGACGTCCCGAAGGCATGAGCAAAAACTCTGAGGACAGAGCATGGAGAGGCTGATCGGTGCACACTGTCGTTGTGTCCTTGGGCAAGACACTTCACCTACCTTGCCTCCAGTGTCTGCGTACACTGGTGTATGAATGAGAGTGAATGGGTGACTGGTTCTTTGCTGTAAAGCGCTTTGGGCCTAATGAAGGTAGAAAAGCGCTAAGCTATATAAGTTGATTCACCATTTACACTAATATAATTTAATTATGCCTTTTAACATTTTTGATGTTGCTGTCCACAAATCTAACCCTTATCACTGCAATACCTCTACACTACAGGCCTGTCCCATCTGCAGAGCCTATACTCAAATGTGAATGCCAGACAAGAAAGACTTTCCAAATCCAAAAATACTAAAATCTCACAATAAACTAATTACAGTTCAAGTAAACAGTAGTCGTGCTATTCCCAAATCACGAGCAAAGATGGGGGGGGACACAAAGCCAATAAAAACAACGAAAAGCAACAGACAGAGTGTAGATTTAGTGAGAGAGCTGTGTGAGGAATGCAGAGAGTGAAGTCGGCTCAGTGGCTCAGTGTTTAACAGATGGAGGATGACAGCAGATGCTTAATGAGGTTTCAGGCGCACAGGCAGTAACCTGCGCCGCCAGGAAAAGAAACACATGGCTAACTATTCCTCAGCACACAGCAGCCCCCACAGAGATACACACATTTGTCAATTACCTCACACCAGCATGGGCCACTTCTCCACACTTCCCAAGAGGCTGTTTGCCACAAAATAATAAGCTCTGCTGCTTAGACTCATGCAGATGCCTCCAGTAACTTTCACTTACGTTTTAACTGTTCAGTCAGTCGGAGAGAACCAGAGGGAACTGCTTATGCTGAAATCTAGTGCTGGGAAAATCTTGGGTGTAGGTGGAAGCTATCCCGGCATTGTTTGAGGATATTTGGCGTCTCATCCAAAATACTGTCCCATCTTGATTTAGACATGACATTTGGAAAAGAAAAATTATCTGTCGGTACCATTTTCCAGTTTTATTACTGTCCAAAGATCTCTCAAGAACATCTATTATCATCTCAATTTAATTAAATGTATTGGTTTATTTGGTTGGGACAGTGCAAGTTAATGAACAAGGCACACCGGATTGTAGCCTTGGGCTAATTTCCATCCGTCTTCCCCCATGTAAAACACACTCTCATACATCCTGGCCTATTTGTACATGTTTTTAGTGGTAGCGGAAACCGGAGTACCCGGAGAAAACCTACGCAGACACGGGGAGAACATGCAAACTCCACACAGAAAGGCCCCGTCCTTGGTGGGAATCAAACCCGGACCTTCTTGGTGTGAAGCACGAGCGCTAACTGCTGTGCTACTGTGCCGCCCAATATAAGCTGAACACACACACACACTAAGCTGTACAGTATGTGCTCAACTTTGACTGAAAGAGTCCAAGGACAATAATAGGGAGTACGAGACGGGGTGTAACAAAAAATCTGGGCCACATAAAACCATTTTGGTGAGGCCATGTTTTCTATATGATTTTAGGCACTGAACAAGCGTTTGTGGGGGTTTTATTTTTGGTTCGACCCCTTCAAGCATTATTCCGTATATAGATCAAAACGTGAGTGCTTCAGTGGGTCCTTTATTTATCAACTTATTCATCAACTTCAAGACCCAATCAGAAATATACTGATTAGATAGAGTCAAGGCAAGAGAGTTGTTATACTCATGCGTCTGTCATTGAGTGCCCGGCATACATAATGGTTTGCAAACAAAAAGAAGGGCAATCCGAGGCACTCCAAGTAGATTATTCATCCTTTATCTCGATTTGTCCTGTCGCTAAAATAAAGGACTTTAATCTCCTCAGAGTGCCTTGGATTGCCCTTCTTTTTGTTTGCAAACCATTATGTATGCCTGGCACTCAATGACAGACGCATGAGTACAACAACTCTCTTGCCTTGACTCTGCAAAGAAGAAGGTCACGAATCTGCAGAGGATGCAAACTAATTTATGGATCTACGGTGAAACTAGCGATGCACTTGGAATGTGAGTGTACGTTAGACTGTTTGTGTGGCCATTCTTTCCAGTCTTCAGAAAGTCTCTAGGGAGCTGGGGTAGGGAGGTGCTAATCTGAGCGTGTCATTAGGGACGGAATTAAAATGATAAGCAGGACGACTGGTAGGCAAGCAGGTGACTTATTAAACTTCTCTGATGCTTAAGACTGCAATTAAGCTCCTTTCTTGATCCATTGTGGCTGGCAACTTTTCCGCTATTAATTGATTACCCCTGGGAAAACACGCTTCTTCCGAGCACTAATGCTCATTGGATGCGCTCTGTTCGGCTACATTTCTCTCAACCTTTCCCAAGGTGAGCAAACAGTGCAGTATAAGTATTCACATCCCCCTAAGACATAGACTTATACCTCCATTTGTGTCTTTGCTGGCATGTGACACAACATGAGAATACAGAGAGATAGTGTGGAGCATTTGCAACCGGCTCAAAGACTTTCCTTCTCTGAACCCCATGGGCACTCTTGTTAAAGAAGGTCCTCGGAGAACTGTTATGCTCTTGGCAGGTGGAGGAGACAGACAGCAGATGAGTTGAGCTCCGAGGGGCCATGGGGCTTCATGTGTGACGTTGTCCCGCCGGAGCCGCTTCTGATATGTGCTGTCATCCTGTTGTTTTCTGTGCTCCTGTTCATCCCTCTGAGCCTGTCACAGGATTTCAATAATTACTTTTTAATTTTGCCAACATTTCTGAGCCACAAGTTTGCACAGAATGGCACTTAATGTTATATGTTGTCAATATTGCCTCTAATTAGGGGGAAAAAAAAGTTGCACTGCACAATAAAAAATTAAAAAATGTATTAAAAAAATTACAATTGCAGAGCATAGGCGCCAATCCCATCAGATCTCGGGCGCTAAGCAGGGCAGGGCCTGGTTGGTACTTTGGAGGAGAGACCGTTTGAGAACACCAGAAAGCCTGGGTGAATGTAGTGTGTGAGTGAGTGAGTGGTGGCGCAGATTGGCAGCCTCGCTTCCGTCAGTCTACCCCAGCTGCATGTGGCTAGAATAGCTTACCACCACCAAGTATAAATAATGCAATATAAAGCGTCTTTAAGAGTCTAGAAAAGCGCTATAAAACCAATGCATCATTAAAATGTTCCACTTCTCATTGCCTCAACAGGCACCCTCTTCCAGAAACGATAAAGTGCCTGCTTTGTTAGGTTAGTAATATGGCTGTTGTCATGGTGTAATGGCACTCATCCATTAAGTAAATGACTCTGGGGCTGATGATGAGGATTGGAAAGAAGTTGTTTGCACACTGCACAGATTGAAAGGAACAAGCGTGTGAATGAGAGTGGGACAGCCATATGTCAAGGCTGCAATGCTTAAGAGCAACATTAAACCTCTGAATAGATAAATGTACTCAAGATTTGGTATATCTCCTGGTTTATTTACAATGTCACTTTTCTCAAGGTGCCTGTGTTTAGTAGTCAAATGTTGAAAGTTTGTTTAATAGTGAAATTGCATTCCAAATATGTCTACCTGCCTGTTGTACAATCCTCTGCACTGGTTTCACTCTCCAACAAGGCCTGTCAGATTGCATGTTCTGATAAAACTTTGCGAACCAATTTTATTCATTTATTTTTAGACCATGAAGACTGTTGATGCAAAAAGCATCTAATTTCCCTGCCATACATCTGAATGCTCCCATCTGTTAGGATTTATGTACTTCCTCTTTGAAAAACATAGAGGTGTAAAAACACAACCACACACTGATTGTGTGCACGTATAAACAACTTAAAGTTTTCCTTTGCCAAACAGATTGCATGTGTTCCTGAGCATGTGCGCTGAGTCTGCTGAGAGACAAGTCTCGGTGAGTGTGATGTGATGCCTGCTGCTACAAAGCAAATGGCACTTCTCTGCATCGGCATGGGTGAGCGATTCAACTTAACAACACTAAACACAGCCGGCAGATGACAATCGCATTTCAGCATACCCCCTCCACTTTTTAAACCAAATTTACCTATCCTAACCATCCGTTGAACTTCAACCCATTTCGACCGACGATTTGTTAAGCGTCCAGAGATGTGCTCTGCAGATGCTGAGTCTAAGTGCCGAGTTATCAGCACAGCAGGGGTTTAGTCTTAGAGTGTTAGCCCACGGACCCAAAGGTTGGCGTTTGATCCGGTGGCCAGAGCATATTTTGTCCTCGGCAGTGTAGGTTATGTGTGTGTTCGGAGGGCAGAAGGTGCAGAGTAGCAGCTACTGCTTCCGTCAGTATTCCACAGGTTTTCTCACGTCAGGGTTTATTATTTCCTCACATCTCTGCACAGCACAGGCAGCAGGTGTTCTGCCCACATATAATAGTATCGAGGTGGTGGACAGTTTCAAGTACCTGAGTGTTTACCTCAACAATAAACTGGACTGGTCCCACAACACCAACACCCTGTACAAGAAGGGCCAAAGTCGCCTCTACCTTCTGTGGAGACTGAAGTCCTTCGGAGTGAGCAGGGCTCTGCTCAGGACTTTTTATGACTCTGTGGCCTCTGCTATCCACTACGCTGCCGTGTGCTGGGCCCCGGGCAGCACAGAGCGGGACAAGAACAGACTGAACAAGCTGGTCAGGAGGGCCAGCTCTGTCCTGGGCTGCCCCCTGAACTCTGTGGAGGAGGTGAGGGACAGGAGGGTATTAGCCAAGCTCACCTCCATCATGGACAACACCTCCCACCCACTGCACGGGACTGTAGAGGAGCTGAGCAGCTCTTTCAGTGGAAGACTGAGACACCCTCAGTGCAAGAAGGAGCGCTACTGCAAGTCCTTCATCCCCACTGCTGTAAGACTGTACAACAAGCCTGTAAAGTAACATGTGCAATAACCCCTTTGCAGAACACATGCAATAATCCCTGTATTTACATCACTGACCTGCGTCACTTTATCAACCACTTGCAGTATGATGTAAACCTGCACTGCTGATACTGACAATAACATTTTTTGTTATAGTCTGTTTACTTTATTATTATTATTTACCGTTTACACTTTTTGTCCCCACAAAGTCCTTGGTAGTCATTGTGTATAAGATACCATTATTTGCAATTTAATGTTGTTTTTTTTCACATTTCCTGCCTATTTGCACACCCTGAGTGTTTCTAAGAGCTGAATGTAACAAGTATATTTCTCCATTGTGAGATCAATAAAGGCTATCTTATCTTATCTTATCTTATCTTATCTTATCTTAGCGAGAATCTTTACAGTGCTATAAAGGTGAAACTCTGAAAATTAGTGCATTTATTTCTGTAATTCAACTTAAAATGGGAAACAAAATTATGATATAGACTCATTACATGCAAAGTGACATATGTCAAGCCTTTATTTGTTATAGTTGTGATGATTATGTCTTACAGTCCATTTTCATAAGATTTCATAATTTGGGGTTTTTACATTTGAGCCATAATCATCAAAATTATAAAAGAAATAAAAATAAAGGCTATACATATCTTACTTTGCATGTAATGAGTCATAAATTAGTTTCACATTAAGTTGAAATACAGAAATGAATGCACTTTTTAATGATATTCTAATTTTCCGAGTCTCACCTGTTAACCGGCTGAAAATGGTTTGACCCCCAAAAAATTGCTACAAAAGGTTTTTCAACAGTTTTCTGTAGTATCAGGTGTGCTTAATAACATACTAAAAGTCTACCACAATCTGACCACTGGAAAGGTCTAATTTTCAAGATGGCATCCGAGAGGGTCGCCAAATCCTTAATATGCCCATTACTCCTTTATTATTCATCTTAGACAAGTAATTTGTGTGTCTAACCACATGTTTTGGGTATCTAGGAATCCAATAAGCCTGTTCAAATTGTAGTGACATGATTGCATAATTGTAAAATAGAAGATGGTGGACAAATACTCTATATATTAGAGAGGCTGTCACCTCGCTAAATTTTCGCTAACGGTAAGTCTCTATGACATTTACTCGCCAAGATATTTGCTAAAGTCTGCGAGGCAAGCCACCATGTCGGCCCTGACATGGTAGACCTGGAGGGGTTTTAACCTTTGTTGTACAATCCTCTGCACTGGTTTCATTCTCCAACAAGGCCTGTCAGATTGCATGTCCTGATAAAAATGTGCAAACCAATTTTATTCATTTATTTTTAGACCATGGAGACCGTTGATGCAAAAATAATCAAATTTCTTTGCCGTAATTCTGAATGCTCCCATCTGTTAGGATTTATGTACTTCCTCTTTGAAGGAAGTTCCTGTCACTCAGAGAATAGAATTTAAAACAGCTCTGCTTGTGTACAAGTCTTTTCATGGTTTAGCACCAAAGTACATCTCTGACATGTTAGAGCCGTATGAACCATCTCAAGCACTGAGAACTTCAGGGAGGGGTCTCCTGGTGGTTCTCAGAGTCAATAATAAACACGGTGAGGCTGCATTTCAGTTTCATGAAGCTAAAATCTGGAACAGTCTTCATGAGGATGTGAGACAGGCCTCAACTCTGACAATGTTCAAATCCAGGCTGAAAACAGCTCTTTTTACCCGTGCATGTAAAAACTGAAAGTATTTTATCTGCACTCTTACCTTTTACTGTAATTGATTAATTTCATGTTGATGTTTTATTGATTAATTTTATCTGTTTTCTTGTGATTTCTGCAACTGTGAAGCACTTTGAATGGCCTTGTGTATGAATTGTGCTCTACAAATAAACTTGCCTTGCCTTGAAAAAAAACTCTCTGTTATCTTAGCATATTAGCAATTAGCACATTTGCATTATAGTGTAATGATTACAATGGCAACGTGATTACAAAACTCTAATTTATTTTTGAAGAAATACCTTGATTTGCACCAGATTTACAAATAGTCACTGTCACACTCTTCCTCCCATAAAGGTTGATTATGTGGATTGTCACAATGTTCCACAAGCAGGCGTGCATGGTAGTCCATATCCTCTGCAACTACACTTACAGTGGACCATCTGCAGGAGACTTTAGGGGCTGCAGTTTTATCGGTCATCCCCAATCCACCACATTCATGTCACTCCCCTTTCCAATCCACACCATAATCTGGAAATACACTCTGAGCAAATGATATTAAGTTGAGAACTCGGTATGAGGGATACGTTGTGTGGTGACAAATGATTTGGCGGAAATTATTTTCTTGCTAAAAAGGTTATAGCACAAAGAGGCTAGTGAATTGGTACTCTTTTCACCAAACATAGATTGATAACCATATGTTTACATACACTTCATAAAAAGACACATTTGCATTTTTTTATTAGGTCAAAATTATTTCTATTTGTCAAATTCCAGAAGAATGAGAGATAGACTTTTCTACACCATTTTTGTGTATTACTTTTTACACAGTCTGAAGTTTACACTAAGATTACTCTACCTTTAAACAGTTAAAGCCCAGATGGCAATGTCATGATCTTGGAAGCACAAGTCTGGTTCATCCTTGGGTGTAATTTCAAGACACTTAAAGGTGCAGGTTCATTGGTTCAAACAATGATGGAAATGTCCAGTCATCATACAGATCAGAAAGACGGCGGGTTCTGTGTCCCAGAGATGAACGTGCTGTGTCTGAAATGTGAATATCAACCCAAGAACAAATGCAATGGTAAGATGGTAAGAGTTTGTCATAATCCAGAGTGAAACAAGTCTTGTACCAACATGGGCTGAGAGGGAACGTAAGCTCTTACTCCAAAAGAAACATAAAAAAGCCAAAAAAAACGGATAAAGACTTTAATTTTTTGAGACATTTTCTGTGGTCTGAAGAAAAAAATAAAAATAAATTTTGGCCATAATGAATTGGGATAGAGGCCCCAATTGTTCATCTCAGCACAGTAGTAGAAGAATGAGTAAGTCTGTATCTTTGCCTATCAAGGTCATGGGCTGATGTTGTGACGCCTTGATTGCAGCCTTCACAATGTCCATGTCTGCGTCTCCTAATGCATTGATAACATTCAAGTCCTTCATCTGCACACCAAGACCAATACGTCCTTGTTTGTTACATGGTCTGGAAAGGAAATCTTCTTTTCCCACAAACTCAATTTTGCATTGAAGGACCTTCACTGTAGCCATCACAAACTACGGTTGCTTTACCATAATGACGTATCAAGCAGTCGTAAAAGGGGAGTAACATGAATGATGAATGTGGTGGATTGGGGATGGAAACGTGAGGACAATTGGTTCGTGTCTAGCCTGGTCTCACCATACCCTCGTACTCATTTCGTACAGAGGGTCTTCTTCTTGTGGATCTTCACAATTGAGCTCCGTTTTCAGGTGGGAGGGGTGAACTCCTTTTAAACTTTTAAACGATTAGATCTGATTTTTACGGAGCCCCTAAAGTACCCTAAAGGGAGAAAAAATAAAGTCGTATGCTAAAAAAGAAAAAATATAAGGAGCCCGCCAGGGGACATGACGCGAATTTTTGTTTAAGTTTTGCGTTAAAACGCAAACGTTTTGCGATAAAACGCAAACATTTTGCGAAATAACGCAATAATTATTGCGAAATAACGCAATAGTTTTGTGATCAAACTTAATCATTATGCAAAATAATGCTATTGGGTAGAGAACGAGTCCGCTTACAGCGTCTACGGCGTATACACTCTACGCTATCATGCTCCACACACAATGGAGCATGAATGGGGGAAATTAATTGATCTTTATTTCGAATTGGGTTTAAAATACAAAGAATCAAGATTAGTGCTGCCAACAGACATGGTATTAATGCAGCCTAAGTGAAAGACATTTTATTGTATTACGTGGAAGCTGTACGAGGTCTTGCAGGGTGTCCCAGAGTCATGAGAGCCGTTTTCAGATTAGCACAGCCAGGCCCCGAGATCAGGAGAGAGGGTCACTCCCCTACCGATGTCTAGCTGACCAAACTGGCCTGAATTTACGATCATATCCACCAACTCCGAGTGAATTTTGTCGCTTGTCCCCAAACAGCTACGTGCGCCTTTATGCATCTTCCCCATGGTATTCCTGTAGGCTAAATCGCAAAGGGGGCACTCAAGGCGTAAGGAATAGGCTACTTCGACCTGGCGGTTCTGGTTGAATTCATAACCAGAATTATATAGTTGTGTGCACGGTTCTGGACAGCAGGGATACCGTTGGATGTACGCCAAGTGCTGAGAAAATGGTTTATGCAGGAGAAAAGGAAGACAGGCATTATCCTCAGGGAATTGGATCCTAACGGTGTGTCCAGAAGGCAAGCCAGGAGACTTCAAAGAAGTCTTTTTCAGAGGACCTAACTTTATCTGGCATATTGACTTTTACGATAATTTGAAGAATTCATAAGTTCAGCATTTAGTACAGACTTGGGCGCTGGTAATCCCCGAGCCAAAAGAGCGCACAATGATCCAGAGGCAAAGGTGATGCGCGCAGGGAGAAGGTCGTTTTCGTTCTCAGACAGGCCAAACTTTTAATTCAAGAGAAGCCAACGCTCCTTGACGGGATGGGTGGAAGCGCTGGACCATTTCAGGATGAACCTGGTGCCCGTCCGTGTGCTGGTGCCTCTGACACTTAGCGCAGCTGCAGTAAGATGCGTAAAGACGCACCGCCTTTACACAGCTATTTGGGGACAAGCGACAACATTCACCCCCGGGTTGGTGGATAGTTTTGTGCAGGGAGACTGACTGAAAGTTGCAGGAGCTGAATCTGTACGTATTATGTGGCTATGAGGTCCATGGGACGTGGGCTGTGCAACGCAGGAATCTGGGGCTGACCCCTCCATAATCAGCTAGACAGCGGTAGGGGAATGACCCGCTCCCCTGATCTCGGGGCCTGGCTGTGCTAATCTGAAATCTGTCCCAAGATCGCCTCTCATGACTCTGGGACACCCTGCAAGACCTCATACAGATTCCACGTAATACGTAGGCTAATAAAATGTCTTTCACTCACACATTAATACCATGTCTGTTGGCAGCACTAATCTTGATTCTTTGTATTTTAAACCCAATTCGAAATAAAGATCAATTAATTTACCCCATTCATGCTCCATTGTGTGTGGAGGATGATAGCGTAGAGTCTATACACCGTAGACGCTGTAAGCAGCCTCGTTCTCTACCCAAATATGATTGCGTTATTTCGCAATAATTATTGCATTATATTGCGAAACTTAAAAAAAAGAAATCTTGTCATGTCCCCTGGCGGGCTCCGTAGATAGGAGAGCAAAGAAAAAAAAGAAATATGAATAATAATAATAAATAAAAAAACACACAAGCACATTCTAACGCTAGGGAGGGTCAAGATTTAAATAAGGATCTTCAACGCTGTACAGAAATCAACAGTCTTAATTGCCTTCTTTTTTTCAGAAAATTTAATTGAGAGAATGTATTGTTTGAAGCCGTTAAAAAAGGTAGAGAAACACGACATTTTCCCGGAAAATTTACATGAATGAATATGATACTTTGACATCCATAATAAAAGATTAATTAAGTAAATAGAGTTACTGTTTTGTAAGTTAGATTCTAACAAACCAAACAAAACACTCTTCCAATGTGTAGAACAAAATGCTTTTCAATATTTTCATGAATAAAGTCACAGATTTTCTGCCAAAATAATGCAACACTTGGACAGTGCCAGAAAATATGCACAATGGTTTCAGGATATTCTTTACAAAAATTACAGTCAATATCAATTTCTTTCTTAAATCTGTTTTTAATGTAACATTTTGAAGGATAAAACTTATGAATAAGTTTGAAAGATACTTATTTTGCTTTGTTTGTTACTAAATATATATTAGACAAAAGCCAGACCTTCTTCCATGCATGGTATATCATCCACAAACATACTCCAGTGAAAAATGACAGTGAGTGAAACAAGCTATGCTTGATGTCACCTACAACACAAGCCGTTTTGGCATGTTCAATAAAAACATTAAATAAAAATAATAATAATAATAATAAGATTGGGGGTGCAGGGTAAAGTGAACACTACCCTCAGGGTAGCCTGATAAACCACACCCACTTCTTTTCTGCGCAAAAGAAGGTGGGACTGGACGATTATTATAATAGATCCATGGTCTGGACACACACGGTAAACAAGTTGCTGATTGGCGGCTAAGGCCGAACCGATCACGACCTGTGGTGTAATCTGTTTTATTGTGAAATGCCTTAACAGGAAGTGCCGGAACTACGGGGCACTAGTCACAGAGAATTGACAAGGTACGTCGCTCGCTGCGCTGCTATGTTGTTCAATTAACATTAATATTTTAAAAAATTGTCGAGGGGGGGCAAGATGGCGCTGCTGTGATCGGTTGGTGTTTTCTGAGCTGAGGAAAGAACCCTGGACAAATCTCACAAATGACTGGTAAAGTCCTTCAGAGTTGCTAAACGGACATTTTAACGTATGTAGTACAAGGAAAGAACTTTATATCACACCACGCAGTTTAAGTCAGCAACAGTCAAAAGAACCTAACGGTAGCCAAGATGCAAGCCCCGATTCCCGCCACTGAGGAGTCCGTCGTATCCACGGACATAGATATTGAAATTGTGAGAGAAAAACGGCACCTGGACGTCCCCCACTCGTATGCCTGTAACTCAAAAAACAACCTTCGAAGACAGACAAAATCAACAGCCACATGAACGACATCAAGAAACTTGTGAACAAAAACACCATGGAGATTGAAGGCTTAAAGAAGTCTGTTGACTACTGCTTTCTGGAAGTTGCTGACCTGAAAACAGAAAAGGCCGCTCTCAAGAGTAGATGCCAAGCTCTGGAGGGTAAAATGCAAGAAATGGAGAAGAAAGTCAATGAGATGGATGCTTACAGCAGAAGGATGAATTTGAAAATGTATGGCATTTCTGAAAGTCAATGGGAAGATATTCGCTCTAAAGTCGTGAACATTTTATTTGCTGTCCTGCCAGACAAAAACAGAGTGGAGGCTGCAGTGGATGTTGTTCACCGTCTTGGGCAACACAGTGACGTGAATGGCGGGAATACTACAAAACCAAGGCCAGTCATAATCAGATTCTCTAAACGGGATACAAGGGATGCAATCTGGAGTGCATCAAGGAATCACGGCTACCTCAAAGCACACCGCCTGTCGTTCAAGCAGGATTTGACAACAGTTCACAAGGAGAAGCGAAAGCAACTATGGCCAATTGTGGATAAGGCAAGGAAGGAGGGCAAGGTTGCTTACTTCGTTGGATCTCGTGCTTTCGTGGACAAGAAAGACGTTTTTGCTGACTGACTGAAACTGCATCTATTCCAACAGAAGATGAGTATATTCTTCCCACAGTAATGTTCAAAGATGTCGAAAGCAACTCAAAGCTAATCTGAGTGAGTTGTCTGTTCTGATTTGAAGCTGGTTTGTTTCTGTCTATTTCATTGTTCTCTTGTAATGCCATGGGTTTACGTAATATGTTGAAGAGGAAGTCAGTATTGTTGTATTGTTCAAACAAACGCTCTGATTTTTACTTTGTTCAGGAAACACATTCAAATGTTGAAGATGTTAAATTTTGGAGGAGCCAGTGGTATTTGTTTCTCGCATGGAAATAACAAGTCTGCAGGAGTAGCTATTTTACTCGGCAAGTTCAAAGGACAAATTATTACCTCTGAAAAAGATGATGAAGGTAGATGGATTATTTTGGTTGTAGAAATAGCTGATACACATTTCATACTAATTAATATTTATGCCAGCAACAATAAAAAGCAAAATTCTGCCATTTTTTCAAATATTGAAATGAAAATTAATCAGTATTTATGCACATTTCCATTTGCTAAAACAATCTGGGGTGGAGATTTTAATACATCACTAAATGACACAGTTGACAGATTTCCACCCAAACCAAATAACGTAGGTAATGACTTGCACAATCTATGCTTAAGACTTGAGCTGATAGACATATGGAGAAAAAATAATCCAGATGAAAAAATATATACATGGAGTAATTCTAGTTTCTCTCAACAATCGAGAATTGATTATTGGTTGATTTCTAGTGATACAGGTGAAAAGGTTCAAAATGTTTCCATCGACCCCTTTGTTTTATCTGATCACAGAGCTATCTCTATAACGTAAATGTAAGTAATGTTTGTTATGATAAAATATCAAACAATTATTTTTGTTTGAATTAGAATTAAAATAGAATTTTATATGTTTTTTAGTGATCGTTTAGCACCTTTTATTCTTCTTTTATTTAAAGAAGCCGTAAACAAGCAGGAATTTCCTGCATCACTTAAGCAAGGTGTAATCACCCTCATACCCAAACCTAGTAAAAACAAATTACATACTGGAGACCCATCACTTTATTAAACAATGACTGTAAAACGTTCTCTCTTATTCTTGCCAAAAGGTTAAAAACTGGACTTGAAGATATAATAGATGAGGAACAATCAGGATTTATGCCGGGTAGAAATATTCATAATAATATCAGGCTTATACTGGACATGATTGACTATAACTACCTGATACCAACTGAGAGTTTCATACTATTTATTGACTATTATAAAGCCTTCGACACTGTCGAACACATTTTTTTGTTCAAGGTAATGGAATTTTTAGGTTTTGGTCCAAATTTCTTCAAAGCAGTTCAAACACTGTAGAATTGCTGCAACAGCTCAATAAAATTACATGATGGTACTACGCAAAGATTTCAACTTCACCGTGGTTTGAAACAGGGCTGCCTTTTTATTCCTTTTAGTAGCACAAATGCTGGCTTCATATATCAAAATGGATCATTTTAGAGGTATTTCAACTTCAGGTACTGAATTTAAAATGTGTCAACTAGCTGACGACACTTCATTGTTTCTAAAGGATAAAGAAGAAATCTCAAAAGCTGTGCAATGTGTTAGTCAATTTTCTCATGTCTCTGGCCTAAAAATAAATCTTAAAAAATCTGTTCTCTTCCCACTCAAAGAGTGCAAGAAACTGTTACCTATTTAGGCATAACTATTTGTAAAGATGAAAAGTTACGAACCAAACTTAATTTTGACCCAATAATAAGCAATACTCAAAATAGATTCAATTTATGGTTATCACGTGATTTATCTTTACATGGGAGAGTGTTCTTGTCTAAAGCTGAGGGCATATCTAGATCAGTTTATGCCTCACTCTCCTTGGAAATGCCCATAGAAATATCAAAATCACTGAACTCGCATATGTATAACTTTATTTGAAGGAATAAACCACATTATCTCAGGAAGGAAATTTTAACAGTAAAAATAAAGGTGGTTTAGAAGTGTTGGATTATGATTCATTAAACAAAAGCTTCAAACTCAACTGGATTATTAAATTAATAAAAAAACAAAAAGACAAGTATATGGAACATTTTCCCTGATTTTATTTTCAAGAATGTGAGAGGAATTGAATTTCTTCTCAAATGCAACTATTCTGTTAATAAACTACCTATTAAACTGGCAAACTTTCACAGACAAGCATTCTTGGCATGGACTTTAGCATTTAAACATAATTTTTCACCCCACAGATATTATATCTGGAATAATCAAGATATTCAGTTTAAACATAAATCTCTTTTCATTCAAAGGTGGTTTGATTGTAACATCTTTCTTGTAAAGCAACTAACCAATGAGAATGGTATATTACTATCTTATGATGAATTTCTTCAAAAATACGAACTGCCTGTCACGCCTAAGGAATATGCTGTGGTGTTTGATGCCATCCCGCAAGGTGCTCTACTGCTTCTCAAAGACTGCTCCAAAGACACTACTTGTAATACCAACATAGGACAATGGAGAGATGGTATTTTTCTGGGGGACATAGACATTCTCAACAAAAGATGCAGCAACAAGGACATACGGAATATTATTGTTGGAAACACTACTCCTCCATCTCGACATGTCTGGGTGTCTCTATATGGCAGTGGCAATTGGAAGAAAGCACTTTTCGTGCATTTCTGTGGACTACACAAGGAAACAATTATTCTCTTGGTTTTTTAATGCATGTACTGTAAAATATTTTGGATTGATGTTCAAAACTATCTCTCCCGGAAAATTGGACAATTAACTATTTAAAATGCCAAAGATGTATGTATCTATTTTGTTTGAAAAATTTATAGAGATGTGAAATTTGTTATTCAGCTTTATATTTTAATGGGAAAATATCACCTACATAAAATGAAATGGCAAAAAAACTATTAATTCAATACAAAATAAAAAAGCAGGTAAAACAATGTATATACTAGAAAAGTACAGTCTTACTCCTGGCTCCTCTTAATATTTTTGGTATGAGTGTTGTTTTTTTTTATGAATTATCTTCCTCTGGTAAAGTGTAATGTATCCCCTGGCACTATTTCCTCCTTGTTGTAACTACATGTATAAACGTTAATAAAAAAATTAAAACATTTACATTAATATTAGCCAAAACACATTAGAAACAACATACAAGACAATCTTTGTAGTAGGTTACTGCGCCCTCCAGCAGAGGGCGATAATAGCCTGTAAGCTCATACATCCATGTTTTTATAGGGTACTGTATTCGCCAAATATGTTGTCATTAGTTTAGAGTTCTTTGACGCATATTACCACACAGAAAATCTCAATTTCAAAAAGTTCAGTAAATACACATTAAAAGCCGTTACTTGTTTTACTCTCCTGTCAGAACAAGATAGTATTTTACCCAGTTTTGTTCCCATCATTTATTTTTAAACACACCTTGTACGACACAGGTGTGAATTAGCCTGGCTCCAGCTGCCCACTGCTCCAGGTTGCCCTAGCGCCATTGAGGATGGGTCAAATGCAGAGAAAGGATTTCTTAATTCATGTAAGAACAAGAAGAAAGCCATAAACAAACAAAAATGATGGTAAAATTAAAATTATTTTATTTACACACCTTTACAATGCACATGAGTCAGGAAACATGGAATCAGTAACAGAAATGTAAAAACGCGAGGATATCGTGAGACACCACGTCGATAACTAAAATCAAGGACGAAGGCAGAAAAACAAAGTGGAAAGTCTATCAAATTATTTACACACTCATTATAGTGTCTCTCTAGTACATGTCTTGATAGGAGTAAAAATACCAGATAGACTTTCGCATCATTGTATGGGTCACAAATTAATCAAACAAACGATAGTAAATATTACAACATCTTAAAAATGTTGTAAAATAGAGCTGGGTGAACTGCTGCACTGCACATTATTTTCTCATGTTTCATTTTGCATACACAGTACACAGATCGTCACAAAGCGCTCACGTTACACATATTCTAAACAATGCAGACCTGAGCATGTCCAAAGACAATTTCATGAGCACCTGATAGTCTTTCTCAAAAGGTAAAGTTGGGTCATACAATCAGTGATTTAAAACAATCTAAAGTTCAAAGTATTTGATAATTCAGGGCATGGAACAAACGATAAGAAACGTACAAAGAACAATTAAGAACTCAATTAAAATAATGTAGGTTAAAATGTGTCGTCCACCATAGAAACGTGATGCATCTTATTGATATCCACCATGTCGTAATGTCCAGTATGTGATAGTCTTGAGCCTTAACTGTCGATCATCTCCGACAGCTCTTGCAGCAGGTCGTCCTCTCCAAGCGCCGGGTCCACACTGTCGTCCATAGGGTCATCTGTGGTGAACTCACTCATCAGTTCATCAAAGTCGTCCATCAGAGCCGTGCTGCTCGAGCTGTTGCGGCTCACACCCACACTGGACCGTCGACACTTGGCCTGAGTGGGGCTTTTCAGCGTGCGGCTAAAGGAGAACATTTTTTTAGAATCATGTTAAGGCAAGTTTTAAATGTTCTTACTAAAAAAGCAGCACATGTTGTATGACGCAATGATGAACACACGGTTTGAAGATACACGAGTGATTTGGGGAATGCACCATACGACCATATTAGTCCAGTGCTCTGGTCTCTGCACTGGCTTCCTGTCACTCAAAGACTACAATTTAAAAACAGCTCTGCTTGTGTACAAGTCTTTTCATGGTTTAGCACTAGGGGTGTCACGATTTCAATTTTTTGAGTCACGATTATTGTGAAAGAAAATATTGCGATTTTACGATTCACGATTATCGACCGAATGAAAAGGAAAGAACTGATATTTTTAGTTTTTGTCTTTAAAAAGCTTTTTAATACTTGAACTTGTAAATATTCACCGTTTCTAAAAATGAAAAATGCTTTAAGATTGTTTTGCATTAAAATAAATAGGCCTACATCGAATAATAAAAAACAATGTCAACTTTATTACTTTATGACCATAATTATCATAATTATTTTACTATATATTATTAGGCCACAAGCTAGGCTAGGTTTTATGTTCTCAAAAGTTAAGCTGCTGCTTAATTGTCAGATGTTTTGATGAACAGAGAATGAAATGTGTTTACAAAGTGACTAAGGAGACTCTTTAACAGCCGATTTCCACATGTGCACGGTTTCATTTTCCTTTCTGCTATGCTGAAGCAGAGTGGAGCGCGTTAGCCTTTTGTGTACGTCCTGAGCCAGTTGTGGCGGCTATTTCCGAACATTTGGACAACTTTGTTTGGAATTTTGCAGTTTGTTACCTTGACCTGGACATTCACAGCAAAGGATTATCTCCAAGATTGTGTTTATATTCGACGCAGCCGATATCAGCGCATTTTGCGGCAACTTTCTGACGACAGGGTTTGCATAACGGACGTCCATCGGCAACAACAACGCCTTGGTCATCTTTTGGATCCTAAAGAGGTCCGACTCTGCTGACAGCAATAGTTTTTGGGCGGATACAATGCTGGAGGAGAGCGTCCTTCTGCCTTGCTCAACTACCGGCGAGTTTACAAGCGGTTTATGGCGTGCAGCGGCTCATACGTCAGCGTGAAAGATTTCTGCGGTAAACCGTGGCTTCTGAAATTTTTATGGATAACCTATCGCGTCCTTTTATAATTCGTGGTAATCGTAAAACCGGTTAATCTTGACATTCGTACTTAGCACCAAAGTACATCTCTGACATGTTAGAGCCGTATGAACCATCTCAGGCCCTGAGAACTTCAGGGAGGGGTCTCCTGATGGTTCCCAGAGTCAATAATAAACACGGTGAGGCTGCGTTTCAGTTTCATGCAGCTAAAATCTGCAAAAATGTTTTACCCGTGCATATGAAAACTGAAAGTATTTTATCTGCACTCTTGCCTTTTACTGTAATTGATTAACTTTATGTTGATGTTTTATCTGTTTTCTTCAAATTTAATGCAACTGTGAAGCACTTTGAATTGCCTTGTGTATGAATTGTGCTCTACAAATAAACTTGCCTTGCCTATTTTGATTTTTTTTACTGAAAGTTCACACACAAGTAACAGCCAACTGTGAAGTGAAAGCAAAATGATACATGATTCTGTTATTTTTCAAAAAATAGAAAAGTGTGGCGTGCATAAGTATTCATACAGCATGAATAAATACTTTGAGGAACCCCCTTTTGCTGCAATTACAGCAGCAAGTCTTTTGGGGTATGACTCTACAAGGTT
Source organism: Proterorhinus semilunaris (assembly GCA_021464625.1). Lineage (NCBI taxonomy): Eukaryota > Metazoa > Chordata > Actinopteri > Gobiiformes > Gobiidae > Proterorhinus > Proterorhinus semilunaris. Next base: position 14,899,807 of record CM038344.1, read on the forward strand.
TGGACATCTAGAGACTGACATTTTAGCCCATTCCTCTTTACAAAACAACTCGAGCTCTATCAACTTAGAAGGAGAGCGTTTGTGAACAGCAGTTTTCAGGTCTTTCCACAGATTTTCAATAGGATTTAGGTCAGGACTTCGACTGGGCCATTCTAACACATTAATATGTTTGTTTTTAAACTATTCCATTGTAGATTTAGCTTTGTGTTTAGGGTCATTGTCCTGCTGGAAGGTGAATCTCCGCCCCAGCCTCAATTCTCTTGCTGACTCCAGCAGGGTTTCCTCCAAAATGTCCCTGTATTTGGCTCCATCCATCTTCCCAACTATTCTTACAATCTTCCCAGTCCCCGCTGAGGAAAAGCAGCCCCATAGCATGATGCTCCCCCCACCATATTTGACACTGGGGATGGTGCACTCAGGACAATGCACCTTCTTCCACATGGTAGCTGTGTCCTCCATATGACTTCTAGCAAACTTCAAACAGGATTTCTTATGGCCTCCTTTCAATAATGGCTTTCTTCTTGCCACTCGTCCGTGAAGGCCAGATTTGTGTAGAGTACGACTTATAGTTGTCCCATGTACAGATTCCCCCAGCTCAGCGGCAGTACGTCGCAGCTCCTCCAGAGTTATCTTGGGGCACTTGGTTGCATTTCTGACCAGTGCTCTCCTTGTTCGGTCTGTTAGTTTAGGTGGACGCCCGTGTCTTGGTAAGTTCGCAGTGGTGCTATACTCTTTCCATTTCCAAATGATGGATTGAACAGTGCTCCGTGAGATGTTCAAATCTTGGGAAATCTTTGTATAACTTACCGCAGCTTTAAACTTCTCTACAGCTTTATCCCTGACCTCTCTGGTGAGCTCCTTGACCTTCATGATGTTGCTTAGTGACTCATACACTCTGACCATAGCTCTGAGGCCCTCACAGAACAGCTGGAATTATACTGAGTAGATTACGCACAGGTGGCCTCCATTTAATGGTGAACATTCTGCAGTCATTAGGAATGTTATAAAGGCAATTTAATGCACTCAGAAAATGCTGTATGAATACTTGTGCACGCCCCACTTTTCTATTTTTTGAAAAATAACAGAATCATGTATCATTTTGCTTTCACTTCACAGTTGTCTTTTACTTGTGTGTGAACTTTCAGTAAAAATTAAAAATAAAATCTTTATGTTTATGGTTGTAAACATGACAAAATGTGCAAACGTTCAAGGTGTATTAGTACTTTTGAGAGGCACTGTATTAGTAGTGTATTAACTGGCTTCATATAGTGCTTTAATTGGATAAAAAACAATGAGCTGTTTGAAGTGCAGGACAAAAACACATTACATTAGACAGTGATTAGGAATGTGACAATATATCGATTTTCCAATATATCGCGATATTTTGCGGGACGATACCGATACTTTTTATTCCATATGAATACTTTTGACGACGTCATGCACACTAATGAGGCAGCAGTGCTCTACTGTTTTCAGTCAATAGAGGCCAATAATGATCAAGGTTAGAAGTAGCATGTTTTTTAAATCGTGATGTATCGTAGGCTATTTTTGTGCAATATATTGATGACATGGTCTGCCTGTGATGATCTCACCTTTGGGTATCTGTTGAGGTATCTGGAGCTTGTGGCTCTGTGGCCTGAGACATGGGACCAGGTTTACAAGCCGAGTCCGAAGAGGTGACCGTATTACAGAGAAAATCTGAACTCTGGGCACTGTCCGGGGATACAGAGGACAACACCTGGAAGCAAAAATAATCAACACAAATGTCTGTGTATTCAGCATTTTCCCATTGTTTTATGATATGAAAGGTTGGTACTGATGTACAGTATAATATTGACACAGAACAGACAGTACAGTGGTCTTACCCGTCTGTCTGTACTTGTTGGCTCTGACACAGTCTCTTTGGAGGTGCTGTTCAGAGGCTTGACTGCAGCTACGGCAGAGCGCTGCGGGGCCTTCCTCTTCTGCCCCGGTTTTAGATGCGCCGTTGGCTTCACCACCGATGGCTTTACGTTCAATTTGGGCTTCACTGAGGAGCAACATAATAATGAGTTTTAATTTTAAGACTAACATAACACGTGTCCAGCACAAACAAGTACCTTTAGTGTCCTTTGCCATCTCTTGAGTCGTCTGGACATTGGTTCGCTTATGGAGGGTCCTCGATGAAGATGCAGTATCTTTGGAGACTGTTTTGTGTGAATGGCTGTCAGCCTCACTCTCCTTCAATGTGGCATAAGTGACTTTAACAGGAGTGGTGACCTTGGCTTGGGGAACAACTGACTCGGAGGTGGTGGAGGAGTCCGGTGTAAATGTGATTTTAGTAGGAACTTTCCTTTCAATAGCCGGACCGGGTGATGTTTGGGGAGAAGAATCCATATCAACTGTAGGTTTGGCCTGGCAGCTGGAGGAGGCCTGCCCTTCAGGGTCCTGCCGACGAAGGCGTTTCTCACGCATGATCTCCTCAAAGGTCTTCACTGTAACACCATTACTAGAACACTGTAGGGACAGAAACGGGGATATATTAGTCTACTAGTAAATCATCAGATGAAGATACGGCCTATGCCAAGTTTGGTACCTCTTGTGGAGCAGGAGCAGATTTGAGATGTTCCTCTGGTTTCTCGGTTACATTCTCACCCATCTGAGATGTGTCTTTACCTGTTAAACAAACCAAAAAACACTTTCAACTTCAGTTGTAAATTGTTTGTCTTCTAAGGTCAAAACTACAGAGCCCCTAAAGTTTCCTAAAGGGAGAAGAAAAATAAAGTAGGATGCTAAATATATATATATATATTTTTGCGGGAATTAAATTTTTTTTTGCGGGAATTGCCCTTTTGTGTATTTTTTTTGCACGACACACAACCAATGGCCGCTGACTGCTCTGCTTTTTGACTACGACGCTGGAGGCCGCCATTGCTCCATCTTTGCTGTAGTACCTCCATATAACCGCTATTCCCCATTGGAATGCATTGGACTTTAGACGCGTTAAAACAACTTTAATGCCCGGTGCCTAATGGTTTAGAATAGGGCTGAACGATTTTGAGAAATAATCTAATTGCGATTTTTTTTCTTCAATATTGCGATTGCGTTTTTAATATGCGATTATTGTTGCAAGGTCCTCTTCTCATGTATTTTTCACCTAACACAAGCAATAAATCAGCCTGTTTCATAATAAACAATATTTGAAGTGAAAATTGCAACAAAATAGTTGCTTGACCTATTCAAAATGTGTGTGGACTGCACTTCTTAAACTGTCTGAACTTAACAGTACAGTCTATAAATAAATGCTAAATTATATAGATATTTCAAAAAAATAACTCACTGATCCAGTCAGTAACATCACCCACTAAAGTGCAGGAAAGTAAGAACAAACGTCTGCTTTAACTAGTTGGAAAAGTTTTAGGAAATCAAACTCCCAATTAATACAAAATACGCAATTTAATTTATTAAATAGTACTTTTTATTTCGGCCAATCAAATCCCAGTCTGAGCTGCGACTCGTAGTACTTCAGATGCGCGTTATTGAAGGACACGGAGAGGCCAGATGGAGCACACGCCAAAACAGTGGAATTATGAGCAGCATTTTGGTTTTGGGATGTAACTTTGGACAATATGAAGAAAGAAAAGAACATTGACACAAGGAGACGGGACATGAGGTGCCAAACACAGACACGTATCTTTGACTCGCAGCCATTTAGTGACATTTCAGCTTAAACAGCACATTTCCTCAGCAAAATAAGACATGACACGGACTCCTGCCTCGGATCCTAGTTACCAACCCTTTTCATACAGCAGTTTAGTGTTTATATCTTGCGTCTGTACGACCTACGGAGCGGATATGCGGTAGACGCAAAGGTAAATAAAGGCACATCGCCTCCGCGGTGGTCATGAAACGTCATTATGCTTTTGAGATAAGTTCTTTATCCACAACATTCCCAAACATAAGCCTCCTAAACTGAGCCACAAACGACTCTTTACTTTTTACAATCAGCACAGGCTCACCTATATATGTCTGTGGAGGCAGAGGCGTAGAATCCGGAGGTGAGGGAGTTTCTGTGATCATCAGAGCGTGTCGTAGCGGCGACGGAATGGCGTGATTAGCGCTGTGGCTAACGCAATGCTAACGGAGAAAAGCAATATTCCTTCGCGGTGGCTGCATGATAAACGCTGATATTTTCACTGTACATCCACAATCTACCGCGCACCTTAACTAGACTGAGACGTAAACAAAAGCACGCGGCGGAGCGGACTTTGCTGACATATCTCGTTGCTCCATTTACTTCCCAAATCGCGTGCCCTGCGATTACGAAATCGCGTTGTGTAATATCGCGATAAAATTGCAAATGCAATTAATCGTTCAGCCCTAGTTTAGAAGTGGCTAGAGCTAGATATATATAAAAACAATCTCGGGCTCCGGCCTGGTTACCGTAGTATACATTTTAGAAATCTTGCATAATTAATGAGGGCCTGACTTTGATTACAGGCCGTTTACGTCGCTGCCTGGCCATGGGCGCGATTACAACAGAAATACACGCCCCGCGAGGGCCAAGCAGGGCCGGGTCTACAGTCAAGATCCCTCCCTTATGCCCTTTTTAGGAACATGCTTCGTCAGAGCTGGAGAGGAGGAGCCTGTAAATCCGCCATGATTTCCCCCACGAACGTGGTCATTTTGTTAAACGGGGAGGAGTGAGGAGGGGCTGTCTATTCTTTTTTACAGTCTATGCACACAACATGCGTCAGAACAAGAGCACTGACATTGCATGACTGGACCTAGCCCAGTGAAGGCAGAACAGCTCACGATGTTATACTTTCATCTAGGGCCCGACCTATATATCGGCGGCCAATATTACAGTATTTTCGGAGCCGGACTTCCCGCTCAGTCAGAGCTTTAAAATGGGCCCTGCCCACAAATTCCTAGGCCTCAGGGGAGCGAAGAAACATTGCGGGGAAAATCGATGTATATTGGCGGCCAACACATATCAGTACCGATATTAGGGTATTTTCGATATTGGGCCGATATCTCTGAAACCGAACGTGACAGACTTCCCGGTTTTTTCACTGGAAAGGGGACAGAAACATCACGGTGAAAATTGGTCACAAGTTTGTGTACCTATTATACTTATTTTATGTTGTAGACTTTTGCAAGTAATTTCAGAATCATAAAAGATTGAGTGCCCTTCAAACCTACTACCTACTAAACATGAATATACAGCGCCCCCTGCTGCAATAGCGCCCCCTCTAGGTGCAGAATAAAAAATGCAATGGAGGCCCGCAAGGGCCGTTTGATGCCGCTTGCAGCTTTAATTTTGAAATGTTTCCTCTATACCCCTCTCTTTGAAGCTTCTGAACGTGACAGCAGGGGACACTGTATATTCATGTTTAGTCGGTACTTTAGAGGGGGCTGGTTTTGACAGACGAGAAGTCTCTATGACTTTCAGTTCTGAAAAATACCCTAATATTGGCGCCGACATATACCGATTTTCACCACGATGCTTCTCCGCTCCACTGAGGACTAGGACTGAGCTCTTTCCAGTGCAAAAAACGGAAAGTCTCTATAACTTCCGGCTCCGGAGATATCGGCCCAATATCGGAAATATTGTAATATTGGCCGCCGATATATAGGTCGGGCCCTAGATGAAAGTACAACATTGTGAGCTGTTCTGCCTTCACTGGGCAAGGTCCAGCCATGCAATGTCAGTGCTCTTGTTCTGACGCATGTTGTGTGTCGTGCAAAAAACAACAACAAAAATACATTCAAAAAAATATTCAGTCCAGCGGGCAAAAGACTACTACTTTTTTTTCTCCCTTTAGGGGCCGTACAAAACAACCCATCAAAAATAATCCTGAAAAAAATTAACCTTTGAAATAAATTTTAACAAACCATCTTTTAAACATGCATTAAAAAGTAATGTACTATCAGGATGTCTTTCTAAAGCTAACAGCATTTGAGTAACAGCAGTTTAGTTATTTTCAGTATTGTTGAATACTAAAAATACTACAAACATAACAGAAGTCAACAAGATTCGCCAAAGCAGCTGGAACTCTTGTGCTCCCACCCTGAATCTCTGAACAATGAAGACCTAGCTCTTGGCTGAAAATGGTAGCTTACTCTGTGAAGTGACTTTCTTGAAGCGCAGCAGGCGAAGTTTCTTGGCATTTGACTCCTGATGCACTGGGCTCTTCTGTTGGGGCTCTTGTGCCTCGTGAGCCTGGAGCCGTGCCGCTTTCTCCCGTCGGATCTCTTCCAAGGTCTTCACCCTGATCTGACCCACGGACTCATTTTCCTGGGACCTAACCGTCTCCGATTCGCCATTTTCATCAAGTGGCTTTCTCTGTTTTTGATTTTCTTCTTGTCTTTTCTTCTTAGTATGAAGAATCTCTGAGAATGTTCGAACATTGCTAATAGAGCTGTCTTTAACAGTGATGGCCCTCTTAACCGCTTTAGGACTTTTGGTTGTGATGTTTTTGGTCATTTCTGAAGCTGGACACTCTTGTGGGATCAGGGATTTTGCTGCCTTTTCTTGTTTAATCTCTTCCAAAGTTTTAATTCTAATTTGCTCTGGTTTCTTTGACTTTGTCTCAACTGTAAGGATAGAATATGATGATTTTAGAGGTGTGTTGTGAACTTAAAGAGGGGGAAATAAAGCCAACGTTACCTTGTGGCGTTGCCGCAATATTCTCAGAGGGCAATGTAAGTCGCTGCTTAACTGACTTTGAAGCTGTACAAGGCAACAAACAGAAACATTTATGTCACTGATCATGTGTAATGACATACAGTACATCCTACGGGTCAATGATGACACACATTTCTGACATGGTACTGCCGGCTGCTCCTCATCCACAACTCTGCCAAGACGTTCAGCCAGACTCCTCCGCAAGGAGATTCCATCTTCTGCAGCTGAAAAACTCTCATGAATAATGGAACGCTACATTTGACTGTATATGTTATGACAGCAATTCTTACACTTACCATCTCTCATCGCCCTGAAAGAAGACTGAATGTTTTCTTTTCCACCATTGGTTAAAGTATCACCAACAGGGTAAGAATACATGGCCCGCTTCATGCTGGCTTTTAAAGCTCTCCTGAGTCGGATTTCTTCCAGTGTGCTGACACCAAAATTCAATGGATCATCTGTCAAAACAGGCACACAAACTGTCAATTCCAGCTCACACAGGTGCATTGTGGACAATCAGCACTAATTTGATAAGTGATGCCAGAGAGTCAAATCACTTCACTAGAAGTTGTTATGTACCGTATGCAACAGCGTATTAAGTGGAAATGAGACTGCAAATAAACAATGATGGATTTAAATTTTACTGCCACATGCAAAATAAATATTACTATAAAACATAGCACACACAATCTGAATTATACTCTTATCAGTCAAACTCCCGTGGAAAAAACCCAAGTTATGTACATTTTCAAGTTTTGTCTGCATTCAATCATCCAGTGATACCTGATTTTGGGCCTCCTGACTGCTTCCTGGGGGATACTCCCTCTCCCTCTTCTGAAAACTGGTCTAGAAAATAAAAATATCCAATGTAAATCTAGAGTAACTCCAATTACTTCAGGAGTATACTGATTTTTGGCCCAAAATCTCTCACCATCTTCATCTTCGTCGTCGTCAACAGGGTTGATCACCACAGGAGGGTGGGTGGGGCTTGGGACTGGCTCCTGTGATTCGCTCTTTTTGACGCCTCTGACCTGGGGATTGGATGCTGTGGGCAAAGTGGGCGGTGTAGGCGCTAGCTCCTCCTGTGGCACTTCTTCATTCCTTTTTACACCTGAAATATTGTTTGGTCGTTTTATTTGAAAAGTCTTGAATAAACTGATACAATGTGTGCTCTATAAAGTAGATACAAGTGCACTCACTTTTATCTGGTGGAACATATAGCCCATCAATGCAGCGGGGTTTCTCATGAAAAAATGCACAGCGTGACTTCTGACATCCCGCTGGTTGGTTCTCCCAGTAACATGCGATCTCTTTGCGGTTATGCTGTTTAACGAAAAGGCAACACTCAGGAGTCCTAACTCTGTACTAATTGCAGTTTAGTTGTAATCCATTATGTCAAATGATTTTTATGTTGTTAAGTTCTTACAGTGATCTTGAAGTGGCGAAACTTGCACACGGGGCGGTAACATCGGCCCTCCTCCCAAAGATTGCAGACAATCTCACTGCCAAGTGCGGCTTCACAGTGTCTAAAAGGACAACTGTCTCCCTACAAAACAAGAGTAACGAGTTAAAATTGATAGAGAAGACCAGTTCCGAAAAATCCAAGTATATTTGTCTTACTTTAGAGCAGGTGGAATAGTAATAAAAGTAGCAGTCATCTCCATGGTTAGTCATAATAATCCTGGTGTGTCTGGAGTAACAGAGGTGACCGGAGAATCTTCAGACCCAGAGGCTGCTTCTATTCAAGGCCAACAGGACCTTCCTGAAGACAACAATAGAGGTAAGAGTAGAAATGTTAGTGAAAAGTATAGGGGGACCATAATGAGGAAATATAAATAAAACTGAATTGTTTAAACTCAAAAGCAAAGTTATGATGGGAGAAAAAAGTGCAGCAAATTAAGTTTTGACCTTAAGTGTGTGTCAAAAACAAGAAAATTAGGTATTGGTTTATGTCAATGAAGTTGCATGAGTGTATATGAAAGTATAAAGTTTACTATGACCAACAAATCATAATGCATGCCAACTACATTTCAACTGGCCAAAGAAAATCATCTGATGGATAGCAACACATACTAGTCAACGGCAGATGGCAGTATTAAGTAAGGCTTCATTCGCAGGCCGCGAGGCTTCATATTTCCCCATGTCAAGTGGTCAGTGTTTCCATAAACCACATTTATGAGGTCTCATTCTTTTGAAAAAAAAAAAAAAGTACTATTCAACTAAAAACTGAAAGTATAATGTACTGTAGAACATAGTGCTGTTTGTGAATGACTACTAAGCTCCTTCAGAGAGTAATGAAAAGGACATACGTGAACAAAATGTAAAGCCTTACCTGAGACAACAGAGTACTGGTGAGCTCCCTGGTGTTACAGCTGGAAGTGAATCTTCAGCCAATTGAGTCCTGAAGGAACACTTGATCCATAAGAAAAGAGGACAAAGGGGGTGGACTGCCCAGACACCCGTGTTGCTACCTCAATCCTTTTTGAAGTACTAAACGCTACAGATGTGGTAGGATTTTGGAAGTCCTTTTTTTTTTTCTCAAGGTGTCGCTGGTAACCGGTGAAATAGGGAATGGCTCAAAAAAAAAAGAAGCACCAAAAAGGTAAAACCATTGAGCTAAAAAAAAATTACGAGAAACAGATGGGGGTAAAAAATCTTCAGCTTTTATCTGGTCACGTAGAAGGAAGGTGTTGAACTTGGCATCCAGATGAAAACAGCAGGACATCCAAGTTGAAAAATCTTCTTAAATTATGGGGGGAAGCTATCCATATCCTTATAACTGAAAAAAAAAAAAAAGGAACAAAAAATACGCCAAAAAGGGACCGGCTACCTAAAATCAAACCCCAAACCCTGGGAACTGAAAACAGGTTAGTTAAAAACAGGCAAAGGAGCAGACTCACACATAATTTTAAATAACAAATAATACAATAATATTTCAGATATTTAATTGTATACCTCTCAAGTGACATTTTGCCAAGACCTATTACACAGTATAAGCTTTTTCATGTTGCTGTAAAACCCTTTCCTCCATCATAGTCTGGACACTTCCTTCTAGTTTATTTGGCGGAATTGGCCCATCGAGAGAGGGGTCACAGTGACTCTGCCTCTAAAGCGTATGTAACCTCAAGAAGACCATTTTCTGATTATTACGTAGGCATGATTGTAAGCTACGTCTTCCAGTCAAATATATTTACATACACTTTGGAAATAAACAGTGATTTAAATCTGCTCAAAAATATGTTCCATATTAAGGACATTTTGACACCATAATATGAATAAAATGTGGACATTGCCAACGCACAATACAATGTATGCGCTACTCGTTAGCTTCATCCAAAGTTGTGTACATCCATGGATATTATCGACAGACAACTAAGCTAAGGTAGCGTAAACACAAATATGGCTTTTGATCCATGCTATTTAATTAAATTGATTAGATACACAATGTAGCCTACACATTAACTTCGCGTATAGAGGCCTACACACATCGAATAATAACGACCTTAGCTCTAGCTACATGCTAACTCAGTGCGTTGTGTTTTCAAATTATGTGATAGTCAAGACAAGTATGTCTGATATTTATCTGACGTTATAATGTGCGAATATCAGGTTGAATCAATTACCAGTATTGGATATTAAAAATGAAAAAGATCACGTAGGAGAAGACACAACTCTGTCCCGGTGGTTCTCTTGTCGTAGACCGAAGAAGCAAAATGGCGGATACGATGAAAATACGAGGGAGGTCCGAGGAGGAGGGGCCGTGTCTGCGGGGGGAGGGGCCAAAGCGCCGCGGCACCGCCCACAAACAACCGCGTATCCGTGTGTCTTTTTTTGATTTAGCGGGCATTTTTGCTCTAAATATGAATAGTTTACATTAACGCTGTATACCCACTAGTGTCATAAATCTAAACATTATATTTATAACTCCACTCATTTGGCATTGATTTTAAAATATAGTTTTAGCTACACATTTATTTGTAAACGTCATAAAGACACTAATCCGTACCTAAACACATCAAAACAGTTATAATAAAAGTGCACATAGTGGTAATTTTATCCTGAAGGGTAAAGCGGAAGCAAAGCCCCCCAGCTTCTTGGATCCTCAGCAGCGTCAGCTGTGTACTTTGACAACGCACCTAACTTTGGCTCGGTACTTCACCGCCTGCTGACAGACAGTAGCAGTTGTTTTCTAAATTTGTTCGAATGCACTTTATCACCACCATAGTCCATACTATAGGTGTTGTCCCACGTATCCTCGCTTTCTACAGACAAAAGTGACTTGCTTTCTGCACACTAAATGGACACAGCTCAGGTAGGTTAATAACCAGGTTCAGTAGACGTGAATGAATATTGTGCATTTCTATAGCCTTACTTTAAACGCTCCAGTTTGTTTGATTTTTAGAAACTGGTGTCGGGCTTTAAATTGGACCTGGGACCACTGAAGGAACCCATTGGATTCATTCGCGTCATAGAATGGGTAAGGAAGAAGACATAAAGTAAGGATGTGTGTAAATTGTTGTGTATTGTTGCTGTTGTCAGACTGGCAGAGGTGTATGCGTGTGTTGAGTATTAAAAACACAGAGCAATGATAAGGATCAGTGGAAACATTTCTGTAAGACTTTTCACATTTTGTGTACTGTCCATGTGTGAGTCTACTCCTCCAGTTGTTGGTTCAGTTCTCAGTTCTTGGGCAAGACATTTAAATCGATCATGCCAGTGTCCGGGGAATCTGTTCATTTCTGAGGCCTATTTTAGTGTGATTTGATCATTTCTTGATGTAAGCACTTGAAAAAGGGGTTCACGTCATGAAATTAAGAACTACAGTGGGACAAGGTCAGGGCAATGTTAGGGCTTTAGCGAGACTACATCCAAATCGGGCGTTACTTCAAGAAAACATGAGAGACTGGATCAGCTCAGCAGCGCCCCTCCTGGCAGCTGGGGGGACATATATAGGGGGGAAAACCGAACACCTGTGGAGTCGCTGTTCTCCTGTCCAGCCCTGGCTTTATGACGCTTTGTGAAGAAACTCAGTGAATTACGCTCTTATGAGATGGCGCGCTCGTGTTTGCGTCCACATTTATTCAGATTCAGCCACACCCGTTAACTCCTGCCATCGCAAACATCTCAACGCTTGTTTCTTCACATTTCCCACAAACGCAGATAAAATTGAGTCAAGGGGTAAAGGAAGCAAACATTTATCCGTCAAATGAATAATTCAGATATTATTTGGTTAGGTTAGACTCCAGACAGTGAGGTTTAACAGGCGTATTGACCGGTTGAACACTCATGCTAGCCCGGTGCAGTTTCCCCAAACCCATCGGTTTCATCACTCGCTTTACAAACACATCCAAAACTGATGTTCCTTACCTTAAAGTTACTGGTCAGGCCCTTTGTACCGATGAAGACACGCTGTCCACCTGCCGAGGACGCGAAAAGTCCTGCTCCTCCATGTGATAATCCGTGAAAAACTCCAAAGACACGATGCACGAGTGTCCTTGTGCTTCGGTTTGGTCCAATCTGTCAGTCTGTCCAACGATAAGCCTCAGTATTCTCACTTTAGCCGTTTTTAACTGGTTTACAGAGACATGTTTACATTTCAGCCGCTCTGAGGTGATGGTGGCGGAGCTGCATAAACACAGCTCTACGCAAAGCGGAGCGTATGAGCCGCGGAGCGACACGGATAATGCCAGTATTGTTTTTTATAGAAAATAAGGCGCGGGTCATATTTAATTGATTGGCCTCGGACCGCCTATTGAACAGGTACAGTCTAAACTAGTAAATGTAAAGTCAATGAAAATTCACATTGTGAAAGTGGAGGGGACCAACCAAATAACCACTTTTCAAAAGGGGGACGCGTGCCCCTCACAATGAATGGTTCTGACGCCCATGCGCCTATGTGTGCTTATTTGACCAGGTTTAGACTTTATTTATTTTAATTAGGGACTAGGGAATTGCTTTCTCTACCTGGTTCACTTCTTATTTTGTCAGGACGTCCAAGTTCGGGATCATTTCTCAGCTGCTTTCTTGATTTGGTCTTGATCTAGTCTTGATTGTCCAATATTTTACGTGGTGATAGTGAGAACAATTTTAGGAAGTGGCTAATAGGGCATTAAGCTATGGCATCTAAAAAGTAAACTGTGCAAATATATTAATTAGCCAAAGAGTGTGTTTCATAGAACAAAATGGGAAGTAGGCCATTTAAAAAAAAAGACACATTTTATTCCCAAATAAGATTAGGTGTTCATAAGAAGATAGCTTATCACTTTGTTATGTGCATAATAATATAGCCTATAGTCCCATTAGGCTTACTGTTCTTTTGAGATCGGCGCATTACCTCAATTTTATTCAATCTGGTGATGAAAAAAATACTACTGTTTCACATTGGTTTCGCTCAATCAGGTCAACTTTTTAACCATCGGCCAAATTTAGCAGGAGGGTATTGTCTTTAAATGTCTTTCGTCCTAGTGCTACAATTAGGTGGACACTGGGGTTGGTTGTTACATAATTTTCATTTGTGAATATACAATGAAAACTAAAATAGAGCAACTCCCAAAAGATGTATCCGATTTAGTAAAAATTGTATTTATTTAATTTTTAATCCATTTAGCACAAAATCCTGACCTGATACAGAAAAATGTGTCATTTTCAGAATATGTGTTGCAATGTTCTACATCAGTTGGAAAAAAACACCTCACAAAAAGTATTTTTTGTAACCCAGTGTAATTAAAATTACATGCAACAAAATATACATGTCTTCCATGTCTGAGGTATTTTGAAGGACAACATACATTTCAGGCATATGTGGGCTAATGCTTGGTGGAAATCCGCTCGGGACTGTGCTACAATACTCTGCTGTGTTCCATCATTTTGTATTATTTTAACCCTTGTCTTGACTTTTTTTTTTTTTTGCACTGATCATCCACAATGTCCATAAGTCTAAGAAGATAGTGTTCCCTGTTATGTGTGCGGAACAAATACTTAACAAGAAAGAGCGTTTAAAAAACAAAATAATTATTTACACAAACGTGTTTACATTACTCACTGCAAATGAATAGCAAATTGCATGGCTGCAAAGAAAGGGCTTCAACATTAAGTCAAATTAACTTTTTATTGGAAGTTAAATATATTACTCTTGTGCATCTCTATTGTTTAAGGAAGTGGAAGTGAGGAATAGGGATGAAAACAGTAGTTAAGCTGAATCCTCCTTTTAAATGTCCTGTAGTTTGGACGTGGACATGAATATGTTAGAGGAAGTGTTGAGTGCACTCAGTTTTCCTGCTGTTGTCCTAGCATTATAGCCTACTGCTGACTGAGATTTTTCCTCTTGGAAAACCAAGATAACACACAGGAAACACGAGCGTCAAACTTTTGATACTATACCTTTTCAGGACAGCAACATTTCTTCTCTTTCGTTTTGTTTGTTTTGTTTTCAGTTATTATTATTACTATTTCTTCTTCTATTTTTTTTCCTCTGGGTAAAATAACACAATGTGAAGTATTTGTATATTTCAATAATTGTGTCCATGTTTTTTGCCTCCAAACCGCCAAGTGTGAATTTATTTTCTATGGGCATTTAAGGGTTAATCATTCATTCATGGTTAAACAATGGTGGCCTGTCCCTCAGCCAACTGCAGATCGTTGTTCTTCTCCCCAGCTGCATTTTGAAAGTTGCTGCTCTCCAAAGATTAATGACACCAAATGTAAATAAAGTTATAAAATACTTAACTACTTTGTTGTGCAGATCTTTGCCATCTTTGCCTTTGCTACTACTGGAGGCTACACTGGGACAACCAGCTTGACAGTTAAATGTTCAGACTCGGTGTCTAAGGATGTTACAGCTGTTTTTGGCTACCCCTTCAGGTAAAGTCACATGTTTTGCTCTGGCCTAGTGGTTTCCAACCCAATTAGCGCCTTCTTTGTTGAACAAATAAACCGCATTTAGACAGTTTTTTGCACATGTTCTTTCTTAGTCATATTCAATTATTAATAATATTTAATTTGCTCAAATAATACCACTGCTTTAGCTTATGATGTTTTTGGTATTCCAAAAACATTGGAATATTATTCCAAAAACAATGGAATGGATCTATCTCTCTTGCATTGTACGAGTATAGTGTTGGTAGTTAATGTATTTAGTGTGTATATACGTTTGTGTTACTTATCATTACTGGAAAATAAATAATGAAAAGCTAATATTGCATGTTCTACACACTCTTATGCTTCTGTAGATAGTTTCAAAGGTGAGATGATTTTCTTTTTAACCAAAACAATAGCTAAACTATAAAGTCTTGATGTTTGACCAGACTCATTCTGTCTGTCCAGGTTGTCAGCTTATCCATACACCATCCCGTCATGTGACCAAACAACATCGCCTAAGATGTACCTGCAGGGAGACTTCTCCTCCTCTGCAGAGTTTTTTGTCTGTGTGGGTGTGTTTGCATTTCTGTATGCCACTGCTACACTTATCTTGTACCTGGGCTTCCAGAATGTATACCGGCAGACCAGCCGTGCACCCATTATAGTAAGTGGCATGTTTCTTAATTGAATATGCATGCATTAACCTTGTCAATAACTTATTAATAATCAATCATAAAGGTTCTATGTCGCTCTGCCCCTTACGTTTTGCTTGTGGAAGAGCGAAGCCTAAAAGACTACTCGCATACTCACGGAACTCTTGTTCCATTTGATAACTGTTGTCTATATATTATTATATATGGTAATGCTTCTTTGCATCTTTTTCCATCTCTTTTAGGACTTGTCAGTGACGGCAAGCTTTGCCTTTCTGTGGTTGGTGTCATCCTCAGCTTGGGGTAAAGGTTTGACGGACATTAAATGGGCCACAAGCCCAGAGCACCTTCTCGAGACATGTGCACTCTGCAAGGCCAATGAAGGGCCATATATGGGGCGACTCAATGCTTCTGTGGTATGTACCTGATGCACAGACACTAGGGGTTATTTCAGGGAACATATTTTACTCAATTTAATTTCATATCTAAATGAAAGAATAACAGTGAAACTACTGCTGTACATTTTTTATAGCGATCAATCACACTTGTGAAATTTGATTAGTTGCGGTTAATTTTACTCCAATAATTATACTCATTATTAATACTTGGCTGACATAAAACACTCAAATGTTATGCATTTGCTCACATTTTATTAACCACAGTTTCAAAATTGTGTGGGAAAAGCCCAACAGCTTGTAACGGAGATCTCTAACCAGCAGCTCTCCAGCCCTTTCTTAGTTGCTCCTCCAAGGCTTTCAATATTTCAACACGTGCTTGATAAGTCACATAGAATCTGCAAACTTTTAGGTACATAAAGTAGAGTTTAAGGACAGAATTAAAGTCATTTTCGTTGAAATAGCATAATTAGACAAGCCTCTTTGATGCATGAGTAGCTCTCTGTTGCTTTTGTTACATAAAAGTGCCGTGTCCTGATGTAAAAAGGTTGGAGACCCCGGCTTATAATATGCAGTTAATAAAGTCCTCTGTCTTTCAGGAAATCTGTGCTCAGAACAGGAATGTATTTGGTCAAAACATATATGATGTGATTAATTCATGATTAATGCATAAGCCATTTTATTGATTAATCGTGAGTTAACTTTGACAGCCCGAAGTAAAACATTTCATAAAACGCACTAAACCTTATGAAAATCTGTCTGTACATCTAATTGTTAAAGTGGGTGATCATTAAAGTTTATGTGAAATATCTCAAACCTTTTATTTCAAAGGCATGAAGACAGTGTAATATAGTAACTTAATGATGAAGCACCTTGAGATTAAATTAATGTTTTTTGCATGGTGTGATATGTTAATAGATTTTTCTGTCTATGCAGATCTTTGGCTTCTTAAATCTGATCCTGTGGGCAGGCAATTGTTGGTTTATTTACAAAGAGACTCCATTCCATAAAAATCTAGTCCCATCAACCACGTCTGCAGAAGCCAACGAGGGCCCTGCTGCTTACTCCCTACCGTGAGAGGATTCTCAACTCGCACAACTACCTTCAGCATAAACTGTTCAACTGATTGTTTTCACTGTATGCTTTTAGGTCTGTAAACTCATTTAAAGTTTCTTCCTCAGATCATTCATTCATTCATAACCGTTTATTTCAAATGATTGGAAGAGGTTCGTTCGGACTGATCACTGTTATAGCAAGTCATTTTCATTCATGTAGAAACTATGTGGCTCTTGCAAGTTAGAAAGAAATTATATTACACAGAATTTATCCAATTTCCTTATTTACAATGAGCCAAACCCAGGTCAATGGGTCTATGGAGTTCAGGATTTTTATAGGAGATTTGTACTTAACAAAAACATTACATTTTTACTGTGTAAGCTCTATGTCGTACATGAGTTTCCATTGTAGAGAAGGGTCAAGTCCTCATTACATTTTATCCATTGCTTTTTTTTTTTTTGCTTTTTTTTTTTTACACTTTCTGTTGTTTGCACTTGAAGTCAAAGCTGCAACTTCAAGGGACTGGCTCAAGGATATCGGCAAGTCGACTAAAGAAGCTGTTATTGTTTCAGCAGGGAATTAAATACACTGCCTAGAATTTCACTGATAATAACTTAATAATCAATATAACTAATTAATTAATTGATTCGGTTACATAGAATTACATTAGATTACCACAATTTTACAGAATCACGTGATTAAATAACCTCTAAGAATTAAATACTTTTTCTTATTTGAATGATTGTTTGAGATTATGTAAATTGTATTATACATGCATGTCTTTTTACACACATTGCAATGTGGTTGGAGAACTAGTTTACTAAAACGTCGAGATCAGAATTTTATTATAATTTGTTTTGATGATGTAACTGCATGTTCATTTGTTGCTGCAATAAAATTTGATTATGAAATGTTTTACTTTATTATAGGATTTGTTGTGATCTTTTCTCAGTCCTCTTCTTGTTGTGCCATTTAGTAAGACACCTCTGACTCCAGCCACCTGTATGAATGTGTCCCTGTGACTGTGGCCGGATGGACCGATTGGCACCAACCTTGGATTGACGGGACTGCGAATAATGCAAGAAATTGTAAAGCGATATATTGTGCCGGGAAAAGGACGACATAAATATAAGGGGGCAGGTTGTCAGATTTTCCCAGAACGCGCACGTAGGAAGTTCCTTAATGGTCGGGAGCGCGATAAATGACGCAAGTCGCTTTCCGCGCGGTGATGATGGCGGTGCGTGAACGCGCAGTTAAAGTAATGGCTGCTCTGGTTCGGAGGGTGCCTAGCCTCGATGATTTTGTGGGTCAAAGCTGGTCGAGCTGGGTGGAATGGGCCGGTGTAACAGCTGTGGATGGTAAGAGAACACACCCACGCTCACATGGGCCGCTTTCAATGTTCATGACTAAAACACCAAGCGTTATTTTCAAGTGAACGAGGCACTGAGCTAACCATGTTACCCAAACAAAGACCCTACCGGGTCCTAGCGCTGGATGGGTAACATGTTTATTTTCAAACAAATGCTTTGTTGGCCATCTTCAAGGATATATGATGACTGTGCGCTATTACGCCTCTGTGTGCGGGTACTGGGATGCCCTGACAGAACCGCACACTGCCGGGTTTAACACTGCTCTCCTTCAGTGAAAACATTGGCATCAAAGCGGAAGGAGCCCGAGTCAATGTCGCCAGAACAAGGCTGAGCTAGTCGCAAGCTTACACCTGCTTGCACTGACTGGGACAATCAATAATATTTGCTATTGAAGGGCTAGAGAAGTCTAGACTTGGAAGGACATGGCCTGCGGAGAAGGTTGGCTTTCATCTTTTGATAAAAGCTGACCAGCAAGACTACCATGTTGCCATGTTGTCTCGCAACACATCATTTGAACATCACCGGGAAGAAGAACATTGTGCTGATCTTTCTCGTACCATATGAGCGCATGACATCAAGAGTCTCTCCATTCCTCAACTTCTGGTGTGTTTTATTATTTATTAAATTACATCAGTTTGATAATGGGCGTTTTATTTTGTGTAGTCTGTTATTCCCCCCTTAGTCGCACATTAGTAAACTCTGCTCTACAGTAGCTTCAGCTTTCCAGGGATGTGGCTACTGTTCTGCGCCAGTCACAAAGGCACACTCAAAGACACAATGATGGCATGCTATTGCCTCCCTATAGATAACACATTTTGCTTTGGAAACATCAAGTTAATTATTGTTTAAATCAAAGATACTAAACAAGCTTTTGGTGCTGTCCTTTTAGGCCGCGGTATAGATGACCACAACAGGAATGATAAAAAGGCATCTGAAGCCATGCCTCTCAGTAAAGAGGGTAAGAGACGATCTTTAAATTTAACGGGATTAGTTCACTTTTTATTTTATTTTGACAGACTTCGCTTTCAGTGTCATGGTGGGCATCATAGGTACTACTTTGTTTGGTTCCTTTGATACCCATCCAAATATAGCTCTTCTAAAACAACAGATGAGCAGTAAACTTTATAGAAAGTGTTAATTGAATTTAACCGACTGCTTTTTCTCTGACAGACATGTCAATCTTTGGTTTGTTTCCTGGTCATGACGACTTCTTCTTGGTGGTATGCAATCATTGTGGACATGTGGTGAAGCCTCAGGCCTTTGAGAAGCACTGTGAGAGGAGACATGGACCCCTGGCAAAGCTGTATGCCAAACTGCGTACTGTCAACCCTGTGCACCAGCCCTCGAAACCTACACACAACCAACCTCTGTCTCATGCCACCTCTACCCTCCCTGTATCGTCTTGGGACAGCAAAGGGCAAGCAGCAGGGAATACACGCAACACTCCTCCTTCACCTGCCACGCCCCCACAGTACAGACTCTCCAAGAGCCCAAAGGAGGCTGCACGGTAAGAAGGGCTATCTGCCGATGGTCAGGGAGACTAATTGCCCCATTAGTTGGCTTGTCTGTTAAAAGATGCACAAATATTGGGTGCAATATTGTCTACTCTGCTCTTTTGGCAGCTTTGTTGCACAAATTTATATTATGACATTGACATTAATATTGCAAAAGCCAAAAAAAAATCAATAAATAAGATGAGTGCAGACATTCTCTAACGTATTTAACAAGTCTTTGTTTGTAATAATGACGTTTTTTCAAAATTGTATTTGTTTTCAAATACATTTATTTAAATAAAATAAATATCAGTGGCGACTCTGTCTTCACACAGAATGTGGGCAGCACAAATATATCATTATTGTTTCTTTTCTTTTTAATCTTGTTTTTAAAGACCGTTCTCAAAAAAATAATAATAATCTTGTTGTCCTCATGGCAGACATTCACCACTTGAGAAGTCTTCGTACAGTGGCTGCTCGGAGCCTAAGGTGTTTAAAGCACCGCCTCCTCTTGAGCATCAGATAGGTTCTCAATCACCATCCCTCAGAGATCCCCCTTGGCCACATGGAGGGGGCCTACCCATACGACCCACAGCCAGTGACGGGCCCCCCACCCCAAAAAAGGAGACGCCACTGAACTCTCCAGCATCAGCCCATCGCATTCCAAGAGTGTATAATAAAGTTGCCTCCAGTAAGTATATGTTAAAAAATTAGCATTTGCCTTACGCCTGCGCAGTTGATAAATTATTATATAATTGTTCTACATGTATAATAAGTTATAATTATTACTATTATTATATTAAATTTGATCCCCAGCTATATTTACCCAAATATTTACTCAAGTAAGAGTACTTTTAAAACGTAAAAAGTAGCGGCCCTAATATTTACTGAAGAGTTAAAAAGAAATTATTACTTGTGAGGAACTGTTTTAGTCTAAAAGTTTGATTGATGTTTCAGTAGTGGCATAAATTATAAGAGACAAAACATTAAATAATCTGAAAATTGTAAAATTTTCCATTAAAATAAAAAAAATATTAAAATAAATCATTATGAAGAATTAAGTAAACAAAACACACATTTTTTTACTTAATTCTTCATAATGATTTATTTTAATATTTTTTTTATTTTCTTTGAAAATAGGCCTCTATTTTACGCATCAAAATGAAGATTTGCCACTCAGATTACCAGTTACTTTTACTTAAGAGTACAGATACATAATTTTAAGTAAAAGTAAAAGTACTGTGTGACAAACTACTTGCAAAAGGAAAGTACAGTTACTTCAAAAAGTTACTTAAGTACATGTACTTGAGTAACTGTAACCATGTAATACCCACCTCTGCTTATAGGTATATACATATACAGTCAATATTTGAACTTGTCTGTTCACAGAGCGAGAGTGTGACTTGGACAAACATTGTGGAGTCCTGGACCATGACAGAAAGAAAGTTTGCACTCGGCTTCTTACATGCAATGTAGGTGTTTTTTTACCTACTGTACTGTGAGCTATTGTTTTAATGGCTAATTTGCTTTATTTGGATAGATCTTAAGGCCATAAATGGTGTAATTTCTAAATTAAAACATAGCTCATAAATTATAAATTTCCTGCAGATTCACTCCGTCCACCATAGAAGGAAGGTGCTTGGCCGCAGTAAGAACTTCGATGAGCTAGTGGCTGAGCTCAAAACTAAGGCTCGTGAAAAAGGATTGCAGAACACGGAGGGAGGATTGTGTGGGAAACGCTCTCCCAGCCCTGAAGCTCCTATAGAGCAAGCTAGTTCCCCACACTGCAGAAGACCCCTGGCAAACCTTCCCGCCTTCAGGTGGGTGAATTTTGGCATGTGTGGGACCCACGATGGTCTGTTTATTCTGTGTTATGTAAAAATATAGATTCTTTATGGTGAACAAAACTACATCTGCAGAGCAGTGTGTAACTTGGAGTCTGTAACAAACCACCACAGAGTTGTGTTCTCTGTTGTAATGAAGCATGTGTTTTTTGTTCTCCAGTTGTCCTACAGTTGCCTCAAAAAATCATGCTGTGGAGGAGAGTCCAGAAGGGGACAGTCCCAGGCCACTGTCACCTGAAATTACTGGAAGGTTCTCAAGTGATGACAGCGATGGAGAGTCACCAGAGGAGCCAGCAGAGTACCACTCTTCTGATGCGCATCCCAGACCACTCGCCGTAAGGATTTAAAAAAATTAAGTTATTTATTTGGTCCAGAGAGCAGTGTTCAGAGAGGATGAAATGAGAACAGAGCGCATATCCTGCACAGAACAATGATCTCTGCACCTTGTGCTTCAGATCGCACTTTATATTTTTTATCGGTCAGCTTCATTATCGTGGACCAATGAGGTCAAAGAGCCGACAGTCGACGTCAAAAGGGGTTAGTGTCCGTTTTGATTTTTGAGCCCCTGCCCCTCTGTAACACTCTGCACGGCCCTGTGGGGCATGTTACCATAGAGATCTCCCCGAATACAAAGTCTTGTAGTAAACCAGAGTTAACCCAGAAGATCATTTAAGACAGTTTTGTTGTCTAGGACCCAGGTGTTTAAATATGTAACCCACCAAAATGAAAACTGCATTATTTATTAAAATTCCACTCCCTGTCTTTGCAGATGTGTTCATTTGGAAGTCATGCTGTGGGTCCTGGAATCTTTATGTTTGACCGGAGACTGCATCACCTGAGGTCCGCTCTCAGTAACATGATAGAGCAGCACATTAGTGCCCACCTGTGGAAGTAAGTACAGCTCAGTTTTTCTTCCTCTTTACTTTTTATAGCTGCCATATGAATCTTATGATGCCACAAACTGTTCAGTGCCCTCATACTCAAGGGGAAGAGTCATGCTGTTCACACAAACATAAAATACCGCTACCTACCATGTGCTTAAACTCTCTGTGTTCAACAGAAAAATACCCCAGGTCACACAGTCTCCTGCCTCTGCCAACACCTGGACATCATCATCTTCATCATCGTTGTCGTCGTTGCATTCGAAATTACATACAGAAAGTCATATCGGCTCTCCATTAAAAACACAACGCAACTCTTTGTCCAGTCATGGGCCTAAAGTGACCCCCTCCCACTCAGCCAGCTCTGGAGTTAATAGTGGTTTAGCTGATGTGAACTTTGCAGTGAAACATGTCAGACCCAAGAGCAGCAAACAAATGTTGAAGTTAAGAGAAGAGGTCGCTAATGCAGCGGCCGTGCGGAAACGCAAAGCTCCCAGTCAGGATGGAGAGCACTCCGGCCCTAGCAGGAATTGTACCCCACTGCAGGACCAGCACTCACACTCCACTCCTATCGCATCTATCTGCGCTTCAAAGAGTCCTCTCCCCCCTTCATTACCATATGGACAAACCAACGGCACATTGTCACCCAGCTCGAAGCCCAGGCCCCAGCTCGCTTCAACAGAATCCCAATGGACTCACAGACGAACTCGCCCTCCGCCGCTCACGTCGCCTCAGAATTCCACACCCATCGACCACTCTCAAGGATGTGACGCCACAGACTCAGGACCACACAGTCAGACCACTGCCAGGAGCCTGGAGCATCACAGCCTGTTTAAAAAATGCAAAAGTGGCGTCACAAAGAGGCACTTGCCAACATCCAAGTCTTCAGCCCTCCAGCACAGACTGCCAACCACATCTGTCCCCTCTGCAACCGCTCAGTCCAACTTCTACACTTGGAAGGATGGTAAGGCTGGAGTGTTGTCGAGGGGCGTGGACAAGAAACTGGCCACACAAAAGGTGAGTCAACAAAACGGGCTCTGGCAGTAGGTTATAGCGGGGATTCTCAAACTTTGTGGGACCAGTTACTGAACAGAGAATATCTAAACCCCTTAATGTGTGCCTTTCCTTTGATCAATGTGACGCCGTCATTGTTTCAAACCAAGTATTTATTTATTTTTTTTATTTTTTTTACTCGGACTAAAATAAAATGTCTGGTAACTTTAGGCACACTGTGTAACATTTTGGACTAGACTGTTTCCAGTAATACACGAAATACTCCTGCTGACCAGCTCGACACATACAATGCTATTTTTGTAGTGGGTAATCAAAGAATGGATTTGGATGAGGATTTAACCTATTTAAATCTCACATTTGGCTGCCTTTAGTCAACATCTCCACGCAAACAAGCTGGAGACGTTTCGCTCCAAGTAAAGGGTCTATCTCAGCGCCCTGGAGACTAGTTGGAGACCCTATTTGCCGCTGGTCACAGAGATGTCTCTAAGACGTCCCCTGGAGATGTGAGTCAAGTAGCATCGGTGAAAGCGAACATGTTCGATTTCAGTGGAGAAGATGACTCAAGAACTTTCATCTAGAATGGACAACTCCTTTACGACTGAGAGCTTACAGATATTCACTGGCTTTTGTTATGCCTTTTTATATTTAGTGACTGTTTCAACCAGTTGCTAAACACACTGAGATGATTCAAAGCTAAGCAGAGCAGAAACCCTTCATGTGCCAGAGGTAGTAACCATGTGGAACAGCAGGTGTCACTACACTTTACATTTAAACAACTTGTTAGCTGATAGGCAAATCATGACATGTTGCTGTACCTTCAGTATAACGCAGAAGTAAAATGCAGGACGTAAGACCTATATAATATATTATGTGGTGTTATGCATTGGTATCAAAGTCATAGGACGGGGCATGAGTTTTGTGACGTACAGTTTGAGACACACACATATTTGGTCCAACAGGAGCTCCATCCATTCATCCATTTTCTTCCACTTGTCCGTTGCCGGGTCGTGGGGGCAGCTGCCCAAATCACATTGCACCAGCCCCTATGGCTCCTCCTGCAGGTGGTGGGTCCAACAGGAGCTATTCTATTAAAACAGTAACAACATTTTGTGGCGTGTAGGAAATGGGATCTAGAGCTCACAAAACACATGAACTTTAAAATGGCTAGATTTGAAATACATTTTACAGCAGCATAAAGGCAGTCTACCTGTATGCTTTGGTATGTTTGATTAGCAAGATCAATCTTCACTAACCATCACTTTTTCTTTTCTTTCCTTTTTCTCCAACAGCCAAAACTGCACCATTAAATGTGCCTGCCATACATGCCTCTACAAGACAGAAGTACTGGGTGAGGGCTGTGGTAGAGCTCCCTCTATTGATGTGAATAGTTGTCTACGGGTGAATTTAAAAGGTGGAAGCTGGTATGAAAGATAAATACCTCAAAATTGTATGCTGCTAAAATAAAAATATGGTTTATATAAATTTCAGGACTCATTTGTTTGTTTTTTCAAACACTATTGTGCCTAGATTTGGGGTTATACGGTTGCCAGCGACCCCAAAACATGCTCCTAATCAGCTAGACACAGAAAATACTATTTTTAACATTGGTTATCAAAATAATTGCTTTGGATGAGCACCCAACCTCTGTAAATCTCATATTCCGCTGCCTTTTGTCAACATCTCCATTGAAATTAGTTGGACAAAAATACAATGATAAAAATGTCTAAAATAATTATATTTATTGGGTGACATGTTATGTGCTGTGGCTTTAATTACATACTAATTTCAGACAATTCGGATCTTTTGAATTTATTGACAAAACATGTTACTGAATACGTTAACACTGGGTTTGTATTTTCTTGGATAGTCCGAACCAAACCAGGCTGAGGTATCGCGCGCACGATTGGTCTTTCACGTCACGTGTTCAAAGCAGGAAATAACCCGAAAACAAACCAACTAGTTTTTCTTCATTCTGCGCTGCTGACGACCATATGAAGAGGCGCAGTAAACAACTGACAACTTTTGTTGACTGTCACTGCGATTCGCAAATATGGTCGTCCTTGTTGCGGAAATCCCAAAGATCACAGTAGGCCAGGCTGAGGGGTAGCGACATGCAGGTGGATGTGGAGTACTGCCCGGTGGGAGAGGGGCTTGGGATGCAGGACTCGCGGCTGTACGTGTGGATGCGCAGAGTGGCAGTGATCGCAGCGCATGTCACCGGACTGAGTCTGACGATAACTATATCTGTGCTCTCCAGACCCGGAACTAGTAAGTTTAATTTCTATTTCTTAAAAAGTTGTCAACCAATAAATAAATAATTAATACACTTCTCTTTCTAAGGTTTGTTTTCATGGCATCCAGTCTGCATGTCTGTGGCTGTAAGTATTTCTATGTGGACCTGAAATTGTAGTTGGAGTTCTTCACATAAACATGTTTTTCTAAATGACAATTTTTCCATTTCAATCATGTAAATGATACGCCTTAAGGCTGGTTCCACATTGTATATTTCCACTGTGAATTATTAATATGGGCCCAAGGCCAGGTGTAATGTTCTACATAGCCTTATAAGGAAAAGGCTTTAATTACATTGATAAAAATCAGCTTTCCTACAACATAAGACAGCCAACATCTGCTGTCACATGAATGTGCTTGATATGTTTTGTGATTAAATGTTTTTGTGTGCAGTACTGGTTGTGTATGACCGAAGGCCTGCTTCTTTTCTCAACGGAGGCACCCCTTTGCTGCTGTAAATCTCATAAACATAAGGTGCGTGTGCACTGGTTCTGCCAGACCATGGGTCTACTCTTTGCAGTAATTGGCCTG
This sequence comes from Proterorhinus semilunaris, assembly GCA_021464625.1. NCBI lineage: Eukaryota > Metazoa > Chordata > Actinopteri > Gobiiformes > Gobiidae > Proterorhinus > Proterorhinus semilunaris. The sequence continues at coordinate 14,925,860 of CM038344.1, forward strand.
GGCTTCATGGTGGCCAGTAAAAAGCGCTCAGAGCTGCCTCATCTGGCTTCATGGCACAGTGTCCTGGGAGTATGCACATTGACTTTCTCTATACTTCAGGCTGCCTGTGGGACATGCATGCTCTTCCCTCAGCTGCTGCAGCCACCGCCACACCCCTCTAAACTCAGACTGTACCACACCACTTGTGGGCTTGTGGTTTACTTCCTGGCCACTTTCACCATTGTATCAGCCATGTTCTCTGACTGGTTGCAGGCCACAGTGAAGGGGGTGGCCTGGTGGGCTTTGTTCCTACTGCCTCTGCTGTCCGCTTTGGTCATAATCAACCAAATTCTCAATGCTCATCTGCCCCACAAGAAGATAACGAACTGAAACTCGCTCACAAATACAGGAAGATGGTAATGAAAAATAATTTCTGGCAGTTAATTGTGATGGACACAATCCAATTTTATTAATTTGTTTGCAACAAATAATAAGGTCAATTGAACTCTTGGAGTCTTGAAATTTGCTTTGGTATTTTTGGGAATCTATGTGATACAGTTTCATACATCCCCTTTAGTAATATGTTCATGTCCTTTGGAAGAATTTCTCTTTAATTTGGGGTGTGTTTCACAGATTCACTTTGTTTGTTCTAATATTGTTTTGACAAAACTATTTGTATTTCAAATGACAACATAGTATATGTTAAATGTTCGGTCAGGTTTGTGAGCTGGTGCCTGGGGCACTCTCCTCACAGATGAATGTGACTGAATTGTTCAGCAAATCAAACATCTCCACCACCTGAGCACCCTCCTGTCCATCAGCCAGGGCCACAAACACCTGCTGGGCATTCTCCAGATGGGCCTGAGTTTCACTCAGGACAAAATCTGCTGCACGGTACGGTACAGCCTGCAGGAGATGCTCTGTAGCCCTCACTTGCTCTGCATCATCCACAGTTTCCTTTGGTGCTTCAGCTGAGACCTCCTGTAAAGAGATTACATGTTCTTATTTATCATAAATGACAAGCATAAAACGCGCTCAACTCACAAAATGTTTTCTGACTGGGTGCTAATTCCTGGGAACAATGTATAAACGAAAGAAAGGACAGCACTTGTTTCGGGGGTCGCCCTTCTTCAGTGTCCGTGTCAGACTTATTTATCATAAGAAATATAACATTGTTAGAAACCAGCATTTACACTTCTCTAAGGGTACAGACTTGCAGTATCTCAATTTCTACAGATGGCTTAACAAAATGTGGACGCAAGAAATCTGATTGCTGGAAATATGACATTTTATGTTACAAGAAATTGTATGTTAGCTATACAGCTATATTTCTGTATAATTTATTATTTACAATATAATTTATTGGAAATGATGTACTGTATTTGATCTGCTGAAACTTTTAAGTTTTTTCTTCTGAGAATACAACAGTTATGCAGATATGTTTGTAAAACTGAACTTTGAATTTGTGAAGAAGCAAGTACATATAATGTATAAGCTTATTATTGCACTCTGTAAACTCCTTTTTATTAAAAGGATATGTTTTTTCTTTTAATTACTGTGTTTATAGAATAAAGCCAAAGTTGTGGCCAAAGCCAAAGTTGTGGCCAAAGCCATGTGACAGTACCCTAGCGGATGTCTTCTGCTGCTGGTCTTGTTCCTCTTTCGGGTGCTGTGTGAGCATGTGGTCCAGCAACTCCGATGCAGAGCCACACAATACGAAACAGTGCCTACACACGGTCTGCCTCTGCTCTGCATGGTGAGAAAGGATGTGCTCCTGCATCCAATCCTTTCCTGCAAACACAGCAGGGCAAAGGGGACTTCTGAGGGAGAATCCCAAAGAGCCTGCAACAGTACACATCACTCTTCACCACAGAGCTCCCACGGTCAACCAAAAACTGCCAAACTCAGCAATTCAAACATATAAAGTAAACTGCTGAACCAGTGTACCTTGGTGCTCGATAGCCTGGTGTTGAGCTAGAGTTTCCTCACTGGGGAAAAACTTGAAGCAGATGTCACACTGCACCAGAGCTTTGAGCTGCCGAGTGGGGTTGTTGAAGACCTCAGCGTGTTGGGTGCGGTTATGGTACCAAAGGCCTGAGAGTTGCTGACAGGGAAACGGGTACAAAAAGTTTGATTATTAGCATGATTTGGCAAACAGTATTTTGCTTAAATGCATTCACCTGAGAGCTTTTCACCTCACAAATGTGTTTAGTTACAAGTTGGACTTGCCACAAATGATTAAGAGACCAAACCTTTTTGTTATTAACGACTACACTAAATTAACTTTCATTATTATAACATTTGTATGCTTCGGAAGAGGTTCTCTTTCTCAATGGAAATAGCACTACACAAGGATGCAGTGTGAAAATGGTACAATCGTCTAAAGTAAGAAGAAAACTTAGAGGGAAGGGCTTGTACCTGGTATGACTTGTTGCACAGGTCGCAACTGAACAGTTTAACTCCTTTATGGGTGCTTTTATGTTTGTTCAAAGAGTTGGCATTGGGGAACACCTTCTCACATGCAGGACACTTGTGGAACTCATCGGGGTGGAGTTTCTGAATATGGTTGTTATGCTCAATTCGAGAGGAGAAGCTCAGAGAGCATTTCTGACAGTCATACGTTTCACTAGTAGCTGAAACAACACATTAGTCAGGCAGTGTTAAACAAGTTAAATCCATGACTGTGTGTGGGTGCAGGGTCTTACCATGTGCGGACTCCAGGTGAGCGGTGAGTTGGCTTGCCTGGCTGTAGCCCTTGCCACACTCTCGACACACATAAGGTCGATCTCCAGTGTGAGTGCGCACATGCCGTGTCAGTTCAATGGATTGTGCAAATTCAGCTTTACAGTACTGACACGTATACATGTTGCCTGCAAAATACAAAAATCATTCTTGACAAAACATTACGATTTATGCCAGACTGCCATGTTACAGTGGCATTAGAGGTCCCTATTCAAACAAGAGCAGAGCACATTATAAAGTGTGTGAATATAGAACTAACTGAGCTCTAGACACGTTTCATGATGTTGTAATGTATGGCATGACAAATGTTAAGCTTACAAATGAACAGTATTGCACTGCCGTATTGCATATCGCAAGTTACTTCAATATCGTGCAGCACTCTTTCAACACTCAAACTTCATCTTCCAAAAGAAAGCGCTTTTGCGTGATTTTGAGGATTACCTTGGGAGTGCTTCTTCTTGATGTGGTAGGCCAGGCCTGCCGCCACAGTGAAGCACATGTCGCAGTCCTTACAGACGTAGGGCTTTTCTCCAGTATGGAGTCGCACATGGTTCTTCAGGGACGACTTTGCTGCAAACTTTGCACCGCATTCTTTACAAGTAAATGGCTTCTCTTCAAAATGCTCACTGCGCATGTGGTATATCAGTCCTAGTAAATAAAGTGCATAAATTGGAACTTGCAACAAGGCTTCATACAGCTTCCCAACAGGCAATGCAAAAAAACATGTTCTTACAATCCAGATCACCATTATAATTACCCATTTAGACTTAGCAGCTGTATATTTTGAGAGAGAGAGTTCCAACTAATCACTGTGATTAGTTAAATTCACTCTGAGCATGACAAAGGCTGACCAAAAGGAAGAGCGGGTAGGGAAAAGGTAGACAGTATGTGTCTGTGTTTGAGCATAGAGCTGCCTATCGGATATGGTTTTCATTACTATCACAGTCACTCACACACTCCTAGTTCCCTTCAGCGCTAATATTGGCAAAACATTAACACATATTATTGAAGAAAGAAAAAACATAGTGTCAGCATAGTGTGAAGGTTTTAGTGAGGTTCTAGTATTTGACCGGTACCTGAAGGATGGGCAAACTTGCGGCCACAAAGTTCACATTCCACTTTGTCCCTATGGGCCCTAATCTTGTGGCGCATCAGGGCGCAGTTGGAGGGAAGCTTCTCAGGGCACTGTGGACACTGGTGCAAGGATCTCGTTGGGGACTTGGAACAGCGCTTCGTGTGGGCCCGAAGTCGGCACTTAAAGGCAAAGGTTTTCTTACAAGTGCAGCAGGCGTGCATCTTAGACGGGGACTTTGATGCCTCCTTTTTGGGCTCATAGTCGTCTGAGTCATCTGTCATGCTCTCCTCCTCCTCTGTGCCCTTTGTGTTTGCCTCCTCATCTGTGTCCTCAGCCTCATTGCTTTTTCGGGTCGAATCTGCTTTTAATCCAGAATGACAAAAGAAAAAAATCAACAGTCCAAGATTTAAACGTATACCTATTTTTTAATTTTGACTAAAATACCTTGGCACAAAATGACCCTTCAAGCCATTCTCAATAACAAACTCTTATTTGCCCACACTTCTCTGTGACCTTATATTTAACCACAATAGTCCCAATCAGTTTTCACAATCTTTTTGTTCTATTGTATTTGTTTTGTTTTAAAACAGTCTTTGTATGAAAAAAAAGTGATATTTACACAGTGGTCCTTAAGGGATTGGCAGGTCAGTTCATTTATATTAACGACATTTGCTTGCACCGTATTGTTCTCTTCATGATGCCACTTGGTAAAAATGTACTTTTACTTGTACTCAACTTACTCGACTCCACTCACTAGTCTCAAGGGGAATTTAAATGGCACACTGAGCAGCATGTATTCACATAACATTTTAAACATTTTAAAACAAATAGAGGACAGAGTGATCAGAGAAGTTACAACACAAGACGCTGCTTTTTAAAGATTCAAAACATAGCCGTATTTCCTTGCCTGTCTCCAGTTCCTGTAGAACGCTCTGTAGTGGAGTGGTTGTAGTGGGATTGTTCTTGTGGACAGCACTGAGCAAACTGATCAAGGCCGTCTCACTCAGCACACCTTTCTCCATGTGGGACAGCAGAATCTCCCCAACTTTGTCTGGGTCCACCTTGTCACAGCACGTTATCACCACCTAACATAAATGAATACGACTGCTTCAAAAAACAATGCAATCGCAGAAAGAAGAACCACACTTGAATACGGTCTAAAAACAGTGCCTTTAATAGTCATGGCGACATGTAAACAGGGAGCAACCTCCCTCTCTCCGTACGGCTTAATTTTTTTGCCTTTTTCTGCAAACTGCATTTGTGGTTTCTGTGTTCCACATTGTTTTACTGGATACTTCTGTACGTATTTGCCGTGTTTTTGTGGGGATTGGTGGATTTTTTTTTCACTGCAGAGAGTCCATAATGGTCCTGAAGAAAGCAGCTTTTTAAAAGTAAACAGCTAGCTTATCAGCTAAACCCATTTGAGGCAACAAGAGCCCCCCACACCTGCAGCACAGGTAGGCGCCACAAGAAGCGCTACAGGAAACAAAGAAGGGACAAACAAGGAGGTATCCAGGCAAGACTCACAGCTAAGCCAAACATGCCTTCTATTGTTCTGGCTAATGGACGTTCGCTGGAGAACAAAACAGATTAACTGCTAAGCTCTTCCCAGAAGATGGTGAAAGACTGTTGCGGAGCGGAGGGACGAGGTGGAGCTGACCAGTGCAGGACACTACGGCAACGTATTGCATTCATTTGAAAAAAAATTTGTTTCTGTTTTCACAAGGATAGTTTCTGTTTTTATGAGAAAAGTTTCTGTTTTTACGAGAAAAGTTCTGTTTTTATGTGTAAAATAAATCCTGTTTTTACGAGAAAAGTTCTGTTTTTATGAGCAAAATGAATCCTGTTTGTCCGAGTAAAGTTTCTGTTTTTATGACCAAAATGTATTTATTTTACACATAAAAATTAAACTTTCCTCGTAAAAACAGAAACCTTTCTCGTAAAAACAGAAACTATTCTCGTGAAAACAGAAACTTAATTTTTTCAAATTAATGCAATACGTTGCCGTAGGACACCATGCTCTGAGACGGGGACAAACCCAGGAGGCGCTGCAGCGTTTTAGAGGATCAGAGCAGACTGAAGGCAGCCAGCCAGGTTTCCTCCAGGTGCTACGGTTTCCCCGACCTCCAAAAATGTGCTGGTCAGGTTGGCCCACAGTGAACACTATTTAGTTGTTCGCTTGTACAATGACAAATAAATAACTTACTCACTTTAAGTAGAATTACAAGATTTAATTGTCTCAATATTTGGTGATGCAATACCCAAATATCAAAATTACAGGGATCCTTCTATCTGACTAAGATTAATATTGTGTTAATTTTTTGTGTGTGCAAACACCAGTTAAAACAATAATGTGAAAAAGTTAGATTTTAGCCATGACTTTTCTAATTTAAGAATCTTAGCCTCGTTTTGGCCTTGATTTTCAGGGGAAAATGCTTAGAATCTGTGTTTTAATTTAGTGGACCATTTTACACTGGTGTAGCACAGTGGTTCTCAACTGATGGATCGGGACCCAAAAGTGGGTTGCGGAACTGTTTTCAGTGGGTCGCGAGTCATTCCCAGAAAACATTTAGCTATTTATGCACAGAAAAAGTATAGAACAAGTTGTACAGTATGCACGCAGGCTACATGTATATGTTCCTGTGGCTATTCTTCAGCTGTTCATCAGTTCAAGTAGGCGCATTGAGTTGCCTTGTGTACGAGTAAATAAAGTTGCCTTGCCTCGCCCAAGTAACGTTTTTTCTTTCAGGTTGACCTGTATCCTCTCATCTCCCACAAGTTTACAGCTCCATCCACACAAATCCTATTTCTACTGCCACCACACAGCAAGTTCTAATTATATACGCCATTAATCCATAGACACCTGCTCGACTGCCAATAAACGTCATGCAGTTGTACCTGTCTGTCCTGTTGGTCGAGGCTGTGTTCTGCTGCCTGACGAAGCAGATCTCTGAGGGCAGGCAGCTTGTTTAACGCCTCGATGATTACTGAAGAGTGTTTCAAAGCTTTGAGTTCTGTAGCATTGGGTCGTTCATTGCATTCTGCCTGGTTATCCGAGTTCTCCTTTAAAGTCTCATGAGGCACTGTTCATAAGAAAAAAAAAGATCAGATAATTCAGTAGACAGATATTTAATAAATAAAAAATAAAAACGCATATGGGATAGGTACATTGTAAAAGTGTGAATACCAGCACATTACATAAAAAAACAGTATTCAGAACATATAAAAACAGCCCTTTTCAATGCTAATATACTGTAAGGAAGACGCCAGACTCATATTCATTGATCACAGTCATCGCGGGTGATTTGAGCTGGTGGCTAAAAAGTGCCACTATATTGAAAATAGTAATAATACTAAGTCATTAAGCAGTAGTAAGGCAGGGACACGGTGAGTGTCGGGAAGGGCACTCTGACCCCTGCAGTCTAAAGAACACAATTACAGTGTGAGAAGCAAATGTAGCAGAACATTACGAAACAAGCCTCTGATTGTAATGAAGCAGCTGACCTGAGGCCACTCTCTGGTCTGTTGTCTTTGGCACAGGCTCGTCAGAACAGTTGTTGTCACTTGACTGGTCTCGTTTCTTTTGTTTTTTCTTTTTTATGAGTGGCGGGTTCTCATTGGGTGAATTGGTTTCTCTGACTGACTCGTTCTTTTTAAGTGGCAGCTCCTGAGTTGTTGTAATGGTGTCAGCACTGTCGTTTTTAATCTCATCCAGTGATAAGACCTGGGCAGCATCTTCAGAGGGCGAAGGTTGCGGGTTCACAATGGTACTCAGGACCTTTTTGAAAGCAATTGCCACATCAAACATCTGTAGAGAATCCGCAGCTGCAAAGATGCGGCTCACATTGTGTTTGCCCAAGGGAAGCTTGCCAGTGTAGACCATGTCTAGCAGACAGCTAAACTCCTCAGAGGTTACCAAAGCAGTGTCAATTTTGATGGTGTCCGAGGTGGTCAGTAGAGACCTGTCAAATAGTTAACAGACAGGCAATATTAATAGTGTTGTGCAAAAAAAATATTTTACGGATTATTTCAGCCTGCTCAAAGCCTGCACTCAGATACTATGGCACTCAGTTGCTGGGCACTGCATATGGTGAACATACTTGACATAATTTGCACTTTTTAACAATCCGAACTCCAAAGAATATATTTTGAATAGTTTTGTAAATAAAATACTTTTTTTTTTAAGTTGAAGAATAATAATTTGAATAATTGTTAAAAAAAAATTAAAAAAACATGTCGCCATTGTAGGAGCCTAAATACCATTTTTGTTTTGTTAAATAGTTATTTTTTGGCGTAATTCCTTCTTTTTGGTTCTGATTGGTTTATGCCACAAATTAGGTTGGGCAATTTTGTTATGTTTTTTTGGTTAAGTTATTTTGGCCAAATTGACTTTCCTTCAAATTATTTGGTAATCAGAATTTTGGTACTTGTATTTGTCATATTTTGTTGGTAATGTCTCACTATATTATGACGCTGCACACTGTGGTGCATGATGGGGAGCACAGCTCACAGATTGGAATCATACAGTTTTTATACCTCTGCTTCCCCTTATTTGTAATCCCCTGTCTGTTTTATCATGTGTCGTTTACTCACTAAAGGTTTTTTTGATCGATTGTGATTACTATTTTTCCAATCTAACGGCCCTACCACCAACTTATGTGCAGCAGCCTTCTCCACTAGGGAGTGAGACTATCGGCTGCAAATTTACATTATATTCTACTGTATTATATCAAATATTAGTGCTGTATTTATTATTAGTATTATAAACAATTTAAACACATGTGGCTGTATTTTAGCCATACAACAACACAGTACTAGAGTAATTGATACATTATTGGTTGGTGCATGAGGTGTAGTACCTGAAAAGCAAGCTAGAAGCCGCCAACAGCAACTTGTGAGCACGATGAGGACTGTCTCCCACCAACACTGTGCAGTCACAAAAGTGCTCCCCATTCCTCAGGGCCCACAGCTGCTGCATGAGCTGACTGCTGTAGTTGGGCAACTCCAGCATCCTGGAAAGTGAACCCGTGGCACAATAGATAGGCTACAGGCTTAACCGATCAACAACAACAACAAAAAACATGTTGCCATTGTGGAGGGTGCCGCCGACACACATATCGATCGTGTTTGTTAACAGGCTAATATGGGCATCCTCCACAATGGCGACATGTTGGTTCTATTTAATAAATTGTAAAAGTTAGAAATATGAGTTTGTCAGTTATCTCTGTTATGTTTCAATTAGCAAGGGTGTATCAAGTTAACACAGAATATCAACCTGCGCTTCGCCGTCTCAAAACTGAGATACCTTGCCCTTGATAAAGCAGCATGTAAAGGTTGTTTACATGTGACAGTAACTGACCCTGGTGATGCTAGCTAGCTCAGTTATACGATCGGTGATTTGGCGAAGTGTATTTAGTTACACTTTAATCCAGCCCTCTCTATGATGCTCGTGTTCTACTTCTATCCTGGGTGATGGATTACCTTGATGGATTCAAATGATTCGTCTCTTTATTTAAACTTCTGTGAGGACAATTTTGAAGCTCGTCTGTTTTGAAAATGGCGTCCACCGAGATCTTTTCGTGAGGGAGATGTTCCCCGTCATGGACCGTACAATCATGAAATCGTACAGTGTACATTGTTTTTAACAGACTAAGCTATTATTAAACTACGTTAGAAATGGTTGGAATATTTTTAGAGTATATTCAATAGGAAGTGACAACAAAAAAGAATCATTTGACCGTCATTTAGCAATACGGGGCGCTGTCCATTCATCTCTCCATGATTAACAATTTCTGTACACTGAGCGTGTGCGTAGTTCCGACAGTTCTTTTACACAGTAGTTATGCATGTGATGTTTGTGGATTGCCTAATTGAGTAGTAGCAATATATATATATATATATATAAAAAAATAGGTAAAAATGTGTTTTTATTGTCTATAAAAACAGTCAACAAAGCAGTGCATTATCACGCGAGTACAGGCTGACAATATTTTCTTTACTTTCGACAGCCCACATCATTTCAAATTAGACTTTTTTTTTCTATACATTGGAACCAAATGCACACATAATCATACAATACACATGTATTTCCCTGTGAAGACTTTTAAAGAGCTACAACTTGTGCATTTTGGAAGCTTTTGCCGGTAGAAATGATTATTGTACACTGTGGATTAGTCACTAATGCTGAAGCAGAACAACCTACAGTAGTATAAATCCTTTGACGATACTTATATATGAAAATAAAAGAAAACAGTTTTTACCAAGAGAAGAAAACAGTTCAGCTCAAATATTCACAGTTTTAATAAAATGAAAGCTATTAAACGCATAAAAAAAAAAGAAAGGAAATGAATGGCTAATATTTATGCTGTGACTGGCAGTCCCTCTGTCTTTTAGTGTCCAAGAAGCCCTGTGCCTGCAAAGACAAGAAAACATCACGCACACGGCATACATTTGAGGCAAGTAATGTAAGGTAAGTTCTGTACCACTTTTGATCCAATTACATTTTTGCAACAACAATTACGAGGATAGCAACAATAAAGTTAAAGATTGTAAAAATGCATTCAAATATCCAAGATCTTAATAAAATCCATAAAAGTAGAATTGTCTATACACGTCTCTGTGTACAGTGCAGTATGGACATTAAATATCTTACACTCGTTTGTCTAAAGCTGGAATATCACGTTCTTACCTTTGAATCCTTCTTCGGGCATTCTCACTGTAAAAATATCACTGCATTAACTTCTAATTAAATGTATTAAACTTCAAAGTCAAAAGATGATGTATTTGCCAAAACACAGGTGTGGACGGTCATTTCAAAAGAACTAAAATGTAACTTTCAGATCAGTTTTTGATGCTTTCAAAAACTGGATAATTGACACCTCTAAATTCTAGGAAAGTGCATCGGGTTTACATAGTAACTACACACGAAACATTAAAAAGACAGTTACCCTGGTAGACATCATCCATTGCAGCATAATCAGCAATTGGTTCATCAGCCTGAAACAAAAACATCATTAACACACCTCAACACCACGTTTGTTAAAATGGTGGAAGCTGTGAAAATACCTTTAGACAAATTACACTTTCTGGGATGACACCCAGACTGCCGAGTGTGGCCATGTCATCGGTCAGACTTTTCCCATTGATAGAGAGGTTCTGATCAAATGGAGCCACAGAGAAGGCATGCATGATCTACAATTGGGAAACAAAACGGTGAGTTATTTTATCATGAAATGTTTATGTTGAAAAAGTCTTTCTTCGAAACGTCACCTGGATTTTGAGCTCCTTGAGGGTTTGGTTTGCTGAAACAATGAGTGCCTTCTCTCCTCTGAGTTTTCTGTGACGTGTGCTTCTTCTTATACCACCGACTTTAGTCACATTAGTGGCCAAAGAGGCCACTGTGCTGGCAGAAGTGTTTTCATCCAACTTTATCCGCTTGCTGCCGTTCTGCAACTGAGGTAAAAAAGGTAATTGCATCATGTGTGAAGCCACATATTAGTTAAAGTATAGCGGTCTCTCTTACTTGGATGAAATGTGAATCGTTTTCTTCATCCACCCTAGGGGTTTCCTCCCTATCCTCCTCTGCATCTGAGCTGCTCCCATTAGGTTCTGGAGTAGCGTCCTTCATAAAAATAATTAAAGCAAAGGTCAAACAAAAGTTGATGTAGCCCAAAATCTGTGTTTTAACAACAGAGAGGAACAATATGCAATTCTCCCTTTTAACTTTATTGCAGTCTTTTTGCATTATTCATTACAAACTTCTCACACACTTTTTTAATTAGGAATTTGTTAGCCCAACCAGGTCTTGACCATGACTTCTTAACGGATCGAATTAAGGGGATCCCTGGAGCTTTGTCTGGTCAGAAGATCGGGTCAAAAAAAATATTTGACCAAATTATATAGTGAACATGCAATACCTAAAATTGGGGAATTACTAGAGGTCAGAAAACCTTTCAAATATGTTTTGTCGGAAAAAAAATCCTGATTGGAAATTATATTTCTGTTTTGATGCATTTGCCGGAGCTTTGGTAATGGATGTCTCCAACTCTAGAAGTAAGTCTCAAAGAAAAAAAAGATTGGAAACCACAGTATTTATCAATCAGTCTTCTTTGAGAAATTGTCTTACCACCTTGTCATCTACAACTTTGCGGATGTAGATTGTGGCCTGGGTGTATTCTCTGAGGTCCCTCTGCTGTTGGAAAAGAAAGCCCTCACGACAATCCCAACAAAGATCTGTTTAACATAACATGGATAATGGTTGAAAAAAGAACTGCATCAAGAACTACACTTCAAAACTAAATTTATCAGTCTTACCTGGTTCAGTGGTGTATTGGGGCGCAGACCCATTGGGTGTAGATTCTCGGGACATGCAAATGGAGATTGCTTGGTCCACAATAAAGAGTCTGGTCATTATTTCCCATTCACTGGGCCAGAGCAAAGCTATACTAAACAGTTAAGTGCAAAGTCACTTTATTTTTTTGCCCAATGCTGTCAAATTGGGATATAATATTTTTGTGTAAAATTTACATTGTGAAATACTCACTGCTGTGTGTCTCCATTGAGGAGAGATTCATAAGTAAACATAAAGCCCCCATGAGGACAAAGCAGCAGACTATTACCCACATTGGACACAGGAGAGGATTTAGTCGGTCTCCTAAAAACAGAGACGAGCTTTAAAAGTGATCAACAAAAACCCTCAAAATACTGTTAATATCCTACATACCGGATAAACTTTCTCCACTCATCCACAAAAAACACAGGCACTACATAGAGTACATCTGTGTCCTGTGAAAACAGCACATTTTTCTTTACACAAGATGTAATATCCCAGACAATGCCAGCAGGTTTGTCTATACAGAAGAAAATGGCAGTTGCAGCAGTTTGAATAGGAAATTACCTGAGGCCATTTGGTGAGAGTTGGGCGGTTCTTGTCTTGGAAAAGATTAGGCAGCTGATTCTTTTGTTCTTGTGCCATCATCTTACTGACTGCTTCATTGTCCTTTTCCTCTTGCTCTAGAGTCTGGAGTCACAAGAAAAAAAAACTTTCAGTTATGTCTAATTTCAATCTCGAAGCAACATATCCAAAAGTGCAATCACCAAGCACTGCTGACAGGCCTCCTGGTTTTGGGGGAATTCTGGAGCATTTGGGAAGTATGTCTTCAGTTTTGACCAAACTTCAGTGGATACCAACTTTCTTTCATTTTCTACTATTCTTAGACCTCCTGCATCAACAACACAGGTCCAATGAAACCAGTATTAACAACAATGTAGCAGTACAGTGGAGGTGGACATACACATTTATCCGTTCTTTTCCCCACTGTTTGATAATAAACGGATCAATATATGCCACAGATTGAATAAAAGTATGGGTAGATGTAAACAAAATATGACCAGAAAAAAAATTAATGAAATGTCATATATATATATATATATATAATATATATATATATATATATATATATATATATATATTACAAAAGCAGTAATTACAATAATAAGTAAAAAGGTATTCTTATGGACCAACCACATTTCACTTTGTGGTTTGACGTTAGACAGCGGGGAAATGATCGGTACAGTACGTTTTTATAGACAAGACCTTAACACAACTTTAGCAACACTGTAGCCTACAAGGCAGTTTTCACACCAGAAAAGTCCACACAAAGGTTCGAACTTAAACTAACCACATGGTCACTTTGTTTTTATAAAGAGCCTTTGCTCTGCCCAATCCCGTCAGACCTTGGAAGCTAAGCAGGGGAGGGCCTGGTCGGTACTTGGATGGGAGAACGTTTGGGAACACCAGGAAGCCTAGCGAATGTTAGCGAGTAGTTGGTGGTGGTCGGAGGGGCCGATGGCACAGACTGGTTGCCTCGCTTCTGCCAGTCTACCCCAAGGCAGCTGTGGCTAAAATAGTAGCTTACCACCACCAAGTATGCAGTGAATGAATAATGCAATGTAAAGTTTAGGTTTCACACCATGTGCCTAAAGTCCGGTCTATCTGATTTTCCCTGGAGCTGGTTCCATCATGACAGCAGAGGTACGCTACAATTTTGCAAAGAGAACATGGCAAAAGTTTACTGATATCCAGAGCAAATATTAAATTTTAACCAAACTGATGAAAATACTTTGATTGAGACATTGACGTTATATCAGCTATACCAATAACATGCTACAGGTTTTTGACTTGTTTGAAATCCCTTATGGTACCAAAGGAATACGGAGGACCGTGGCTGCCAAAACAATAAATATATACATAAATAAATAAATAAATAAAATAAAGAAATTCATGCATTTATTGTAATAAGTGCTTTTATTTATGTATTTATTTATTTCCGTATTTATTTCTGTATTTCTCTTAATGTATGCAAATCATGGGGTGGGTCTAGATGCCGCTGCTGTAAGGTGATTGGTTAATCTTTCTCTATGCACACATGCCTTGTCCAGCATAGACACTGCCAAACACGAGCTCTGCTTCAGTCTATTGACAGTGGCACAGAGCGAGTCATCTTGTGACTGGGGGATCGGCAGTTTGAATCCTGCAGGGGCACACTGTCATGTGTCAGGTGTGTCTTTGGGCAAGACTCACCTGCCTTGCCCCCAGTGTCTGCGTACACTTGTGTATAAATGAGCGTGTGAATAGGTGAGTGGATCCTTGTTGGAAAGCACTTAAGAGAAATACAGAAATAAATAAAAACATAAATACAAAAATAAATAAATACAAGATAAAAACATAAATAAATAAATGCATGCATCTATTACAATAAATGCATGCATTTCTTTGCAAATTTGATCTTTATTTTATTTATTTAATTATATATTTATTGTTTTGGCAGCCACGGTCCTCCATAGCCACGGTCCTCCATAAAGGAAAGCCTTTTCCGCAGCACTCTCCTGTGTGTTGGAACCAGAGCCACTGCATGGTTTGATCCGAAAGCCTGAACTTTAGCTTTTATACAAAAAAGATCCAGACAATTGTCTGGACCAAGATGACCAACTGGAACCTGGAACATATTGCTCTATTTGATTCAAATCTAAATGCTCTTACGCATTATAACATTGTCTAAATACGTAGGAGCATTTAGACAATGTCAAGTGAGGAGCAGGTATGAAAACGCCTTTAAATATATGTAATTTCTAATAATTGAGCAAAACCAATACCATGGCTGCACACTATGTCTTCATTGAGAATTTTCATGTCTTCTTCATTGCCCTCATAGTTATCCGAACTTAATTCTAAAAGAAAGAAAAGACAGTGAGTCTCGACACTAAAATGAAAGCAAGTGTCATTCTTGTTACCTTTGTTGCTGTTTGAGTTTGGATCCTGCCCATTGGTCTCTCCATTGCTGTGATTCGTTTCATGTTCAGCTGCCTCCAACTGTTCTAATGCCAACTGTCTCCAACTTCTTAGTGAGGTCTTTCCCACCCAGTAACCATCTCCACTGAAACACAATCACACATTGCTATGGCTTAATCCTTTTGTAACAGCAACTGGGCTGTGAGAGACTATGGTCGAAGGTTTGGGTCAAATGTAGGGTGGTCTGAAAAATGCTAGGGGCCTGTACTTCACGTCCTAACACTAGCAGCACCAGAATTACATTTTTGGATGAGTTAAGAGGCCAGGCTTCAACAGACTTATGGTTCTTAACTTAAAACAAACTCCCGTTACCAATAACCAGTGACCAGAAATCTTTTAGTTTAGTCTGTACACTGTCTGTGCTGGCTTGCCTCTGCCGACGTCTTATGCAGTGACAGTGCACTCACTCTGTGTTGAAAAGGTCTGGAAGTATTAAAAAAATACCACTTTGGAACCACAAATTATTACAAACAAAAAAAGTGTGGTACAAAGAAAAATTTGGGCCAAAATTTCAAGATTGTTGGTTTTGATGCCTATGGGTCCTGAGACCGCATTAAAA
Source organism: Proterorhinus semilunaris (assembly GCA_021464625.1). Lineage (NCBI taxonomy): Eukaryota > Metazoa > Chordata > Actinopteri > Gobiiformes > Gobiidae > Proterorhinus > Proterorhinus semilunaris. Next base: position 14,941,565 of record CM038344.1, read on the forward strand.
CAACTTAATGTTAGAACATTTTGTAAATAAAGTTATTGTATGTGTTACATTTGTATACTGTTATAAAATGAATCTGTGTATTGTTTGAAATGCAAGATTGAACTATTGAACTTAAATGTATGCTAAGTAATTTCCTGTTTCTGCTGTCACCTTGGAAGAAAAACATGACCGGTATGTTTAGAGAAAGCCCAGGATGTGGTTGATCGATAACAGGGATAAGTAACTTTTGGTTTACGAGGGGTAATCAATTCCTGCCTTGGGAGGAAGGGAGAAGTGATCTCCAGACCTCTGCCCCCCTCTCTGTTGGGAAGTCTTAATTTGTGTCATGTGGTGTAAGGGAGTGTGGGCCTGTGTGATGTTCAATAAAAGACCAGGGAAAAACGAGAAACATTGGAAAGGAGGCTTTAGACAAAGTGGGTTAGAGGTACCTACTCCTCTTTTCCCCTGGCCACAAGAGTGTGAACTTATGTTTAATCTGTTTACTATTTCTGTGGCAGAAATAACAGAGCGTCTTCAGGGCCGTTTTTGGTAAACAAGCAAAATTCTCCAACACTTACTTGTAAATTGTTACTATATACTGTATTGTTGTCTAAAACTGCATTGGGTTGTTCGCGGCCAAAACTACATTTGTATACACCAATGTGGTCCAAACTATGGCTCTGGGGGGCCAGTCACTTACCAAGGAGTGTGTTTGACCAAATTTGAGACTTCTTTGTTATCCTCATTGAGCTGATTTTTTAATCGTAGCACTTTACATCGCTGCTCCACACACTCCCTGCAAAGAGACGAACCTAAAAAAACATTTACACATGAAATAAACTATGGATTATCAAACCATATTTGTTTCAATGAAAAACATAGAACAGATTAAATCATCTTATTTATATTTTTAACTGCAGTATGTAAAAAGACAAAAAGTGACTTACCTTCTAGTCTTGGCCCTCCACCATACCGAATATGCAGTTGTTGAGCAGCTAGCACAGAGATCCTCTTACAATCACCCACTTTGTCAGGATGTAGTTTTCCATGAGAACATAAAAATGAGGTGTTGTCGATTTCTTTTGTTGCCGCAGAATCATCTAGCCACTTCTTAAGCCACTCCAAGGGTATAAACTCATATGGCTCACCTAAAAAAGGTATTATTATCATTGCACTTTGCTCATCACGTGTTTACAAATGTATTTCAATCACCAATGCAAAAAACAACAACATTATATACAGTAGTTACTATTGCAGCGTTAAAGATTCAAACAGTGTATGTTTTACCAACCGTCTTTTGCAGGTAAAAGTTCATAGAGCTCCTTCACCTCCTCATGTTTTGCTTTTCCCTTGACAACACTTTGTTTTCTCATATCTGCCATCTCGTTACACCATTCGTCAAACCTCTGGTTATCTCGATCCACCAGTTCTTTGAGAAAAACTGTAAAAATACAAGTTACGTAAAAATCGTGGTTTGACATTGTTTGATCCAACTGTCTTGTTTAAGAAACTCACTTGGAACCTCAACGATCTGTTTTGAGATTTCTGAAGGGACCAGCTCCTGGAGCTTGTACACCAGCATGTAGGCATTCCTGGAGCAGTGGAAGCCCTTGCTACATTTTGGCTTTTTAGACTGAGACTTTGCAGTCTCTGCTTTGAAACATAAACAACACAGTTAATGCCAGATGGTGCTGCATAGACAACGTCGGCGGATGATAAAGCTTGGCTTGCCAGATTGAGTTCTCTGTATAGATGAGCCATCAAGTCCCTTAGCTGTTCCCAGCAATTACATTTAGGGTTCAATCTGTTTATCTGCATTGATAATCTGATGAAAACAGTGATTAAAATAATGTTTTTGTGTTGTCTTGTAAGGGCCATGTCACTTGTCTGATTTTGTTACTTCTAGCAAAGATGTAATTGATATGAACCGTGACCTGGCTACTCGCTGGTACAGTAAAGACTCAGCCTGAGCCGGGCACGATGATGGAAGCAGACTATAAAGGGTGAAAGGGAAAGACATTTGTAATACACCATGATTACTCACCAATGTCCTCCTCTGTGCCAAGGTGCAGCTTTTTGCCCTCCATCTTCTCAATTTCCTCATCATTGAACTTGTACCAGTCACCAGTGCAGGCATCTTTAACATGCGCAATGTAATGGCCTGAATATGCACTGACACCTCGATGGATGAGCACAGCACTGAGCTCATATACACACCTCTGGTCTGAATGGAGACAAGAGATTTGTAAAATTTGATAATAAAAAGTTTGAATCGCAAAAATGCTTCTAACCTCCTTCTCCTTCCAAAAACACTCCCATATCAAGCTGCTCAGGAAAACTGATGTATGTGTTGAGCTTTTTCTTGTGCCCAGTTTGTCTAAATAATATGAATACAAAATAATCAATATATTTAAAAACTATGGCGTGTTACACTTTAAGTTATGTGTGCGTTTGTGTGTTTGTGTATTTGTTTCCGACCTGTCAAAGACGAAACGCATAAGTTGCAGGTTGAGGGTGGGTGGGAGGGTGTGAAGTCGAATTCTCCGAGTCGCTCGCTGTTTACTCTGACAGCTCTCGCAGAAATAACGGTTGTCCCCATCAAGCTTTTCCTCCTGTAGGTTTAAGGAAAAACAAAAACCCTTACTTTGAGCTCCAAAAATGCACAACTTAAATGTGGTCTCGATTGTGTAAAGACAGAATTACCTTTAGAAATTCAATGATACACTCAGTCAGGTTTTTATGACCCTGGATATTTAGTTCCAACTCATAAAACCGTGATGATAGTGCAGATGATCGTCCGCATTGGTTGCAACTGAAAAATATCCATACCTTTTAGTTAGTCAAATAACTGAAATAGGCCTCTACAATAACTCTTTTGTGAATGATTTTAAAACAATTAACAATGACAATTAATCCCTAATACAGCATAACAGTGGATGGTGTCAATCTCTAAAATGTTAAAATAGCAGGCCAATGAAAACCGTGTAAACTATCTAAATTCAGAGAAACATTGAGTGATTCGGGAAAATGTCTTACACAGTAACGTAAGAAAACTGTCCACAGAACTGCTGCTGAATGACACTCTGCAGACTGGGATTCTTCTGTTTTGACAGTGTGTCCTCAAGCAGAGACAGGAAGAGCTTGGAAAACTCCTGGGCATCCTAAAGACATTAAGTTAGAATTACTTTCCTGAAAATACTACATATAAATAGACATGCCTATTACAACCAACATTATAAAATACTATTACTACTGGATACTGGAACACAAGTTACAGGCCTCAACAAAAAGCCTGGGAGTCTCATTTACAAATCTCACAAGTACAAAACTACAAATTTCTCTGCAGTCATAAGTGGATTTCTTATAGAAAAAACCTGAATGCAAAACATAGAGCATCTCCACGCAAGGTATGTTTTTTACACTAAATTTTTCAGAAACATGGCACCGATGTGACAGGTAAGAGTTTAAAAAATATTTTTTAGTTGATATCTGAAACACTTCAAATGTAATGAAACTATTACATTTTAAATCACGGACGTTGTGTAAAACAAACATTTGCTTCAGAAAAAAATAATATTTAAAACAAACATAATCTGTTGCCTAATTCTGTTGCGATCATTTGCGGAGCGCCAAAAAGTGCATGCTCGTGCACAGTCATGCCCTGGAGCAGAGACCAACAGAAGCCCTTCAAACAGGAAGCAAGGATTGTCCCAGCAGAATCACTCTGTGCTTTAATGCAACATCACAAGACATATATACGTCTACCCTTCATTGTTGCCTAGAGTAATTTAAATCTATACTGAACAACCAAATAGGAGTTTACACTGAACCCATTGAGTGAAGCAGTTACTTACTTGCTGCTGTCCAGTGTCCAAACCTAAAGCTTTTACCAGTCCTGATGGGTCAATGTACTTTCTGTTGCTATTCTGTAGGAGTGCGAACAGATACTGCAGATGCTCACAAATGGACTGAGGCTCATAATCTGAAATATACAAGAATTGGTTGTCAGAAAATAAAATATATATTTTTTTAGTACAATGGTTATTCCCCTGCATAAGGGAATAATAACGTTTTCATAGTTTTCAGTGACATCACTAGAAGAGATCGCTGCTACTTTGTGTACCTGATTCAGAATTGAGGTCATGTTCTCTGTAACTTTGACACTGATAGAGACTTCTTCGCATTTCCAGGTTGTGGAACCATACTTGCAGAAACGTATTTACATAGCATGTTGCTCCTAAATTCGTTAGACCAACGAAAGAGTTCTGAAACAAAAAATAAAAAAATTACTAGACACTCTCACTCACGGGCTGAAAATTCATGACACTGAAAAAACAACCGTACCTTGTCCCTGCGTTCTGTATTTGGATCATCTATATTGTGAAATGTATCTTCGTCAATATCTCCAAGCCAGGCCTGTTCACCAATACCCACAAGACAGTTTGGATTTCCCTTGCAGTTTCTCCTAAATATAGAGTGAATTAATGTCTAGATATCCAACTTCTCAAGAAATTGTGTTTGATTACTTTTTACATAAAACGAAAAACGGCTTCACACTTTCCTGTTTGTTTGTCTATCAATAAATCAAACATTTGTAGGACATTTAGCAAGTGGTGGGGACATTTTTCATCAACATCTTTGATCTATACAAATAAGCAAAGATGAGAGTACTACCTGCAGACTCCTCTCTTGCAGTGCGGAAGGTTAACGCGGTACGCAAGCTCTATGTGCTCCAGGCGAATATCCTCTGGTTTGACGTTTTCTACCCAACGCCACGCAGCTTTCTCCAATTGCAAACGAGGGGCCATGTTTCTGCAGAAAAACTTGTGTTAATAGATAATAACAGATGGTCAACAGTGTGTAAATGCGGACCACAGTTGCAAGAAGTTACTTCAAGTTCGCCTAAACGCTCACATAGGCACGTATATCGACGACGTGCATATAATTTGAATAATTAAATGCACACGAGTTCACAAAAAACACAAATACACTTCTGGACGAACAAAAGCGGTAATGTGGATTTGATAGCTCGACAGTAGCACACGTTCCACTTTACAAAGCTAATGTTTTCTATGTGGGCTAAGCAGTAGCTAGCATGACCCGGTAGCTTTCTGGTCTGAGGTTAAAACTAGCGAACAATATGTCAAATAAGAGCAAACCTGTCAAATTAGCAGAGGGCTTAGTTGTATCTCTGATGTAGTTTTACATATCAGTGATTTATTATAGATATTACTAGAGGGAGCATCCATCGGCGGTTAATAAATAGAATGTTTTTTTTCTTCCTGGCAATCGTTTACGTACATGACGTTACGACGTCTTTGTTCAGTTTAGCCAATGAGAGACACCTGCGCTCTGTGTCTGGAAAACACAATGTTCATAATTATTAAAAATGTTTTACTCCCGACATGTTACTAAAGGATGTTGCAAGGTAGGTCTGCATGATTTTACAGACACCCTAATTGTTAAGAATATTGTTTTGTTTGGTGTATGTGTAAGAGAGGGAGAGGGAGCGCGCGCGCGCGCGAGAGAGAGAGAGAGAGAGAGAGAGAGAGAGAGAGATTATTAAACTCCAGTAAATGTTCAGTTTTTGTTTTTGTTGTTTTTTGATGATGTAGATGCACATAAGTGAATATGAGTGTAGCTGTTTGATGGTAACTCTTCTAAATTATAAACATATAAGCATTTAGGCCTGCTACATCAAATAAAAAATGTAATCCCTTACTTTTTTTCCATGTATGTGTTTATTTATTATTTTTTTGTTTTTGCTTATTCATCTATAAAGACAACTGTTGAACGCATAATTAAGAGCAAGTTCATGTTTAACATCTTACGTCAGTTTTAGTTTATTGTCTTTATAGCAAATGCATTAGCATCTTATGATTGGATTGAGTTCTTCATAAGGAATAATTGCATTCTGAAATATGGACAATGTTTGCCTCTTCTGTAAATTTAGCAGAATGTCACTTAAAATGTTGCATGCTTAATGGGCGATTAAATCCCCAAACTGATAATGTTACGTCTGTCTCAGTGAGGGAGAGGGCTGTTGTTGATTATATTATAACGCCACATAATGATTTGAAGTCATGCCTTGATTTTAATGTTTACACAACCTCTGAGCTTGTGAAGGACCCAGGCTCAGAAGCCCTGATCACTCCATATTATCTCTTAAATTTCGGGTGGGAGAGTTTACTAGGCCCAGCAATAATGTTGATTTAAATTTGTCAATGAAAATTATTAAAAGACAATTTCCTTCTACGTTTTTGTCCTCCCGTGACTGTACAAAGACCTTGCAAAATATACAATTGTGTGTGGGAAAAGAGGTTAACACACAGCAGAATATGGACAAGGTCTATGAAATGTTTTGTGACGTTCTACATAAAGAAATGGGTTGCCGTGACGGGAAAATTGGACATAGGCCAAGATCTAAAATAAATCAACCATATTGGAATACTGAGCTTTATACTTTTTGGACTAAAGCAAGATTAGCTGAAAAAACGATATCTTAAAGCAAAGGAATCAAATGAAAAAAATATTTTAAGAAATGAGTTTAGAAAAGATCAGCAGGATTTTGATAAAAAGCTGCGCTTTTTCAAAAGGCGATTTAGAAGAGGACAAAGTCTCCAACTGCAGCATTTACAGTCCAACTCAAAATACTTTTGGAATGAAATAAATAAACTGGGGCCTCAAAAAAGTAAATCCATTCCTATGGAGATTATTACGGACAATGGTGAGGTATGTTTTAAAAAGGATATGGTACTGCTAAAATGGGAACATTATTACAGCGCCCTCTATGGTGGTGATGGTTTATCATTTAATGAAGCCTTTTTAAGGCAAACTACTTTATTGAAAAATACATTAGAAATTGAGATGCCACAGACAGAAATGAGCCAAAATGAGTTTTTAAACTCTGACATCACTGTTGAAGAAAAGCCATAAACTATTAGCCAAATCTAATAAAGCTGTGGGCATTGAGCAGGTCCCGAATGAGGCGCTTAAGGCCTCTTCTTTAGTCAATGTTTTGCACTGCCTTTTTCAGATCTGTTTTGATAAGGCTATTATTCCATCAATCTGGTCTCATTCCATTATAAAGCCAATTCCAAAATCATCTACACTTGACCCAAGAGTTCCACTGAATTATAGAGGTATCAGTCTAATTAGCACAGTGTACAAACTCTATTCTGCAATCCTTAATAACAGACTGAATGACTATGTGGAAACATATCATATTTTGGCTGATGAGCAGAACGGCTTTAGAAAAGGCAGGGCCTGCATTGACCATAAATATGTTTTATCGTCTGTGGTGAGGGCTCGGCTTCAACAGGGACAATCTACGTTTGTCTGCTTTATTGATTTTCAGAAGGCATTTGACCAGGTGAACAGAAATCTCTTACAGTACAAATGTTTGAGGTATGGTATAAATGGCAGATTTTATAATGCAATTAAGTCACTGTATGAACACCCGGTTGCGTGTGTGCAGATTAATAGTTTAAAAACCGGCTGGTTCCCTACTCCCTTTGGGGTAAAGCAGGGCGATGTACTGTCACCCACCCTTTTCTCTATATATATTAATGACCTAGACAAAATGAATGAAGGAAACCTTGGTATTCATATTAATGATATGAATTGAAGTCTCTTGATGTATGCCGATGACATTATTTTGTTAGCGGAGTCTGAATTAAATTTACAACAAATAATAAGTATCCTATGTGCATGGTGTGAAAAATGGCGTTTGACCATAAATAAAGATAAAACACAGATCATGCACTGTAGAAAAAGCAATGAATTGAGAAGTAATTATAGTTTTATGTACGGTCCGTCTCATTTAGACTACACATGTTCATATAAATATCTAGGTTTGATCTTTAATGAGACCATGAGTTTTGCTGAGGGAATTAAGTCCCTCTCTGAGTCTGCAGGGAGAGCTTTAGGCTCTATAGTGAGTAAGATGAAATTGGTCCAACACTGCTCATCGTCCTGAGTGCACCATCCCCAGTGTCAAATATGGTGGGGGGAGCATCATGCTATGGGGTTGCTTTTCCTCAGCGGGGACTGGGAAGAATAGTTTGGAAGATGGATGGAGCAAAATACAGAGACAGTCAGCAAGAGAATTGAGGCTGGAGCGGAGATTCACCTTCCAGCAGGACAATGGCCCTAAACACAAAGCTAAATCTACAATGGAATGGTTTAAAAAAAGAATGGCCCAGTCAAAGTCCTGACCTAAATCCTATTGAAAATCTGTGGAAAAACCTGAAAACTGCTGTTCACAAACGCTCTCCTTCTGATTTGACAGAGCTTGAGTGTTTTTGTAAAGAGGAATGGGCTAAAATGTCAGTCTCTAGATGTGCAAATCTTGTAGAGTCAAACCCCAGAAGACTTGCTGCTGTTATTGCAGTAAAAGGGGGTTCCACAAAGTATTAATTCACGCTGTATGAATACTTGTGCATGTCCCACTTTTCCCTTTTCTATTTTTGGAAAAATAACAGAATCATGTATCATTTTGCTTTCACTTCACAGTTGCCTGTTACTTGTGTGTGAACTTTCAGTAAAAAATTAAAAATAAAATCTTTACGTTTAGGGTTGTAAACATGACAAAATGTGCAAAAGTTCAAGGTGTATAAGTTCTTTCGCAAGGCACTGTAGAATATGATATGGGACATGCTGTTGTGTCATGTGGTAGTGCTGCAGCTCCGCCTCTCAGTCTCCTTAGCAGCTGACAGTCTCAGAGTGGTCAGGTTCATCCAGAAACCTCAACCCAGCAGGACACCGCCGGCGCCGCTCCCAGGTACGTGCTTTTTTTAACATACTGCAAAGATATTATACCTTGGCCTATATGATTTGCATGGTTTGGATAATTCAGACACTTCTAGAGTAAGCTGCTTTTAGGTTGCTTTCTCTCCTGTTTATTCTTTCTTTTTTTAAAGACAATTATACAAAGCATTGATTTTAACTCCGAGAAGAAAATTTTGGATCAATGTGCTTGTGTTTGTCATTGTGTAAGTGTTTGTCAAGTGTCACGCAAATATGGGTTTGTGAAAATTACTAATTGGCTCACTAAGTATCATCTGTGGGAGTGTGTAACAAAAAGGTTTCATGTTTTTGTTGACTTTAAAATAACCTACTTTTTGAGAAGGGACATGCTAATCTGTGGCTCGAACAGGCACAGCACCGGAGATACAGGGCAGATTAACTCGCCATGGCTAGATAAATTTTATCTGTCTAATCACTGCCTGCCCTGGGTCTTGTGTAAGTGATAGGTGCATAGGCTTTACTGACTTAAGCATAGGCATGGAATGGTTTATATAACAGAACCTTGTATCAACTTAGATTTGCATAAGATGTGTTGTGTTTCATCGTAATGTGTTCTTAGTTGTAAGTAGATATTATTATCTGCATTTAACCATATTTTCCACAACTTTTTACCTACTGTTACACAAAAACATTTGACCACCAATATAATCCAGCTGCGCTTTAGATAATATTGAAGCTGTAAAATAAAATAAAAAATGTCTGCCTTCCACTTTGCTATAACATTTAATTGATTTTGTTAAAAGACTGTATTTTACCAGATGACTTTGTAAAACACGTAAATCTACTTTTGAGTTCATGTCAGACATAATACGTAAAGTGATTGTTTTATTCTATTTTTGGCAGGAGTCTACGGTAACGTCAGAGCCAAAATGGGGCGGGAAGAAATCATCTGCAGCTGGAAGAAAAGCACCAGTAACATCAAAGATGTGTTTGACTTTAAAGCCAAAATGGGATCGTAAGTTCCACAGAACACATGACAACATAAATATATTCCTGAAAGCATTTTTATCATGAACATCAATGGGAATACTTTGTTTTCCTGGTGCGGTTAGTCCTCTCTCATGGAGGTAGCAAGTCATGTTGCCCTACCTAACATAATCCTATACTTGGGCCAGCTCCCTTTCTCAATGAAGCCTAAGGACTCACCCATTGACAAGTGTTTAGAAGCGGATGCCTGCATGAAGACATATTGTAGCACGATTGAACTGGACCAATGTTTGTCAATTCGTTTTTAGTATAAGTTTAAGTGAACATTACAACATTTTAATTTTCTATTGGTTTCTCATTATCTTACTTGTAATTTCCATTGGAGAAAAGTGTTTGTGAGCAAAGTTACATTTAAAATAGGGTGACCAGACGTCCCAGTTTACCCGGGACAGTCCCAGTTTTGAAGCCTCTGTCCCATGTCCCCTTGGATTTTTCCAAAACCATTGATTTGTCCTAGTTTTATAGAAGCTCTGTCCCAGTTGTCCCAGTTTTTTACCTGTGCCTGAAAAAAGCGTTTTGTTTTTTTACTTGAAATGTAAGGAATTTTGGCCATGTGCGCATCAAACACAAAGTTTTCATAGCGAATGACCCATTAAAACAGCCCAAAAGTCGATGTTCCATTCAAATGACATTATACTTTTACAAACAATTTTACTGTTTAACCTGTTGGGAAAGTCACTATTTCGCTCCCGCTAAAATGTCCCAGTTTTTAATATGGAAAATCTGGTCACCCTAATTTAAAAGTGTGTTTGTTTTTCCATCAAACAACACAAAACAGAATCAGATGTTACTTTCCAGCGAAAAAAGAAATATCTGCTTAATGATGTTACTTTTTAGTTCAAGCTGCTTAATGAACTAAAGCAGCTTAGTTCATTAAGAATCTGCCGGCACGGTAGCACAGCGGTTAGCGCTCGTGCTTCACAGCTAGAAGGGGTTCGATTCCCACCTGGACGGGGCCTTTCTGTGTGGAGTTTGCATGTTCTCCCCGTGTCTGCGTAGGTTTCCCCTACCATTAAAAACATGTACAATAGGCCAGGATAAATGTGAGTGTGTTTGGGGGACGACGGATGGAAATTAGCCCACGGCTACAATCCGGTGTGGCTTGTTAACATGCATGAGACCCATGTTTGTTCATTAACATGCACTGTATCAACCAAATAAACCAATAAATAAAGAACGAGTGTTGAGCATGTGTGCTGTTGTGAGCCCTGACGTCATAGCACTAAGGGAACATCCTGACACCACTACATTATTGGATTAGAGTCTGGCTGTTCCCCTGCAGGTGAAGCATGTAAGAGGACATGTGGACAAACCTGTGCGGCCAAAAAGAAGCCACTTGTTTTTATTAATACTTTTAGTGGCCCCTAAAATCCTGATTCTTTCTGAAAAAAGTACAACCAAATTCATACTATGTTTTTTGTCTGTGTGCAGGACGTGTCCTCGACATTAGGAGCATAATTCTGTGTATCAGTACAGTATATGTGGACACGTCATACCACATTTGAAAGCTCAGAACAATTGAAGGCCCACGTGGTACTAACTAGGACTTGACTGCGGACAGATTCTGTGGTTTTGTGACTAGATCAGAGTGAGACACTTTACATTTACGGCAGTGGTTTTAGCCATTAGATCTGGCAGCATAAAATTCATAGGGTTCATCCTGCTTTCTGATTTGAAAATCAGCTTAACTAAAAAAAGAATGTAAACATAAACAACTTTTACATCAAAATGCCTAAAAACGTAGCAAAATGTCTGTATTTGTGAAAAGATAAAAATTACAATTAATACCAGTAAACTCAAAACCTGATTTGGAAGCAACAAATTAACTTGCCTAGTTGTTTTTTTTTTTTGTAGCAATGGTGTAATTCTTGTCTTTTTGTTCACAGAGGTTCTTTTTCTGATGTTTACATGGTCAGAGAGAAAGCCACAGGGAAACTATTTGCTCTCAAATGTCTCAAGCGGAAGCACCTCGCAAACTGTAACCTAGAAAATGAAATCAATGTGTTGAGAAGGTAAACTGTTCATTCTTCAGCACATACCGGTAGTTATTAAATCTCTACCAGCTTGATGTCTCACCTTCTTACTTTTCCCTTTTCAGAATAAAGCACGAGAATGTTGTAGGTCTCGAGGACTTTTATGAGAGTCGGACGCACTATTACCTCGTTATGCAGCTGTGAGTATCACTGGTGAATCATTTAGTGCTGAATAATATGCAGAGGGTTGCTCAGTACCAAAGCAGTTGTCTCATCAGAATGGATTAATCTTGTTACTCAGGGGTTTTACAGATTTTTTTCAGAAAACTAATATTTTAATTAGTCAAAATTGCTATCTAATGTGTTGTGTTAAATGATAAAGAAGTGGAACGCATTAATTTCTGTTTGAGATACATTTATTTGCTTTTAAAATGAAAAAAACGAAATCAGCTGTATGGTGTGGAGAAATACAGAAACATAGTCTTGTGGAAGCTGTATTGTGAGAGCTTGTTGTGTTGCAGGGTGTCAGGAGGAGAACTGTTTGATAGGATCGTAGACAGAGGCGTGTACACAGAAAAGGATGCCAGTTTAGTGGTCAAACAGGTGCTCCAGGCTGTCAGCTATCTGCATCAAAACAGCATAGTGCACCGAGACCTCAAGGTAAGGAAAAACAAACTTTCAAATCTCCGCTTTTCCTACATATATTTTCTTCCATCGTTCCATTTTGTGTAAACAGCCAGAAAACTTGCTGTACTACAACACAGATGAAAATGCCAAAATCATGGTCAGTGACTTTGGGCTGTCAAAGACGTTGGAGCACGGCGTCATGTCCACAGCCTGTGGTACTCCAGGATATGTGGGTAAGTACTCTCCTAATGTTCAAGCGAAGAAGCCATAGAAAACCCCCTGAGATGGCTAGAGCACATTGCCATTTATTTCCATACTCTATTTGAAATCTATTATTTTATTCGGCTATTGTTACGCCTGAGAGGCACTGTGTGCATTTATTGGTTGCCTGAGCACATTGGTCCATGTCACATTCCCCTCAACACACAGTCGCCTTATTTCCTGAAGTAAATTTATGAATGAGGTGTGAGGAATGAGGAAAGCGTTTTGACTTTCTTCTAAAACGGTTCTTAATTTATTTTGTATGTATTTTTAAATTATTATTATTATTTTAAAACCTTGCATTGTATTTTTATTCATAATTGTTAGATGTTCCTATATCTTGTTCCTCTTGTTTAGCCCCTGAGGTTTTGGCCCAGAAGCCTTACAGCAAAGCTGTGGACTGCTGGTCAATTGGAGTTATCACTTACATCCTGTAAGTAATTAAATATTACATACATTTGTGGCATTACTCATCTTCTCTACAAGATTAAACCTGAATGTTGTGTTGCAGATTGTGTGGTTACCCTCCATTCTTTGAAGACAATGAAACACGACTATTTTCGAAAATAATGCGGGCTGAATACGCATTTCATTCTCCATTTTGGGACGATATCTCGGAGTCAGGTATGGACTCACCTTTTGTTAGCTCTAAATCAGTGGTTCTCAACTGATTTGGCATCGGGAACCACCATGGCGACGAGCTGCGACCCAAATGAGAATTGATTTTGTCTTACAAAATGCTAAATAGTGTATTTTCACCACAAATTATTGTAGAATAAGTATTAGATAAGCCCAAAAGGTTGACATGATAAAAACACACAAACAAAACATTTTACCAAACTCATATGGTGTTACACTTTCTCAGAAGATACTAAATGTTTAAAGAAATGTTCCGAGGGAAAGGTTTGCAACCCACTGAAAACGGTACCTTGGCCTACTTTTGGGTCCCAACCCACCAGTTGTGAACCACTGCTCTAAATGACTTGAATTTCATGATGTGTTTGGTGCATGTGCAGTAGCGTTGAGCAACTAGTCACATTTTGATCATACTCTTAGGATATGTGTAAAGTAAATGTGAGATTAGAACATATTTCTGGCCTACGAAGTCTCAAATAGCATCACATAGGTTCACATGACCTTAGGCCTGATATAGACAAACTCTTTGCTGACATAATAGACGACCTGCTGGGATTAGCTATGGATGCCCGCAGATAATCTTATTTGGAGACATGATAGAAGTTAGAAGTACTGCTAACCAAAAAAAGCAAGTGACAGTTCCAACTAACAACAAAAAATGTATCAATTTATATATATTTTTTTATTTCTTATTCCTCCCAAAAATGGGTCATGCTCAAGCTGTAGTGTGACGCTTGTGTTTAAGTGTTAATTAAACTCTCATTAGCTTATCCAGAATACAAAACTACCCACATGTTTTTTGAATTTATCCAAAAATGTTATTGCAGCCAAAGACTTCATCAGGAACATGATGCAGAAGAACCCAACAAAGCGCTTCACCACAGAGGAGGCTCTGAAACATCCATGGTGAGTGTCCATGTCTTTGTCAGTCTCATCGAACTCTCTAAATCTGGACTGTCTCTGTAGGATTGCAGGAAATACTGCCAAAGACCAGGACATTTACCACTCTGTGTGTGAACAAATGGAAAGGAACTTTGCCAAATCAAAATGGAAAGTGAGTTACTTTGCTGCAAAGCAAATATTGAACTACATAAAAAGATACTGGAATACTGGGAGGATACCGGAGTTTGACAAAGGTTTGAAGTATATGTTGCTCTTTCCTTGTGATGTTCACAGCAAGCCTTCAACGCTGCTTCAGCCATCAACCACATGAAGAAGCTGCAGTTGTCCCACAGCGAGACGACTCCAGCAGAGGAACTTCCCCCACCCCAGATTGTAGTCCACACCTCCTCTAAGAGCCCTCTCGACACTTCAGTAGGAAAGATTACTGACCCAAACGGGAACAGGATCATCGTCACAAGTCACCTGTCGGGTAGTGAGCCGAGCAAAGGCCTGTGCCCACCGATCAGAGCTGTGTACAGTGAACCAGGACACAGTCTGTCTCCTGAGGAGTCCTGCAAGGTCCGATGCTTCTATTCAGAGAGTGATGCGTCCTTTCAGGCATCTGCCAGGTACGCTCAAAGAGCAACAGGAACTTGACTAAATACTATATACTGTATACATTTATTCTGGCGACTGTAGATTGCCTGGTACATCTGAAATACAGTTCAATTTCTATTACTGATACTGTAACTTTGGCTTCTTTGAGTTTTGAACCCATAGATAGTTGTTCCATCATCAAAAACATATAATTCAGGCATGTTTCAGTACTGCATGCTGAGGCTATTCATTCTGAATATTACAAAATTCCTTGTAAAAAAAAATCGACACATCTGAAACCCTCACTGACACATTCTTATGTTTAAATGATCACCTCAGAGCTGTGTTCTCATTGCTCTCATCTGTTAGTCATGTTGCAAAATAAGGTGCTAATCCAGCATCCTGCTCATACTTTAAAGTCACATTTTCTGTATTTTTTCGCACATAAGCCCAGCCATTATTTTAAGTGAAGATGAAAAGATGGATGATGTCCAGTCTGAAAAGGCATACATATGTGTACTGCATGAGCTGATTATAGCCTTTGTTTCTTCCAGGAAAGACCTGACAGCGCAGTCTGGAGTTTGCTCAGTCATGTGACCTCCTGAAAGAAAAATCTTTACTTTGAGGTAATTGGTTAAATTCTATAAATAACTCTCATTTCTCCTGCAAACATATCCGTCAGTCTTTCTTTAAAATCTTATTGACGCATGTTTTTACTTTTCAGATTATATGTTGGACCTGTCCAAGAGACCAAAAAATGAAATGCAATATATTTATTTACAGTAATATTCAAATATGTTTTATGTTATATGAACTCTTTGTTGCTGCTGCTCTCATGCTTGTAAAATGAATGTCAAGTGCCCATCATTTTATTATGTATGCCATTTTATCTGTGTGTGTGTGTGTGTGTGTGTGTGTGTGTGTGTGTGTGTGTGTGTGTGTGTGTGTGTGTGTGTGTGTGTGTGTGTGTCTGCTCTACTGCTGACTGTCACACACAGATGTAAGAAAACCTTTTCTCTGATACAATGAAGCAAAATATGCAAATTGTAATATAAACTTTACGATGTTAATACATACATACTGTACTTCTGTATATTTGTGGGGCAAATCAGGAGAATTGAATGCAAAGAACATTGGGAACAAAATCCATGTGTGGCTTGTGAGATGCTGGAGCTGTAATGCTGTGTGTGCTAGGGCTGGACGATATCTCGATATTCATTCCAGATATCTCGATATCGATAACGATATAACTACGGGTTTGGTGACAACCAAGCATAGTTCAGAAAAATGAAAACATCATAATACAAAAGTGTGCAGTTTTATTGATGTGAACTCACTGCCAGTCAACATTAAGTCACCAATCAATAATTAAATGAAACATTATTGCAGCTCTGCTTAAATAAATAACCAATATAACAGCTGGTGGAAGGTGAAACACTGAAAGTGCGGGGGAAATCTATATCGTTTATATATCGTTGCTTTTGCGATATTAATATCTTGAATGTTCAAATATTTCCATGATGTCTTTAAACTTTTTAGCCCATCAAATTAAACACTGTGTTTTTACAATAAGTTCAGAGAAAACTAATAACGAACAAAAAACAAGATTTTATTGTCAACATAAATTTTGTGAAAGGCTGTGGAGAGTCTTCTAAGGACGTATGAATTTTTTTATTTTACTGCTGGAGTCAAAATCCATTCAGACGCCTCACTCTCCTGCTGTCTCAGATGCATGTGGAGGGTGATCCGGTGGCTCTAAATCCCCCCGAAAGTAAATGAATGAGAGAGAGAGTGGTTGCCCTTCCTACTGTAACTTTGTCCTCAGTTAGTGCTTGTGAGGAAAATATCTCTTGAAATGTTGTGTATAAATATTTCTGAAAGTTTACAAAGAAGCACCGTAAAAGATAGTAGTTTTAGGGTCTTCAGCCTTGGCAAGTGCGGAGCTCCTCTGCTCTCGTCCGCAGCTGAGTAAGAAGTTTACTTAGTGTGATATCAAGTCCCTCGAGCCTAGTTGACTTTGCTATTATTTCGTTTTTAAGCTTTTTGATGGAATCCGCTTTACCTGTGGAAGAAAAACATTCATCAGGCTTACAGGCCAAATGTCAATCAAATATACGAAAGTGACTAAAGATGCGAGATTATACCATCCAGTGCTTTGAACATGTTTTCTGTGGTGTTTGCAAGAGCTCCGGCACCCAGCTGTAGTTTTGTCAGTCGTTCCCTTAACTGAGCTGTATCACCATCAGGCTTATTGGTAGGTGCTTTGGCCTTAAGGGTCTCCAGCTGTTTCTCTAGGTCCTTCATATCCTACAAAGACGAAAAATAAAAAAATTAAACACAGCTTAATGCAAATATGACTCTCCAAACAGTTTTTTCAGGGATCTTTTTCATTACTCAAGCGCACATTTAAGACCAAGCAGTATTCTTTTGTGGCATGCACGTCTCTACCCACTCACCCCAGTTGTAGCAGTTGCTTTGTTCTCAGCCTCATCTGCCTTTTCCTGTGCATCCTCAGTCTGCAATTTTCCTTCCTCCAGCAGCTCTTTGAGCTTAGCCAGAAGGGGTTTGATTGGTGGTAATAATGCAGAGACATCTTTCAGCGCCTTCTCTGCTGGGTCCAGCTGTTCCTGGGCCTAAGCAGTGCTTGTATTAGTGGGCTCAATATTTGGTTAGATCCCTGTCATAGAGACACACACTCACCTTGGTGAGATTGTTGCTGAGGCTGTCAATGAGGTCTATTCTGTTCTGAAGGTTATCCTTCAGGTCAGGGAGAGACTGCTCCATTGATTCTAACCCTTGCACCAGACCAGCAACATCTGCCTTTACTTCTTTGGCTGTATCCCTGCCAGAAAATAAACAGCATGTTTGCATGTTTAGATACAAGGGGTAGTAACTGATTTATTACAGACATTTCTAACGTTTTGTGTGTAAGAAACGGTCAAAATGTAATGTCTCACCGAGCATCCTGTGCCTCCTGGAGCAGTTTCTTCGCTGCCTCTAGCTGAGGTTGAGCTTTGTTGAGCACTGCCGTGCTGTTAGGCAGACCACTGGCTAGGTTCTTGAGTTCTTGCACTTTTTCCTTTAACGCAGCTAGGCTCACAGGCAGTTTGGCCTTAAGCACCCAGTCACTCACTTTCTGGATATGTGTCAAGTTTGAAGAAGGATCTGAAGAGAGGGGGCATTAGTAAACCTGCAGACACACTTATTTATTCACACAGAAGCTGCTGTACCTGATAGGAAGTCCTTAAGCTCCTTCACCACATTTCTGCTCTGCTTTAAGTCTTCTTCCAGTGCGTCTCTGGCCTCCTTCATTCTGTTAGTCAACCTTTCTGCAGACTGGCGCACCAGGTTAGTTGTGTCCTGTGTTTTCTGAAGCTGCAAAATGTGACGATAGGTTCATCAATCAGAAACACAGTCACAGAGGTATGGGTATGTGATGATGGGACATGCAGTGTGTGTTCTGTACCTTTTCAGCCGCATCCGAGATCTTTTTGGAGAGCACACCCAATTTGTCTTGCACTTCTTTAACATCGTCGGTCGCTTTCTTTGCTGCAGGTAGTGCACCCACACAGGGCTTACCTGGCTCACATGGGGGCACTCTGTCAGGAGCACATAACTCCTCACTTCCACACTGTAAAGGCGTGCATGGTTCTGGGTGGGCTTTGCCACACACCTAAAAAGTAACAGTAGAATTAGTACAACACTTAAGTCATGGTGCAAAACCTTCATGCCCCAGGTATGTTCTAGTTTATGAATTTATATGGCACTTATATGGGAAATAAACCATAAAAAAGCACTTGTTGTTTACATATCTCCAAATGAGCTTTAGTGAAAACTTTCAAATCTCATGAGTGCAAACAGTAAGATAAAAAGAAGATTGCTATATACCAATTTGGTCACAGGATTGAGGTCAGGGTATGAGGCCATGCTGTTGTTCAGATCGCCCAAGTTTTTCTGGTTCACTGGCAGCAATTGGTTGAGCAGGTCCTCTGTGGGCTTTCTAATGTCTGTAGAGTTTTGGAGCACATTCTTAGCTGCATCCACATTTTTAGCAGCGTCTGCAGATTTATTGTAGGCATTCTTGATGTCAGAAAAAGCTCCTAGAACAAGATCTCAGTTAATGTTTGTCATGGAAACATCTATAGTCTATATTAGTACATTTTTATAAGAATGCAACCTGTGTCAGTGGGACTGGTCGAGTTCTTCAAGCTGTCACCTCTGATCTTATACTCCAAATTCAAAGAGTTGAGCAGAGCTTCTATTTTGTCCAGCTCTGGATCCAGACTAGGTCTCGTCTTCAAAGGTAAACATCCACTCTCAACTCCATCCATCTCCAATCTGCAACAAGACATCAACACTTATTACATGTTTTTTTGTTATCTTTTATGAGGGGTCTATTTATAGGTTCAGTTCAATTTTACTTGTTCTCACAAAAAAATACCATAAATAAAATAAGAATTAGGAAATATGTATAATAATAATTTTTAAAAAGTATTACCGGAGTTTACTCATCGTGACCAAGGCTTTATCAACATTCAATACAACAGCTGGTGGGAGTGAGACCGAGGTTTTAACGCTGTTCAGACTGGACTCCAGAGCAAAGATACGTAGCCCAAAGTCCTTGGGTTCTTTGGGGTTTTGAGGCACCAGTTTGCTGAGAACCACACTGATGTTCTGCCTCTGGCTGTCCAGTGTGAAAAAGCAAGAAGGGCATCTGTGACACTCAGGGAAGGAGTCACACCGGTCCCGGCTGCACGAGTCACAGCGGGCCCCAGTCACTCCAGGCCGACACGTACACAATCCTGTCTGCTTGTCACAGCCCTCTGGGACAGTTCCCTCCCTGTCACAGTCACACGCTGTGAAAACAAAAGATTTTACAATGAAGGATGATTTGTGCAGTACAATCAGTATTGTCATTGTTCAAAAGATGTTAAGTTATAAAAACTAGAGTTTCTTCATGTTGGCTACACTGAAATGAAAATAAAGATAGTTTTTGAAGTTCATGGCTTACGCCCTAATCACCCACACAATTATGATTGTATATAATTCAAAGATCTTTGATATGAATTTAAAATATAACAATAATAAATCATGTTCAAACTCACGTCTGCAGCCTCTGAAAGGGTCTTTAAACATATGTTTGGCACACTGAGCGCATGTTCTTCCTCCAAAGCCTGCTCTGCACTGACACTGGCCTGTCCACTGTGGAGAGTATGGTGGTACACAATAAATACACTCACAAATAACAAACATTTAGGCACCATTATACAAAATGGCACTGTAAAAAATAAAGTCAATGTGTTGTAAAGTTTGTGTTACATGTTAAGCATATTTAAAATATGGATACAACTTTGATCTTTCGCGGGGGTGAGGCATACCTGGTCACAGATGTTGTTCAGAGAAGCTGTGGGGTCACATTCACAAGGGACGCACCGGTCCGACCCTGCGGGCCTCCAGAAGCCTGAGGAGCATCTCTCACAGTTCACCCCCTCAAAGTGAGGGCGGCACTGACACTGCCCTGTTAGTTGATCACACTGCTCTGATACAGAGCCCTCCAGAGAACAAGAACACTCTGCACACAAGCACAAAATAGCAAACGCTTCTGAGTCTTTACACAGTAATGTAAACACCAGGAAAGATAGAAAGCTAATTTAAACTGTTGTCCACAAATGAATTTCAGTTTGGTTAATGCAGTTGTTGTGTAAGTGAGACTCACTGGTGCAGCCCTGTGGGTTGGAGGATCTCAGGTTGTAGAATCCCGGAGCACAGCGGTCACACCGAGGGCCAGCTACATTATGCTTACAGCGACATGAGGCTGAGGCGTCCTCACAGACTGCCCCACCTATTGTCCCAGCAGCATTGCACAGACAGCCTACAACAACACAAGAAGCCATTGTTGTTTTGTTGCGCATTTTACAGAATAACTAATTGATGCGGGCCTACATTTAACAAAATAGTTTCTAGCTGATGTAATGGAGCAGTAAAAAAACATACTTAAAACATATTTTTATTGTAAACTGTCACATAGAGACTTAAAATATCTATTTTTAAAGTTACTTATTATAATCTGTATTACCTGTGTACTATTTTTATTGTGTAATAATAAAATATCCAAAATCCCCATATATTGTTTGCAAAATATGCAAAGCCGACACATTTTCTTTGACAAACATTAAACAATACTCACGTATGCAAGCATCTGGTTGGTCCATACGACTCAGAGGGTTTAGCTGGTATCCAGGGGCACACTGGTCACACTTGGGACCCGTGGTGTGGTGCATACAGTCGACACACACCCCTCCACTGCGTCCCCCATTGGCCTCATACAAGGCCTGGCTAAAATGACAGCGCTGGGCATGGTTGTTACACTCGCAGCCTAAACACAAACAGAGACACTTGATATATAGGATATATATGTTCAATACGTCAAGCCTTTGTATATTACACATTCTCAAACTCCGGTGGGGATGCTAGATAAATGAATTCATTAATTAATACATTAATAGGATTAGGATTAATTTTGTTATAGAAATCAACTTTATTGTATTAAGGTTTGGTCTTTTCTTGTTATAGATCTGATTACAATCAGTCTAGTTACAATTTAGTTAATTTGGTCTATTTTAGCTCCTTTTAGACCTGGTTTAGCTCAGATTTTGGCTAGTCATGGTGATACTTGAAAAGACCAGTATTTTATAGAGGTAGTTCTTGAAGTGATAAGTTTGAGAACTTCTGTGCTCAACAAATTCAGGGAGACTAGGTTCCGGGGAATTGTTTTAAGAGGAAGGCATAACAATTGTGCTGTTTGATCTGTAAACAAGTGCAGTTTCTATATGAACCGGTGCCGAACGTCTTAGGAGAAAACCTTTTAATATGGAAGCTTAGAGACTGTGAATTTCTTCTATATAATATGAGCTCCCTTCCCATATAGTATGCTGCCCCACACACATGTTTGTTTGAGGCTTACGTTTGCATGTGTGTGGGTCGTTCTCCTCAGCCGCTCTCCATGGCAGGTCATTGAAAAGGTCTGCACAGCGTTCACAGTTTCGTCCTGCCGTGTTGTGCTGGCAGTCACATTGGGAATCCACCTGTCGACAAACAAAACGTCACTGACATTGCCGAGTTCATTACATGACGTACTTGACAATGCATATTAACCTCTTAACCCCCACCTGAACAGAGCAATTTTTTTCCAGTCTTGCTTTACCCAAATGTAAAGTAGTAGTTCTTGAAAAACAAACATCTGAATAGCAACAAAAACGGGATTTAAATGATAAAAACGCAACAAAAATGCTACAAACACGCAACAAAAAAGTTACAAAAATGGAACCAAAAGTGACAAAAACGTGACAAAAAATGAACAAAAAATGTTTGAAAAATGAAAATTAAATTGACAAAAACTGACGAAAAAGTGAAAAAAATTAGGCAAAAAAGTGACACAAATTTGACGAAAAATTAACAAAATGTGGAGAAAAAGTGACAAAAATGTAGTAGCAACGAGAAAAAAGATCCGTTAAGATCCGTCTTATAAGTCTTAGCTTTGAGGCGTTACACTGGCCTATAGGCAGTTTAGATTTGGGTAATGCTGAACTGGAGAAAATGTGCTTGTTTCAGGCGGGGGTTAAGGGGTTAATCTATATACTTCCAACAAATGATATAGATTAAATCCATACCTGAACGGTGCTAGAGAATCCATTATTGTAAGCAGTTGGCAAGCATTTGTTTGCATGTCCATGACACATGCAACGGCCAATCATCCTCATCTCCTTCAGAGCAAAGAATCTGCTCAGTGACCGGCCTGGGGTGTGAGGCACCTCTCCCAACTGGGTCAAACTCACCCTGAGACCCGTTATACCAGAGATGTCTGTAGGCGACACCATTATAAGCAACTTGTTACGAATAGAGAAGAGTGTACACTTAATCAACCATACCTTCAATCTTCTGGGCTTTGGGAACTGAAACGTACATGTACTGCTCTAAAGGCCGAAAGTGAATCTGAAAAGAGTGCAAAGTGCAATTTAGAGCAGATCTGTGCTGACTACAATTTCCTAATGATGTTTTACAGTATTTTACCACTATAAATACTTTCTGTGGCGTAGTCAACAACCAGGCATAACTTTATTACCATCTTCCAAATTTGCAACCACATGTGGCAAAAGAATACATGAACAATGGAGGCTATTGATCTTTCCGAACTTATTCTTACCTATTCTGGTAGTACATGGTAATAATTTTAAGTATAATATGTGTCATGCATACTTGAACAGTAAAGTCACAAAAGACATTAGACTAATACCCAGCAAACATGACGCTTTTACAGATTTAACATAAACAGATAAACAGATTTTCAGATAAACAAAGGCTTTAAAAAAAATTAAACAGTGTATTTTAATTCGGGATGAATAACTTTTTTCATTAGCTTCTATTCCTCAAACATCAAATAAAACAATTAACTCACATTGACTTTCTGGTGTACTTGAGTCCTACTTACTTGGTGATCCCGGTATGGATCATTTCCAGTAGGGGGCAGTGTGTAACAGTATATGTCATCCAGTTTCAAAGGGGTCCGTGTAGGGACTTCAGGGAAAGCTGAGGAACAGTCTGTGGCCATGTACAGATATGGCTGCCATGTCCTGCCATTATCCAGGGTTCTCTCGATCACTAAGGCCTGCGGACGTGGACCCTGCACATATAAAGGTGTTGCATGACAACATTGAACGTGACGATTTAATAAATGATGTACTTTTCCACTTTTTCATAGTGTTAAATATGATCAATTCTCAATGTTATGTTTTCTCTATTGTGAGATCAATAAAGTCCTATCTTATGTACATATTTTGTCTGTGTTTGTTCAAAACAATGTCCAATAGAAGATGACTCCATAGAAGATTTGTTAATTCAATGGTTTGAGTGAATGTGACAGGTGACATTCATAAACATCATACCTTAAAGTCTAGAACTAGACTGTCGAGTTGAAACAGGTCCTGGAGATCAGCTTGAATTGTCACAGGACTCACTCCTACACACATGAAAGAGTGGTCATCAAACAAACACCGATATGCATTGTATAAAGCGTGTCCACAAACACATCAAGGACAATTGGCAGATGAGCCTGCTCCTTTCTCTGTCCCTATGTCAGTGCAGTTACATGGAGAGTCTCTTTCTTTACCTTTCGGTGACTGCCACCAACGGTCAGGGCCTGCTGTGGGCAGGACTTCCTGAATAGTGTGGGCCAGCGGACCCGCCGGGTTTTGTGAGTCACAAGGACAGCACTTCATTCTTCTCTGTAGCAAATACACCATATGCATAACTCATTTGAAATACACCATGATGAAATTGTACTAATAACAAAACTGTTGTAGTTTATTTGAGTTCAGAACAGTGGATCTGCACTAACCTGCTCGTAGGGCGTACAGTAGACCTCTGAGCCAGAGAGACCACAGGTGGACGAAGCCCAGAGCTGCTGAGCTCTGCCCTGCAGCAGGTCTCCACTTGGGGGGTAACAGGCCCCCCGCAAACAGTTGGAAGTGGCTATTGACACTGGTGAGAGGACTGTCAAAAGAGGAAAGAAGAGTTTAAACTATACATGCCCAAAACATGATTCAAACATGATGTATAAATCCCTTATACAAAGACGTATACATTTGTGGTTTTGTCCCTTTAAATACCAGGTTCAGTTAAAATCTATTGCCTGTATCATTGCAAGTTATAGAATGAAACTTGTAAATTACTTACATTTGGGTTAAATTCCCCCAAAAACATTTGCTTTGTGGATCATCACAAATTTAAGACGTTTAAAAAGTTATTTTTGCAGCAGTTTCTTTCGGGGCAGTTCATGTAAACACACCACGCCAGATTGTAGGTATAGGCTACTTTCCATCCGTTGTCCCACACTCGCACTCTCAAACACACTTGTTTAGGCATGTACACGTTAGGAATGTAATGTTATCCTTAGCTAAAGGCACAACCTTTGAGGATGGTATGAAGTTTTAAGTACCTTGTTACAAACCCCGTACAGTGCTTTTGTAATCTGACACATTGACAGCAGGCACATTCAATACAACAATTCTACTTATTACCACTTAAAGTCCACCAAGATTTTACTCAGAATCAGATATAGTTCTAAATTATAAAGCTTAGTTTTCCTAAGTCTAGCACTACATAAAACAAGCCTTCAACTTACCTGCTAGAAGAAGAAGAAGTATCATGTTGTCTTCTGCAGCGGCTCAGTTAATATTTGATGCTCAGAATTGAAGCTGTAAAACTGGCCTTCACGCACGCTGCAGCATTATAAACCCTCTGTCCCACCTGACACACTGTGTGTCAGAGACACACCTTACCCGGCCGCACCCTTCACTCACTGAATCAACAGAATACTTCAAGCCAAAACATAGATCATGGACAAGTCTAAGCGGGGATCTAGAACATTCTTATTTATGGTTGTGGTCTCTTATTATTAGGTATTAGTATGTTTTATCATAACTTTTATCTGACTGGCTTTCTGTAAAAATCTGACATGTTCAAATCAAATCAAATCAAACTTTATTTATAAAGCGCTTTTCATACCGAAAGGTATCACAAAGTGCTTTACAGATAACAAACAGACAAACAGACAAACGCGCACAAACACACACACACGCACACACACACGCACGCACGCACACAAAATATATCATTAGGACTAAATAAATAGATGTCAGTTAAAAGCTAAGCTAAAAAGCTGGGTCTTGAGCCTGCTCTTAAATACATGAACGTTCTCTGTGGTCCTGAGCTCCTCCTCAGGTCGTTCCAGAGGCGAGGGCCATAATATCGGAAAGACGCCTCGCCGTGAGTCTTTCTGTTGACTTTAGCAATAACTAGGAGACCCCTGCCGGAGGAGCGAAGGGGCCGTGAAGGTTCATAAGGTAAAAGCAGTTCTGAAAGATAAGAAGGACCAAGACCATTAAGACATTTAAAAAACATTAAAATAACTTTAAAATGTTGAAGATTTCTGTGCAATTTATGTGACTGTTTATAGAATTTTGTTCACTGTCCCGAAACATAGAAATAACATAATCTGACCATTTTTGACATTATTTTGAGTCTGAAAGTAAGGCAATGCCATTTATTTACTTTAAAACAAGAAACAGAAATATGGAAGTGGCCCAGACAGAGTATCCTTCACAGACACGTGTGCTCTGTAGTGAGTGGTGCTTCCTAAGAGCCTGAGTCTGGCCTGTGTCATAAAGAGTGGCCTCGGGCTGTGTTTTTCTTATGTGCGGCACAGACAAACTGACTCAGATCAAGTACAGGGTGCGCCTCATGCCTCATCTCCGTCACACACACCAGTCTCCACTTGCCTCTTGTACAATACCTATGTCTAACAGTAACTCTCCCACTCTCTGTAATCATTGCATGAATGTCGATTTTATTGTACAAAACACCCATACAATTTGGGGAAATAACATTTTTGTTCACTACTTGTATACCACACTAGATTATTAAAACTTCCACCAATCTGAAGGTGGCATCAAAGCATTTGTACAATATTTGAGTAGATGCAGCTCCTGGATGTATTATAAATACCTAATTTAAATACCTAATTTATAATACATGAATAAGGTATTTATAATTCCCATTAGGCCTTACCCGATCCTGTCAGATCTCGGAAGCTAAGCAGGGAAGGGCCTGACTGGTACTAGAATGGGAGACCGTTTGGGAACAGGAACCCGGGGTGAATGTAGTGTGTAGTGGCTACTGTGGCTACTGTTGTTGTACAGTGTAGCGCTTTGAGAAGTTTGGTAATACAGGCTTGTAAAGCGCAATACAAGTGTAAGTGTTATTATTATTTTCCTATACCTCTAAAAGCATGTACAATGTAGTTTTCGCTGAGGCCTGGACTCCTGACACAGATTATGTATCTGAGTGGAAGTTTTCTGGTCGAATAGAGGTCAAATAAACAACTTTCTATGCATGCTTTTAGTGGACATAGCTCTGCTTTTTTTTTTTTTTTAACAGACAAAAGCTGGCATCATCTTGTCATGAAAAGAAAAGGTTTACTTTGTCTTTTAGGGTATGATCCTACAGTTCCCACTAATGATCAAAATGGAGCTCAAAAGTCCAACCCAACAAAACAGCCTCAAAGCATTTTAGAAAATATGAACTGCGATTTTTTGAGGCATGGGTTTCTGTTCCCCAGACCAAAAAGCACCTTCACAAAAACCTCCCAAGCACAGATATTTCATTTTTTTTTTTAACATAATGAAGCAAGTTAGTCTGCTGGTTGATCATTAACTTAAAACAACACAGTTTTAATTAGAATAGTTGTCCAAAACTTTGTACACCAAAATGTTATATATTTTCCATATTTTCATGTATTTAAAATTTTGTTTCATTCAAAATAGTCACTCTAACCCTAGGCGTTGTGTATTTATATCTAGCTGTTCCTCTGCACCTGCAAAGTGTTTTACCACACGTTGCCTCTTTTTGCTCATAAAATAGAAACAAATCAAATGTTACCATGTGAGATGTATTACATTGGAAATGGAAATATTTAATAATTATAATAAAAACTCAGTGATTTGTACAAACCAAAAAACAGGCACTTCTCATTACAAAGGTTGAATCACAAATTGTCTTTTTTTTCAGTCAAATTAATATTGCCCAAGTTTGGAATGTGTTGCTGGTGAATTTTGTTGTTATTATACAATTATTTAAACATTTTTATAGTACAAACTGTTTTTGTATTGGTTTGGTTTGGTTTCAGATGCTACATAATCATATTTATTTTTACAATAAATGTCAAATAGGCTAATGTCTTATTAATGTTTATTTGTAGGTAAACTTAGCTCTGATGTTTTGGGTCCTATTTGAAAAAAAAAAAAAAAAAGGGAAGATGACGTTTAGATGAAGTTAAGGAAAAGAAAATTGATGCATTACTATTAAATACACAATGTGACGACGTAAAGCTCTACTTTTCTGCAAATGTACAGTCTCATGAGTAGTATGTTGGCACAAATACAGAGAAGGAGTGACCTTTTCAGCGGTGACGCACATCTATGTGAGGGAATGGACTGACAGTAAGAGTCCTCAGTCTACAATCCACACAGTCAGCTAATGCCTGGCAACTGCAAACCCTTACAGTCTCACGCACATCCCGCAGCTTGAGTCCAGACGAATGACGGAGGTGTGAACAACCGTACTTCAAATCCACAGTTTTGGTTACATATTCTTTGATTTTGTATGAATGAGATCAGACAAGAAAAAATAAGAAAAACAAAGTATCCTGATATCTAAGTCAATAATTTGAATACAGTCCACTGTCGCAGCGCAGTCCATGATGCGTTAAAGGAGTAATGTTCATCCAGATTATTCTATGTTGCACAATCATTGAAAAAAAGAGCAAAGGTGTGTCTGCTTAAAAAATAGGTGGTAGCATAGCAACGGCAGTGGCACTGGATCCAGGTTGCACATCATCAACATCCACGGTCCGAACTGGGTCCTACACTATAGCCGTGGGACAACTATCCTCAGCCTGGTTCACAGCATGTCCGTTGGCTGAAGGGTGTGGACTCACTTTGGCCATTCTGTGCTCCTTGCAGGGGGTGCTGCTGCCTCCACAGAGCTGGCAGGCAGAGCAGGCAGAGTTACAGCACGGCCAAAAGCGGCAAATGCTGACACGCCATAGGAACCAACCAGGACTCCAGCAGCACCAGCAGAACACAAGGCTGCCACCCAAAAGACCCAGCACTACGCAGAGCAATAGGGGCCAAGGGCCTGGGGCTGTGAGAGTGCAGAAAGAAAAAATAATAATAAATATTATCTTTTATTTATTTATTTTAAATGTGAGTTTTAATATGAGACTGATCCTTCATAACTTTTAGTGGTCTGCTTACTTGCCACACATGCTGTTATATTTGGGCCTATAATTTAAAAAGAAATAAAAAAGATTTTAAGTCCAAGCTGCTGCCTTTAAACTAACTGAGGCTTCAGGAATGGCTTGACTGAAAACTGTCTGGCTTCTCATAATTTTATCTACTTGTGGCCATTTTGTGCGATGTTTTGGTCAAGGAACTTTGGTAAGAGAGAGTATGAAAAAATTGCTATATGTGTGGACTGTGATAAAGGTGATTAGAGCCATTACAGATCTTGGCTTCATGAAAGTTGTATGTTTTTGTTTATTGATAGGATCCCAATCAGCGCAGTTAGGCTGTCGCAGAGTAAGGGTTAGAAGGCATAATGTAATTGTATGCATTATGCCTTCTACTTGGGATTTAATGTCTGTTATACTATTTTCTCAGATGACTCTGAATAAGTGGCCACTTACCAGATGTTGACTCCTGGCTGTCTGGAAGGGCACAGTTGTGTTGCACATGGGCAGTTGTTGAAGCTAGCCTCAAAGCAAGAGGAGAAGCTGTAGTGATCGCCATTGGGTTTTGAAAGAGAAGATGACCCTCTGAAAAGCACAACACAGTGAAGCCTTAATTGTTTGCATGTGGCAGTATGTGTGTTAGACACTCATCGAGGACTTTTCCATTGTAGTAGAGAATGTATTATTGTTGACTGGACTGGGTTGGTTACACCATGTCCAGGAAGCCCTCACAGTCTGTGGATCCCCTAGATCAAGGGTTCCCAAACTTTTCGGGCCACGACCCCAAAATCACTCAACCAACAACACGGGGACACCTTCTGTAAAATAATAGCATTTATAATAATTCAAGGTGCAAAACATTTTAAATCTGGTTTAATTATGTTAGTTTGGACACTGTATTTTGATATTTGGCTAAAATCACTAAATTGTGCTGCTTTCAATCAAAAATACATCAAATTCAATGTCAGAAATAAAAAAAAATAGTCTCAAAATCATCTTGCGACCCCCACTTCAGTGTCCCACAATGCCCACTTTGGGAACCACTGCCCTCAACCTTAGTGCCGCAACCCACAATCAGTCCATGGGCTGTTCGGTACCAGGCTGCAGACCCACCCGTGCCTGTTCGCCTGGAGTGGGGGGAAACTACAGAGGTTTTTTTAAGGCAACATAAAATCCCAGCAGCAGCAGTGGTCCATAGTCACCATATTTTTCACGACTGTAAAGACAACATTCTAGCTAAAGAAAACAATTTGCAACAACCCGCCCAAAACCAGGCTGGTGCCCTCAGACACAATTTGTCCCCACAGTAACATGGACTCCTTAGATCACAAGTGCAGCAGGGCTTTGTTAATACAAATGGGACCTAATAACTCTCAGCTTTGCACCAAGCCAGTATTTAGTAACAATTATTAGGTGTGGTTATTCATGACCATAGACAAAATCAACATTTTAAATAACCTCAACTCAAACAATGAATGGTTTCAATTGTACATTATCCTTTAAACTCCAAAACCAGGTGCTGCTGTTGCCTCCCAACAATCTTGACTCCTCATCTCTGGGCTAAATTTAAATAGACCTCCAGCTTTTGTGTTCATCCAGTGGGATATTGGACTACAGGAGCGAGAAGAAGGTTCAACCCAATCAAACCCAGTCAACAATATTTAAATCTCTACTATGTGGCTGGATATGGTGTTTTACCTTTGCATTCAGTCTTTAGGTTCTCTTCCAGGTCACTACCATCACCGCAGTTATCAATGCCTTTGTCGTCACACACCAGACTGAGCGGGATGCACTTCCCATTTTTACAACTAAAGTATGGCTCGCCGTTGCACTTTGATTGGTTGAATCCTGCAGACAAGAAAACATTATTGTATTGCCAGATTAGCAAGAGGAATTACTTGGTTTGCCAGGAGTAGTAGCCTTTGTATGGCCTTTGTTTTTTCTCTTGTAAATATTATGTCAATGTTGGAATATTTTAGACGTTTTCTTGATCATCAATAGCAGGACAGTCTTTGTGCACTCTTACCTAGTCTGAAGGAAGTGAAGTCGCCCACAAAGTCCACTCTTGGCTGAGAGCCGCGGGTCACCAGTCGCAGAGTCAGGTAGTTACCTGTGGACAGAATTGGTCGTGGAGGGCTCTTTCCACAGAGAGGGGGTCCCAAAGGAGGTGAGCTCTTGTCCTGCCCGTCGTAGAACTGAATGTACGATCCAGCATGGCAGCGATCAGATGGGCTTTCGGCAGACATAGACTCCAGGCTGGTGTTTGGAGGAACCAAGTCTTGAGGAAAGTCTGGTATTGTTGGGGCTGGACTCAGAGGGGCTACTCGCAGCAGGCTATACACTAAGAAGAAGCGGAAGTAAAACTGAATATTATCTTTTGGTGAGCTGGCTTGCATGGTAATGTGGCAGTCTGTTCCCATTGTCACAAAGTAGTATTTCTTGGACTGTTGATGTGAGTTGACAATCATACCATCCGCACGGATTGTTTGACCACAAAAATCCACCACATTCACTGGAAACACAAGCACATGTTAATAGCATTCTACTCACAATTAGTTCACACATTGCGACATATTTTCCATTACAATAGCCTTAGATATTTGTTTTTCTAAATAGGTCTATTACTCACAACTGCTTAAAATTACTCAAACAAATAATAGGTCTATAAAATAAATTGTCGTAAAAAATAAACTGTAAAATGGTCAAGACGACTCTGGGCCACAAACCAATTCAGGGGTAAATTTACTACCACCCTGAACTTTATGAGCTTTGTTGCTATGGGAGGCATCTAACCTTCCGTGTGTGACCCCTGGAATGTCCCCAAATCCAGTGCCCCACGGGGGAAGCCTGTCCTCTGTGTGGCATAAGTATACAAAGCCTTTTGGGGATGCAAACATGTAGGCTCTATATTAAAACTCTAAACGTACAGTCAAAATTACTGTATTAGATCCCAATCAACCTTCACATAGGAAGCATAGACATGTTCATCTTGAAATATACTCACCATTCTTCCAATCTTAATTAGCCTACATTTGACTGCCCAATAATGAACTATTTGCTCGCAGAGCAGACCAGCCAAAGGTGGGAAAGCTTTACTCATGTCTTAAAACAATCAGATGTGTTCAACAAAATAACAATGATAGGCTACATAGCTCACTAAATGTGTGAAATAAGGAAGAAAAACGCCTAACTACGTGCCTCAAGGCTCATGCACAGCCCTACCTGTATCGATGGCCGAGCTCTGAAAACTGCACAAAGACAGTAAGACAAGCTGCGCACAATTGTCCAACTTCATAGTCCCGGTGTGGTCCACTTGCACATGCAGCCTCACTTTAACACACAGTCAGTCTCAAAGCATAATGGGATGTAACATACAGGCAGGGATAGCTCAATCCTAACGTGCAAAGTGCACTTTACGATAGTCCATGTCTTCTTCTGATGTCCTTTTTCATCCTATGGGCCTTTTGAGCATCCACATGGTCACATGTCCATCCCCTTGACAACAACAGCAACACAAAGACAATCACTGCGTTACTGAGGAGGGGGTGACCACAGTTCCGGGAACTTCCCCGTAAGTCCTGGTCAGAGCGCATTGACCCTATACTTTACACTTTGATGATTGTGGGCCACAAGGGTTCCACACAAAAAAACATGAGGGGTCCACTCACTAATGGTGACATATTTTAGTTTTTCATTAGAGGAAACCAAATTTGGCTACTGCCTTTGCTCAATAGATCATTCAGGGAATATTTCAACAAAGCACATAAATCCAAGTTTTAGCCTATGTTAAACTCTTCAGCAGTGACCACCACACCTTTGTTGAGGCTTGTCCTCTCAGTGGGGAAGTTTATTGTTAAGGTTATGGTAAAAAATACCTGATTTGGACAAATTCAGCCGGAAGCTCACAAGACCACAAAAAGTGGTCAGAGACCCACATTTGGCTCCCAGACCACATTTTGGACACTTCTGGTTTAAAGTGACAGAGAGGACTTCAACGAGACTCCAACTGTTTCACCTTTAGAAAACAAGTCAATAAAGAGTACCAGTAAAAAAAATTAAGAGTAAATAGATTTCTGCTTTGTATTATGTAGATCATGAATGCATAGGTTACTTGAATGTACACAAATATAGGCAATGGTTTTGTTCCACACAACTCAAAAGAATAGCGTTTAACTTCATGTTCAGAATTGATATTCTAGTATGGTGCTTTCCCCTTCTATAAACAGTTACAAAGACGACTCGAGGATGCTGCCTGGGACCAGTCCGCTTTTAATTTATCCATCCATTTTCTCCCACTTGTCCGTTGCCGGGTCGTGGGGGCAGCTGTTGGAGCTGCCCAAGTCACATAGCACCATGCCCCTATGGCTCCTCCTGCAGGTGGTGGGTCCACGGGAGGACGGCCTCATGGTTCCAAACGGTTCCAAACGGGCCTGTTGGTCTCTCATAGGGGGCCCATTCACACTCTCATTCATACACCAGTGTACGCAGACACTGGAGGCAAGGAGGGTGAAGTGTCTTGCCCAAGGACACAACGACAATGTGCACCTTCAGGAGGCAGGATTCGAACCCCCGACCTTCCGATCATGAGCCGACCCGCTCTACCATCTGCGCCGACCGTCGCTTTTAATTTAATTACATTTTTATTTTTTATTTAATGTGTTCAAAACGCATACTATTCAAATATAAAAACAACACGCTAACCCCTACATTTTATACTCGCATTCTGACTGATGGATATTCTTGTGATAGAGTGCTCAACTATGGCAGTCTAACATTTGCATTTTGTATTATTATTATTTATTGTAATCTAATATGCGTCAATGGTTCTAGCACTGGTGCGCGGGGCTGTCTCTTTGTAAAGGCTTCGCAACAAAAGAGGGAAGGGTCCGGGTGGGGGTTAGTGATATACCCATTACACCCCTGACTTAAAAAAAGGAGCGCGAGCTGAGCGAGGGGAGACACTTCTACCGGAAGTCTTCGATTATAAAATGTGTCCCTCATTAACTCCTTTCTATACGTCTGTTTTACTTAGACAACGTGTTACTTGACGCTCTCAGTCAAAGAGACACTTTCCACTGTCTGTTGTGGCGTATAATTGAAAATTGGCTTTTATAACAATGCTGTGATTTTTCAGCTCTGAAACGTACCGGAAGTCGGCGGTGTGATTGAAGTGTGCTTGATGTCGGTGGTCCTGATGAGCAGAGGAGACGGGGCGCAGGGCAGACGCACACAGATGAGCTGATCCGAAAGCAGCACCGACCCAAATGTTGTCCCGAAGAGGTGTAAATAACTTATTAGTACCTTTCGGAACCAAGACCTCCGACGGCCCCGTTTTGCACTCCTATACCGCCATCGCTGGGCCAGGAGCAGCACCGCATCATTATTTGGGTAAACATGATTGTCATCATTAATGAACATACCCGAGCTGCACTTTATTGATTTAACATGTCTATTATTAACCCACAGGCAAGATCAGGAGACTTTTTATCGTGTTATCGTGTTTTATCGTGTTTTCATTTCTTCCCTGAATTTAATGCAAGGGATGCTCCGTGGAGAGTGTTTTGACGCAATGTAGCGCACCAGGCTGCTGCTACATTGCCTCCTCCTGGGCTATTGTCAAAATAGTAGTTATAATTAGCCTATGTCAGGGCAAGTCTTGACCGATCAAGATTATGTTCAGTTTTCATGTTTCATAGCGAACAGGCCTAGACCAATGTCAATATGATAAATAACAATACATTTGAATGGCATGGTGCGGCCATGGGCATGAGAACAAAATTAGACATGTGTGGGTTTGTTTTGCTTGCTTGCTTTGTTTGCTTGTTTGTTTGTTTGTTTTTATATCAAAGGAAACAAAACACACACCCTTTAGAGTCTCAGGAGCATTGCAAGCCCCTCACCCAAAAGTTGCGTCCAAAGATTACATGTATTTAATTTGACAACACTGAATCTGTATTTAACCTTCAGATTTTAATGATTTAAATGTATCAGTTAAACATTGGATATTATTTTGAATGGAGTGATTTATAGATGGATCAATAAGGGAGCTGCAGCACTCTGTACTTTGGAAATAACTGAACTTGACTCCTGGCTAATCAGTTATTTGTTTTTTAGCCCCTCAGTAGAAGACATGCATCCCCAGTGCATCCCCAGTCGAACTGAAATGTGTGACTTTTTGTACCTGTTGGTCTTAAGCCTTCTTACTTTCACAGGAGTAAATGGTATGTAAAGTTGGTTTCAAGCTCAATGGACATGCACATATGCTGTGTTATCCTTTATGTTTCTTTCAGGGGGAGATGTGTGTGTGTCGGGACATGACAGTGGACCAGTGTTTGAGGAACAGCCCAGTAGTGTAATTTACCCAGAGGGACTATCAGAGGGTAAAGTAACCCTGAGCTGCAGAGCGCGGGCCAGCCCGGCTGCATCATACAGGTCTAAAACAAACTCCCTGCTAATAATGGTGAAATGTAACGTATTAAATGTATAATGTATGGTTGTATTTAGATGGCTGGTGAATGGCACAGAGGTACCGTTGGGTTTGGACACTCGTTACACTCTGGTGGCTGGAAGTCTGGTCATAAGTAGTCCCGAGCCAAACCACGACACCGGCTCATATCAGTGTTTGGCCATCAACCGCTGTGGCACCATCATCAGTCAAGCTGCCAACGTCAAATTTGGATGTAAGTTACCTAAAGAAAGTCATTGTCAAGAAGTGGAAAGTTTTTCATTGACTGAAATAAATGCATTTGCAGATCTCCATGACTTCTCCCCGGATAACCGAAACCCACATACTGCATATGAAGGAGTGGGAATGTTTATTGCCTGCCAGCCGCCTCCACATTACCCTGGTACCTATTCAAATTTGAACAGACATAGAATTATGTAGCCTATAATTTATATAGAAGCATTTTTAACATATATCCCTGAACATTTTCTTTTTTCCAGCTCTTTCCTACCGCTGGTTCATCAATGATTTTCCAAATTTTCTCAAAAAGGACGATCCACGTTGGTTTGTGTCCCAGGTCACGGGAAACTTGTATGTGGCCAAGACAGAACCAAATGATACAGGCAACTACTTTTGTTTCACCACTGTTAACATGGACGCCAGCACCAAAAGCACATTCAGCAAAGCCAACCAGCTCACCGTGGTGGCGGATGGTAAATTTGACAAGTTTTATCTGTATTATATGTTTTTCTTATTTTGTATGTGTGTTTTTTATCATCAGTAGTGAAAACTGTCCATTAACCTTTTTGACAAGCTTGAAAACAGGTTCATGCATTCATAATATCTATGTTTTTCCTCTCTCACTGTAGCTAATGCTAGGAAGTCAGCTCCAGGTATCCAAGTGCGTTTTCCAGCAGATACTTATGCTTTAGCTGGACATACAGCGCTGCTGGAGTGTTTTGCATATGGAAAGTAAGTCCAAGACATAATATTAAAACTGTACTTATTCTGTTATACTGACTTAAGTCTATTTTATTAGTCCCACACCGAAGATCAGATGGAGAAAGGTGGATAGCCCCTTGCCTTCTAAAGCCGGCCCCAGTGCAGATGGACCCATGCTCATACTACCAAATCTGTCTTTTGATGATGAAGGGCTCTACGAATGTGAGGCTTATAACTCCGAGGGCAGTGACAGATATCAAGGACGGGTGAACGTACAAGGTGAAATGTCTTATTGCATTTTATCACCGTTATATCTTTGAATCAAATGTAAGAAAAAAATCATGAGGCAATAACTGTATGAGGAGGTCTGCTGAAATATAAACAAGTATTATAGACACTGGTTCTCAGCTGCTTGTGTTCTCTTTGTAGCTCAGCCTCAGTGGCTTCAGGTGATGAGTGACTCGGAGGTAGAGATCAGTTCAGAACTGCACTGGAGTTGTGTTGCTTCAGGAAAACCACGTCCCTCTGTTCACTGGCTCCGCAATGGACAGCCTCTTACGACACAGGTAACAAAACCAACCTGTCATGTATCGCTGCTGTTTTAGTAACATTATCATTAAGTAACAGTTGTTATTGATGTGATGACACAGGATCGAGTGGAGGTAAATGGGCCTCGACTTAAAATCAGTAACTTGGCTCTGGAAGACTCTGGCATGTATCAGTGTGTTGCAGAAAATAAACACGGCACAATTTACTCCACAGCTGAGCTCAGAGTGCAAGGTAGGACAAGTATATTTCACATTACTTTTACAACTCAACAAGAAAGAAACACTATTGTTCTCAAACAAAATAAACAAATGCTTCATTTCCACTTATACCTTCAGTCCAGGTTCCAGACTTCAGGTCAAATCCTGTGAAAAAGCTGATCCCAGCAGCCAGAGGGGGCGAGGTGATGATCGAGTGTCGGCCTCGTGCTGCGCCTAAGCCCGCCCTTTTCTGGAGCCGAGGAACTGAGCTTCTCATCAACAGTACCAGGTAGAGCCGCCTGAGTAAGCAAATGCCTCTCAAAGGGTTATATCTGCAGTTGTTTACATTATTTGCCCTTTCCCCTTCTTTTTAGAGTCACAGTAACTCCAGATGGTGTCCTGCGAATTTATAACATCAGCAGAGCTGATGAAGGGAAATATACTTGCTTTGCTGAAAACTACCTTGGTAAAGCCAACAGCACTGGTCATCTTTCTGTCAGAGGTACGAAGCAGGTCTCAAATTTCACAATTTCACATTGTTGAGTTTCCTATAAACAGTTTTGAGGCGTTCACACAATTTTGTTATATACCGTAACTGTGTGTTCTCTTAATAGATGCTACTAAGATTACTCTGGCTCCTTCTAATGCGGATATAAACCAAGGTGAGAATGTCACCATGCAATGTCACGCTTCCCACGACCCCATAATGGATCTGACCTTTACATGGGCGCTGAACGGTGTCCCGTTGGATTTAGAAAATCCCTCTGGGCCTTACTTCCGTGAGGAGGGGGTGAGTCTGATGTTTTATAATGACAATGTGGAATATTTGCCACGTATAGACGTACCAACATATGCAAACATTTTCCTTCAGAAAGAGAACATTGGTGATTTGTTGATAGTTAACACTCAGCTTAACCAGGCGGGCGTGTATACCTGCTCTGCCCAGACAGTCGTGGACAGTGCGTCGTCTTCGGCTAAACTGGTGGTGCGAGGTAATGTTTTCTGAATATATAAAATATATGAAATGTTGTATATATTGTACATACACTATTAGGTGCCATTGGTAAACTGTTTTTTTTTTTTTAAACATGTTATATTGTTTCCCTTCATCAAAACATTCCTGAGCCACTGACATCACTTTTGGCCAACATAGGGACGACTTGTAAACTGCACATAGGCTTTTTATGGTTCATAATAACACTGACCACAAAAACGGCAAAATACTGAATACAATTGTCGCCTTTCAAATGCAGGACCGCCTGGACCTCCTGGGGGTTTACTTGTGAGGAATGTCGCTGAGACCTCTGTTGAGCTGAGATGGAGCAGGGGTTATGACAACCACAGCCCCATTGGGAAATATGTGATCATGGGCCGCTCCTCACTGTCGTCTGAGTGGAAGAAGATGAGGACAGGTTTGTGGTGTTTATTAAATGAGCTATGATATTTAGACTCATTTGAATCAGCTCGGACATTGTGCCTTTTCAGACCCGGTAAACATTGAGGGAAACGCAGAATATGCACAGGTTATTGGATTAATCCCATGGATGGATTATCAGTTCCAAGTCATTGCCAGCAACATACTGGGCAGTGGAGAACCCAGTATGCCCTCACAAACCATCCGCACCTTGCAAGCAGGTCAGTCTGAGCTTTAATGTTACAGAATGTATGTGGCATGAAGCAAATAAAAGAGCACGTCAGTACATCCCCATAAGTGCCATATGCTCATACATGCATGTATCACTCTTAGCACCTACAGTGGCGCCCAGTGGTCTCGGAGGAGGAGGTGGAGATCGTGGTGAGCTGATCATTACCTGGACGGTGAGGCATTACTCTGCAGGTTTTATTACTACAGTATCATCTTTGACAAATTCATTCTGATTTTGATATTTATACCAGATGCTAGGGCTGGGATTATGCTGGTCAAATGTAGTAAAGAATTCTGCTTTGACACAACAATGATTACAGATAAAGACTTTGACCACAAGTACCAATATTAGTACCGTATGAGGATCATAACTGGCAACATAGATTCTGAAAGTGTAATAAAAATAAAAATGCATAACCACACCTAACTTGTTCACTTCTGCTTCACAGCGCATGGCCAGAGAATATCAAAATGGTGATGGTTTTGGGTATATCTTGGCCGTTCAGAAAAAAGATCTTTCCTCTTTGTGGGAATTGGCGCGTGTTCCTCATGTGGAGTCGTCCCGGTACGTGTACGTCAACAGCAGCCAAGAGCCCTACAGCCCCTTTGACGTGAAGATCAAGGCCTACAACAGCCGCGGAGAGGGGCCGTTCAGTCAGATCGCGGTCGTGTACTCTGCCGAGGAGGGTAAGTGCACTGCGTGAATTATTATGAAGATGACAAACAGTCTGTAGAAGGAAGTGAAATTACTTTACTTCTAAAAATTATCATCTACGAATACCAAATCATCAGTCTGCACACTTTATGGCCTAAGTCATATTTTAAAGGAACAGGCCACCGTTTTTCCATACTGAGATATGTTCTTACATATATAGACTAACAAGGTTTCCTCCTAATTGGCGGAAGACAACGCCAATGACATGAAAAGATGCAGCAGTGTTAGTAGGATAGAGCAAAAAGAAATAATCGAAATTTGGTCCAAATAAAATACTTATACACTAAAACTAATACATTAATGTTGACCTTTTTTGTACAGTACATCATACATGTTGTGTAATGCTGCCTGCAGTACTGTTAATTACCATTAGAGAGCAGTCATATACAGACCTAACTTTCTTCTTTATGTCACTGTGACAGCTCCAACTGTGGGTCCTCACAGTATTAATGCCACAGCACTGACAGCCTTTGAAATCCTCGTTTCATGGGATCCAGTGCAGCAGCTCAGTACCAATGGAATTATCCGGGGATACGAGGTGACATGTCATCAAAACGATTCATAATAATGATAATCAGAATAATACTGAGAAATATTCTTAGTGAAATTATACATAGTATACTATCCCTGACACCCAGTTTTATTTCATCCATCCGTCCGTCAATTGTGTCAATCATTTGTTTTATCATTACATTTATTTCCTTTCCTGATAATCAGTTCTCTCACTTCCATGTATTTGTCTATTTAGCAATCCCACCATTATGATATTTTGTCCTGTTTTAGGGGTTAGTACGGTTCAAGTGACTATATGAAAAAAATCCCTGGTGGTTTTCTAAGTCCGTGGTTCTCTGCACTGTGCTCAGATCCGATACTGGCGGCAGCACGAGCGGGAAGCAGCGGCAGACCGAGTGCGCATAGCAGGACAAGAGTCATTTGCCCGAGTGTCGGGCCTCAGACCCAGCACTCGCTACCATGTGGCTGTTCTGGCTTACAACAATGCAGGCACAGGCCCTTTGTCTCCTCGGACCACTGTCACCA
Organism: Proterorhinus semilunaris; assembly: GCA_021464625.1. Taxonomy (NCBI): domain Eukaryota; kingdom Metazoa; phylum Chordata; class Actinopteri; order Gobiiformes; family Gobiidae; genus Proterorhinus; species Proterorhinus semilunaris. The sequence continues at coordinate 14,981,692 of CM038344.1, forward strand.
CCAGGAAACCTCGTAGGTTCATCCAGAATTGTTAAAATCTCACATACCTGCATCTTCTTCAGATGTGTTTATGATCACAGTAACATTTAGAACATTATCGTGTGGCTTACCACTGCTGCATAAGATACACAGACAAGGCAAGGCAAGTTTATTCGTAGAGCACAATTTATACACAAGGCAATTCAAAGTGCTTCACAGTTGCATAAAATTACAAGAAAGCTGATCAAATCAATAAAACATCAACATAAAAATTAATCAATTACAGTAAAAGGCAAGAGTGTGGATAAAATACTTTCTGTTTTCATATGCACGGGTAAAAAAAGATGTTTGTTGAAGCCTGTCTCACATCCTCATGAAGACTGTTCCAGATTTTAGCTGCATGAAACTGAAACGCAGCCTCACCGTGTTTAGTCCTGACTCTGGGAACCACCCCTGAAGTTCTCAGGGCCTGAGATGGTTTCCTACGGCTCACAAGAAGAGCTGTTTTAAAAGAAAAAGGCCTTTCATTTGTATGTTTGTAATATCAAAATAATTTATAATTATTGCCACTGTGGTTACAAACGCTCCATTGTTTTAACAGGTAGTAAATACAGCATAAACAAGTTATAGCATTTTATTGATACTAATATATAGCAGTAGCTGATGCCCTCATCTTGATGAGGGCATCAGCTCTAAACAAGTGTTAAGTGACTGTCCCCTCCCCTGCCGCAGGCTAACAGGGATCATTCTTATCAGAGGCAGAGCCCACTGGCTGCTTACAGTGAGAAAACGGATCTTCATCTTTCTCTCTCTGGGCCAGCAGGCTGTAAACGAAAGCTCCAACAGGATTAAACCTGATATGAGCCGGACAGCCCCGTTCACTCCTCTGCCTGCAGCCACAGTGCACATGCTGTTATCCACTGCACCACACCTCACAGACCAGAATACAGGCACTTGTGCAGGCAAACAAATGAAGGATGATACTGTATATTAAATAAAATGTGTATGCACAAAACTGAACCAGACACATTCACTGACACCTTTCTCTTGTCAGCTCCGAACCGTCCTCCTGGAAATGTTTCGTGGAAGGCCCAGAGCTCATCCCTGGCACTGAGGTGGGATCCAGTGATCGCTAAGCATAATGAATCTGCAGTGTTGGGATACAAAGTGAGTTCGGTTTGACCTTTGTTTTAGCTGAAGCGAAGATGAATTTATCTATTTCCATTTACAAACCAATTCAAGTTAAAATATTCAGCTTTTGTGGTTAGTGAGCTTGCCAATGCATGAAGGAGAAAGAGGTTCTTTAACATCAATACCATGTTCCCTCCATCCAAAGATACGTAGGTGAAGGTATTCCATGCTGTGACATAATCTGCACACCCTCTATTAGGGGTATTCTTTAAACACCTGAGAATCACATTTATTTCTTAAAACATGACATCGATTGCAGCAAATATTACACCCCCCCTTCATAAGCCCCTGTGTTTCCAAATGTTGACGTTGCCATGGTCGCCGAAGTGATAAAACGAGTTATAAAAGGTTTAATCTAATAATTTGTTAAGTAACGTTTATCGCTTTAATGTGATTAGATAATAAGTTGTTTAATTATTAAAAACTTATTACACCTTCCCTCCCTGTGACCTCTGCTGCAGGTTTTGTACAAGCACGAGGGCCAAACTTTACTGAAAGTCCTGGATAAAACCAAGACCTCCCTCAGCCTACCTCTGCCCCAGGACTATGGCTATGTGGTTCTGGAGATCCGCTCATGGGGAGATGGCGGGGACGGTCCGGCACATGAGATTATAGTGTCTCAAGAATCTGGTGAGCGACAACATCTCAGACTCTATGAACGTTTCCGTGCTACAGTAGTACCTCACTGGAAGCAAAAAAGGAACGCCATAGCCTATATATATTATTTTTTATGTTTGTATTTCATTGGTCATGTTGGGGGTACCAGCCTGAAAGGTTTGGGAACACCTGGTCTAGAGCTCATGGAGCTCATGGAGCTCACATCACCGAACCCTGGGTTTCCTCCTCAGTGGTGCTGTGTCAGCCCTTTACTGCAGTCATGTTTGCAAATCCAGTCATTTCACACTTCTATTTACAAAACACATATATTATAACAAGGTCAAACAATAAAGATGGAAAATACACCTGAACCAAGTGCATTTTCATCACTTTTTTGTCACATTTTTGCCACTTTTTCATCACTTTTTTGTCAAATTGTTGTCACTTTTTCGTCACTTTTATGTTGCCTTTTCGTCACACATTTTTGTCACTTTTTCGCCACTGTTTTATCGCTTTTTTGTCACTCTTTTGTTGTATTTTCATCCCCATTTCCTCTCATTTGGTTGCTCTTTGTACACTTTGTTCAAGAAGCTTTTAGATTTGGGTAAAGCCGAACTGGAGAAAATGTGCTTGCTTCGGGTGGGGGTTAGGAGGTTAAGAAGCTTTAATTCTTGCATACTTCCCGCTGGGTTAGGGTTAGGGTTCTCAAATTAAAACGGAGAGATATAATCAATCTGCTTCAAGAAAGTACTGAAAAAGTCTAAAAATCTAAAACTTAAGCACAATAGGTCAAAAAAGGCTAAGCAAAAAGGCTGTACAAAGGCAGCTTGACCTGAGATAAGATTACCTATTTCTTAACTCGTGCAAACTCTTGTCATGCCCCGCTTTTGATGATAGTGAAGCTATGATTATTAGAAGCATTAAATCCGGATAAACATTTTATAGTTATTATAGTTGTTATCTATGAATACTTCAAAAAGAAAATCCATTCCTAAGTCCACCATTTATAAGCTGCTTTATCTGAGAGATATGAAACACATAAATCAAGTACAGGAATTATATAATGACAACGGTAGATACAATAAATAAAGCAATTAATCTTTATTTTTGCTGTCTCTCATTTTAAGGAGAGAATGATTATATTTGAAAAGCAGGACAGAACCTTGGCTTTGTTTCTCCAAGTGAAAATAATTTCTGAGTAGCCTTAGGTGTCACTTCAGAATCTGGTGACAGCTGTTCTTATTTGCGTTCTTTTTCTCTTGTAGGAACCGGAATGATGGTGCAGAGTGGGGCGCAGTCTTTGCTCGTCCAGTGTGTCCAGGTCTTTGGAGGTCTGGCTCTCCGCTACATGATCCTGTGCTTGGGCCTGTGACCGTTTTTTGTGACGGCATGTACTCCACACCTAAGACAAAAATATTTACTGTAACTTATGCCAGTACCAAGAGTATGATGCTTGACCAAGAAACTGACATTTTCCACATCAGCTCCTTGTATTCGCCACCAGTATTTGTCAGTGGTATGTGGTTATGTAGTCATCATGTTGCTACATGTCCCAAAACCTTGTCACTCAAAGCAAACTGTGGACAAATCCAAAGCTGTGGACTTCTCTCTGAGCTGACACTCTGCAGTTCTCTCGCCAACACTCTGCAGTTCTCTCGCCAACATTATTGGTGGCACTACACAGTGTGATGTTCTTTGATCTGGTCCTAATTCTTTAGTCATTCCCCTGAGCTGTAGTAGCACCAGGTCTGAGGCTCCTGGTGGTCTCAGTTATAATAAAATGCTTGGAGGTTCTGGAACCAATTGTTAAACTATAAATCTCAAAAATTGTTGCATTTTTATTTAGATATTGCCTTTAAAATATGCCTGTGGTTGGAAATTGATCATGCTTGTCATGATCTGCTTTTAGATGGGTATCGGGGACCATTCGTGCAGTTTATAAATCAAAAATAAATGGTCCAATTACAATTAGGTGTTTTTACTTTCCCCATACGCAGAATGGGACATTCGGATAAACTGACGCTTCCTTTAGTCAGCCGTACTGAGAACATAGCACCTGTATATATTATTTATTAAGTTATTCATTTGTGTATTTATTTATTTTATCATCTTAAAATAGTTTTGTCACTGAAGAGACACTTTACTGTAACATGTTCTTTTATTTATTTGAGAACAACTATATCAGAATCAGTTCAACTTTGTGTGTTCAGGCCAAAGGTTGTGCCTAAAACCAGCTTTTACAATTTGCTGTTTTTTTCTCCGAACAACTACTGTCGTCTGCGCTCACATGTACTTGTTTCATAAAGTGTCAGTGATCACAGCAGCCAAAACGCTCCCGCTCTGACCTTTGGGGAGCCTTTATGATAAACGTTAGTGGATGTAATAATAGAGCTTAGCTACAGGGAACAATAGCTGTTCTCAGCAGTCACCTTTAGTCGCCCTTAGTTTAGAGGTTGTTTTAGATATAATGTTTTACTACCATAGTCACCCTCTAGGTTACATTTGATCATCAGACATCTCCCCAGTATGTGATATTAGACATTGGTAATGACATTATTGCAGTCACAGAGGCGAGCCTTTCAGAGTCGCAGAATGCATTTGAGTTAAACTGTACAGAACCTCTTGTTTGTCACTCACTTTTGAATGTTGAACTCATCCATCATCAAATGAAATCTAGGTACACACTGCCTTTTTTGTGAATTACTGGGTGAAATGTAAAGCTCGATTGAATGTACTGTAAAAAATAATTTCAATAAACATGGAATGCTTTTTTGAAACATTGTACTTTGTAAATTATAACTATTTGAATCACTGACAAGTTCAATTGAATACCAATATAAAAGGCAGACTAATAAATGAGCAGATTACCATAACAATAAGTAAGTTACCTCTGTGGCCAGCTGCTGTGATGAAGCAGCATGTACAGTGCCTTGCGAAAGTACTAATACACCTTGAACTTTTGCATATTTTGTCATGTTTACAACACTAATTTTATTTAGAATTTTTTACTGAAAGTTCACACACAAGTAAATGACAACTGTGAAGTGAAAGCAAAATGATACATGATTCTGTTATCTTACAAAAAATAGAAAAGTGAAAAGTGGGGCGTGCATAAGTATTCATACAGCATTTTCTGAGTGCATTAAATTGCCTTTATAACATTCCTAATGACTGCAGAATGTTCACACCTTGCCCTAACCATTAAATAGAGGCCACCTATGCGTAATCTACTCTCAGTATAATTCCAGCTGTTCTGTGAGGGCCTCAGAGCTATGGTCAGAGTGTATTGGTCACTAAACAACATCATGAAGGCCAATGAGTTCACCAGAGAGGTCAGGGATAAAGTTGTGAAGACGTTTAAAGCAGCGTTAAGTTATGCAAAGATTTCCCAAGATTTGAACACGGAGCACTGTTCAATCCATCATTTGGAAATGTAAAATATATAGCACCACTGCGATCTTACCAAGACACGGCCGTCCACCTAAACTAACAGACCGAACAAGGAGAGCACTGGTCAGAAATGCAACCAAGTGCCCCAAGATAACTCTGGAGGAGCTGCGACGTACTGCCGCTAAGCTGGGGAATCTGTACATGGGACAACTATAAGTCGTACTCTACACTAATCTGGCCTTCATGGACGAGTGGCAAGAAGAAAGCCATTATTGAAAGTAGGCCATAAGAAATCCCGTTTGAAGTTTGCTAGAAGTCATATGGAGGACACAGCTACCATGTGGAAGAAGGTGCATCGTCCTGAGTGCACCATCCCCAGTGTCAAATATGGTGCGGGGAGCATCATGCTATGGGGCTGCTTTTCCTCAGCGGGGACTGGGAAGATTGTAAGAATAGTTGGGAAGATGGATGGAGCCAAAAACAGAGACATTTTGGAGGAAAACCTGCTGGAGTCAGCAAGAGAATTGAGGCTGGGGTGGAGATTCACCTTCCAGCAGGACAATGACCCTAAACACAAAGCTAAATCTACAATGGAATAGTTTAAAAACAAACATATTAATGTGTTAGAATGGCCCAGTCAAAGTCCTGACCTAAATCCTATTGAAAATCTGTGGAAAGACTTGAAAACGCTCTCCTTCTAATTTGACAGAGCTTGAGTTGTTTTGTAAAGAGGAATGGGCTAAAATGTCAGTCTCAGTCTGTTACAGAATAACAGAATCATATATCATTTTGCTTTCACTTCACAGTTGTCTGTTACTTGTGTGTGAACTTTCAGTAAAAATCTAAATAAAATCTGTACGTTAAGGGTTGTAAACATGACAAAATGTGCAAAGGTTAAAGGTGTATTAGTACTTTCGCAAGGCACTGTATAAACATAATAACACAATCATGACGGCTGAAGTGTCTTGCTCAATAACACAACAGCATTGTTAATAGTGGGGATTGAACTTGAATTAATGTGTGTGTTTGGACCTGATGAACAACTGTCTCCCACGTGTTGATCCCTGAGGTGGTTGTAGTTCAGGCTGAAAAGCATTCGTCAAAAGTCGATGGATTGATCCCGGCTCCCGACATTGATGGTTCTTTGATGTAAAGCGCTTTGAGTGCCTGAAAGACTTAAACAAGTGCTACACAGGCTAAATATGACTTACTCCTCACAGGTTTAACTAATGTCACTAAGGTTTGTGTCATATGCAAAGGGAAATAAAGTTAACCTTAAAAATGAGCACTTTGGAGAATCCAGAACAACTGGCCATTCATGGTTTGTATCAAAAATAAAATGTTTAGCACAAAGGTGACAATCATTAGATAGCTCCTGTAAGCTATTAACCGCTGCATGAGTGATGCTGATACTGACAAAGCTCAGAGTAATAGGAGGAAGTGGGTTTATTAGTCTTTCCAGACAATCGCCCCCCTCCTCAGCCTTATCAGCTGCACTTTGTCACATTACCCATTAATATAAATGAGTGTCACTGCAAATCTGGACTTGGTTTCTGGTTTGCTTCTAAACAGGTAACAATGGTCCTGTTTAACAACATTTCCTTCTGGATGTGGTACTTAGTCACTTCTGGACTTGACATTGTGTTTATTAAGCATTGTGTTTCTTTTTTTACAGGTCATTCTGCAGAGCATTTGGATCAACAAGAAGAGTCATGAGGCCCATCACAGGTAAAGCAATTACAGCCAGTCAGAGGAAATCAGTTTCAGTATGTGCTTAGAGACAGAGAAAGCTAAAGCGACAGAAATTCTTCAACAATTAAATGCGCAAAAAGTAGAAAAATAGAAAAGTTCTGTGCAACATGAATAACGGGTTGGTTTTCCCTCACACTTGGTCCTTTATGTTCTCCTCAGTTTTGGGCGTCGTGCTCATCCTGCACATGGGTAAGCTATGGCCTGATCACAGTGACTTCTTCAGATATAACTCTGTGTCTTTTTACATTATCATTGTTTCTGTCTCAGCTACATCCAGTAAGCTGTTGTGTCACATGACCAACTGGGCCCAGTACCGGCCTGGAATGGCCAAGTTCACCCCGGACAACATTGACCCGTTCCTGTGCACCCATGTCGTCTACGCTCTGGTCACAATCAACAGCTTCAACCAAATCGTCCCCATTGAGTGGAATGATGAACAGCAGTTTGTCCGGCTCAACACCCTCAAGCGCGCGTGAGTCACCACACATAACTTATTTCTGTCTCTCTTTTTGTCAGACCTACATAAATAAATGTAAAAAAAAAAAGATTTAAATCAAGACAAGCTGCATGTTGAACACCTTAAAAAAATCCCATCAACATATGTTTTGCTTTTGCAACATATGACAATCAATCAGGTTAACAGTTGTTTTTCAGCATCACCAAAACATTTTTGTGGATGCCTGAGGACGCCATTTTGTTTCAGTCCATTGGGTTGATCTTTTGTCACTATGTTTTCCTTGAAAACAATGGACATACGCAGCGAGAGAGCTTAATCAATCAATCAATGGTTTTGTATTGCCCAATATCACACCAGGAGTTGCCTCATACGGCTGCACCGACCATTAAGGCAATAAAACAAAGCAGTAATTAAGATAATGTAAAGTTCAAGCGAATCAAGTATCCAGGCAAACATAATGTCCAAATAAGCGTCAGCAGTGGGTGGCGAGGAGCAGCGCGGGTGTCCCCTGTCCTTAGACTCTCCAGCACGGCAAAGTAAAACTCAAAAACCCTGGGGGAGAAACCTTAGGGAGGAACACAGAAGGAGAGATCCACTCCCATGGACGGACAGGCTATAGAGACCCAGGGAGTCCCTCAGCAAGATCACAGACCGTTCAGTCCTTGTTGTCAATCCAGAAGGCAGGGTTCCTCCGTTCAGCCGGGTTCCTCCGTTCGAGCTAGACAGCCACTCCCGAGGGGGGTTGGGTCAGGAGACACCATGTGAATTGTAATGATCAGACAACAGATAAAAGAAATATTGTATCATAATAGGACAAAGTTTGCAGTAAGAAGAAGAGAATAGCGCTCAGTGTACCGTACTTCCCAGAGCAGTGTTTCTTCTAAGGCAGCTTTACTTCAGGCTGTGGGTTAGAGCTTTACTTAACTGACCTGATCATAAGCTAATTCTAAGAGGTACGTTTTTAGCCTAGTCTCAAATGTAGGGACTGTGTCTGCTTCTTTAACGTGAGCTGGGACATAAAACCGGAGCTTTATACCTATACAGGTATACAGGCTATACCTCCTACAGTGATTTTGGTGACCCGAGAAATCACTAGTAGCCCTGAGTTATGAGAGCGGAGTGCTCTAGTTGGCCGATATGTAACAATAGCAGGTGTTGGTTAAAGTGTTTCTGTCACACATCTCCAGTTTCAGAGGGCCACCTGATGTCATTCGTGTGTTGTTGTAATGGAGGCGAGATTGTGATTGCTCACTGTTCAGTCATGCACTGGTCAAACAGACCATAAACAGACTATGGATAGAGACAGACTAATTTTTTTGCTGTGCAGTCACCTCGTATCTTGAGGCTACAGTTGTGTTGTACGTGGCAGGAGAGCAGAACGAGAAATGGCTTGAAGCTAGATGCACGAACAAAAAATACTCCCTATGATTTAAATAAAAGGTGCTCCTTGTTGAATTGGCACACATTGCCAGAGATGGTACTTTTTACTGAGAATGTAATCATGCAGCACAATTATAGCCTCAAAAACTAGTTTTCTTTCTGTGAGACAGAGCTGCTTCCAAGTCTAAAGGTGTGGGACACAGTTACAATCTCTCTTAAATGCATCCAGTTGAATGTTTCACTGCATCTACCAGTTTATGGCCCTCAGTGGCATATAAACTTCAATATGCAGCCCTCCATGAGAAAAGTTTGGACACCCCTGATTTAAATCCTAATGATAAAGGATGGCTAATAGCTTGCCAAATATTGACAAATATAGACTGTTTTCAGGACATTTGACCATGTAATGGTGATGTTTCAAAGTACTGAATGTTTTCTGACAAATACGACATGCTTATGTTATGAGTACAGCCCTGTGTTTGAAGGACACATCACTGAACATCAAGTTTTTTGCAATGTTTTAACACATGAATCTGTTCACACATAATCCCACATAATTTAAATTCTTAAATGACTATTACAATCTAGAAATATCGACTGTTCTATGTTTGATTCAGAAACCCGGCCCTGAAGACTCTGCTAACCGTGGGAGGCACAGTGTACGGAGTCAGCCCGTGAGTAGTGTTTCATCCAAGCAGTGAGGCGTTCACATCTTGTACACTTTCCAAACTATTACTCTGTCTGTGCCAGATACATTTCCGTGGTCTCCAGACCCGAGAACCGCGCCGCATTCGTCAAATCAGCCATCAGCTACCTGCGCACTCATAACTTTGACGGACTGAACGTGCACTGGGACTATCCCGGCCACAACGGAAGCCCCGTGTCAGACCGCGCGAGCTTCACTGTGCTGCTGTCGGTCAGTCAACAAATGGTTAAACATATGTCATTTTGAAAAGGCCCAGTCTCTTAACGCTCTACAACAGCATTACATGTATTATATTTGACGTATTTTAGACAATTTAATGCAGTCAGACTTCAGGAGGAAGCGAGAAGGGTTTTGATTATATCATAATGTGCATGTATTATCTTAAACCTTTCATAAGATTGATAAATATCAATGCCAATATTTAACCAGGAACTGGCCAAAGCCTTTGAGAGTGAGGCCAAGGACACCAAGAAGACTCCACTGCTTCTCTCAGCTGAAGTAGCTGGTTTCCGCTCTACTATTAATGCAGCCTATGAAGTCAACAAAATAGCACTGTGAGTAAACGTTTTAAAAGTGTTTTGTGTGTGGCCTTGATAAAGCCAGAACTAACGGATTACTGTATCTCGTCCTCAGTCATTTGGACTTCATCAACGTTAAGACCTATGATTTCCATGGAAGCTGGGATGCCCAAACTGGACACAACAGCCCAATTTATCGCAGTTCTGTGGATCCTGGCTCCTTGATTTACCATAATATTGTAAGTCATAAACCCTTTAATGCTAATAAAAATGAAAAAAGTAAAAACAGTGGTTGGTACACGCTGTATAATGACTGTGCTGCAGAATGCCTCCATCTCACACTGGCTGAATCTGGGAGCGCCTGCCGAGAAGCTGCTGCTGGGTTTCCCCACATACGGGCGAACTTTCCGCCTCAGCTCTGGCGCTAATGGTCTGGGAGCTCCCTCCAACGGTCCTGCAGAAGCTGGCCCCTACACTCGCACTGCTGGCTTCTGGTCCTTCTATGAGGTATGATTTTAAGAAACAAACAAAAGAGAAGGAAAAGTAGAGCTCCAATGATCATTCGCAGCAGCTCTATAAAGACCTGTGTGTGCTGTTAGGTCTGCGGCTTCACTCCCAGCGCTAATGTGGAGTGGATCAGTGAGCAAGAGGTCCCCTACGCCACCTTCGGCAGTGCTTGGGTTGGCTACGATGATCTGCGCAGCTTCACCCATAAGGTACACGGTCGGCTCTTTCGATGTTATAATAATAATCAGAATTAAAAGGGAAAAGGTTCAAGCTCTGGTCTCGTCATACAGGTCCAGTATATGACAGCTCACAACCTGGGAGGGGCTCATGTGTGGACGCTGGACATGGATGATTTCAGCGGTACATTTTGCGGATCTGGAGCCTATCCGCTGGTCAACCACCTCAGGCTGTCCATGGGTAAATAAACACTTCGATGGCATCATTTTACAGTGATCATAATATATGAGCCACGTGTTACTGCGGGACTTCTCCGGGCACTCTGGCTTTATCCCAATCCCCTAAGACAAACCTCTCACAATGGTTTTGGCACTTATGCGCTATATCAAATGTACATACCGTGGGTTCAGGAAGTATCTATGCCCCTCGAGTTGTTTCTATGCTACTATAGTAAAGTTTAGTATTGACAAAAAAAACATTTGTATAGAGGCTGTACCTTTATGTTTGATGATGATTGAAACGTTTATAAAGGTTCAAGAACAGCACAACTACAACGAAATGGACCTGCAGTTGTTGTGCATGGTCTGAATACCTGTGTCAGTTTTAGGTTTTCTATCTTGTTTTTGTACTTTTTAAAAATATTCTGGCTGTACGAGTGGCTAGCCTGGCGCTTTTACTTTCCACCACAGTGGGCTCTATGATGCTCCAGGATCAATTGTTTTCAGAGTTTCTGGTAGGTTTTCATCGCTGACGAACCCTCTCACCAGAAAACTAAGAAAAGTGTAGAGTAGAGGCCACTGTGATCGAAAGTAAAGGCGACATGCTAACCACTCATACAGCCATTGGGTCACAAAAAGGTCAATTATGCAAAAATGCCAACGTTTTTTTTTTCTCGCACAAAAAGTTGCATAGTGTGCCTTTAAAATTGTGAGTGTCTTTTGTAGAATAGAATGTTTACCCATAGAGAAGAAATGTGCATGATTTTGGTACCATAGTGAAACTGTTCTCTGTTGCTTCACAAAGGATTTGGCCCGAAGCCTACCACCACCCCAGCCCCCACCACAACCCGGGACCCAGTGGGGGACTTCTGCAGAGGCCGCCCTGATGGCCTGTATGATAATGTGGCCGACAGAACCACTTACTTCCAGTGTTTCCAGGGAAACACCTACCTGCACCGTTGCCAGCCTGGCCTCATCTACTATGACTCCTGCAAGTGCTGCAACTGGCCCTAATCAACACATGAAGAAATCAATCATGCGGAGTTCTGATTAATCTCATATATTGCATTGATCACCTGACAATAAACAAGTCAAACCTGATAAACTTGTGTCATCACTGGATCTCTAATGATGTGAAAGTAGGATTATGTTAATATGACATGAAAATGAAAATATTCCATCTTTGGAACAGCCAAAAGTCCTTAAATGGCATCAAAACCAAAACATGTCCTGTGACTGAAACTATGACTAGAAAGGCAGGGGAAATAAAGAAAGCATGTGTCTGTGTTTAGCACCGGAGACAATAATCAAGGGTTTCTGTGGGGCATTTAAAAAAAGCATTAAAATCATTGAATTAATTTTGCCAAAATGAATAATCAGTAAAGGTGCATTATGCTATTTTTTATGTGGGGAAAAAGGTTTATATTTGTGTGTATTTGACCTTCTAGTGAGCAAGTATATGAGTACTCAGCACGATTTACTTTCCATCAAAAGTGGTCTTTAGGATGCTCCAGGATCAATGGTTTGGAATGTTTTCACTGCTGACAGAGTCTCTCACCAGAAAACCTAGAAAACAATTGATCCTGGAGCGTTGTAGAGACCGCCGTGATTGAAAGTAAAGGTGCCATGCTGACCACTCATTAAGATGCTGAGTCACTAGAAAGGTCAAGGTTTACTCTCTATTTGATACTGTGCTATTGGTAAAAGTGATTACTACCAAAATATGTGCAAGATTAAGTCTCCTCGAGATCTGTGATGAAATACAAAATACAAAACATGCAACTAATGAAAAGTGCTTGGTCGGTGAAACCAGAACATTTCATTTCATGTATTTATTTAATATGGACATAGCAATTACATTGGATGAACCAGATGCATTATTTAAAGTCTTATAGCACATGTGCTAATTTTCAACACCTGTCCATTGGGGGCTTTTAGGTTACAAAGATAAAACACATTATGAAACAATGTTACAATAAAACACATTATTAAACAATATAAGGCACATTTTACACATGGGAACAAGTTTGGCCCGATTTGAGCCACTGTTTGAGCTCTCTGGTAAAGATGTTGATATTAGTCTGCAGTTTTAGTGCAGTGGGGAGAGAGTTCCATGGTGTAACCCCTCTGGAGGAGAAGCTGGACTGTCCAAAAGATTTTCTAAACTTTGGGAGCACACAATCCCCACTATCTGAGGCTCTGGTGGAAGGTCTGAGAGAGCCCTGACACCTCACCATGAGGCCAGAGAACAGTGGTGACACACAGTTGTTCAGACATTTAAAAGTCAATTTCATTATACTAAAATTAGGAGCTAAGTTGTCGGGGGCTTGGTGCCCCTGGTAGGGTCTCCCATGGCAAACAGGTCCTAGGTGACGGTTCAGACAAAGAGCGGTTCAGAAGCCCCTTATGAGAGACCAACAGGCCCGGTTAGAATCGTGAGGCCGACCTCCGATGGACCCACCACCTGCAGGAGGAGCCATAGGGGCTGGTGCAATGTCCACGACCCGGCAACGGACAAGTGGAAGAAAATGGTTGGATGGATGGATAAGATATACAAAGTTTTCAAACGTAAAAAGCTTGTGCTTTTGTATGATATCAAAATGATGCCATCTCAGAGGTTTCTTGTCAAATATCTTAATAGGTTGCGTTCACGTTATAGAATTCTATTTCAGTGTGAGGGCAGGTGTCAATACAACTCTATGGGAGAGAAGCAGTTTTTGAAAGAAATTTCCAAAAAGAAAATGTCCAAATGTTTTTTCTAATCATCATGTGACAGCGATTGGATTCACAAACCTGACATGTGAATTTTATGGCTGAAAGTCCTTTCTACTGGCCAACATCAAGCACATGTTATTGAATATTGTCTCCACTGTTGGACGCCTTTGTGAAGAAATAAATAGACATATGTTCATATCTGCTGGAAGATACGACTTTGAACTTTGTGACAACTTTTGTTTCATGTGAATTGGCCCCAGGAATTACAGAGAAATTAGCAATGATTTAAGACTAGAAATCTGCATTTTGAGCGTTACTATGGTTACAGCCATTGAATTTTCAGCCCTCCACCTCAATGTTAAACTACAGGATCTTTAGAAAGTTGTGATGTCACGTGAACGCTACCTATTGCCTGTTTATACAAAGAGGTGACTGGTTTCAGAGTGATGTTTGTGACCATGCTGTAATGCAGTATGACAGATGTGAAAAAACATTGCATGCATATACAAAAAAGCTGCGTGGTGCGATAACTCTCTTCTTATTAAACGAAAACAGTTCAGATTTGATTTGACTTTCCTGCAGACGTTATTTACTTGACTTTGGAACTTCAGGTGTTTATCTAAGATAATGCCCAAGTATTTTGTTTCATGAACCTCCTGAGTGGGTTCATGTTCTAATTGAACCTCAAAGGTGCTGTCAGGGGACCTCCTGATAGAGAAACACATTGAGAATGTTTTCTTTACATTTAACGTTAAATGGGACAGTTGAAGCCATCTTGAGATGTTATGTAAAGCCTGTGTTAACTTCTGCCCAGCCAGATGAAAGAACAAAGGCCTGCTGTGTCTATCTAATCAGGAATGTCTGGATTAATGATTTATGTTCACTTCAGCACTTTATCGTATGGAACCATAATCATTCATGACAAGGCTTGACAAGGGCAAAGTACAGCCTATTGAAAATGGGAATGTAGCTTTATCTCTAGAAATACATGTACTCAAAGAGATCATCAGAAAATGTACATAGGGCAACCATAACCCAAAAGCAAAGTGACTTCTCAGAGTGTTCCAGCACCGATGCAGAGAACACTCAAATATATGTGTTGTCCACTCACGCCTGCTTCCTCTGTTCTTATGTTGTCAGAGGTCAAAACAGGTCATGTCCACAAAGACAGACCAATGTGTCATTGTATATTTGTATATATGGTATAACCTGTATGTCCATTTCCCCTAAAGAATTCTTGAATCTTGAATCTTGAACATGAACATGATTGGAAATGGCCGGCTATGACTGTGCAGGGAAACTAACCCTTAGCTACCAATAACGCTGACATTTATGCACATTGTCAGAGGTTATTATTATATAGTTTATTACAGTTTTTCAGTTTTTTTTCCCCATCGTTTTTTTAAATGAAATATTTTAGATATGGGGTAGGGTACCGTACCTCTTTTCTTTCTTGTTTGCTTGAAAAATGCTCGTTCAGCTGTTTCTTTCAAGTTTCTCTTTTCTCCCAGCCTTATTCCTTTTGTTGGGGCTGCAAACCGCCCAGTGCAGCTGGAGGTCCTGATTTGATGAAGCCAACAGAACAACATCGTCTGCAAACAGCAGAGATGAGATCCTGAGGTTCCCAAACCGGACACCCTCCGGCCCCTGGCTGCGCCTAGAAATTCTGACTTACTGCCGGCAATGCGAACCAAGCTCCTGCTGCGGTCATACAGGGAACGGACAGCCCTTAGCAGAGGGCCCCGGACCCCATACTCCCGGAGCACCCCCCACAGGGCACCACGAGGGACACGGTCGAACGCTTTCTCCAGATCCACAAAACACATGTGGACTCACATGTGTTTTGTCCCACAAACCCTCGAGCACCCGATGAATTGTATAGAGCTGGTCCAGAGTGTCGCAACCAGGACGAAAACCACATTGTTCCTCCTGGATCCAAGGTTCGACTATTGGCCGGATCCTCCTCCATTGAAAAAATATATATTTAAAAAATTTTTAAATAATAAAATGTATTACTTGAAACCAGTTTTAAACTCCACTCATTGCTAGATTTGGCTTTTTATGTAATTTTAGCTGTAAAACAATAAGAAAATTCCAATGAATAGGATAAATTATTTTCAATTGGGGGGGCCTCAAGAGAATTTTGGTTCGACAAGGGGGCCGCGATGTTCCGAACTTTGGGAATGGCTGGTCTAGATAATTGCACAAAATGCAATATATTCGGATCATGTACATATGCACATACACACATACATGACATAGCATTTAATGTTGTGTTGCTTGAACATATCTAAACTCGAAAAAGGAGTGTGTAAAAGCCAGTGACTCTGTGCCACTAGGCCACTAGGATGCACCAATTTGGTAGAAGTTTCGGACGCGTTTCCTTGATAGATGAGCCCAATACTCAAAAATGTCATTTATTTTGCCATGTAACACGGTCAAAAGACTGTTTCACCTCATAGGTGCAACCCATCACACCCTGATCACCGCTCTTAAACAGGCAGAGCCACACCCTTAACACAGCAGCGACACCTAGAGGTCAGGTGGTACATTTTGGCCACTACAGAGTGGGAAGAGGTAAAACTTAGAAACTCCCACCCCCTAAGTGTCATAATTACTTGTATATAGTGGACAATGAACAACAGCATGACAACTCCCATAGCACAACGATCCCAGTCAATCCCGAATGCAGCAGACCAGCTCTTAACTATTAACATGAATCGTATTTTACAGCCCTTTGTGGAGCACAACCCACACCCCATCTCCACACGGGTGCAATGTATATAAGAAGCCATGAGACTCATACACTTTGGCTCCTTGTAAAATCCCATGGTAAGCTCAGGACAGGGCTCAGGCCCTCAGTCAAATCACTGGAAAAAGATGCAGGAATGCACCCATTAGAGAAACATAACTTTATGCTTTATATTTACTCTAATAGAAGCAATACCACAAATTCTGATAATATCATGTAATATTTGTGTCATTTTGTTTAATTCTGTTTTTGTTGTCATGCGCAGCAAGCCGTGAGCACTTAAAATCAAGATGGCAAAGTTCACAGTTCTAGCAGGTAAAGTAATTGTCAAAATATCAATTATACTGAATTTTATTGCAAACAAATTAATAATTATTTTGTTGTGTATATTTTCATTTAGGCTTGTGCCTGGTCTTGTGCCAGTTGGGTAAGACATGTAATAAAGGACATTTTATCCATCAAAACACTGTATATAATTTTTTATTTTCTTTTTCTTTTAGCCACATCTAATCTAAATACATTTCACTCTCACATGTTAAAAATGCAAAGAATGAGAGAGGAAGGAAAACATAATCCTGTGGATTCTTGTGCACTTGTTTTGTGCTAAATTCAGGAGCCTGACCGCCTGATGGTAATAGATTGGGTGTTCAGATATTAAGATCTTTATTACAAACCAGAGGGCGAGTGAGCGCTGCTGTGGGTTTGTGAATGTAACCGAGTCACGTTGCTTGAACATATTTAAACTCGAAAAAGGACTGGGAAGAAGTCAAACTTAGAAACTCCCACCCCCCAAGTGTCATAATTACTTGTATATGGTGGGGGCTCATAGTGGACAATGAATAACAGCATGACCGCTCCCATAGCACAACGATCAATCCCAAATGCAGCAGACCAGCAATGCAATAACACACCCATACTGCAGCAAAGCCGCCGAGCAAGTGTCGCACAAACTCTGATTACTGATAATAATTTACTGTTTAATACACTGAGGTGTGCAATCCCAGTGACTTCAATATCATCTTGAAACCATGTCAACAGTTCAAAACAAAATAACAGATTCAATGTTATCAGGACAATGGGAGCATTTTATTGTTTGGCAGTTTGTAGCGAACTAATTGGTCATAATGACCTAGAGTTTACACTTAGTGTAATACAATTAACATCAGTTTATCGTTGGCCAATGGATAAAGTGAGACAGGTTTCTGGTAAATTGGTGATGCGGAAAAATCACTACCTTTTGTAGTTTGAAATATAGGATTTATCTTTTTGCTCAAAATAATTATATTTGACCCGAAGATTCAGTGACATGTTACATAACTTTGAGAGATGTTGGCTGGGATGAAACTAGGCCATTTCGACAATCAACATATTAACTATTAACTATTAACATTAATCATATTTTACAGCTCTTTGTTCATTTAGTTATCTTTTTACTACCCACAATTTGAAGGTGTAATGGAAAACATTGTGGAGCAATGTGCACACGGGTGCAATGTATATAAGAAGCCATGAGACTCATATTCTTTGGCTCCTTGTAAAATACCAAGGTAAGCTCAGGACTGGGCTCAGGCCCTCAGTCAAATCACTGGAAAAGATGCAGTAATGCACCCATTATATTTATATTTACTCTAATAGAAGCAATAGCAATGTTAATAAAACCACAAAGTCTGATAATATCATGTAATATTTGTGTCATTTTGTTTAATTCTGTTTTTGTTGTCATGCGCAGCAAGCCGTGAGCACTTAAAATCAAGATGGCAAAGTTCACAGTTCTAGCAGGTAAAGTAATTGTCAAAATATCAATCATACTGAATTTTATTGCAAACAAATTAATAATTTATTTGTTGTGTATATTTTCCTTTAGGCTTGTGCCTGGTCTTGTGCCAGTTGGGTAAGTGTATATGTGAAATGTAATAAAGGACATGTTATCCATCAAAACACTGTATATAATTTTCTATTTTCTTTTTCTTTTAGCCACAGCATCCAAAATGGTTTGCTACTTTACCAACTGGTCTCAGTACAGACCTGGTACTGGGAAATACATGCCCCAAAATGTTGATCCTTTCCTCTGCACTCACCTCATTTATGCATTCTCCATCATAAACCCCAGAAATGAGCTCATAACATATGAATGGAATGATGAGACTCTGTACAAGACCTTCAATGGCCTCAAGAGCAAGTATGGGCCATTCTTACTTTTTACATTGAACTATGAATCAATGAATAATGTTAAATGCACTTTCTGAAGGAACCCAGGGCTAAAGACTTTACTGGCTGTCGGAGGATGGAACTTTGGATCAACACAGTGAGTAAAAGTTAATATTCTGTAAGAATTGTATTATGATAAGGATAGCAATGCCTAATGTTTTTCTTTGTTTATCAGGTTCTCCATCATGGTGTCCACTCCAGCCAATCGTCAGACTTTCATCCAGTCTACCATCAAGTTCCTGAGGACTCACGGCTTTGATGGCCTGGACCTGGACTGGGAGTACCCAGGATCCCGTGGAAGTCCCCCAGTGGATAAACAGAGGTTCACTCTTCTGTGCCAGGTCTGTATTTTATTGTGTACGGACTTACAAACCGATTGTAATATTGTAATATTTATTATTGATTGACTGCAGGAACTTGTAGAGGCCTATACAGCAGAGGGCAAAGCGACTGGCAGAGCCCCGCTCATGCTAACAGCAGCAGTGTCCGCTGGAAAAGGAACCATTGATGCAGGATATGAGATCGCCGCCATTGCCAAGTACTGGGATGTTCATTACAAGAAAGAGTATTTACATACTGTAACGTATGTCCAGTCAATGTAACAGAGATGTACTTTCAGGTACTTGGACTTCATTAATGTGATGACCTATGACTTTCATGGAGCTTGGGAGCGATTCACTGGACACAACAGTCCTCTGTACCGTGGCTCGCATGACACTGGAGATCTCATTTATTTCAACACGGTAAGAAATTAATGAATTGTAGAGCAAATAACTGAAATGACTCAATCCCAGTGAGAAATGACTGTTTGGATTATGTCTTGGATCTTTGCTGTTAGGACTACGCCATGAAATATTGGAGAGACCAGGGTACCCCGTCAGATAAATTGATGATGGGCTTTGCAACTTATGGCCGCACTTTCCGCCTCTCCTCTGCCAGCACCGGTGTTAGCGCTCCTGCAAGCGGTGCTGCGTCTGCAGGACCATTCACTCGTGAGGCCGGATTCTGGTCATACTATGAGGTAACCCTAGTCCGAAGACAACCACAAACAAGTAAATCCATCTGATTATGCTTTCTTTCTTCTCCAGATCTGCACATTCTTAAAGGGGACAACGATCCAGTGGATCGATGATCAGAAAGTCCCATATGCCAGCAAAAACAGTGAATGGGTGGGATTTGACACCAGAGAGAGCTACGAGACCAAGGTATGTGTAATCTCACATTGACTGCACTGATGTAATAAACCATAAATAATCTCCACACAAGCAGTCATGTTTATTTAAGGAAAAACTGTACATCCCTTTGTTTCTCTCATTGGTAATTCTGCAAAAGCACCAGACAAACTGGAGTTAGTTTGGCTGTTCATTGCTGAATCACTATTATCACTCACAGTTTAATCAAATTGATTAACAGGTTCAATACATGAAAAACAACAACTTTGGTGGAGTATTCGTGTGGGCCTTGGATTTGGATGACTTTAACGGAGAGTTCTGTGGCCAAGGAAAGCACCCACTGATGTCCCACCTCCGCTCTCTGGTTACCGGAGGTTAGTTCGGCTTAAACGTTAGGGGGAAAAAGATTCTTACAATTGCATTCATTTCATTTCTCTGTATGTTGCAGGAGTGAGTCCACCTGCAACAACAACCAACAGGCCAATTGGTACTACCACCGCAAGACCAGGCACTACCACCGCCAGACCAGGCACTACCACCGCAAGACCAGGCACTACCACCACAAGACCCAGCGGTACCACCACTGTCCCTGAGCCTGGAACAGACTTCTGCAAAAACCTGTCCGACGGCATTTACGCCCATCCGACCGACAAAACCAAGTTCTACGAGTGCTCCGGAGGACGCACCTATCTGAAGAGTTGTGGTGGGGGAACAGTGTTTGATGACGGCTGCAAATGCTGTATTTGGGCAAAATCTGAATGAAGTAACTGTAACCTCCAGTACAGGTTATATGGAAAGAAAGCACAATGAAACAATAAAGATTCATGCAACCTATATGATCTGTTTACTGGTTTTATATATAAAGATTGGGATGTTATAGATTACCCCAATTTACAAAGTCAAAAGAAAAACGTTCCACTGCTTAGAATTAATAAGATAAAAGCTACTAAATAGATCAATCAGGTAATATAACTTAAATACAGTGCCTTGCAAAAGTACTAATACACCTTGAACTTTTGCATATGTTTATCATGTTTATCATGTTTACAACACTAAACTAAAGATCTTATTTTGAATTTTTTACTGAAAGTTCACACACAAGTAACAGACAACTGTGAAGTGAAAGCAAAATGAAACATTATTCTGTTTTTTTTTTTTAAATAGAAAAGTGAAAAGTGGGGCGTGCATAAGTATTCATACAGCATTAAATTGCCTTTATAACATTCCTAATGACTGCAGAATGTTCACACCTTGCACTAACCATTAAATAGAGGCCACCTGTGTGTTATCTACTTTCAGTATAATTACAGCTGTTCTGTGAGGGCCTCAGAGCTATGGTCAGAGTGTATTGGTCACTAAGCAACATCATGAAGGCAATTGAGCACACCAGAGAGGTCAGGGATAAAGTTGTGGAGACGTTTAAAGCAGCGTTAAGTTATACAAAGATTTCCCAAGGTTGTAACATCTCACGGAGCACTGTTCAATCCATCATTCGGAAATGGAAAGAGTATAGCACCACTGCGAACTTACCAAGATACGGCCGTCCACCTAAACTAACAGACCGAACAAGGAGAGCACTGGTCAGAAATGCAACCACGTGCCCCAAGATAACTCTGGAGGAGCTGCGGCGTACTGCCGCTGAGCTGGGGGAATCTGTATATGGGACAACTATAAGTCGTACTCTACACAAATCTGGCCTTCATGGACGAGTGGCAAGAAGAAAGCCATTATTGAAAGGAGGCCATAAGAAATCCCGTTTGAAGTTTGCTAGAGGTCATATGGAGGACACAGCTACCATGTGGAAGAAGGTGCTTTGGTCAGATAAGACAAAAATTTAACTTTTTGGCCCAAATGCAAAACGTTATGTATGGAGCAAACCTAACACTGCTCATCGTCCTGAGTGCACCACCCCCAGTGTCAAATATGGTGGGGGGAGCATCGTGCTATGGGGCTGCTTTTCCTCAGTGGGGACTGGGAAGATCGTAAGAATAGTTGGGAAGATGGATGGAGCCAAATACAGAGACATTTTGGAGGAAACCCTGCTGGAGTCAGCAAGAGAATTGAGGCTGGGGCGGAGATTCACCTTCCAGCAGGACAATGACCCTAAACACAAAGCTAAATCTACAATGGAATGGTTTAAAAACAAACATATTAATGTTTTAGAAAAACCCAGTCAAAGTCCTGACCTAAATCCTATTGAAATACAAAGTATTAATTCATGCTGTACTTGTGCATGCCCCACTTTTCACTTTTGTATTTTTTGTAAAATAACAGAATCATGTATCATTTTGCTTTCACTTCACAGTTGTCTGTTACTTGTGTGTGGACTTTCAGTCAAAAATTTAAAATAAAATATTTACGTTTAGGGTTGTAAACATGACAAAATGTGCAAAAGGTCAAGGTGTATTAGTACTTTTGCAAGGTACTGTATGTTCAAAGGGGAAGTGCAACTGAGCCACTTGATGATTAGTGCGTAGGTTAAAGAGAAAGCTTAGATTTATCAACGTGAAATTTCACTTATGAGTGAAATAAAAATAGCATCTATTAGTTTCTGTTACTAAAGTCATCCATAGTGTTCATGTTCTTCCACTTGTAAAAAAATAAAAAATAAAATCGATTAGTTTTATTTTTATCTAAAACCAATCGATTGGTTTTAGATTAGATTAGATTAGATTAGTCATGTGCAGGTTGACACACAGTCAACAATGCAATAACATGTATTTAGATAAGCAGAACTTGTCAACACACTTATATAAAAATTATAAAATAAGCAGTATAGCAAAAGCTATCCACTCACATATCCAGTCTTCATACAGTCACTCTCACGTGGTAAAAAATGCAAAGAATGAGAGAGGAAGGAAAACATAATCCTGTGGATTCTTGTGCACTTGTTTTGTGCTAAATTCAGGAGCCTGACCGCCTGATGGTAATAGATTGGGTGTTCAGATATTAAGATCTTTATTACAAACCAGAGGGCGAGTGAGCGCTGCTGTGGGTTTGTGGATGTAACCGAGTCAGGTTGCTTGAACATATTTAAACTCGAAAAAGGACTGGGAAGAAGTCAAACTTAGAAACTCCCACCCCCCAAGTGTCATAATTACTTGTATATGGTGGGGGCTAATAGTGGACAATGAACAACAGCATGACCACTCCCATAGCACAACGATCAATCCCAAATGCAGCAGACCAGCAACGCAATAACACACCCATACTGCAGCAAAGCCGCCGAGCAAGTGTCGCACAAACTCTGATTACTGATAATAATTTACTGTTTAATACACTGAGGTGTGCAATCCCAGTGACTTCAATATCATCATGAAACCATGTCAACAGTTCAAAACAAAATAACAGATTAAATGTTATCAGGACAATGGGAGCATTTTATTGTTTGGCAGTTTGTAGCGAACTAATTGGTCATAATGACCTAGAGTTTACACTTAGTGTAATACAATTAACATCAGTTTATCGTTGGCCAATGGATAAAGTGAGACAGGTTTCTGGTAAATTGGTGATGCGGAAAAATCACTACCTTTTGTAGTTTGAAATATAGGATTTATCTTTTTGCTCAAAATAATTATATTTGACCTGAAGATTCAGTGACATGTTACATAACTTTGAGAGATGTTGGCTGGGGTGAAACTAGGCCATTTCGACAATCAACATATTAACTATTAACTATTAACATTAATCAAATTTTACAGCCCTTTGTTCATTAAGTTATCTTTTTACTACCCATAATTTGAAGGTGTAATGGAAAATATTGTGGAGCAATGTGCACACGGGTGCAATGTATATAAGAAGCCATGAGACTCATATTCTTTGGCTCCTTGTAAAATACCAAGGTAAGCTCAGGACTGGGCTCAGGCCCTCAGTCAAATCACTGGAAAAGATGCAGTAATGCACCCATTATATTTATATTTACTCTAATAGAAGCAATAGCAATGTTAATAAAACCACAAAGTCTGATAATATCATGTAATATTTGTGTCATTTTGTTTAATTCTGTTTTTGTTGTCATGCGCAGCAAGCCGTGAGCACTTAAAATCAAGATGGCAAAGTTCACAGTTCTAGCAGGTAAAGTAATTGTCAAAATATCAATTATACTGAATTTTATTGCAAAAAAAATAATAATTTCTTTGTTGTGTATATTTTCCTTTAGGCTTGTGCCTGGTCTTGTGCCAGTTGGGTAAGTGTATATGTGAAATGTAATAAATGACATTTTATCCATCCAATCACTGTATATAATTTTTTATTTTCTTTTTCTTCTAGCCACAGCATCCAAAATGGTTTGCTACTTTACCAACTGGTCTCAGTACAGACCTGGTACTGGGAAATACATGCCCCAAAATGTTGATCCTTTCCTCTGCACTCACCTCATTTATGCATTCTCCATCATAAACCCCAGAAATGAGCTCGTAACATATGAATGGAATGATGAGACTCTGTACAAGACCTTCAATGGCCTCAAGAGCACGTATGGGCCATTCTTACTTTTTACATTGAACTATGAATCAATGAATAATGTTAAATGCACTTTCTGAAGGAACCCAGGGCTAAAGACTTTACTGGCTGTCGGAGGATGGAACTTTGGATCAACACAGTGAGTAAAAGTTAATATTCTGTAAGAATTGTATTATGATAAGGATAGCAATGCCTAATGTTTTTCTTTGTTTATCAGGTTCTCCATCATGGTGTCCACTCCAGCCAATCGTCAGACTTTCATCCAGTCTACCATCAAGTTCCTGAGGACTCACGGCTTTGATGGCCTGGACCTGGACTGGGAGTACCCAGGATCCCGTGGAAGTCCCCCAGTGGATAAACAGAGGTTCACTCTTCTGTGCCAGGTCTGTATTTTATTGTGTACGGACTTACAAACCGATTGTAATATTGTAATATTTATTATTGATTGACTGCAGGAACTTGTAGAGGCCTATGCAGCAGAGGGCAAAGCGACTGGCAGAGCCCCGCTCATGCTAACAGCAGCAGTGTCCGCTGGAAAAGGAACCATTGATGCAGGATATGAGATCGCCTCCATTGCCAAGTACTGGGATGTTCATTACAAGAAAGAGTATTTACATACTGTAACGTATGTCCAGTCAATGTAACAGAGATGTACTTTCAGGTACTTGGACTTCATTAATGTGATGACCTACGACTTTCATGGAGCTTGGGAGCGATTCACTGGACACAACAGTCCTCTGTACCGTGGCTCGCATGACACTGGAGATCTCATTTATTTCAACACGGTAAGAAATTAATGAATTGTAGAGCAAATAACTGAAATGACTCAATCCCAGTGAGAAATGACTGTTTGGATTATGTCTTGGATCTTTGCTGTTAGGACTACGCCATGAAATATTGGAGAGACCAGGGTACCCCGTCAGATAAATTGATGATGGGCTTTGCAACTTATGGCCGCACTTTCCGCCTCTCCTCTGCCAGCACTGGTGTTAGCGCTCCTGCAAGCGGAGCTGCGTCTGCAGGACCATTCACTCGTGAGGCCGGATTCTGGTCATACTATGAGGTAACCCTAGTCCGAAGACAACCACAAACAAGTAAATCCATCTGATTATGCTTTCTTTCTTCTCCAGATCTGCACATTCTTAAAGGGGACAACGATCCAGTGGATCGATGATCAGAAAGTCCCATATGCCAGCAAAAACAGTGAATGGGTGGGATTTGACACCAGAGAGAGCTACGAGACCAAGGTATGTGTAATCTCACATTGACTGCACTGATGTAATAAACCATCAATAATCTCCACACAAGCAGTCATGTTTATTTAAGGAAAAACTGTACATCCCTTTGTTTCTCTCATTGGTAATTCTGCAAAAGCACCAGACAAACTGGAGTTAGTTTGGCTGTTCATTGCTGAATCACTATTATCACTCACAGTTTAATCAAATTGATTAACAGGTTCAATACATGAAAAACAACAACTTTGGTGGAGTATTCGTGTGGGCCTTGGATTTGGATGACTTTAACGGAGAGTTCTGTGGCCAAGGAAAGCACCCACTGATGTCCCACCTCCGCTCTCTGGTTACCGGAGGTTAGTTCGGCTTAAACGTTGGGGGGGAAAAGATTCTTACATTTGCATTCATTTCATTTCTCTGTATGTTGCAGGAGTGAGTCCACCTGCAACAACAACCAACAGGCCAATTGGTACTACCACCGCAAGACCAGGCACTACCACCGCCAGACCAGGCACTACCACCGCAAGACCAGGCACTACCACCACAAGACCCAGCGGTACCACCACTGTCCCTGAGCCTGGAACAGACTTCTGCAAAAACCTGTCCGACGGCATTTACGCCCATCCGACCGACAAAACCAAGTTCTACGAGTGCTCCGGAGGACGCACCTATCTGAAGAGTTGTGGTGGGGGAACAGTGTTTGATGACGGCTGCAAATGCTGTATTTGGGCAAAATCTGAATGAAGTAACTGTAACCTCCAGTACAGGTTATATGGAAAGAAAGCACAATGAAACAATAAAGATTCATGCAACCTATATGATCTGTTTACTGGTTTTATTTATAAAGATTGAGCTGTTATAGATTACCCCAATTTACAAAGTCAAAAGAAAAACGTTCCACTGCTTAGAATTAATAAGATAAAAGCTACTAAATAGATCAATCAGGTAATATAACTTAAATACAGTGCCTTGCAAAAGTACTAATACACCTTGAACCTTTGCATATTTTGTCATGTTTACAACCATAAACATCAACATTTTATTTTGAATTTTTTACTGAAACTTCACACACCAAGTAACAGACAACTGTGAAGTGAAAGCAAAATGATACATGATTCTGTTATTTTTCAAAAAAATAGAAAAGTGAAAAGTGGGGCGTGCATAAGTATTCATACAGCATTTTTCTGAGTGCATTAAATTGCCTTTATAACATTCCTAATGACTGCAGAATGTTCACACCTTGCCCTAACCATTAAATAGAGGCCACCTGTGCGTAATCTACTCTCAGTATAATTCCAGCTGTTCTGTGAGGGCCTCAGAGCTATGGTCAGAGTGTATTGGTCACTAAGCAACATCATGAAGGCCAAGGAGCTCACCAGAGAGGTCAGGGATAAAGCTGTGGAGAAGTTTAAAGCAGCGTTAAGTTATATATTTGAACATCTCACGGAGCACTGTTCAATCCATCATTCGGAAATGAAAAGAGTATAGCACCACTGCGAACTTACCAAGACACGGCCGTCCACCTAAACTAACAGACCGAACAAGGAGAGCACTGGTCAGAAATGCAACCAAGTGCCCCAAGATAACTCTGGAGGAGCTGCGACGTACTGCCGCTGAGCTGGGGGAATCTGTACATGGGACAACTATAAGTCGTACTCTACACAAATCTGGCCTTCATGGACGAGTGGCAAGAAGAAAGCCATTATTGAAAGGAAGCCATAAGAAATCCCATTTGAAGTTTGCTAGAAGTCATATGGAGGACACAGCTACCATGTGGAAGAAGGTGCTTTGGTCAGATGAGACAAAAATTAAACTTTTTGGCCCAAATGAAAAAGGTTATGTATGGAGCAAACCTAACACTGCTCATCGTCCTGAGTGCACCATCCCCAGTGTCAAATATGGTGGGGGCAGCATCATGCTATGGGGCTGCTTTTCCTCAGTGGGGACAGGGAAGTTTGTAAGAATAGTTGGGAAGATGGATGGTGCCAAATACAGAGACATTTTGAAGGAAAACCTGCTGGAGTCAGCAAGAGAATTGAGGCTGGGGCGGAGATTCACCTTCAAGCAGGACAATGACCCTAAACACAAAGCTAAATCTACAATGGAATGGTTTAAAAACAAACATATTAATGTATTAGAATGGCTCAGTCAAAGTCCTGACCTAAATCCTATTGAAATACAAAGTATTAATTCATGCTGTACTTGTGCATGCCCCACTTTTCACTTTTCTATTTTTTGTAAAATAACAGAATCATGTATCATTTTGCTTTCACTTCACAGTTGTCTGTTACTTGTGTGTGGACTTTCAGTCAAAAATTTAAAATAAAATATTTACGTTTAGGGTTGTAAACATGACAAAATGTGCAAAATTCAAGGTGTATTAGTACTTTTGCAAGGTACTGTATGTTCAAAGGGGAAGTGCAACTGAGCCACTTGATGATTAGTGCGTAGGTTAAAGAGAAAGCTTAGATTCATCAACGTGAAATTTCACTTATGAGTGAAATAAAAATAGCATCTATTAGTTTCTGTTACTAAAGTCATCCATAGTGTTCATGTTCTTCCACTTGTAAAAAAATAAAAAATAAAATCGATTAGTTTTATTTTTATCTAAAACCAATCGATTGGTTTTAGATTAGATTAGATTAGTCATGTGCAGGTTGACACACAGTCAACAATGCAATAAAATGTATTTAGATAAGCAGAACTTGTCAACACACTTATATAAAAATTATAAAATAAGCAGTATAGCAAAAGCTATCCACTCACATATCCAGTCTTCATACAGTCACTCTCACATGTTAAAATATGCAAAGAATGAGAGAGGAAGGAAAACATAATCCTGTGGATTCT
This sequence comes from Proterorhinus semilunaris, assembly GCA_021464625.1. Classification (NCBI taxonomy): domain Eukaryota; kingdom Metazoa; phylum Chordata; class Actinopteri; order Gobiiformes; family Gobiidae; genus Proterorhinus; species Proterorhinus semilunaris. Next base: position 15,009,954 of record CM038344.1, read on the forward strand.
TGTGCACTTGTTTTGTGCTAAATTCAGGAGCCTGACCGCCTGATGGTAATAGATTGGGTGTTCAGATATTAAGATCTTTATTACAAACCAGAGGGCGAGTGAGCGCTGCTGTGGGTTTGTGAATGTAACCGAGTCAGGTTGCTTGAACATATTTAAACTCGAAAAAGGACTGGGAAGAAGTCAAACTTAGAAACTCCCACCCCCCAAGTGTCATAATTACTTGTATATGGTGGGGGCTCATAGTGGACAATGAATAACAGCATGACCGCTCCCATAGCACAACGATCAATCCCAAATGCAGCAGACCAGCAACGCAATAACACACCCATACTGCAGCAAAGCCGCCGAGCAAGTGTCGCACAAACTCTGATTACTGATAATAATTTACTGTTTAATACACTGAGGTGTGCAATCCCAGTGACTTCAATATCATCATGAAACCATGTCAACAGTTCAAAACAAAATAACAGATTCAATGTTATCAGGACAATGGGAGCATTTTATTGTTTGGCAGTTTGTAGCGAACTAATTGGTCATAATGACCTAGAGTTTACACTTAGTGTAATACAATTAACATCAGTTTATCGTTGGCCAATGGATAAAGTGAGACAGGTTTCTGGTAAATTGGTGATGCGGAAAAATCACTACCTTTTGTAGTTTGAAATATAGGATTTATCTTTTTGCTCAAAATAATTATATTTGACCCGAAGATTCAGTGACATGTTACATAACTTTGAGAGATGTTGGCTGGGGTGAAACTAGGCCATTTCGACAATCAACATATTAACTATTAACATTAATCAAATTTTACAGCCCTTTGTTCATTTAGTTATCTTTTTACTACCCATAATTTGAAGGTGTAATGGAAAACATTGTGGAGCAATGTGCACACGGGTGCAATGTATATAAGAAGCCATGAGACTCATATTCTTTGGCTCCTTGTAAAATACCAAGGTAAGCTCAGGACTGGGCTCAGGCCCTCAGTCAAATCACTGGAAAAGATGCAGTAATGCACCCATTATATTTATATTTACTCTAATAGAAGCAATAGCAATGTTAATAAAACCACAAAGTCTGATAATATCATGTAATATTTGTGTCATTTTGTTTAATTCTGTTTTTGTTGTCATGCGCAGCAAGCCGTGAGCACTTAAAATCAAGATGGCAAAGTTCACAGTTCTAGCAGGTAAAGTAATTGTCAAAATATCAATCATACTGAATTTTATTGCAAACAAATTAATAATTTCTTTGTTGTGTATATTTTCCTTTAGGCTTGTGCCTGGTCTTGTGCCAGTTGGGTAAGTGTATATCTGAAATGTAATAAAGGACATTTTATCCATCCAATCACTGTATATAATTTTTTATTTTATTTTTCTTTTAGCCACAGCATCCAAAATGGTTTGCTACTTTACCAACTGGTCTCAGTACAGACCTGGTACTGGGAAATACATGCCCCAAAATGTTGATCCTTTCCTCTGCACTCACCTCATTTATGCATTCTCCATCATAAACCCCAGAAATGAGCTCATAACATATGAATGGAATGATGAGACTCTGTACAAGACCTTCAATGGCCTCAAGAGCAAGTATGGGCCATTCTTACTTTTTACATTGAACTATGAATCAATGAATAATGTTAAATGCACTTTCTGAAGGAACCCAGGGCTAAAGACTTTACTGGCTGTCGGAGGATGGAACTTTGGATCAACACAGTGAGTAAAAGTTAATATTCTGTAAGAATTGTATTATGATAAGGATAGCAATGCCTAATGTTTTTCTTTGTTTATCAGGTTCTCCATCATGGTGTCCACTCCAGCCAATCGTCAGACTTTCATCCAGTCTACCATCAAGTTCCTGAGGACTCACGGCTTTGATGGCCTGGACCTGGACTGGGAGTACCCAGGATCTCGTGGAAGTCCCCCAGTGGATAAACAGAGGTTCACTCTTCTGTGCCAGGTCGGTATTTTATTGTGTACGGACTTACAAACCGATTGTAATATTGTAATATTTATTATTGATTGACTGCAGGAACTTGTAGAGGCCTATGCAGCAGAGGGCAAAGCGACTGGCAGAGCCCCGCTCATGCTAACAGCAGCAGTGTCCGCTGGAAAAGGAACCATTGATGCAGGATATGAGATCGCCGCCATTGCCAAGTACTGGGATGTTCATTACAAGAAATAGTATTTACATACTGTAACGTATGTCCAGTCAATGTAACAGAGATGTACTTTCAGGTACTTGGACTTCATTAATGTGATGACCTATGACTTTCATGGAGCTTGGGAGCGATTCACTGGACACAACAGTCCTCTGTACCGTGGCTCGCATGACACTGGAGATCTCATTTATTTCAACACGGTAAGAAATCAATGAATTGTAGCGCTAATAACTGAAATGACTCAATCCCAGTGAGAAATGACTGTTTGGATTATGTCTTGGATCTTTCCTGTTAGGACTACGCCATGAAATATTGGAGAGACCAGGGTACCCCGTCAGATAAATTGATGATGGGCTTTGCAACTTATGGCCGCACTTTCCGCCTCTCCTCTGCCAGCACTGGTGTTAGCGCTCCTGCAAGCGGAGCTGCGTCTGCAGGACCATTCACTCGTGAGGCCGGATTCTGGTCATACTATGAGGTAACCCTAGTCCGAAGACAACCACAAACAAGTAAATCCATCTGATTATGCTTTCTTTCTTCTCCAGATCTGCACATTCTTAAAGGGGACAACACTCCAGTGGATCGATGATCAGAAAGTCCCATATGCCAGCAAAAACAGTGAATGGGTGGGATTTGACACCAGAGAGAGCTACGAGACCAAGGTATGTGTAATCTCACATTGACTGCACTGATGTAATAAACCATCAATAATCTCTACACAAGCAGTCATGTTTATTTAAGGAAAAACTGTACATCCCTTTGTTTCTCTCATTGGTAATTCTGCAAAAGCACCAGACAAACTGGAGTTAGTTTGGCTGTTCATTGCTAAATCACTATTATCACTCACAGTTTAATCAAATTGATTAACAGGTTCAATACATGAAAAACAACAACTTTGGTGGAGTATTCGTGTGGGCCTTGGATTTGGATGACTTTAACGGAGAGTTCTGTGGCCAAGGAAAGCACCCACTGATGTCCCACCTCCGCTCTCTGGTTACCGGAGGTTAGTTCGGCTTAAACGTTAGGGGGGAAAAGATTCTTACAATTGCATTCATTTCATTTCTCTGTATGTTGCAGGAGTGAGTCCACCTGCAACAACAACCAACAGGCCAATTGGTACTACCACCGCAAGACCAGGCACTACCACCGCCAGACCAGGCACTACCACCGCAAGACCAGGCACTACCACCACAAGACCCAGCGGTACCACCACTGTCCCTGAGCCTGGAACAGACTTCTGCAAAAACCTGTCCGACGGCATTTACGCCCATCCGACCGACAAAACCAAGTTCTACGAGTGCTCCGGAGGACGCACCTATCTGAAGAGTTGTGGTGGGGGAACAGTGTTTGATGACGGCTGCAAATGCTGTATTTGGGCAAAATCTGAATGAAGTAACTGTAACCTCCAGTACAGGTTATATGGAAAGAAAGCACAATGAAACAATAAAGATTCATGCAACCTATATGATCTGTTTACTGGTTTTATTTATAAAGATTGAGATGTTATAGATTATCCCAATTTACAAAGTCAAAAGAAAAACGTTCCACTGCTTAGAGTTAATAAGATAAAAGTTACTAAATAGATCAATCAAGTAATATAACTTAAATACACTGCCTTGCGAAAGTACTAATACACCTTGAACTTTTGCATATTTTGTCATGTTTACAACACTAAACTAAAGATTTTATTTTTAATTTTTACTCAAAATTCACACACAAGTAACAGACAACTGTGAAGTGAAAGCAAAATTTATTTTTCAAAAAAATAGAAAAGTGAATAGTGGGGCGTGCATAAGTATTCATACAGCATTTTCTGAGTGCATTAAATTGCCTTTATAACATTCCTAATGACTGCAGAAAGTTCACACCTTGCCCTAACCATTAAATAGAGGCCACCTGTGTGTAATCTACTCTCAGTATAATTCCAGCTGTTCTGTGAGGGCCTCAGAGCTATGGTCGGGGTGTATTGGTAACTAAACAACATCATGAAGGCCAAGGAGCTCACCAGAGAGGTCAGGGATAAAGCTGTGGATGTTGTTTGATGACAGCTGCAAATGCTGTATTTGGGGAAAATCTGAAATAAGTAACTGTAACCTCCAGTAGAGGATATATGGAAAGAAAGCACAATGAAACAATAAAGATCCATGCAACCTATATTATCTGTTTACTGGTTTTATTCATAAAGATTGGGATGTTATAGATTACCCCAATTTTCAAAGTCAAAAGAAAAACGTTCTGTAACCTGGTAGAGCTGTATCCTCCACCTCTTTGTGTGTGTGCTGTGGGTGTGTGTTGTGGGTGTGGTGACACTGGTGCAGGGAATCAGCTCTAGGAAACACTCACTCCCTTTAAGCAGCAGACTCACGCCACTCTGTCTCCGGTAACTCATAGCCTACTTTCATAAAACTGCTTTACACTTGAACCATTTACCATACTTGGCTTAAAACAAATGTGTGGTGCATTTTACAAATCTCTGGTCTATTCCTGTTCAGGTGTGCTGGAAGGGGGATCTATGGGCGTGGCCCTGGGAGGAGAAATTGTGTGGGTCTCAGTCAAAATTCCATATCGGATAAAGAACCACAACCCAAGCTCCGCATTGTGTCAGCGCGGCACGGCCTTGCCAATATCGGGCTGAAGAAATTTACCCGAACTCCCCCCCCCCTACCCCCCTTGCCTGAGAATATAGCACACCTGCACTTCTGGATAAACCCCCCATTTTAATTCCCTTTTAATATTTTTAAGCCTCTTATAATAAAATTGAATCTTTTAACACCAGAACCTGACTCTGCATTTCTGTCCACACTACACTGGTTGGTCAGACAGTACTTTGGACGTTACATCTTGGCGTTGTTCCATTGCTTAGAATTAATAAGATAAAAGTTATTAAATAGATCAATCAAGTAATATAACTTAAATATGTTCAAAGGTGAAGTGCAACTGAGCCACTTGATGATTAGTGCGTAGGTTAGAGAGAAAGCTTAGATTTATCAACGTGAAATTTCACTTATGAGTGAAATAAACATAGCTATTAGTTTCTGTTACTGAAGTCATCCATAGTGTTCATGTTCTTGTAAAAAAAAAAGTAAAAAAAAAAAAAAAAACATTGATTAAAAAGTGGATGTATGCTGACTCCTAATTAAAAATGGAAGAAACCTTTACATGTCATGAAAAATGTTTTGTCCAAAATTTTGAAACTGCCATTTCTTACATTTCTTGGTTTTACATTAGATTAGATTAGATTAGATTAGTCATGTGCAGGTTAACACACAGTCAACAATGCAATAAAATGTACTTAGATGAGAAGAATTTGACAACACACTTATATAAAAATGATCAAATAAGCAGTATAGCAACAGCTATCCACTCACATATCCAGTCTTCATACAGTCACTCTCACGTGGTAAAAAATGCAAAGAATGAGAGAGGAAGGAAAACATAATCCTGTGGATTCTTGTGCACTTGTTTTGTGCTAAATTCAGGAGCCTGACCGCCTGATGGTAATAGATTGGGTGTTCAGATATTAAGATCTTTATTACAAACCAGAGGGCGAGTGAGCGCTGCTGTGGGTTAGTGAATGTAACTGAGTCAGGTTCAAGGATTCATGCGAGAACTCGTACTTTGAGGAAGAGAGAGGAGGTCCGAGGCTCAGCTGACATGTAAAAGTCCTTTATTCTATATGGGACACCAATGCGTTTCAGGACAGGAGTAGGCAAGTTTGCTTGGTAAAGGGATGATTTTCTTTATCGTCAAAAGACCAAGGGCCGGACCCTCCAATTTTAGACCAAAGTAAAGCATCACTTTCTACAAATGCCATAGTGTTGTTCATCATACAACTAAATGGGTATTCTGCTAAGACATATTTAAGGGATTGACATCATTTTTCACATTCTAGAGTACTTTAACAGGCCTTTGATCTCTGATTTGTGTAATCATATTCCTCAAAATCATCTTGTGGCCAGAGGTTCTATCATGGGGCCTAACCTACCCCTGACATAGGTCTTCATCAGTGCAGACACATAGATATTAAGATCCTTCTTTTTAGATTGTGTTATGGTTATCTTGTTATTGAAGGCTGGACATCTTGTCCGTGTCAGAGTGTGGCCAATGTTCAAAGATGTCAGAGGGCGTCCATTTATGCCAGCCGCGTTGCATAAGATGTTTGTGTCTGTCGTTGCGGTTGTGATATCTAATCTGTTGAATAATTCACGTAGAAATATTGGCACTATTGAAGGAGATGGCACACACGAACGTCTCCATGGATAATGACAACAACAGCAACACAGTTTAGTTAGCGCTTTCTCACACTGTATCTAAGGAACGGATGACGCCACAATGCGTTGTTTTCTCCATGTAAAAATAGTTACATTACTTTAATTAACACGTTATCTATTTTGTCATATCTTTAACCATTTATGAAGAAACGTCAAACTTGTATGAGAGAGGGCAGATCAAAAACTCAGATGAGTGCATAATCTGATTATACAGTGCCTTGCGAAAGTATTCGGCCCCCTTGAACTTTTCGACCTTTTGCCACATTTCACGCTTCAAACATAAAGATATAAAACTGTAATTTTTTGTGAAGAACCAACAACAAGTGGTACACAATCATGAAGTGAAACGAAATGTATTGGATATTTCAAACATTTTTAACAAATAAAAAACAGAAAAATTGGGCGTGCAAAATTATTCAGCCCCCTTAAGTTAATACTTTGTAGCGCCACCTTTTGCTGCAATTACTGCTGTAAGTCCTTGGGGTATGTCTCTATCAGTTTTGCACATTGAGAGACTGAAATATTTGCCCATTCCTCCTTGCAAAACAGCTCGAGCTCAGTGAAGTTGGATGGACAGCGTTTGTGAACAGCAGTTTTCAGTTCTTTCCACAGATTCTCGATTGGATTCAGGTTTGGACTTTGACTTGGCCATTCTAACACCTGGAAATGTTTATTTGTGAACCACTCTATTGTAGATTTTGCTTTATGTTTTGGATCATTGTCTTGTTGGAAGACAAATCTCCATCCCAGTCTCAGGTCTTTTGCAGACTCCATCAGGTTTTCTTCCAGAATGGTCCTGTATTTGGCTCCATCCATCTTCCCATCAATTTGAACCATCTTCCCTGTCCCTGCTGAAGAAAAGCAGGCCCAAACCATGATGCTGCCACCACCATGTTTGACAGTGGGGATGGTGTGTTCAGGGTGATGAGCTGTGTTGCTTTTACGCCAAACATAACGTTTTGCATTGTTGCCAAAAAGTTCGATTTTGGTTTCATCTGACCAGAGCACCTTCTTCCACATGTTTGGTGTGTCTCCCAGGTGGCTTGTGGCAAACTTTAAACGACACTTTTTATGGATATCTTTAAGAAATTGCTTTCTTCTTGCCACTCTTCCATAAAGGCCAGAGTTGTGCAGTATACGACTGATTGTTGTCCTATGGACAGAGTCTCCCACCTCAGCTGTACATTTCTGCAGTTCATCCAGAGTGATCATGGCAGCAACTCTGATCAGTTTTCTCCTTGTATGAGCTGAAAGTTTAGAGGAACGGCCGGGTCTTTGTAGATTTGCAGTGGTCTGATACTCCTTCCATTTCAATATGATCGCTTGCACAGTGCTCCTTGGGATGTTTAAAGCTTAGGAAATCTTTTTGTATCCAAATCCAGCTTTAAACTTCTCCACAACAGTATCTCGGACCTGCCTGGTGTGTTCCTTGTTCTTCATGATGCTCTCTGCGCTTTAAACTGACCTCTGAGACTATCACAGAGCAGGTGCATTTATACGGAGACTTGTTTACACACAGGTGGATTCTATTTATCATCATTAGTCATTTAGGTCAACATTGGATCATTCAGAGATCCTCACTGAACTTCTGGAGAGAGTTTGCTGCACTGAAAGTAAAGGGGCTGAATAATTTTGCACGCCCAATTTTTCAGTTGTTTATTTGTTAAAAATGTTTGAAATATCCAATAAATTTCGTTTCACTTCATGATTGTGTCCCACTTGTTGTTGGTTCTTCACAAAAAATTACAGTTTTATATCTTTATGTTTGAAGCCTGAAATGTGGCAAAAGCTCGAAAAGTTCAAGGGGGCTGAATACTTTCGCAAGGCACTGTATATAGAAGAAGAAGATCTTTATTTATATAGCGCCTTTCACAGACATGGTCACAAAGCGCTTTACATGAGAGCATTTTACATTCACTCCTCACTCGGTGGTGATAAACTACGTTAGTAGCTTCAGTTTCCCCTGGGGGAGACTGACAGAAGCACTGTCGCGACTACACACATCGCGCCTACGGTCCCTCTGATCACATTCACACACACATTATCCATCCAGGCCTATTATAAATGTTTTTGGTGGTAGGGGAAACCGGAGTACCCGGAGGAAACCTACGCAGACACGGGGAGAACATGCAAACTCCACACAGAAAGGCCCAGTCCAGGTGGGAATCGAACCTGGAACATAGTACTAAAGAAGTTTACTCATTTGGTGATTGTGGAAGACAGAGGTAAATTGTTTGCAAGAGGTTTAGTGCCAACATTAGAGTTAATTTTGACAACATATTTTAATTTAGTTTTAGTCTTTTCATAAAAATTTTATTTAATTTCAGTCTAGTTTTAGTTGATTAGAGTCGCATGTAAATTTAGTTGACTAAATTTAAGACGAATTTCAGTCAACTTTGCATTTATAATATCTATTATAATCATATTTAATCAAAGTCCTCTGCTTTATGGAGCTTCTCCAACAGAGCTGTTCCTTTGGCCGTGGATTTAAATGATCTGAGGCTCAAACTGTGTCAATGGAAGTTTGGATGATTGTAGTCACAGTTTTAGTGTCATGAAATGTTTTTTTAATTTAGTTTCAGTCCAATTGTAGTCAGCAAAAAATTGACTGACTAAAATTATGATTCAATATTTTAGTCAACAGAATGAACACTGCTACACAATAGAGTAGATTACAGTTGATGAAGTGCACACAGGGATGTGTATCTGCTTATGGCTTTATACCAAGTCAAAACAGGGCCTTATAGAAAGACAGACATCAGTTGTTTTTGTTTTGATGATTTGTTCATAGAATAAATGCTAGAAAACACAGCGTTCATTCATTCCGTGGCACATTTTACTGTTTTGTTTGTCAAATGGAAACTCGCTTATATGTTGACCTGTAAAATATATTGCTGCACTGATATGGCGGCTGGCTCACATTGCACTGATGCTGTGTGGAGATCATGGTACAATTAGTCAGTCAATGATTATCTGGTTCAAATGTTCAGAAGTATCTTATCTTGTCTAATAATAACGGCACTGCTCCTCCTCTGGGTTTCTGTATAAAAGCCCACTGTGGTCCTACTGTGGTTTGGGTCTGACTCTTTCTTGCACAAGGTGAGGACACGCAGGTATGCACGGGTGGTTTGTAAATGAGCTTGCTTAATATTAACTATCTGCTTATGTTACAGTAATCCCCCAAAGTTGGTTTGCGATGACCAGGCTTACACTTCTTGCAGGTAAAACACAATCCATTGTGGTGTTTCTGGCTTTTGCGGCTCTAAACCTTCTTTTTAGTCCTAGTTGTGTGCAGTTGTTTTTGCGTATTTTGTCCTAGTTTAATCTCAGTTTAGTCTTTGTCTGTATTAATGCTAATTTCAGAACCTTTAACATGGTACTTTGAAAGCCAATTGTTTTCTGAGTAGTACTTGGTTTGAAATCTACTGCCGTATTTAACTGTTCTCTCTCCCCTAGGCTTATGCCTGGTGCTTTGCCAGCTTGGTAAGGACATCCATTGACACATTTTACATAAAAACTCTCTCTTTGGTGAGACTGTATGTAGTAAACTTAAATATAATAATTCATGTTCCTAGGCTCTGGCATGCAGATGGCGTGCTATTTCACTAACTGGTCCCAGTACAGGCCAGGTGAGGGGAAGTTCTTGCCCCAAAACGTAGATCCCTTTCTTTGCACCCACCTGCTCTATGCCTTCGCCATCATCAACCACTCCAACGAGCTTGTCACCTACGAATGGAATGACGATGTGCTCTACAAGTCCTTCAATGCACTTAAGACAAAGTGAGTGAAAACTTGCAGAACTAGAAAGTTCAACTTACAAACTAGACACAATACTGCCAAAGCTTGCATCTCCCTTGTCTACAGCCATAGTCAAGGAGATCCAGTTTGATCTATAAAGATTTAATAATCTTAATCAAAAGTCACAAATTAGTGACTTTTTCCTATATTTAGAACTGTTAGTGGCATAACATATACAGTATATTAAAAGTAAGTGCAGACCAAGAAAACCCGTAGAAAGCAACACAAAATATGTCTACCCTACTCCTGACTAATTAGCTTTCACAAATACCACACAGGAATCCTCATCTGAAGACTCTGTTGGCTGTCGGCGGCTGGAACTTTGGCTCTCAACAGTGAGTATTATTTATTCTAAAAAACTGGGACAAAACTAACAGTGGACGAGAATGAGATGAAAACTTCAATTGTTTTTGTCTCATATACATGTTATTTAGCATAGATTTTTTTTTATTAGCCTAAAATTGCAAATTCCCTTTGATTTTGCTTTGTTCCCTGATTGTCATGATACCTGTGATAATAAAGCCAGAAAAGATATTTAGGGCTATAATTGTAAATATTAAATTAATATTTGTATATATCATTTCACCATATATTTGCTGTTTGATGAATGGTAACAAAGTTCTTGTGCATACAGATTCTCCATCATGGTGTCCTCGCCAGCCAATCGTCAGACTTTCATCCAGTCTACCATCAAGTTCCTGAGGACCCACGGCTTTGATGGCCTGGACCTGGACTGGGAGTATCCAGGAGCTCGTGGAAGTCCCCCAGAGGACAAGCAGAGGTTCACTCTGCTATGCAGGGTGAGGCCACACAACAACACCAAACAATGTTTTGGGTTTTATTTAATTTGGCTTGAATGATGATGATTTTCTTTTAATTCCATGAAGGAACTTGTTCAAGGATATGCAGCAGAGGCCAAGGCCACGGGTAATCCTCAGCTCATGCTAACAGCTGCAGTGTCTGCTGGAAAGGGAACCATTGATGGTGGCTATGAGATTGCTGAGATTGCAAAGTGAGTAGCCTATGGAAATTCCCAGGGCAAACACATCCTGTTTTAAATTTTTCAAATTGTTGCTTTTTTCCTCGTTTAGAGAGTTGGATTTCATCAACGTCATGACCTACGACTTCCATGGAACCTGGGAGCAGTTTACTGGACACAACAGCCCCCTGTTCCGTGGTTCACAGGACTTTGGAGACCTCATTTACTTCAACACAGTAAGCCTCTAGACCGAGTTTTGTTCAGTATCTTTCATCAGATGTTTTACATGTATATTTTTTCAGGACTATGCCATGAAGTACTGGAGAGACAATGGGACACCAGTGGACAAGCTGAGGATGGGCTTTGCTGCTTACGGCCGCACCTTCCGCTTAACCTCCTCAAACACCGGTGTTGGAGCTCCAGCGAGTGGTCCTGCGGCTGCTGGACCATTCACTCGTGAGGCTGGATTCTGGGCCTACTATGAGGTACATTGTAGTTATTAACCTAGTGTTAAGAGGACAACTTACTAATATTCAGTAAAATATGTGATATGCTGCAGATTCTTGTCTCTGCCTACCATTAAATACAATGTTTAATATATTTACAATTAAGTTTAATGGATTTAAGTAGCAGGCCTGATATAGAATGCTGTTTTTGAAACTGTTTACCCAAAATAGTATTTTTGTTCCCTAGATCTGTACCTTTGTGAAGGGTACAACAATCCAGTGGATTGAAGACCAAATGGTTCCTTATGCCACCAAAAATAATGAGTGGGTCGGATTTGACACAAGGGAAAGCTACGAGAATAAGGTATAAGGCTGTTCATCATTCTATCTCATACTTTCTGGACATTCTCATTATAATTTGTCTCTGTCCCGGTGCAGGTGCGCTACCTCCAGGAGCAGAAGTTTGGCGGGGCGTTTGTGTGGGCTCTTGACCTGGATGACTTTGCAGGAAAATTTTGTGGAGAAGGCGCCCATCCCCTCCTCTACCACCTTCGCAAACTTCTTGAAATTGGTAAGACACAGACACAGAGGCCTGTATAAATATTGCATGAAAATGTAATGTATTATGCTTAATTGTTTGCTTTGTTTTCATTTGTGCAGAGCTGCCCCCACTGCCCCCAACTACCACCCGTGACCCCAGTGCCACCACACTCTCTACTACTACAACCACTACCACCACCACTCATGCTCCAGGATCGGGCTTCTGCAACGGCAAACCCGACGGCCTGTACGCCAACCCCGACGACAAGACCAGCTTCTACAACTGCTCAGGAGGCGTCACTCACATTCGCCACTGTGGAGCCGGTACCGTCTTCGATGACAAGTGCAAGTGCTGCACCTGGCCATGAGCGAATCTACCAACATTGAGAAACATGTTGTTGTTTTGTTTTTTTTCATAAAATTGCTATTTGTTTAGAAAATGTTTCCAAAATGTGTGTTTTCAAACAAAATACGAAATCTGTGTTATTTACAACTGTTTTTGTCTTCAACATCACACGCACTGGTGCATTTTGAAGATCCTTTTCTAAACATTAAACATGTAAACAACAACAACAATTGATTTCACCATCACTGTCTGTTAAAACCTTTGGGTGTGTGGTCATATAAATAATAGAATAATAAAAGAATAGGAAATGAGATGAAATGGAAAAACATGTGTTTAGGCCGTCTTGAGACAGACACTGACTCAGATGGTAAAAGCTGGATGATGGGGTAAACTATGAAAACCCAGCTAACTACAGAAGCTTTTTCACTTCTAAAAAACATTGCCAAGATCAGAGGAATAGTGTCCAGACCAGACTTAGAGAGACTCATCCATGCATTAGTCTCCAGCAGGTTAGACTACTGTAACGGCTGCTCACTGGCCTTTCTAAACGAGCTGTTAGAGCTGCAGTACATCCAGAACGCTGCTGCTCGAGTCCTGACGAGAACCAGGAAATACGACCATATTAGTCCAGTGCTCCGGTCTCTGCACTGGCTTCCTGTCACTCAGAGAATAGAATTTAAAACAGCTCTGCTTGTGTACAAGTCTTCTCATGGTTTAGCACCAAAGTACATCTCTGACATGTCAGAGCCGTATGAACCATCTCGGGCCCTGAGAACTTCAGGGAGGGGTCTCCTGGTGGTTCCCAGAGTCAGGACTAAACACGGTGAGGCTGCGTTTCAGTTTCATGAAGCTAAAATCTGGAACAGTCTTCATGAGGATGTGAGACAGGCCTCAACTCTGACAATGTTCAAATCCAGACTGAAAACAGCTCTTTTTACCCGAGCATACGTAAACTGAAAGTATTTTATCTGCACTCTTTGCTTTATTATAATTTCTTTTTTTTCTTCTTTTTTTTTTTTTTACAGTATATTGATGTCTTATGGATTGATTTTATCTAATTTCTTGTAATTTTTTGCAACTGTGAAACACTTTGAATTACCTTGTGTATGAATTGTGCTCTACAAATAAACTTGCCTTGCCTAAATCCTCAATTATGGTTAGAGTAACAGATTAATATCAATGCAACATATTCATCAAAAAGGGGAAAGCCACAAAATGTACAGCTGTTTTTTATTTTATTTTTTTTGCTTAAATTATCAAAACTGGGAAATGTATCTGCAGGTTAGAGGCTAAAAGGACACGTCTGCCAGGTAATAATGGAACGCTAATGCATAAAGTACAAACATTCTTATATAAAAGTGTATGGTGTCAAGCCAGTGCCTTAAAGATAGGTTTAAAAAAATATTGTAATTCAAGCTAAACAATACAACTTTGGAAAAGGAATAAAAAGCTGCTATGACATTTGGATATTATTATTATTTGAACATAGACAAATATATAAATATAATAAGGCTTCACATTCTTTTCAGGCATTCTACTCTAACAAAAGGCATGTATAGTATTCATAGCAATAACAGAAATTATGCAAACATTTAATGCATAAGCATTGACTTGTACTTTAATTAAATAATGAATTTGTGAGCCTTTTCTAAAGCACAGTTTATTGTAACTTCACTGGGGTGGCCCACCGGTGTTATTCAAAACATTTTAGTTGTCTTAAAGTACTTCACTTCTTTCTTTTTTTTTAAAGTGATACACAAAGTAAAGTCTGAGGGAAACCAAATTAACAATTATAATGTAATTCTAATTTAATGAATTCTACCTTATGTGCTGAATAAAAATCTAAAGAGGCGAAATCAGCACAACAAAGTGCCTCTTAATATATCTGACGTAAAATCTACTTACTGGACCAACATCATGTTTTTTATTCTAACTTACACTAGAAATGGGCTGTTTCCCAAAGCCTAGGTACCTTGCCTTGCCTTGGTCTGAAATGGGCGTGGTCAGGCATCCACATCATCGCTCGCCGCCCAAGTGCTGTTCCAATGGTCAAGTCGTCTGGAGGCACGTGTCCTCCCCTTGGTTAGCATGTGCCTAATATACCAAGGATACATCAGTGTAGAAAACAAGAAAGAAAAAAAAGGTGGTGCTGGCTTGTGTGACTTGTTAAAGCCCCCCCCCCCCCCCCCACCCCAATACTTTGACTTGTTTAATGGCTCTGCAGCCCGTGTTCATGTTACTTGTACCGGTAGTCTTTTACAAAAAAGGCAATGTTTTTGTCAAGATTTGGTCAAATATAAAAAAAAATGTTTTCGCCACTTTAGTGTTTAGTGTAATTTGTTTTGTTAACAAAAACAAATGTGAAATGTATATAATTTGATTCAAACATTAAAGCAAATGTCACTGCTTCATGGAGCCAAAAAGTACATGATTTGTTTCATTTTAATTTAATTTAATTAAATTGATATAAGGCACTTTCAAATGTTTATTTCTAAAGATTTTAGTCTCCCTAGCGAGTTTTTTATTTTGTATTTTCCGATAGGTTTCATCATCTCTGACTGCTTTTTAATTATTTAATTTTAGTTGGTAAAAATCTAATTACTTTCACCCCCCAGCGCTTCAGAATCCTCCCTCCTCAGCAGACCCTCCCCTTTCCTCTGGATGAAACATATTTTCCTTTTTTTTTGGCCCGTTTGCTTATCAATATTCCGTTATTGCCCCGTGCCAAATGTTATATGTTATTGTTTTAAATATTAATAAAATAAAATAAATAAAATAAATAAAATAAATAAAATAAATAAAATAAATAAAATAAATAAAAATACATTAGCAGCTCTTTTTGGTCCAAGGCAGGACCCACGGGCTGGATGTGTCTAATGCAAGGCCTCATGATGCCGTGGCAACAGCAACACACACAAAACACGGACTAATAACCGCTGACTGGATTAGATAGGTATAAAAAACAAATAATAATACTGCGTTATAACTGGCATTAGTCTGATGATATAGGGTGTGTGCTGATGGTGAGGCGGATTAAATGGTAGAGGAAACACTGCCCATACAATTCTTCCTCATGCAGCTCCCCTGAGTGAGGTGGCACCTGGAAATGCCCCTGACCACATGCCCTAAACCCACAGTCCATGAGAGCACCTGCTTTCCTTGGCAAGCATGTCATTTGGACATTCTTATTATTTGCAATAAGATAGAGCATGCATACAGCCTTATTAATGAGTCAAGAAAAAAAGTGTCATACAACAGTAATTTGATACAACCCTGCAGGGAAGAGTAGGACAAGACAACACATTTGATATCCAGTGTATCTATCACCTATATACAAAAGGCTTGATAGGTAAGTGCTGGGCTTTCTCCCAATCACGCACTCACTCTTGAAAGATAGAGAGAGACATTTCTTGTTAGGATGATGTGAATAAACAAACACACCATTTATAGCAAACTTCCAACACAAAAATACAGTACTGTTTAAACATGCTCTGGTGGGGAAAAGGAGGAGAGCGCTGTAAGTGGTGTTTTGCCCCAGAGTTAAAACCATCAGTGTGACAAGTCTTTTGTCGTGTGTGTCAAGTACAGTGTCAAGTACTGTCAGCAACATATCAGCATTACCAAATCCAGCAGTCCAAGGTCTACTGTTTCAAAAGTCCCTGCAATCATGCAAACTGGTTGGATTTAGACGCTTTAGAGAATTTAGCAAGACAAGATAGAAATAAAACAGTTTAGGTGTCAATTTGACAGACCTTTTAATCACAAAGTGCAATTTGTAGAACAAACTAACCAGTGAACTTATGAGCTCAATTATCAGTATGATATAGATATTGCTGGTGGCCAAGTGGTCAGTAGGACATTGTGTAAGAGATCCATTCATGCATGGCTGTTACGTGTTTGTGTGTCTATGTTTTACATGAGTAACAGAGAAAACCTCTTCTCACTTGCTTTAGGATAAATGAAGGTGTTAGGCATTTGAATGGCGCACGTCAGTATGTAACATGAGCTGAGTGATGTTATTCCTATATGAGTGTCTAGCAGCCTCCTTCAAATGCCACACAATGGCTTGCTGCTGGACCAGGCTCGCTGCTCTGCTGCTCATCCACTCCTGTAAGCTTTGGTATAATATATGGCTCGAGCCCATTATAAAGCAGAAACTGATTATATTATCTTTTTCTAAGCGTCTACATTCAAACTGGTGTGCCATTTCGCCAACTGGTCTCAGTACAGGACGGAAAAGGGTCGATTTATGGTGCAGGACATCGATCCATTCCTGTGCACACATTTGGTGTATGATTTTGCCATCATCAGCCATGACAACAAGCTCACTGAAAACGAGTGGGACGAGAGGAGGTCCTACGAGGCATTCAATCAACTTAAAAAAAGGTATGGCACAGGAACTCTCCTATGTGTTGCTTTAGTAGGACTAAAGCAATGATCTGACCAGATCAACAACAATGCATTGCCAACAATTTAAAATGTAGATAAGATCAAGTTACATATGAAAATATAATATTAAATTATATGAGCAGTCTAATATTTCATAATTGTATTCATTGCCTTACTCAATTTAAAACAAAATATAGATTATTTTATCACATAAATCAAGTGTTGTGTGGCTGCAATTATGGCTTGAGAATAAAACAATCACCTGAAAATGCTAGAATTACCCTAGAGCAGCCCCACTTTACAGAAGAGACAAATAGGCAAGTAACGTTTTTGTTATTTATAATTTGTTTTCCAAATTTAATTTGCAGAAACTCTGAACTGAAGACTCTGTTGTCTGTGCAGGAGCCAGGCACCAGTGAGCAAAAGTAAGTTCACATTTCCACCTGCTGATCCTGTCAAACCACTGCACTTGTCCAACCAGAGTGAGCAAAACCCATAGATATTATATATCAATGGCCTATGCATGACTGTCTTAATTTGATTTAATTTAATACAAAAAATTACAATTACACACCTACATTTTTTAATTCACTGTTATTCTATAGGCCAGATCAAATAACGTCAGCATACCTTTTGGGTGTTGATTTTGTACAGATTCTCCCAAATGCTGTCCACTGCAGCCAACCGCAAGACCTTCATCCTCTCATCCATCCATTTTCTGAGGGCATTCGACTTTGACGGCTTGGAACTGGACTGGGATCATCCTGGCAAAGATAAACAAAAGTTCACCCAGCTCTGTAAGGTGCTATCTCCGCTTCCTCCCCTTAACCCTTAATCACACCTTTAAAAAACATTACGTTAACGTCCCTTTGACACGAAAATGGGCTTGAAACTTTAAGAGGCTATAAAAAACTGAAGGATTGATATTTTTTATCCATCCATCCATCCATTTTTCTTTCACTTGTCCGTTGCCGGGTCGTGGGGGCAGTTGTTGGAGCTGCCCAAATCACATTGCACCAATGTGCAGGTGGTGGGTCCACAGAAGGACGGCCTCATGGTTCTAACTGGGCCTGTTGGTCTCTCATAAGGGGCTTCTGATATTTTTCAAAACTTTTTATTTTATTTTGAAGGTTTAACTCTCCTCTTTTCATACATATAAAAATAATATAACTTTTGATATTTGAACACCTTTATGGCCAACTTTCTGTCGCAAAGTCACTCATATGCCACTGTGGGCCCATTCATTTACATAGTAGCCCACAGACTTACATTGCAATCCCTACTTTTCAAACCACAACTATAAAAGGAATTAAAAATGTAATTTCAAACTTCTGCATATTTTCTGAACCTTGAGGGTTAAAACTAACACCCTGACATGTTTTTTTCACCATGAAGTAATTTTTACCTCGTGTGGCAAGAGGAAGAACATGCCTGTTTGTTTGTTTGTATTAGGGCTTGTCAAGGTTGGACCCAGAAACAGACTCAGCACCCAGAACGTAGATCAAAAGTAAATTTATTAACAAAAAGTGTCCTCTTGGCTTGGTCCCAGAGCAGGCTCAGGGTCTAGAAGAAAGTAAAAGTCCAGAATCAAAAATAGAACCGGGCAAAAAGGTCGCACATACAAGGCGGTGACAGAGTTGAAGTACCGTCACATGAAACGGAACAATCCCACGATGAGTGGAGGTGAGTCTGAGGTCTTTGTATTGCAGTGATGAGTAATTGATGCCAGGTGTGCCTGCTCGGAGTCCACGCCCCACCAGGGCCAAGCCTAAAAGAAAAACAAAGAACCACAAGAGGGAGACAAAAACCCAGGCACATAAGGCCAGACACATAACAGTTTGTTGCCTTTTTGATCAATGGAACAAGCAGCGACTTACCCTTGAAGCCCATCTGCTGCACACACCAAATATGTTATGAAATACTTTTTTTTTCATTTATTACACCAGCATTTGTCCTCATAATATAAAATATCATGTTTTTCAAAATTTCCCACCCCTAAATTGTCTTTTTTGGTCATATTGGAATTCTCCGGTCGTGTCCGTACAACTGGTCCTCAAATCTGATTTGCCACTGAAAATGTTTATTTTTTTGTTCAAAATAATAGTTGAAAAAGCTTGAACACTTCCACAGACTCCAGCCATTGCAGCTGCCCAAAACACATTGCACCAGCCCCTATAGCTCCTCCTGCAGGTGGTGGGTCCACCGGAGGACGGCCTCACGATTCTAACCAGGCCTGTTGGTCTTTCCTAAAGATCTTCTGAACCGCTCTTCGTCTGACCCGTCACCTAGGACCTGTTTGCCATGGGAGACCCTACCAGGGGCATGAAGCCCCCAACAACAGAGCTCCCAGGATCATTCGAGTGCTCAAACCCCTCCACCGGGTTAAGGTGGCGGTTCCAGGAGGGGACCACTCTGATGCACTCTGATGCATAAAGTCACAAAATAAAGGGCAAGATTCAGTAACAATGAAGTAATGCTGTTGTTTCTGTTTTTAACAACTGTTTACTAACATGCATTTTTTTCCCCTCTTGCCATACTAGGTAAAAATGACCTTATGGTGAAAAAAACATGTTAGGGTGTTGGTTTGAAGCCTCAATGTTGAGAAAATATTATGCAAAAGTTTGAAATTAAATGTGTTATTCTGTTGGTAGTTGTGGTTTGAAAAGTAGGGATTGCAATGTACGTCTTTGGGCTACTATGTATGAATGGGCCCACAATGGCAATTACATCTGAGGGACTTTGCGACAGAAAGTTGGCCATAAAGGTCTTATATGTGTGAAAAGAGGAGAGTTAGACCTTCAATATAAAAGAAAAAGTTAAAACAAATATTGTTCCTTTATGTTTTTATAGCTTACAAACACATTTTTGTGTTGAAGCACCCACAAAGGGAGTTTTTTTTTAACTAAAATTGCCACTCCATAAACAAATTTTAATTTAGAAACAAATCCTTCGGGCCATCTTACACAGACATCAGGCCACATCGGCCAGACCAGAAATTTCCCATTTTGCCTTTAAAATTGTAAAAATATTTAACTTTTTGTGGTTTTGGAACATGCACTATAGTAACTTTGTGTCAGAAAGTTGGCAATTAAAGGGTTAAAAAAATATATAAGTTATAATATATTTATATGTATAAGAAGAGGAGAATTAGACCTTCAAAATAAAAAAAGGTTTTGAATAATATCAATCTTTCAGTTTTTTATAGCCTCTTAAAGTTTCAAGCACATTTTTGTGTCGAAGGGATGTTAACGTGAGTATTTTTGTTATGAGTGTTTACATTGGAGTAAAAATCCAAATGACATCAAATTATTTGAGATCATCCAAAAATACACTCGCTGGGAAAATGTCACTAAATTGGCATAAAATTTTTTTATGCAAAAAATAAAAGTCCAAAAGCACAAAAATGTGCTTGGGTGTGATGGGTTAATTCTATTCATCACTGTAACAGTAAATGCTGACAGTTTCAAAAAACATAATTTTTTGATAGCTTTCAGACACTACACTGTGATGATGTCACACGTGATCTGTGCACTGGTTCGATTTGGACGAAAGTTGAAACGTGCTTTCACATGACCCGAGGAGTCATTCCTAATTGTCTGCTAATAATAAAAAAATTATTTATAAAACTATAATCACATAACAGTATTTGTACATGTTGGATTCAGATGCTGATAGAGAATATGGATTGTATACATTTACAGGAACTCAAGTTGGCTTTTGACAAAGAAAGTATTGGAGATGAAGGAACAAGATTGATGCTGTCTGTGTCTCTGACGCCACTAACAGATGTTTTTACCCTTCAACACTATGAGGTCATAGAGTTGACAAAGTAAGGTCTACAACAATGACAATGCTTGAATATGTGCCTCAATTCCTATAAACACAACACACTATAGTTCATTATTTGTGATGAATGAATTGTACCATATTGTTGCCTAATCAGGCATTATCAGATTTACTGAACCAGTAGATGGTTTGATGATTGATGATTTGTTCCTGCTGCTTTCCATACTCGTTTAGCTTGTTCGAGAATGAAAATAAATCAAATTCAAATTTGATTTCAGAATCCTGAACTTCATCAGCGTGAAAGCATTTGATCTCAGTCTCCCGAGAGTAGCAGCTCATCACAGTGCACTCTACAGCAGCAACAATGCCAGCATAGTAACGGCCATTTAATATTAATTTCTTACATTGAAAAGTTATTGTTATTGCATAGTGTTGGTTTGTTTTTAGGACTATATCATAAAGCACTTGCTCGACCAAGAGGCTCCTACAAAGAACTTGTTGCTAGGGTTTGCTGTTTATGCACGTTCTTACACACTCTCCACTGAAGAATCTAGTCCAGGAGCTCCCGTGACCGGGCCAGCCCCCCCAGGCCCATACACACATATGATGGGCATCTGGTCCTACTATGAGGTAACATGCCTTGCTAGTGTTCTTTCACAAACAAGGCTTTGTGAAATGCACTTTGTGAAATGCACTGTGCAGATTTCTTTAACATAATAAGCGCTGTGTTGTGGCAGACATGTGTCTTCCTGCAGAATGCATCACCCAACTGGATTGACAGTGAGTATGTGCCGTATGCAGTCAAAAGCAGTCAGTGGGTGGGCTATGACGACAAGAAGAGCTTTGGTGCAAAGGTAAACTGGCAGAACATATGAACACAGGCACAGATATGAACAGACTGACAGTATTTGCATTAGGTGACATACCTGAAGAACCTGCATCTTGGAGGGGCCGCTGTGTGGAATATAGACTTGGACGACTTCTCTGGAAAGAACTGTCATCAAGGCAGTTACCCTCTGATATCCCATCTGAAAGCAGAACTGGAAGAAGGTGAGAACGCACACAGCACACACAACCTGCAATGAAGCTCCTCAAGCAAGAGACAATTGTTTTTACTTTTTGGATGCTCTATAGAATTAAATAACACAACTCCCATTGGCCCACAAAACCCACAAACCACGGACAGACCCAGCAGCGTCAACAGCCCGGCAACAGGCGGCAGCAGTGGGAGAGGGGACCCGAGCTGCTTCAACAACATCACGGTGGAGTACCCGGACCCCAGCCTGTGCAGAGGCCGGGCGGACGGGCGCTACCAAACATTAGAAGAGCCGCCCCTCGGTTATACATGTGCCCTGGGGAGAGCATACGTCACAGAATGTCCCACAGTGCACAGCAGGGGGGGTACAGCACCAACGGACAGGCTCTTACTTAGCCTTCTCCTCACCACTATGCTCCATCAGTGCTGTGTGTATCGGTGATTTGTTTGCAGATGGCTTGACAGACTTACTGTAACACATTTGTATGCTATTTATTATCATTTTAATGTTTCTGAGAGACCAATTTTAATTCCAGCACAAACTAATTGCGTTCATCATGTGTGATATGGCATTACATTGCTTTGGAGATTGTGGAATTAAGAAGCTGGATTTCGGTTTGTCCAAATAAAAAACATGCAGTATCTTCCAGACTTATGCCTTATTTACAGACAACACACTAAATAAATTGTAGCTCAACAACAACTGTTTTGTCAGCCATCAGAGTTTTTTATATATTGTAATTTGTGATCCCAAGCTCCATTATGAGTGCATCCATATTTAGGATCACAGGATCAAGAACTGTACTAGTTTTATGACATAACAATAATATTTTAGCACCAGTTGTACAGTGCCCTCTAGGTCATAAATTGTGATGTCGGATGTGCCCAAACGTAATCATCAAAATTATTTCAAAATTATAAAAAAAAAAAAATCATTGCAAAAACTAGTCACACTGTGATCATCCTTCTTTTTTCATTAATTGACTATGTTATTTGATAAACAGTGACACTAAATCTGAAATAGATAATTGCTTATGGAATTTATGAAATAAATTAGTACAATCAGTGTCACACGTCCAACTATAACTTACTTTGTCATATTAATGTGATCATTGAGGACTAGGACTGCAACTAGCATCTGGTTATAACCAGAGCAGCAGTTATATATTATAACATTACAACATATAATTATAATCGGACTAAATAAAAGAAAATGACAGACAGTTAACCTGGCAAGACAATCCAGCAATTTCCGCGTGTGCACAGTTTGAAGCACCCAAGGTTAATACTTTACTGACTTTCTGTGTGGGCAAGGAGGACGGTCTAGGTAAAAAACGGTAAAATATTGTCCATGATAAGTTTTAACTTACCCCAAAAAGGATAGAACTTTCTAAAACAGAAAGTGTCACGGAGTTGTGTTACACCTCCAGACCGACAGAGGGCGCACTGTGGGGTCAGTCCACAAACCAGCAAAAGAAGAACTCCCATGATGACACAACTCTACACGTAGCGTCTGCTAGTGTGTAGAAAATTAACAATAACTAAATATTTATGGTGTGTTTTATGTGCTCTTCATCAGTTTCTATCAGTTGTATTAACATACCCAGACGGGCAACACGTGTCATACTATCTGAGGATATTTTCTAGGATGAAAGCGTAGTGAAAAGGCTATCCGAGCGGATTGCTAGTTAGCAAGAGTTTGTTTACATCACTGTTCAACATGTATACTTTATTATCGGGCCTTTACAAATACATGTTTCAAAAGGACGAGTTTTGCGTCTTAATTCTGGGACTAGACAACGCTGGAAAAACGGTACGTGTATTATTTTTCCAAGATACATCTGCTAATTCTCCTCTTGAGAAGGCTAGAATTGTTTGTTGCATATATGCATTTGAAACGTTCATTAACATTATTCATAATGCCCTAGAAAACGTCAAGACTGTTTCAAGTACAGCCAGAATAAAGCTTGTATTTATGGTTAATGTATCCTTCTGCAGACATTTCTGGAACAAACCAAAACCAAATTCAGCAAAAATTACAAGGGCATGACTCTTTCGAAAATAACAACCACAGTTGGTCTGAACAGTAAGTAAGGTCGTCATTTCTCTGATATTACTGAGCCCTTCGACTCATTCTGGGACACTGTCTTCCAGTTGGCACAATCGACGTGGGCAAGGCTCGACTCATGTTTTGGGACCTGGGAGGTCAGGAGGAGCTCCAGTCGCTGTGGGATAAAGTAAGTAACTGAGTAACCTGCTCTGACACCCTAAGACTCATTCCAAATGAAGAGGGTACTTCCTCCTATTGACAACCCTAATGTTCTTGTGACTGTTTAGTATTATGCTGAGTCACATGGATTGATCTATGTGATTGATTCAACTGACGAACAGCGACTGTCAGAGTCCAAGGAGGCTTTTGGTCAGTTGTGCTCTGCTATAAAATCAATGTTTTCTGTCTTAATAACGTATTAACATACTTCCTTCTTGTGATCCACAGAGAAAATGATAAGCAGTGACACATTGGAGGGTGTTCCTTTGCTGGTGCTTGCCAATAAACAGGATGTACCGGTACAGTCTCATTACAAGGATAACTTACTGGTACTTCTTTTGCGTAGATTGTTTTTTAAGGTTTTCCCCCGTTATTGTTTTTTAGAACTGCTTATCTGTTCCTGACATTAAAACGGCCTTCAGTGACTGTGCTCCAAAGATTGGCAAACGAGACTGCTTGGTTCAGCCTTGTACTGCTCTCACAGGGTAAGTAAAGATGTTCAATCAGTCATGATCAAAAATTCACATGAGGAAATACGAAACAATGCTGGGTTTATGGGAATGTGCTGAAGATGTTATCAGATATAATACTTTGCATGTAACCCCTGATTAAAAGTATTTGGTCTTATATTGCTACAGGTGTATGTTGAAATAAGTTTAATTTTGTTCCAGGGATGGGGTGAATGAAGGCATAGAGTGGATGGTGAAGTGTGTGGTGCGGAACATCCATCGGCCGCCCAGACAAAAGGACATCACATAACGGCACCTAATGTTGCTCTATTTGAACTCTTTAACTACTCACATTCCTCCTGGAGCTGGAACTGATCAACCACCATCTCCTTTTGAGTGCAGTGACTCTGAATCTATTCATCAGATGGGTTTGTGGTGTCCCTGTAACGCCAGCAGAACATTGAAGTCAGTCTGGTTGTGTTATTTTATATGAGCTGGCATTAAACTGAACTGAAATATTAAAAAGGCTGTAGCCTCTGAAAGAGTATTCTGTTCAGCTGGTCAAATATGTAAGTTGTAATTTCTAAATTAAATATACTGATTTTAAATAACAGTCAGTCCTGCATCAGCATTTTCTAGAACCACATCAGCAAACTGACAGCTCTGGCCAACTTGGTTATAATTTAAAAAGGGTAGCATTTAGGCAGAATTGCACCTTTCTCAATGATAAAATTATTAAATTAAAAGGAGTGCAAAGTAATAATGCAATAGACAGGGCAAAGTGGTTTTGTTTGTGGGAACACTGAACAGAGTATCTGTTAATGCTTTTCACAGTGATGACCATTGATTAGCCACCAAGCGCAGCATTGGATTTATCATAAGATGCTCTCACAAGATTACGCTCACAAGCACAAGTTTTTGTTTTATTTTTATTTTTTATCTCGATCTGACTTCATTTTGAGATCCAGACTGATACTTTATTGCAGGCTCTCATTCAATAGTTTTTATTGTCATAATCCTGAGTGTAGTTACCCTCTTAGTCTGAATTATTACTTTATCAGATGGTAAAACAAGCTCTTTCTTTACAATTTTATTCACATTGAGTTCACTGCTGCAATGCCTGTTTCACCACCAGATGGCACCTGCATAATGTAGCCAACCAATACTAATGCCTCAAGCAATCATCTCCCCATCACTACTGTCCACATGTGGACATCCAAAAGGGGGTGAGATAGTCACCATGAGCCGGGGTTAAAATTGTGTGTAAAAACGGTGCCTTTACACATGTGTAAAGAAATGAACAACAAATACAAAGGATTATGTACAGTACCAGTCAAAAGTTTGTAAAAGTTTTGTTTTTTATTCACTGAAGGCATTATGTATGAATGAACACATGGAATTATGTATTTGGTATGTATTTTACCAAAAAGGTGATGACATTCATTGATAAAATGGTTAGAATAAATTGTAGCAATTTCAAAAATTAAGAATATATAAAAAAGAAAAAATTTCCCCATTTTTGGTTTCCTACATAAGCCCATGTGTTAATTCATAGTTTAATGCTTTCAATGAGAATCATACAATGTAAATAGCATTGAAAATAAAGGGAAGGTGATACATTGTTTCCAAACGTTTGACCGGTACTTTCATTACATTTTATAATCCATAGATCTTTTAATTTGAGTTCTCGTTCTCTCTGGAAGCATTAAAAAAAAATCCAGCAATTTACGAAAATAACTGTCCCACTATAGGGCAACAAAACACAACTGGAGATTAATGTCCAACCTTTATTTTGTTCAAATGTTAATTGATTTTGAAATACAAACAAGTCATCATTCACATCAGTACCGCTTACGTTCACATGGTAAATCAGGTAAACAAAATGTATTGAAGTCACAATGAAAATATTAAAACACAAACACAAAATGTAGTGAAATATAAATGACAATGTTGGAATGAGTTTTGCAAAAGTATCAAATATTTGCATACGCCGAAGGGATTGATCATGTTCAAGTAACAGAATGTGCAAAAACTGTTTCACCATAACCATTTGCAAAGACATATTATGGCACAAATGAAAAGTGGGCACACGTGAGGTAGTGAGCCTAAATCATCAATATTAAATATTGCATAAGGCAGCACATCTGGCAGACCTCAAGTAAGTGTACAACCCCTAAATATTCCCATGGAATTACAAAGATTGCGTGACGCAGTTGCACACTATACTCATCTCTGTCCTGATAGTTATTTAAAATCAAATGCTTTCTGTAAACATAATGGCAGCAGTGTTCCTATTTAAAGACCATACATTTTGGGGTTTTCTCCTGTCATAGTAAAACTCTTTTTCGGGGATCATAGTGTGCTTACTTGATGCCCACGTTGTTCCAGAATCGGTTAATTGTAATATCAACATCATTTTACTACAGGCAATTTGGATCATCTGGTTCACTGAGGAGGTGCCAGGTAAAGGTAATTTTATAGAAATTGGAGAATTCATGGTACCACTGAGAGCTGCTGATCAATCCCAATTCACCCACCTAAACAATTGAGCAAGTGCTCTACATTCAAATTGGACTGTAAGTGATTGCTGTAAAACCAGCTGGCAAAAGGAAAAATAGGTTGAGACCTCACAGAATAGGGATCCAGAAAGCCAGCTACCAAAGACAAAGGTTTCCCACAACCAGTCTTTGAAGGTTGAGCAGCAAAATGTGTAATCAAGATTAACAGGCATCAACTTCTGCATACTGTAAATGAAACACCACAGTGTTCAAATACATTTCCTACAGATTTCTCAAAACAAATAGAAGCAGCTTAAGGCAGATCATAATCTGAAACAAAAGGCACAAAATACAATATTAAGGATCTTGTTGAACTTTACTAGTAGCTCTGAAACAATTTAAGTTAAAATATCTATTACACGACATGACTCGCATCAGAAATCTCACACCATGTCACTAAATTTTTTTGTATATTATTTTATAGGATTTTTTTTAGGTTTTGGTTTGTTGACTAAATATATCAGATTTGTGTCTGATTAAGACATTAACAAGTCCAAATAATTATTTTCACAAATTATTTTTAAGAAGGCTCACAGTGATGCTTAACTTCGATGTCATATATGTGTCAGGTAATTAATAATAATGCACTGAGCTCCCAATCTTAAAAGGATGCAAAAAATAAAGATGGAAGAAGACAGAAAGTTTGTCCAACGTCACTTTTGGTCAATTTACCTAAAAGGTCAGGCAGAGCATGCAACTTGGTCCATTCTGATCTGCAGCTCAAAAGCATCTGGTCTGTCAGAGGGGTTGACTGCCAGCATGTCCCGTATCAGCTGCTTTATCCCTTCACACATCTGAGACCTGCGCTTCTGTGGGATACTGAGGACCATCTTAGGGTTCCCAAGCAGCGCCTCACCCACAGGTACAATGGCCCCAGCCTGTCTCACGTAGGTCCCGAGCAACTCTCGCTTGGTCTCCGCATCAATGAAAGTAATTCTCTCCAGCATGGCCCAGATGATGATGCCGAGGGCAAAGATGTCAGCTTTGGCAGTGTAGTGGCCCTCCCACACCTCAGGCGCCATGAAGAAGTCAGAGCCACAAGCGGACGATAGCCAGTACTTGTTCACATTCACATTTTTGTTGTCGTCTTTACAGTCTTTGTCTTCAGCTTTGTTTCTAAATCCTGCACAAACTTTGCTCAGTCCGAAGTCGGCCACTTTAAGGACCGGTGTGCCAGACTTGTGGGAGATGAGGATGTTGTCTGGTTTGAGGTCTCGGTGCACAATGTTGTTCTGGTGCAAGAAGGCGACAGCACTGGTCAGCTGCAACATGAAGCTGTTGTTGGTCAGTGGGTCAGGGCGTCGAGACAGGATGAAATGATTGAGGTCGCCTCCTTCACAGAACTCCATGACAAACCAGAGGAAACAGGGTTCATCCGGGCAACTGACTCTCTCGCCTAAAACACATCAAAAATATCTACCATTATTAACATACAATGATGACAATGACAATACAGCCTATAGGGGCCAGAAAGAACACCCCGATTAGAACTCAATAGCCCACACATGTTGATATCTTATATTCTGCTCTAATTTATTTATTTATTCACATCTTTTAAAAAAGAAAATTCATTGTACATACGATACCTCTATTTACTATTACTTGTTTGCACATTATGCTGTTCTTTGATTGCACTTTTTCCTGACTATTTGCAGCACCAGAGTGTTCTTGAGAGCTGTTGTACAAGTGATTTTTTTTCCATTGTGAGAGTCCTAAAGTGCAATCTTATCTTAGCCAACTGTAAAGATAGTTAAAGTCAATCTAAGGCAACTTAAAATATGCAGTGGAATGATTGACTGATTGATCAATACTAATTAAAGATCCCAATCCCACAGTTTGAGCCTATAAGGACAAATTGGTGACGTGTTGTTAAATTTGTAGGGATTATGCCTCCTTCAAAGCATTTCTTTTTCTAGGGATTTCTAGGGATTCCCCACCCCCATGACACGGAGTCACGCCGAAAGCCCTCCAGGGGTCACACAACATGCTGGACAAGGCCGTAGCGTGATTCAGCATACTATTGCGTAAATGTGGATATACCTTTCAGGGACGTTTCGACCAGGCGCAGGTACTGTTTGGAGCGCTTGTTGCCGTGGCTCATCTTCTGTGCCAGACCGTTTCTCTGCAGGACGCACTCCTCCAGATGCACCACGTTCTCGTGCCTTTTCTCCAAACTTGCGAGTGCCCAAAACTCCTGTAACGCAAGCTCCACGTTTTCAGGCGCATCGCATCGCAGTTTTTTCACCGCCACCTTAGCACCGGACTTCCGCGACTGTGCCTCGTACACCACCCCGTACGTGCCCCTGCCCACCTCCCGCAGCAGGTTGTAACGGGGCGCAGAGACCTTGTGCTCCAGGCCGTGGCCGCGGTCCCGCTCCATGTCATGGTCTGCCTCCGTGGTTCTTGAGGTGCGCACCGCAAGAACTTCAGCACGTCCACCTACTCGACCCAGGGTGGCTTCAGGACAGTTCACGACGTTTCCTCTGGCTTCCCCTGAACCTGCAGCGTCGCCAGAGTAGAGTAGTACCAAGTAAAAGTACCGAGTGAGTTGTGAAAGTAACGCTCTCCGGAAGCAGCGTGGGGGGAGGAAGAAGCGTCTGTACCGCCCACTTATACTCACACCTCCAAAATAATTGTAGCCCTTAGAAAGCTCCGCAAGCAGGCTGAACCATCGAGCTATGGACTGAACTTAATCTTACAAATGATTTAACAGTTTCTGACTTCTTTGTGTGGCCAGTGCATGATCCAGTGTGTGATTTATTTTAGTGGTCTCCAGGGTCACCCCATAATAAAAAAAAATAATAATATATTTCCTCAAGCCGTGTTTTAAAATCACCGTTTCAACATTATGTTCAGTTGAATTAAAAACATTTTTTCCAAATACCAATGCCTTTGGGATTTTGAAATTTGACTGGGATTTCTGTTGACATGCAAGGGCACATTTAGGACACATCAGTAGATCTTGTAAAGCACACACACACATTTGAAAAGGCTTTACATATTAGGCCAAGTTTATTAAAAGGTTTATTTTGTAAGACCATAAATAATCAGTTTTTTATACATGTATATGGTATCTGATTTCATAAAAACAATTATTTATACGACCATTGTCGTTTTCAAAACACATTATAGATACAATATGAAATGGCAAAAAAATTCTCCCTGACATTGGATATGGCTTTAAGATGTCCAGTGCTTTTTGTTTATTTTTGTTTATTGTTGACAAACCGATATCTTGTCTGCATCAGTCACTGCATTGTGGAGCCTGTAGTGGTCCAGCAATTTTTTCCAAGATCTACTGCAGCTGAGTAACTCCAGGTTCCCTGTTAATAAAAGAGTAACATCTGAATTATATAAACACGTCTAGCAATGAAACTAGATTCTGGTTCTGAATTGATGGATTAAGAAGTCCATGAAGGCAAATGCTGACAGATGTGCGTTTGGCTTATCTAAGCCAAATACTTGTTTTGGCGCTTTATTCCACATATAGGGTAAACTGTTAATATTATGAATACTATTTGTGAATATATTTATGTGTTGTTTCAAATGTGGTGGTGTTACCTATGATGCACAGGCCTTCTTTGGCTCTCGTGATGCCCACATTGATCTGGTTAGCATCACCCACAAAGCCCATATGTTTGGAGAACCATGCGCCATCTGGTTCAGAGGGGATCTCTTCCTTGGGCAGGGAGCACACTGTTGATATGATTACGTAACGCCATTCACTCCCTACAAGAGAAGATTATTTAGAGTTTGAAGTTTAAACTATCTGTGTAAGTTCTCAGGCGTACAGGAGTTGTCCATATTCAATGAAGGTACTTGATTCATCTTCTGTACTCTGTACTCTGTACTCAGTACTCAACTACTGAGTACAGAAGATGAATCAAGAACTTTAAACTCAACAATTATAAATGACAAATCTCAAGCACCAGAGCCCACGCTAAGTTGATCTAACCTTGGCTTTTTGTAATGGTGTTGACATTAACTTTCCACAGTCCTTCCGCTCTCAGGGCTTCCTTGATTTCAAACACTTGTGCATTGTAGGGAGAAAGAATCACAATGTTTTCTTGCTCAATATTGCCTTCATCAGTCAGCTTTCTGGCAATCTCCACCTTTTACATAAATGTATAAAACAATTACTTATTCTATAAACAACCACAATAAAAATGGCAGCATATCACGCATCGAATGTTGTTTTACCACTTTTTGTGTCTCTTCTCGGTTCGCTTTAGAGTTCTCATTGCCCTTTGGTGTATTGACAACTTGGCGGACAGTTTCTCCTCTGATGTCTCCAAATACAACAGGCATTGTCCTTTGGTCAACACGCAGCACACTGTCTGGTTGATCAACACCGGTTTCTAACTTGTCTTCATAATATTCCTCAGATGGAAACTTGCAGATGTCCTCATGCTGTGCAATTATTAGAAATGATGAGAGTCTGCTTTTGAACCAAATCATAAATTATTGTCAATTCGATGTTTTACCATTCTGTATTGTATGTTCAACATCACAGTTCTCTTCTCATGCTTTGTATAGTAGCGTTCAAACAGGGACTTGGCCAGGCCCAGCTTCTTCGCACGGTCATTTATCACAATCGGTCGCAGCTGCTTGTGATCTCCAATAAGAACAATCTGGAAGAGTGAATTTGTATTACATTCTGTATGTCTTTACTGTAGAAGATGTTGTTTTAATTTCTCTGTTGCTTTTTGTCTTTATACAAACTGTATTGCTAAAATGTATGAGGTGTATGCTCAAAGCAAGATGAAGTGAAAATTTAAGAAGGGAATATTACAGGACTTCTCTGGGATATAATGACTATCTAATGGCTATCTGTGATGCCCACCTTTTCTGGGTTGTTGCAAACGAGTGGAATAAGAGCTTGTGGTTCTGTGGCCATGGCACATTCGTCGATGAGGATTTGTCGGGCACTGACTGTGTTGGTCAGTCCTGGAGAAGAGGACTGTGTACAAGTGCACAGAATGATGTCATGTCTCTCCAGCTCATATTTCCGGGCTTCATTGAGAAGCTTTCTGTATCTGGAAGAATCAAGCACTTGAGACAAGCCTGCAGTCAATCCATAATAAAACACTACAACCTGTACATTAGCAAGTTTTAAATGCACTTATTAAATTATACACTGATGATTAGTATACATAAAAAATAACTTACTGTTTCACTTCCTCAGCAGTGAATGGTTTTTTGGCGTCAATTGCCTGTCTTATCCTTTGATCAAATGCTGTGATTTCGGCTGAGTGAGGGTTTGAAGGTTGTCTGATGCGGTGATGCAAGGTAATGTTCCTAAAACCATGCAAAAGGTAAATAAAAAGGTAAATTTTTCAATCTGACCTGTCTATGCACATGCTTTACAATGAATGGTCTATATTAACTGTTTCACAATGACTGGAGATTGCATTTACCTAAGATTTGGTTTGGCAGCGTCAGCTTTTGTCTTTGAAGAGAACTGAAGCACACATTCTGGATATGGGTACTCAAGCATCTCCACTTGTTCACCGTAGACCCTGAGGGCCTTTAGACTGTCTTCAAATCTCAACATATACTCTGCATTTCAGCATGAATAATTTACTGTATTTTTTTGTTAAAACGTGGTTAAAAGTCAATTTATTTGTCATAATATGAGGAGCCTTAAATTGTACCTGCTACCACATCCACGGACTTATTTGACGGCCCACAGTAGAGAATAACTTGCTTCTTGTCCTTGTCCTTGGAATTGGCATTTAGTTTTCTAGGACTCTCTTTGTTCATCTCCTCAAAACAGAGCACTATGTACACTCCAACCACAGTCTTCCCTGTCCCTGAGAAGCAAACACTAACTTACTATAAGTTACAAAACAGAGACATTTCCAGCATCAAATCTGTGCTCACCAGGTGGCCCTTGGATCAGCGTGAAGGTGTTATTCAAAGCTTTGTCTACAGCCTTGAACTGTGTGTCATTCAGAGGCGGAAGCTTGTTTGGAAAACCTTTTCGTATCACTACATGCCTGGACAATACTTTAAAGAAATGCCTACATCAGTATAGTGGAAGACATACAGCAGCTCTTTTCACTACACAGAAAGCCAGTGTGGTTCTACCTTCTTTTGGAATGTGATGTCCAAGTGCTATACACTTAACAAGTTCACATGCAATGGGCACATTGATGATAGCACTTTCTTTTCGTCTGTGGAAATTAAAGCAAAATAAATAAACATTTTATAACGAACCGGAATTGGCATAAATTCTGGGAACGTACATGTCAGGCAGCGTCTTTGGAATCAGTTCAACTGTGAAACTAGCTCCTTTTTGAAAAATGCTGTCAGGGATATGTTCCATTGGACGGTGGTTGACATAGAAATAAACAAGGTTTCCACTGGGTGGCTTTTTCTTGACTTCTAAATTGGTGGTGACGCCATGGGCCACCCATGTGAAGTCTGCAGGGTCTCCTGGTTTAGAATAATCCAATAGATCGTACTTTGCTAATACGTCCTTTTTTAGTGGCAGACCTGGTTTGCGTATGCACAACAAGCACTTTGAAAGGTTGCACTCGATAGCCCACTCTTCGATCCAGGATGAATGTAAGAAGAAGTTTCCAGTAATTAGTGTGTCTTCATTTCCTCGATTGAAGTTCACCTCTAAGTTTTCTATTATGATAATGTCACTGTCTCTGACGGCAGCAGCAGCAGATTCCATTTCACACAGTGGTTTCCAGATTTGCACATAGGTTTCGGTATTGTTGTAGTGAATATAGGACGGGCTGTTTGCACATCGGGAGAAACATGTGACGGGGTTGTGGACATGGTTGACACAGAGTTCAAACCTAGGAGTAATGCTAACCAGCTGGATGACGGGACTCAAATACCCCCTGTGCACTTCACAGGTAATTTGGACCCGGAGAGTGTCCCCTGGCTTTAACATGAGAGTGATTTCTACCTCATGCTCTATCTTCTCTTTGGAGGTGCATGCCTTCACAGTTGTTTGTGAGGACACCTGTTCTGTCTGAGCACTCAATATGAGAAACTTAGCCTCATCCCAGTTTTCTTCCTTTATTGCTTCAACCGTTGATTTCCACACTTTGAATGGAATATCCAAACATGGGCCATGGTGAAATTTTGTCTTTAACTCTGTCTGGAGCCTATCTTTGTCAGCTGCATAAATTCTCCTTTTCCACTGAAGTATGAAACATCCATTGGTCTCATCAAATCGTGGCTGATCATCCAATTGTAGATTTTTATACATGAATGAGATAGTTTCAGCAAATATATCCTTGTTAAATGGAAAAGCCACCAAGAAACTGTCAGAATCTGCATCAGCCCTGACCACAAATGCTACCTTTCCAACACTTTGTTTCATTACACCCACAGCACATGAAATATTTTCGGCTTTTCTTTCATACTCCTTCGAATGTTTGACATTTCTGTCAAAATCACTGCACAAAGCATCGATCTCCATTTGAGTGAAGGGCACTCGACTGTTCTGTAAGTAACAGTGCACAAGTCTCTGCAGCACTATGTCGATGTAGCGTCGTATTGGTGATGATGCTTGTGTGTAGAGCTCTAGGTTGAGAGAATAGTGCCCAACCTCTGCTCTCGGGGACGACATGGAGCGTATGAAATACGCTTTGTTTAAGCACTTCCTGAACTGATTCGTGATGGGTATAAGCTGTGGGTGGATATCATCTGCTGCTATCAGATCCACCATTCGGTCCTTGTCACCAGCTTCAGCAGCCTCTCGGATGTTCTTCCAGATGTACTGGAGCACACGGAAAGAGTCATAGTTTGGATTTTGTTCCTCACAGTCAACTTTATGCCACAGACTAAAAGAGACCGGTATAAAATCAGCAAACTGCTCCTTCAAGTCATTTATGTTTTCTTGAGATGGTTCCGGTTGGCAGCGAAGAGGCACACAAGTTCTTGTTAGTCCCGCTTCGGTGAGTATTTCAGATACATGCCTATTGAATAGCACACTGAGTTCTTCTATCATAAAATGGGCCTTACGATCACCTGGAAGCCTGTCATCATCAGGCTGAGCGTACGGCCAGTTCCTAAGCCGTTTCTTCCTTTGGGCTTTGGAAAACTCATACGCTAATTTGAGACAGTGATCAGCAGGACTGTTTATTATTTTTTCTGCACCTTCATAAGACAACTTCAAGTCAGATTTAATTGTTGAAAGCTCAAACTCAGGCTCTCCGAGGATTTCATGCTTATCTTTGTTAACTTTGAACATGAGTGAAACCACACTGCGGTCTTCACCTGGCAGAAGGCTGAAGAGGCCAGTGCTTAGCTCTTTGGGAAACATATGAATGGTGTGTTCAGACTTTTTACTGCAGTAATATGTAACACAGCGTTGTTTTGCATCCTCATCCAATTCATCTCCATAAGGTACATAGCTGGCCACATCAGCAATGTGGATCCCTAACTCATAGTGTTCACCATGATCCTCCACACTGATGGCATCATCCAGGTCTTTGGCTTCCAGAGGGTCAACAGTGAAAGTAATTCTCTTACTTCTGTCTTTTCTGAGTGACTTGTTTTTATCCTCCAAGTCATTTGGTGTGTATGTCATGGGAGCAACATTATATTGCTGATTTAGGATTTGGAGGCCCTGTCTCAAAGAATTTCCAATAGGAAGAACATCAATTACATTACCCAATGGAAATGTGTAGTTTTCCTTCCAGGTAATCACTTGCACCAGAAAAACATGATTCTGTTTAAACTCTTCATCAAGTTTTTTGCAATATGCAACTGACCAGCGCCCAAATGTTTGTGTCCAAACTGGGAGGTGACGACGCATCTTCTTGTTGATGTGCACGCAGATTTTTGGAGCAGACTTTGAGATGGGTGTCATCATTCGTGTGATGTATTTTCCAGAAATGCTCTTGGTTCTACTGTGATCTTCGTCCTCCAAAAAGCACACAAGTTCTCGGGCTGAATCTGATTCCTCTGTGATAGCGACCACTTTGTTTGTTTCTATGATCACTTCATCTCCCGTAAATGCTTTCCCCAGATTTTCTCTTCCCTTTATAGGTATTCGCAAATGAGGCTTTGTGGATGTTATGACATAGCCATGGTTGTATGACTCTCGGACCAGTTTTCCATTTCTGTGAAATTGATTTTCTGGGAACTCTGAACGGACAGAATCAGTCCTATTATAAGATGGCTTCTTCTTTTGATAATGTTTCCAATCACCCTCATCGTCAACATCTTCTGTGATTAGTTCCTTGTTGAACTCTTCATACTCTGCTTTTAATTCTTGAAGAATTGTGTCGTTCAGAGTGTTGTTTTCTTCAACTTGTTCAGACTTCTGAAACCGTCTAGTTTCTATTAGATCTTTTTCAAAAATGTCTTTGGTAAAATATTGTGGATCAACGCTGTTGCTTTGGAAGCAATAGTCAATATAGTTCTTCCAGATCTGAGAACACTGTCCAAAGCAGCTGAGAGCAGCAGCATCACCAACCACTACCACTAGAGACTGAGCTCTGGTCAGCGCTGTGTTCAGGACACGCACATCATTGAACAGCTCTAGACCAGCAGTTTGACATGTGTCCAGAGAATCCCGCGAGTGCACAGCTGATATAATGACCACCCTGAACTGCAAACCTGTGGATCAAGGAAAAAACAGTCAACTGAGTTGTAGATGCTGGAGTTTGATGAGGAAAATAGTATTAATAATCACCTTGCACATTCGCGAGATTGAGAACTTGAACTTTACTGAGGTCTTTTTTTGAAAGTTCAGTTCTGATTTTTTGAACCTGTGGTACAAAAATACACAGTTCTAGATTATTTCAATTAACAGTGAGTACAATATTTTTGAATGAAATAGGAATGATCGTTATTACCTGAAATCCTTCAGATTGGACACAGATAGACTGTGGTTCCTCAGGTCCCCAGGTTGAGGGCCAGTTTTGAAGAACATCATTCACTGCTTGAACCACTCTGTCGGCTTCTTGGCTGTTGTACCATGACCTACAGCGTCTGTGTAAGAGGCACTCTCCTCGGACATGGATGAACCTGAGGGCGTGTCCATTAGCAGGAGGGGGGACTATTCCACTGGATCTGATCATATCACCTTTACCAATATAGAAATTAGTGGAAACAAAGTCTACAATTTCTTTGGTGGAACGATAGTTTTCATTCAGAATGATTCGACTCCTTCGTGCAACGTCACACTGGTGAAGCTGATAATAGTGGAATAAGCGAGTCAGCAGAGTGTGGTCTGAGCGCTTGTGATCATCCACAGAGAACAGCTTGGGCCCCATTTGCATATGATCTCCAGCTAAAGCTACTTTTGTGTCTGGTCCTGCAAGACCTAGAGCTGAGAGGGCTTCACATTCCAACATCTGAGAGGCTTCATCGATCAGAATGTGGCTAAAGTAACCTTCTGGGAGCTTTAGGTCGTGCAGCTGCCGTGTCATGGTTGTGGTGATTATGATAACATTGTGTCGATCTAGGACTGCCTTGGTTGCTGGTAGAAACATCTTCTTGTCTTCATTTAAGAAACAGTACCTGAGGGTGATCTCGTCTGTGGCGGATAAAGCCCGGCCTGTGTTGGCTTTGATTCGAAGAGGTCTAAGTTTCCCTTGTGCCTTGTGGAAATGGTCTCTGACATACAGATCTGCAGAACTGAAGACATATACAAAAAGGTTTATCAGTTAATCCACATCATAAGGGATGGCTGTCTTTTCTATTTCTCCTTAGCAAATACACTACAAAAGCACAATGAAAAAGAAAACTCAGAAGATGTAGGGGTAAGAGTCTTACCTGTTGGTGTGAGTGCAGATGAGAACTTTGTGGTTGGGTTGTTGACACACCTCTATGGCTGCTGTAGCCAGAGTGAAGGTTTTTCCAGTCCCAAAGGGGCCATAGATGAGCAACGGAGCTACTCTCTTCTTATCCACTGCTGTTCCTGTTATATATTCTACTGCTACTCGTTGTTTTGCATTCAACTTATCACACTGAATGTTGTTTTCGGGGACAGTGCAGTTTTTAAGGTCTGGAAGCACTTGGTGTGTGTCAGGAAGGAGGTCTACAGCTTTGTGCCAATTGCAGAAGTGGTAGCGGTTCAGCTGAAATTGAACTTCCATTTCATGTGATGTATTGCGTTTAAGAGCAAAATCAAAACAGCATCTTTTTGACAGTTGCAAATACATTTTACTCTCAGTAGTCTTGTCCAGCAGAATGATGGCTTCATAGACATTGTTGTGTGCACCATTTGATGTGGGTGCAATCAGAGCAGATTGAATACTACGCCGTAGTACCTGTCCCTCAGGACTATCCGGAGTGAGGCTAAAGGGAAGAGATATCATTCCGAAAAGCTCTCGTCCATCTGTGCCCCATAATTCATTGTGATCTATTATTTGCATTTCTCCACACACATTTAGCCTGAAATAGATAAAACATTATCACTGACACAAGTAAACAAAATACAAGCATTAACAGTTATTTTTACAAATGTATTACACATCGACTCTAAAAGATTGTAGGGGTCAACAGCCCACCACAATTCCTATTTGAGACATGCATTTACTATCATCTATTTTGTTTTCAAGCTTAAGGGCCAAAAGCGATTATGGTGTCAGCCTGTACATGCATGGGAAACAATACAGGTGAGCGTATTACCTTGACACAACCTGGTCCTCTGCATGTTCCTCACAGTACAGGAAGTGATGCATCCGCTCTTTGTAGTTGTCATGACTCAAGGCTGTCTGGATGTTGAGTGTGGGCTTGTGCTGAAAGTTGACCAGTGGTGGTTTGTACTTTTTTTGCATTTCCTCCTGTTCCTCTGTGCGAGTCAAACAGTGGACAATGACTCTGTTTCCCGTGTGCCACCGCTCCACCTTTTGAGAGGAGGCTGCACTGTTCACTACTGAGTCTTCGCTTTCATCTGACAACTGCTGACCGACTGCCACTCTTAGCTTCTTTAACAACACAGGTCTTATGTCAAAATCCAACACAAGCCACTGCTCATATAAACCTGGGACATCTGAAGTGAAAGACACAGTGATTTCATAAGTGGTGTCATCTGTGAAGAATGCATGGCCTGCCAAGTAGATGCAAGGGTCAGAAGTGGAGTCATCAAGGGAAAAGCATGCTCCTGGTTCCTGCTTCAGCAACGCCACATGCACAAGTGGCCTCTAAACCAAATACAGGCAAATTAGGTAGTGTGCACAACAATGGATTAGTTTGTGACGTGCAAAGTCTCAAAACCATAAAACACGCGAGATGCTACAGTTTACTTCATAGCAGAGGCCAACAAACTCACATGTCTCAAGCAAATAAATTTAATTATTTGCAAAAAACTGCAAACAAATCTTTCATAGTTTGTGTAATGTCACATGTATTTTTGCTGAAGCTTTCCAAACCATTTAGTAGAATTTATCAGCAAATATTTACTTATGCCCAATTGACGTTCAATATGGGTTCAATTTCTAATATTTTGTAAATATACTTTGATTTGATACCAATCAATTAAAATTCTAATCAGGGGCTGTCTAATGCATTTGTGGTTCTGGCAACTTTCACACTTCAGTGTTGTTGTTATTATTATTATTATTATTAGTAGTAGTAGTAGTAGTAGTAGTAGTAGTAGTATTATTATTATAAGTGCAAAATCTTGTACCTCTGTTTCCACTTGAAAGTTCCACTGCAGCTTTTCATGAACCACTTCACAATGTTGAGTCAAATCTTCATCATTAGAGATCCTTACGTCATCAACGTGTTCAGACATCTGTTACAAAAAAAAAAGGTTTGCAGAAATGTGCATAATGTTGTATTTTGGTCGGATATTCTACACAAAAATAAACATTGGGACTTACAATGTGAACCTCATTGCTGCTGCTTCTATACTCCTGCAGGAGGCTTTCATTGTAACTCATGAGCCCCTCAGCTTCTATGTTTTGTCTGATATTCTCCACTTCTTTAGTGCGCATTATCCACTCTTGTAGCTCCTCTTCAGAATGAGCTTGGGGACAGCTACTTCCATATTCACATGTTGCTGGTCTACAAGAGACAGATTAATACAGTCACAGTTAGTCTGAAGCATTTGGTGAACTGTGGGTTACTCAGCCATCAGTCATTAGACTACCCTGCTCTTGTCTTCTCTTCAATATCATAATACTCACTCTCTTAATTATGAATATGTGGATACTGGTATGTCATGTCATGTCATGTGTACATTGTTGTTAGCATTTATAAATGAGGTCATACTTTTTTTTTTCCTAATCTGTTGCCTGGTGGCTGTATTAGCAAAATCTGACTGCCTTCAAATGAAAGAAAATGCCACATAAATGTTAATTAAATCAAAGAAAATCAAAAGTTAGTGACCTGTCACAGAGCCAGAAGTCAGCTCGTCTGGAGTGAGGGGGAGCCCGTCCTCTCCACCAGATGCTGGTATCCTCCCGCAGTAACTGGGCGTGTTCTAAAGAGGAGCAGTGCTTGTAGAAGCTCTCGGCAGAGGACAGGGTGAGGAAGCAGACCTTGCAGTACATGGAGATTTGCTTTGAGTCCTGTTGCGGCTGGAGCTGAAGGAGCAGAGGCCGCACCATCTGGCCCTCCTGCTCAGCCCTCCACACCTGCATCTCCACCTCACTCTGAGCGGACGTGCAATGGCCAGGGTTATGCCAGCATGGCTTACCATCCCTGACATGGTTACAAAACTTGAGTGGTGACTTCTGGGGAAGAGGTCGAATCTGACTGAGCCTTTTATCCTGTTCTGCTGAATGTATAAGAAGTGGTTTCCATTTGTGTGCCGCCGCTGCTGAACAAGTATCATTCCACTTTTTGACTGTCAGCTTTGGTGGCCGTTCATAAAAACATTCTGAACATAATTCAGTAAACTGCCCAGAAAACTGTTGCACTATGTCCTGTGCTGCCTGTTCTGGAGTCATTACAGTGGCCTCAGCGATCTGTTTGATTAAATCTTCCACAAGCATCTGTTTATTTCTGACATAGTTCCACACAGTGGCCTCTTCACTGCTCCTGGCAAAGGTGCAACGCTCACCGTCTTTTGTGCACCCGGAGCCTTCAGTAAAAAAGTGACATACTTGGAATTGGATATTTTGACCAAAGTATCCATTTGAAGGTTGAGCTGCAACAGGCCGCCATTTATCTGAGGTTTTTTCTTTTGCTAAAAGAAGATTCTGACTGCATTTGTGCGCAGCTGATTTGATAGTGTATGTTATTTGTTTCTCTCGAGTACAACATTGCTCACAAACAGTCTTCAAATCTAGACCTATCAGATCTAGTGACTGGTCAGAACTGGGCCTTTCTCTCCCATGTTGCTGAGCAACAATCTTACAGAGGTCTAGGTGGTCCAGTTTAAGTTTCTTCTCAAAGTTCCACACAGCAGCTTCCTCAGAACTCCGGGCAAAGCTACAGCGGTTCTTGTGCTCTGTGCAGCCCGAGCCCTCCCTGAAGAACCAGCAGACCTGGTACTGACTGGGGTTTGGGAAAGTGGGACGCCTGGAGACGGGTCTCCAGAGACTGCTCCTTTTGTCCCGACAGAGCAGCAGGTGGTGAGTGCACGGGTGTTGAACTGGGTTACACTTGTAAGTGATTTCCTGCTCTTTTACAGAGCACCGATCACAGACAAGTCTGAGGTCATACTGGGCCAACAGTGGCTCCAGTTGGGATGCCACTGCCATGTTTAGCTGTATACTGTGTAACTCTAAGTCTACACAGTAAAGTGGCCGTGCCGGCTGTGCAAGAGATTATAGATATAACATTGTTGATGAATTGTTTAAGTAAGACTGGGAGTGTCTTTGACAGCTGACAGCACAGGACAGAGACGTGTAATTATACTATATGTCTGTGAACACAAAATAAAAATCACAGTGTTAGTTCACTTTCCAATGTCTATAACACAAGGCAAAGTCACAGTAGCCTACTGCTTTCAACGAGCCAGGCCAGCCACTCCTACTTATCATCACCGAGTATGGAGTGGATGAATAATGCACCAAAATTGTAAAGCGACTTTGAGTGTCTGGAAAAGCGCTATATAAGACTAATGCATTATTATTATTATTATTATTATTATTATTATTATTATTATTATTATTATTATCTGTTCAAAAGCATGTCTTAGTAAAGAATATTAAAAGCGTCTAGTCTGGCAAGCAAAGCTGGTTTTCAACTTAACTACTACAACATTTTTGTTTGCACTTTCTGAATCAAAGATCAGTCATGAAGCCACACAGCAATCACTCTTTGGAACCTGCTGAGCAGCACTGCTCGGTTGGATTTTTTAAAATCCATAAACAAGAATGATTAAAAATAAAATAAAATAAAAACATTTAAGATACATGATGACTATGGTTGGTAGTAATATTGCGAGGATTCAAATAACATTACAATATTTGAGCTGTCTATATTCTATAACTACATATAGGGCAGGACAAAATTGTGTTAATGTGCAATTTTGATGTGGAATAGAAAGATCTTCTTACTAATGTGGTAGTTACGGTTCATTATATTGTCCTCTTAATTTCATCATGTGTCGACTTTACTTTTACGTGTTTGTATCAAAACTGCATTAATATGATAAGAAAAACAGCTCACCGCCTCTGTGTGTGACATAATCACATTCTAGCCTGAAAACAATCAACTGTCAATCAACAGAGGGTATAAAAAACTGAATGCATAAACTATTTCTGTAATAATGATCGAAGGTAATGATAATATTATTACGCTGCAGTGTAAATAATAGGAGCCTATGTATTAAGTTACCTCTTCGGTAGACTAAAATCGCAAAGCATAACTTACCCTTCACAATGCAGCTCTTGACTTCATTTCAAGGCGGAAAGAGCGGAGTGAAGCGTAAATATAAAGAGAGGATAAGTTTCGTTTTTTACTTTGACCGTCAGCCAGGATGCAGCCCAGCGCATGCGTATTGGTGCCGAGCGCTGCTGTTAGGTACAATCATTGAAGTAAATAAGCAATATT
This sequence comes from Proterorhinus semilunaris, assembly GCA_021464625.1. Taxonomy (NCBI): domain Eukaryota; kingdom Metazoa; phylum Chordata; class Actinopteri; order Gobiiformes; family Gobiidae; genus Proterorhinus; species Proterorhinus semilunaris. The sequence continues at coordinate 15,052,909 of CM038344.1, forward strand.
CACTATGATATAAGTGCAAAGAGAAGTGTAGACAAGCTTACCTGGGATGTCAAATTGCTGGTGAAACCCGGTGAAAGGTGAAAGCTAGTTGGTTACTATGGGTTACAGTTCTTCTGTTCTGCGTGCCTGCGTGCGTGCGTGCGTAACGTTTCATCTGTCAGATCAGGTGAGCTAAAATGAAACCCAGGACAGGCTTTGGTCAAATAGAAACTTAAGTGTTTCACAGGATAGTGAAAATGGTTCCTTGGGGTGCAATATTTCACATTCCAACAAGTTTGTCATACCACCGTCACCGAGTAGGCTATTTTCAGTTTTTATTCGGTAACGTCAGTGACTTGTGTCCTGTTGTATCCTGCCATTATTTTTGCATTGCACAATGATTTGGTTTATTCAGGAATATCCGAGATAAAGCAAAAATTTGGGCCAATATAAATTGAAATGAAAATACGGTGAAGTCAGTAGGAATTTGTTGATTTGGCGACAGCAGTACCTAGTTCAAAGTGCTAAAAGCCCGATAGAGGTACAGAGTCAGCACTTGCCCTATCTGAAAACGATTACAACATAAAAGGTGTGGGCTGTATTGCAAACTATCTCCACAATATAATACCATAAGAGCACCTGTTGCAATTGTAAATCTATCAAATAGACGAATAAACGTGTAATTAAGTGTCCCCCAGCCCTGTGCCACATTTAAGTGCAAGTTGTAGCTTACTACTCTATATTGTACAGTAGCCTTCTACATCTCAACATAGTCAAATACAAATGATCACACATCTTGACCTCAACGTGAACTCTGGTCAGATGGCAACAGAGAAAGACATTTCTTTCAGTGATGTATTTGTAAAGGTATCCACTAATATTTTTTGTATTATTGAATAAAAACATTCAATTACATGAACAATAACAAAAAAATATATCAAACATAACAAATTCAAAGAAGCAATAAACCTGTTCATAAAGCCATTTATTTTCGTAAAGATACAAAATCATGTAATTTTATTCAAATAATAATGCTCTACAAGATGGCTTGGATTTCTGGATTTTAGATTTGTGGATCTATTAATTAGATTCTAATCTGAACCAGTCACAGTTTTACATTAATCTCAACATATGTATTAACTACTGTAAATAAAAATTGCTCTAAATCTATCCTCTTCAGTGAAAGGTAACAACAAAATAGATGAGTTTCATTTTCTTTTTCACAGAAATTACATTTAGGATCTATTGAAGCATTATTTATACACTCACACCAGACGGTATGGCTTGAACTATTGAACTATACATTTCGGAAAACAATCAAAAAGATTACTCTTGATGAGTATCTTAAAATCATTCCATTGTTAAACAACTGATCTAGAAAGATAATCCCTTTGTCAACTCAATTTTGATAGTAGATATTTATTTTTAATTGTAATATGTTCATTATTCCAAATAAATATTTTTCTGTCGTGAGAAGTTATGGATATAATACAGTGTCCATGCCTTATGGGATTGCTGATAAAAAAGTAGATAATTTTAGTGGTAGTTTTGTGACATGACAAACAAATTATAGTCCTATTTGATTAAAAATGTGATGTCTTATGCAAGTGGAAGAAAATGGATGGATGGATGTCTTATGCAAAACCAAATTAATTCAGGATTTTCCAGTATTTTTTAAGCCATTTAAATTCAAATGCATATTCATTACATTTAAATCTAGCATTTCAAAACCTCCTTCACTTCACATATTAAAAATCATTTAATTTTTTTTTTTTATTTGGAACTGATGTGTTAATTCTGGTCTCAACTCATTTAATCTTGTTACATTTTAAAGCTTTAGTCACTATGGGGACAGCAGTATCGGCAACACCCAAGCTCTTCGTCATACTTGCTTTGCAATCCCCAAATGGATGGTGCAAGTTTATTCAATGTATTTTGTAGTGTATTTTGACTTTGGCCTCAAAAGTATTTTGTAACATTTGGCTTATTACTTGATACTTACAATAAACCTATAGAAAGCCTTTAGCAAAACATGTGAATGTACAGTACACATTTAATGAATTGTTAAACTATTGATCTGCCTTAGGAGCTGATGCAATCAGAATCACATGGATTCTGTTCTTCAGTGTTGCCACAGTTAAAAGTAATTTGCTTGTTCATTTCTGATTACTCCACATTTTAACAGAAACGACAATGCCGACACAAACTCAAAATAGTGACTGTATTTCTCTCTATATTGTGTCGTGAGTTGTGCTCATGCTGAAAACGTAACTTGTGTGGTAACTTTACAAAAGGAAAATGACAAAAATATCAACTCACATACGTAACTTTTAATCAATCTGAATAGTATAATTGAAATAGTAATGCGGTAGATTACTCGTTCTGAAAATAATTAGGACATGACTCAAATTCTGGCATCCCTGCTGTTCTTGCCGTTGGTAACGAAGCTGAATATGAGAACAGTCCGGTGGATTTTAAAGACTCCTCAACATTAGGCAAATTAACACTTCCAAGTTTGACATTAGACATTTTATTGAACAGTGTTTTAGGCGTAGAAAATCCATTTCACGATAGTTCAAAATCACATGAATTATGAATTGTCAATAAATGCCTTCTCTGGACATCGTTTAAGCTGTTGTGTAATAGTAACGCATCCCCTTTGACAGATGGGACTCCATGTGTTAGATGGGACTTAAATGAATAACATTTTGTACACTAGATCGTTTCTTTCTGTGTGCCTGCATCATGTGAGAAGTGACATGACTATTTCTGGTATAAGTTTTTTTACAGACTGTGCAGCTGAAAGGCCTCTCTCCACTATGTACTACCAAGTGGCTCAAATAATGAGCCCTTTGCTTAAACTCTGCTCCACATTCTGAACAGCTAAATGGCCTTTCTCCTTGATGGTTTCTCTGGTGTCTGTCTCGAGTGGTTCTGTGTCTAAAACTTTTCTTACAGACGGAACAGTTGAAGGGTTTTTCTCCCGTGTGAATTAGTATGTGTGCTTTAAGATGACCTGGTTCTTTAAAGGATTTTTTACACACTTTGCAGCCGTGTGGCCTTTCACCTTTATGAATTAACATGTGTGAACTCAGATTATCAGAGCGAGTGAAACCTTTTTTACATATTGAACAAATACAGCGTTTTTTCTGTCTAGGAACGGTCATAGATTTCGCTCTACATCCTGAACAACAAGTTTCTTGCGCTTGTCTGACTGAACAGGTTTTCCGCAAAAAGGTTTTCAGACATCGAGTGCATTCAAATATGATTTCACTTCCTTCATCACTGACAGTTTTTTTCTCTTTCCTTCTACTACGGTCCAGTGATCTCTTGGTTTTCACACTCTTTCCAAACCGTGGCTTAAGGACAGCTCTTTTTGGGGCCTGTGTAGGTTGTGGCTCTGGCCTCCTTTCGTCTGAATCCTCTGTATCAGAAAGGGCTTGGGTTAGAGCTTCTGAAGAATCTGACAGGACATGTCCTGGAAGGCTGTCCAAACCTGTTGAACGGGTGCTTGGGCCAACTGTGATTTCCGTTTTATCTTCAGAGTCAAAAGAGGTATCAATATGTTTAACACTGTCTGAGCGTTTGGGGGTTTGTTTATCTGCTTGGAGACCTTGGTGTCCATCAGTACCGTGTTTCTGAGGTGAGCTCAGAGGTATAGCAATGGGTTTGTCTTCATCATCTTCACTTTTGACTGACACAAAAGTCTTAATGGACACCTGAAGCTCTTCTTGCTCCTGTTTGATGGACACTTGCTCTTGCTCCTCTTTAATGTGAGGGGGCTCCGTTTCTTTGTCCAGTCGGGGACCATCCTCCGCTCGGCAATGAGATAGAACCTCGAAATCTGCAAAAAGACAATAACACCTTTACTACAGTAACAAAAGAGTATTACAATGTAAGGGAGAGCAACACATGAAACGGGTATCCATCAGATAGAAACAGTAAACCACAGTGTTCGTAACTACTGAATTTGATAACTACTATGATCTTTCATAAAAGATGGCACAGACCAGTCAGTACCTCTTACAGAAAAAGGGCATAAGAAAAACAGAATGTAATGTCTTGTCTTCCGTGTCTGGTTTGCAAACAAAAAAACAGAAGATCCACAATAACAGACCATCGACCTTAATCACGCCAGCAAGGGATAGACTGTATCTCAGTTGGGCACTTCACCAAAATATGTATACCAGGTGTCAAGGATGAAAGGCTCGGGACATCAATGTCTTCTGTGTGACCCATTAATCCAATCTGCAGAGTGAGTTCCAGACTTGCTTGCAGTCAATCTGATTGTTGCAAATAAGGGTTCCCACTCTTCACTTAAAATTATTTTATAGGTAATTTACAGCATATTTTTAAAGTCCAATAAGGCCATGGACAAAGCTTTTATTGCGTTGACTTGTCCATGACCAAATAGGTAATTTTCCGTGTTTTCCAGGTAGCGTGCGAACCCTGCAAATGCTTGTAATAAAAATTCCAGCAGTTGTCCCCAATTCTGAAAATTGTCTGAAATTGTGCCAGTAGATTTAGGTTCTGAGCTTTAATGAAATGCACAGCATGTTCATTGTCCACACGTAATATTAGGCCAAGTACTGTTACTGTTGCAGTACCTTTGGTAAACCACCGTGGTGAAGTTGGTTGGATATTGGATATTCAACAGATATTCAGACGGGGAAGCGATGGGGCAGTCAGCCGGCCTGAAAGGAGTGCGGAGCGGAAATGTGCTTGTACGAGTCTCGGTTTTCTCCGCCCATATTTAGGGACCGTCAACATTTTACGATACTCAGATTTTTCGCCCAATAATCCAATAAATGAATAAATACGTCAAAAACGTGAAAAGGGAAGATTATGTCCATAGGGCAAAGCCATTCAATTTTAGTTTACATGTTTTAAACCTTTTTTAAATCATTATTTTTTACAGTAAAATGTGTTTTTGCTCAATAGCTTTAGAGAAATTTGACCCATGGACCCCAAATCAATTTTAAATATTACTTCCATCTCAGAGCCTTGGGGCTCAGCCATTTATTTATTTTGTATCAATATTTTTACAGTAAAAATCATGACAAACTTTTCATGGCCTGAGCCCCATAGCCCAGTGCTAGTACTAATTGCGTAAAGTGGTTTGGGGTGACTGGGTCAAAAGCCCTAGAAGCTATTGAGGAAAAACCCATACTTCCTATTAAAAATCCTTAGAAAATACATAAAATTGTTAAAGCAGAATTTGATGGCCTGAGCTCCATAGCACACAGCTAGTATTACATTTTAAGGCTGTCACGGTATGAAACTTTTACCTCACTGTTATTGTGACCAAAATTATCACGGTTTTCGGTATAATCGTTTTTTTTTTTATGTGTGTTAACAAGTTCAGAAAGCATTGATAGTCCTACACAAACTAAAATAGTTTCAAAAAAGTGTAACGGTGTTTGTTATATTTAAAAAATACAGACAAAGCCGTATCAAAAGTGCCACTTTTCACATCAAAGTAAAGGAACTATAATTATGAATTGTTGATCGTTTGGAGGTTATTACATGCACTATTTATAGCGCCAGAACCGTGTTAGAATATTTGTAACTAGATAAACCTTCTATCTCAGGAATATTGTTCTCAGTTTGGGTCCTTCCAGTTTGCGTTCGCTCTGCAGATTTGGGAAAATGCCATCAGACAGTAATTATTGTTAAATCCATAATAATGCAGCAAGAGTGAATCTATTGCATTGACGACCAACTTTAATCTGCCCTCCAGGAGCTGCCTTTAGCAGAAACCTTTTTCCTGCACGTTCCGCAAACAGGATAACTGTCTTCTATTAACTGTCCTTCAGCTTTCTTAAAATACCCCAAATATATCCAGACTTCAGACTTGGTCCTGTTTGAAGCTGATAGACGTCCTGAGCGCTGTCGTCTCAGACATGATTCCAGCTTCGAGAAAGCTTTGTTTTGGTTGTAAACTACGGAGTCCACCAAGATAATATAGTTTTTCAAAAACAAGACGGTTATTATTACCGGGGTTCACCGTTACACCGGTAACCGTGACATCCCTATTACATTTGTAAAGTGGTTTGGGGTGACTGGGTCAAATGCCCTAGAAGCTATTGAGGAAAACCCCATACTTCCTATCAAAAATGCTTGAAAAAAAATAATGAATAGCTTCTGAGCAGAATTTCATGGCCTTAGCCCAATAGCCCAGAGCTAGTACTAATTTTGCAAAGTTGTTTGGGGTGAATGGGTCAAATGCCCTAAAAGCTATTGAGGAAAAACTTGTATTTTTAATACGTGGTTTGGGGTGACTGGGTCAAATGCCCTAAGTGTCTGAGCAGTATTTCATGGCCTATTTTATGGCCATAGCCCACAGCTAGTAGTAATTTTGTAAAGTAGTTTGGGGTCACTGGGTCAAATTTCTCAAAAGCTATTGAGCAAAAACACATTTTACTGTAAAAATAATGATCAAAGTGATTTAAAACATTTAAACAACAATTAGATGGCTTTTGCCCATGGTCATAATCTTCCATTTTCATGTTTTTGACGAATTTATTAATTTATTGTATTATTTAGCCATTAAGCTTTTTTTTTTTTTTTTCATATATCCAGTTTCATAATAGCGAAAAATTAGAGTAGCGTAAAATGTTGACGGTCCCTAAATATGGGTGGAGAAAACCGAGGAGTCTCCGCTCCCCACTCCTCTCAGGCCAGCTGACGGCCCCATTGCTTCCCCGCTCTGAATATCTGCCGAATATACAATATCCAACCAACTTCACCATGGTTAATAAACCCTGACTCTGAGCGCATCATAAACTTTCTATAATACGATTTTTTTTCTGTCTCTGAATGAAAAAGTGATTGTAGAATTGTACACCGAAAAATATTTTAAAACCGCATAATGTTCAGTATTTTGCTCTTGAAATGAAAGAGAGCTTGTTCGCAGGACTGTTTGTTTGGTAAGAGTTTCAGTAGATATGTCCCCCCCCCCCCAAAACGCACGATCCCATTTTGTTTCGCATTTTATTGTAGACGCATATTACGCAGCTCAAAAGTATCTTCACACAATGAAAAATCAAGCAAACCTGATCTGCGCAAAACGACGCGTGGCTTCACCACGGAGTCCAGAAGTTGCTGGTGCCTCGTGTTTCTCTTTTTTAAGACCTGCATTTCACGCTCGTGCTGCACAATCATCCTGTCGAAAAGCTGGGATATTTCCTGGGCCATCACCGCCAGTTTCTCATTTAGCAACGCTTTGAAATCATGCACTCCAGACATGTTTATACAATAGAGTACCAACGATAGACACTCTTTTCTACAAGTTGTTCTCTCGGACCGGAAACCTCAAGCAGAAAGAGTAAAAAGTCACCCCAGCGACCCCGCATGGCTACTCCTAAAATGTGAAATAAAAATATATTGAAATAAATATTGAAAATGTTGAAAATGAATATTACAAAACACTATCTGAAAACATTACATGTGGAAGCAAACTTCACTTAGCAAACTATTCTGAGATATGTATATAGGCTTATTTATGTTTTGCATTTATTGTTTACAGACGTTTAAACCAGAGCTACTGTTAAAACTTCAGTCAGAAATTTAATCATCAGACAAGTTAATTAAAACAAGGAATATTGTTGAATTTATCTCATTTCAAGATGTGTAAATAAAGAAAAAATATCTAATACTCGGGCATATATAATTTATCAACACAAATCAACATATCTGTTAGTTTTGAAAAGGAATAACCTAACCGTAAGCTCATGAATCCTCCTCTGAGTTTTTACTAATTGGTAGATTATGCCAATGGATTAAATTTATATTCACAGAATCATTCTTTTCTTATCCTGCACATTCTAATTATTGGGTGTGTTTGATTCATTTTCACTGAAAAATATGACATATTAAAATATAATCATTATTAAAGTAACTTTCCCGCATTGTCCGACGTTACCCATATTCACCCTATCGCATCGTGACAAAGGTGTATCGTCCCAGCCCTCGTATTCATGCCATTATGGTTGAACTACATTGTTGCACTTATATGTAGCCTTCAGGGGGATTACTGTAGCGCGCGGGTCACTGCAGGTTAAATTCACCGTGACGTCACGAGCGCGGAGAGCGGGGAGGACCCTGGAGCGTCACTGACTGAGCTGCAGAGAGAGAGAGAGAGAGAGAGAGGGGCAGGTAGTGCGAGCTGTGCGGTGCGCGCGGGTGTGTGACTTTGAACTCCAGTCATGGGGGCTGTTTTGGGGGCCTTCTCCTTAGCTGCCTGGGTAAGTCTTTCAAAAGTTATTGGGGTTCCCTGAGAGGTAGGCTATAGGTTTGGGATTAAAATACAATGCTGTGGCCGGCTTTTTATTCTACCTTGCAGTGGCCCACAGCATCTGATTGGCAAAATTCATATTGTATTGGCAATTTTTTCATTTCAGTATCAGCAAAACCAAATGTTTCTTCAAATTAGTAAGCTATCATTGTGGCTAAGTAGCCTAAATTCATAACACACTTGGTCATCTGCTTCCACGTGATTAATTGGATTAGGCTACGGTGCTTGCTGTTGTAGCTTCAAGGCCAATAAGCAGACAGAATAAATATCCAAGCTGTGCTGTCGAGGGCTCATCGCGATTTAAATTCTGTACAACCTGTGGTTTAATATTGAATCGTGTAGCCTATAGGCAAATCTGAGTTATTTATACACAAAGCCATGCTTAAACTGTACAGTAGCCTACATATTATTCAGGAGACTTTGTGATTGACATGTGACATCATTTTGCCTTTTTTCAGACACTGCAACGAGCTGTGTAATATCAGTTGACATTGACTTGAGGTATCATTTGACATGCGACTCGTTTGTCTTTTTTTCTAGGAGTAAGCTTTGTTTAAAGTACTTCCCAAAATCAAATCAAATATTGGACTGTGTAATTGTTACAGCCTGATCATGTTGTGGCTCAGACAACTAATCTGGCCTGTCTGGAGCAGCTTTGTTGTTGCTCTTATCTTTAGACTGTGGTGTTTAAGCCTCTTGGTCATTTCAAGAAACTCAGATGTGATTCGGTGTCAGCGTATTTTACTGCCAGTTTTTATAGGTGACAGAAGAAACTTTGAGCAGTTTTTATAGTCCAGAGGCAAACGTGAACAGATCAGATCTAGCTCATCGTTTGACAGTGTAACGTCATTGGGCCAAAGGTGCTTTATCTCAAGTCAAGGTTTAACAGTGCATTAAGCAAAGTCAGTTGACTCTCCTGTATGAAATCAGACCCCCCACCCCCCATTCATAAGTTAACCAAGCGGCAATTGAAATTGTTACCATGAAACTGTCATGTGCTTCTGGTTAAGGGGTGTCAGTGGTGCAATGGTCAGAGCGCTCATCCACAGCTCCGAGTTCTGCCTTGATGTAGGCTGTTATTGTGTCCATGGGCAAGACGCCTCGAACCCCCTCCTTACCTTCTGAATGTGGCGTCAGAGTGAGTGAACGGTTTTGGTTGGAGGGCAGTCTCCCCTCCATCATTCTACCCCAGGGCAGCTGTGTGCACACAACTTGTTATCCCCAAGTGTGCAGAGTGAACGAATTATGGTCCATCCCGTGTGAAGCGAGAAAAGTCGACTAATACCAACGACATGTATAACTTAGGGATAACATTTTATGAATTTTGTGGCCCATTCGATTAATTTGACAGGAAGCAGGAAGAGACATTGAGCAGTCGAACTCACAACGCTGAGGGCAGAACAGCCATGAATGCAGCAGCCTTATCCACTAAACTGTCAGCTGCACGATAACATAAAATAACTAACAGTGCTTTGCGATATATAGCTGTAGGACATTGTTGTTTGCATTGTGTCCAGGTGCCGTGCCTGTGCAGCAGTGCCACTTGTCTGATGTGCAGTTGCTGTCCCCAGAGCAGGAACTCCACCGTCACCAGAATCATCTATGCCTTCCTGCTGCTGCTGGGGACCGTTGTGGCCTGTGTTATGCTGTCGCCAGGCGTGGACCAACAACTTAAGAGGGTATGACAATCAGTCTCCTCCACCTCCCGCTTTGCAAAAAATCAAACGCGTGACTCGAGTTTTTTTTCTGTGTGTAGATCCCGGGCTTCTGTGAGGACGGGGCAGGCTCCACGGTACCAGAATTACAGGCAAATGTCAACTGTAAAATGTTTGTTGGCTACAAAGCCGTGTACAGAGTCTGCTTCGGCATGAGCATGTGGTTCCTGGTCCTCTCCATTTTCATGATAAATGTCAAAAACAGCAAAGACTCTCGTGCTGCAATACACAACGGGTAAGTGATATGCAAATCTGAATAATGTTGTGTTACCAAAAACCTGATATCTAGACTAGAATTAGTATTAAAAAGTTACAAATTTAGTCCAGTTTGGCTTAATTCTCACATATTTCCTGTACAAAAATAGTCTAGTTATTCACATTACTATTATCCTTTTGAGTGAGTATAGTGATACTTTGTTTGTTAGGTTTTGGTTCTTTAAGTTCGCTGCTTTGGTGGCAATAACAGCTGGTGCCTTCTACATTCCCGATGATCCCTTTACATACAGTAAGACACATATTTTACTATGTATTATGAGCGAAGAAAATGCCTTTGATGACATTGTTGGCTAATTTTATGGTGTTGTGTCGTAGCGTGGTTTATAATTGGCTCTGGTGGGGCATTCTGCTTCATCCTCATCCAGCTCATTCTGCTGGTCGACTTTGCCCACTCCTGGAATGAGGCCTGGGCGGGGAACATGGACGCACGAAACTCCAGGGCCTGGTATGCAGGTCAGTCATGGACCACAGTGGAACAGTTATCAGATATTGATGACATTTTATATCACAATAGAAACCACAGGGTTGATTGCAATGTTGTGTTTCATATGGCAACTCACTAGGCTATTTACCTGTAGTGTTTCATTGAGACCAGGGAAATCAAAATATTTAATTCGATTTATTTTTAGAAAGATTTAGAAATCTATATACTTATATATATTAATAATGTTTGTGGAAGACTTTGCTCCAGCTTTAAGGGGACTGACTGTTCATTCATGAAGATGTTTCTCTCTTTGTCTTGTGCAAATTTGATAAGATTCAGCTTTTTTGTGTAACTCTGTGAGAAGACCAGCTCAGACTAGTTTGATAAACGGGCGACTTCCCACAAGGTGCAGCTTCTCTTCAAGGACAGAGTATACAAACTATCAATGTTAGCACAGTTTGGCAGAATTTGACTTTGTCTTTAGTGAGTTCCTCTGGACAGAGTTTCCTATTTGTTTAAAACAAAGATTGAAAAGATACCATAACATAATGGATAACATAATATTAGAGCAATAATGCTCATTAAATGCTTCAATTAAAAATGTTGTATATACATTTATGATGAAGCTCATGCACTCACAAAATGAAATTATAATTGTTCTCATAAGACCTCAACAGAGCAGTATCAGGTACAGCTCGGTGCTTTGGAGGAACTGGAGAAACTGCTTATATAGTGATATTCTCGTCTGTCTCTTTTACATGTTTTTATAGACCTTTTTGAGTCTGAAATAAAGATTAATTGATTGGAAGATATTACAAATCTGGTTGAAAGAGATTTCCTTATTTTTGCAAACTGCTACTGCACTCATCAGGGAGTAGGGCTGGGCGATGTGGCCTAAAATCTATATCATGATATGAAAAAATAAATATCACGATAACGATATATTTGACGATATAATTGACAATGGACGAATTACTTCAATATCCCCGCCTTACGCCTATTGGGAAGATTCATTCAGTGTTATTTTATTCTTTTTTTTTTTTTTTACGGCATAATGTCTCGCAAATATGATCTACTCAAGCAGTTTACATCCTTCATTTCATTTTACTTTTTCAGCACGTGTCCCCGTGTTCTACAGTCACCGTTTATGCTGCTCTGATGGAGCAGAGCGTAACATAAATTATATTGTGTCCACAACGATATAAAAAATTACAACGATATCAAAACATTATATCGCGATAACGATATGCGATACAATATGGCCCAACCCTATCAGGGAGTGTTCTTTTTGTGCCGTAAACAATGCCTAGCCAATTATTGAATCACTCAGGAAGTGTGATCGTTTACTATAATAAGCAAGATTTCATGTTTTTCTTTTTTGTTGTGTTCTTTCTCTTCAGCGTTACTGTTGGTAACCATCTTCAACTACCTGCTGTCGGTGGTGTCTGTCATTATGTGCTTCATTTTCTACACCAAGCCTGACCAGTGCTCCCTCAACAAGTTCTTCATCAGCTCCAACATGCTGATTTGTATTGTAGCGTCAGTCATCTCCATTCTGCCTAAAGTCCAGGTATTCAGCAATAGACATTCGGTGGTTATCTTGTCCTGGTGCAAGAGGAGGTGAGTAGATCCAAACTGAAGTGCCCCGTGTGTGTGTGTGTGTGTGCAGGAGAGCCAACCCCGCTCCGGTCTCCTCCAGTCATCCATCATCACCCTCTACACCATGTTTCTGACTTGGTCGGCAATGACCAACGAGCCTGGTGAGTAACAAGTCCGAGAGTTGTAAAGAGAGGCAGAAAACTCTTGATATCTACGGCAGTTTATTTAACTTAACGTCACTGCATGACCCTGAGACATGAACACCCTACGTATTAGTGCTTGGAGCGATGTCACATTGATATTCAAGAGTCTCCTAAGGCTTGTGCTGTATGAGACCACTTGGCCAAGGTAAAACGATAAGAGTGCATGAGCCTGTTTCTGTGAGACAATTTTATTCTGAAGGAAACAGATACATATTGGTGAGGGACACGATCAGCATTAAGACGATGCTAGTCATAGAACGACTTATTCATGAAGAAATCAGAATACTTTATCAATCCACATGGGAAATTCATCAGTTGTTGCTGTTCCAATAAATATTAAACACAGTATAAAACTATCGTCAATAATAAAAGCAATAATATAAGTGCTACTGGGACCATAACATTAAAATTAAAATGGACAATTCTGTCAACAATGGCACAGCTGGAGGGGTCCTTGGCACGACTGTACAAGGGAAGTTTCCACCGACTTTTTTGTTTTTGGTCCTTATCTTTTTTCTGTATCACTGATTTTAAAAACCAAAATGAACCACAGGATGTCACTAGTAAGAGAGTGTTGTAATCAGAATGAAACCTGTGCATTGCCTTTCTGTCTCCAGACCGCAACTGTAACCCCAGCCTGTTGAGCATCTTCCAGCAGATCGCTGTCCCCACGGTGGCCCCGCTGGTGATTGAGAATCAGACAGCGGTGGTGATCATCGGCACCGAGGAACCTGTGCTGACCTCTCCTTACCTTGAGTGGTGGGACGCACAAAACATTACTGGACTCTTTATATTCGTTCTCTGCATCCTCTATTCCAGGTACAACTCAAAACACAAAACCAAAGCATAATGCATCACCAATTCACAAGATGCACAAGTCTGTGACATTGAGTTCAGACACTACAGTCTATGTCTTGGATTCAGTTTAAAGTTGATGAGCAATTATTTTTAATTTCACATTTTTGTTATATGGATGCATTTTGATTTTCTTTTACAGCACATTCATATTCTGGTAATAAAACTATTATGCATATAGCATGGTACAAAGTGTAATAACGCCGTAACTATGATAATTACTTATGTTCATTCTACTATTATCTTTCAATATTATTATAACCTTAAGTATATTTAACACAAAACCTGATTTGTATTTTCTCGGTATAAATGATAAGGCTGCAAAATGCAATATCCTTCAACAGTTAATGTGCAATTTCCTTTCTATTAATTTATCATGTTCTTTCTGTGACAAAGCAAAGTGCCATCTTGACATGAGCAGAAACCCTTTTACAAAGCACAGAAAAAAAGTGGAAAAAATACATGGAGATCAATATTAATTTGAATACACAGTTTAAGTTTAACAATGTCGGTTTTGAATAATGTAACAAACTCTGGCTAGAGGAACACAGTAAATGCAAATTAGGCCATACTGTGCTAACAATGTAATACAATAGTTTTCACACTGCACCTGAATGTGAGGAGCTGCAGAAGCTGAGCCTCCTGTTTGGTCCGCTGCAATGTCAATCTGCTCCCAAACAGGTGTGAGCTGGACTTCTCACAGAGTTTAACAAAAAAGCTGAATCCTATCAAATTCACAGAAGACTGAGAGAAAACATCTTAATGAATGAGCAGTCTGTCCTAAGCTCAAGGCTGGGGTAAAGTTTTGCTCTGTGAACAGTCATAAGAACACATATAACAGTATATATTGAAGATAAATTAGATCGTTACTACATAAATAATGATCAAAAGTTAAATAAAAAGCTAAGAGTGCTGTTACAGTGGTTAAATTCGCATGGGCGAGTCTAGTTTTGACTCTGTTCCTTTGATTCGGGCAATGATGCTGGTTTCCGTTTCTTTTCACCACAATTGTTTAACTGCTGACATCATCAGTGACATCAGCTGGAGGCAGGAAGTGATCAAGAGAAATAAGATTAAACTAAAACTAGCGACTTTAAGTGTAAAACTACGACTGAAAAATGTGGTCCTGTTGTGGCTTACGGTGCAAGAACAAGAGGGATGACATTTGAGACGATAAAATAAGGTTTATCTGATATTTCCAAAAACAGCTAGACATTTGTTTATCGTTACTATGACAACAGCTACAACGGAAATAGATAGGAATCGAGCTTCCCGCCTCCAGCTAAGCCCGGGATGTTTACAAACAATTAAAGGGTCTATATTTCCATCTAAGTTGTTCTGCTGTGTACGTTTACTACCCCCAGCATCCGTTCATCCAACACGAGTCAGGTGAACAAGCTGACGATGGCATCCAAAGACACCGCGGTCATCCTGGCCGAGAGCGGCAGCAGTCCGGACCTGTCGGAGGAGCTGCCCGGGCCCAGACGAGTGCAGGACAATGAGCAGGACATGGTGCAGTACAGCTACTCCTTCTTCCACTTCATGCTCTTCCTGGCCTCACTCTACATCATGATGACCCTCACCAGCTGGTACAGGTATGTGTAGATGAGAACATAACTAACCATTTCACCAGAACTTGGCTGACACAGTGAAGATTTAGCAGCAAAAATGATCTAGTTTTCACCGGTTTACAATTTGGGGATGTTTAGTTATTGCACTTCTTTATTGGACGCACTGATGTGACAGGAGACTCCCTAAATGTTCAGCGTTTCATCCAAGCTGGGATGGTTTAGCACAGAAAGGGAAGTGGATTATTATTTATCTTGGTGATATTTCTTTAATTGTTAAAGTGGTTATGGTAAATTATGCAGTGCAGTATTATGCAGTTTATCACAGAACATTTCAAATCTGTTTCAGGTTGTTCTCACTTTCTGAAACAAACATGTATATATATATACAAGTGTTGGCCTAGTTTTATGATATTTGAGTGACGTTTGTAACCTCTTAACCCCCCCATCATAACCGAGTGCATTTTCTTCAGTTCAGCTTTACCCGAACCTAGAGCTTACAGCCTCGGTAACACCTCATTTGAAAGCCAAGACCTAAAAGGTGAAATTGACCTTTTTTCTTGCGTCGTTGTCACTTTTTTAGAATTTTTTTCCCCTCGCTTTTTTATTGCGTTTCCATCACATTTTGGGCACATTTTCATCCTTGTTTTTGCTCCGTGACACTTTTTACAAGGAGCTTTTAGATTTGGGTAAAGCCAAACTGGAGTAAATGTGTTCGGGTTTGACAGGGGTTAAGAGGTTGGAAGTAGTGTTTGACATATTCACCTCACGGGATGAAATGCAAAACATTCACCATGTGTGTCACCATGCAACCATTCTGTACATACGTGAGCCAGTCCCCCTTGGAGGAGGAATAGAGGCAGTGTTTGTTTGTATGAAATTCAAATGTACTCCCTAGAACAGGGATCTCCAATCAGTACCTCTCCAACCCTATATTGGTAGTTCGCCAAAGACTACTTTTCTACATGCGCTTGGTAGGCCACATTTCAGAGGTGTTTTCTTGTCTATACATGTTGAACAGAATCTGCAAACATTTAGGTAAATAAAGTCAAGTATAAGGACAGAATTCAATTCATTTTCTTCGATCATGTTTAAATATCTTAAAAATCTTAGGGGGGAAAAAGTAGCTCCTTGACCTTTTTTTCTACATAAGAGTAGCTTGTCAGGTAGAAAAAGGTTGGATGCACCTACCCTAGATTAATGTATGCGTTTGTATTGCATACCTTGTACGATATCAATATCAAGACAGACATTGACCACCAATAGCTGTTTTCAGTTTCCTCATCTATTGTATGTCCATATGCTCTGTCATGTATTCACTAATGTTAAACCAGCTTTCTGAAACTATAGTATAAGGAGGTGAAGCCTATGAACATGGCAGCCAGAGCGTTAAGTATTTCTCCTTCCGCTCTATCCCGGTCTGGTCGGACTCCTTTGAAACATCTTAACAAGCTTCTGCTTCTGAAGGGGCCATATGTAAGGTCACTTTAAAGTAGTAGGTAAATAGGCTTATGTCATTTCACATTTAAATGCTGTTAAGTTTGTTCATGATATCACAAAAACAGTCTCATTAGCGTTTTTTTTAAATGCAGTGTAGTCTGTTGCTGCATTTGATGACACTGTTGACCTGAAATGTGATGGCGTTGTTGTGTTGCAGCCCTGAGGCGGACTACACTGTCAGCAGCACGTGGCCCGCTGTCTGGGTGAAGATCTCCTCCAGCTGGGTGTGCCTGACCCTCTACATATGGACTCTAGTGGCCCCTATGATCCTCACCAACCGGGACTTCACCTGAACTCCAACCATCTTTCCAATTTATTATTCAAAAACATTTTATATTACACAACCCAAAGATTTTGCCGGATACAGTCCAGTGCCTCATGTCTCTATTGCTGCACCATTTTGTAAATATAAAATATGATGTATTGAACTTTATTGTCAACTTTCACGGTGCCTGCTATTGTTTTTTACTTTTTATATTAACTTTAACTAAAGAACTCATGTAAACTCATTTTTATATTCAGAGTTATGTTGTTTTTGTGTCACAGAGCTGTAATGAACCTTTAGAGGTGTCTGTCAGTACCAGTATTCACCTGTGTAAATAAACTGAGCTGGAAAGTACTGTATGTGCACCTTCTTACAGGCAAACATGCTACTGTCACAACTCAAATGTGGCTGTGACTGAGAAGAAAAAAACAATGTTTATTACTATATTATATGTGGAAATGTATGTTGGAAAACAAATTTTTTCCCACTTCACTATTTCCATGTGCAATCTACTGTTATTGCATAAAACTGACATGTGGGAAAAGATCCCACGTGTGAGTTTTACAACAGTTATTTATTAGTTGGTGCGTTCATTTTTCTGTAACACAATCATTGAAAATTGTGCAATAATTATTATATAATAATGCATTGGTTACTCAAAGACGCTTTACATTACATTATTCATTCACTCCATACTTGGTGGTGGGAAGCTACTATTGTAGCCACAGCTGCCCTGGGGTAGACTGACAAAAGCGAGGCAACCAGTCAGCGCACCTCCAACCACTTACTCACTCACTAATTTCACCCCAGGCTTCCTGGTGTTACCAAACGGTCTCCCATCCAAGTACCAACCAGGCCTTTGCCTCTTTAGTTTACGAGGTCTGACAGGATCGGGCAGAGCCAAGGCGGTGTGGCTTACTTATTTTTGATACTATATGATTCCAAAAGAATTCAAAGCACTCTAGTACGTGACAGGTCCACAAAGACAGTTGTGACTCTAGACCTGATGTGGTGATCAGCACAGAGGTAGGGTTTGGGGTGTGTTTGTGAGAGTAAAGTGGCGCTCCTCAGGCTGGCCCAGAGCGCTGTGCTCCACTTTGCAGCGGTAACAACAGTTCCTTAGGGTCGGTGTGGGACTGACTTTGAGGAAGCTGTACATGGAGTAGAGTCCATTTATATTGAGACTTGGAGGGGTGTTGAACACACAGCTGTCGTCCACCAAGTCTCCATCCGCTGTCCAACTGACTGTCACGTGTTCAGGACAAAAGTCTTTGATGCACAGGTGCAGAGTGCACTCTGTGTTCAGTGCAGGGTCGAGTGGATCACTGTCGATGAACATTACGTTGGGTGGAGTCCCTACATCAACAGAAACGAACAGATGATACAGATACATGTTATTTTATTTACAATAAACATGCATGTTTTTAATTAGGAAGTATTTTTTTTCTTTTCTATTTTATTTATTTATCTAACTTCATTAATGTGTTTGGGTTGCCTCATCAGAGGCTTTGCCTAAATAAAATATATGTGCGACCTGCAATACATGCCTTACCCTGAGTGTTGATGTGGTAGAGGACGTCCTTGTATCCCGGGACAGAGAAGCTCGAGTGATAGACCCTACAGGTGTACACAGCACTCTCGTCCTCTGCGGCCATGGTGAGCTGGACCTTACTCCACATGCTGTACAGGTGGCTGTGGTCCGAGAAGGGCCCGTAGTCAGTTACAGGGTGCACTGGCTCCCCATCGTTCCGGGACCACTCCAGGTACATTTCCGAGGGATAAAAGTTTTCCACACGACAGCACAAGACCAGAAGACGCTGGACTTTTGGGATCTGTGGGATGCTGGAGATCTGGAGAAAGGTTGGCTCCACTGCAAAAAAAAGATGGTTTAATATGAAGGAACTGAGATCATAGATACATTTTTGATCCAGTGAATTGATATTAAGAAATACAATTTATGTACAGTGGCCGCCCTGTAAAGATGGTCCAAAGATCAGACCACATTTTATCACCAATTCAGGCAGAAATGTAAGAAATTCCAAAGGGTTCACAGACTTTTTCATCCCACTGTATATACATTTAGTGGCAATTAGATGTACCTGTCTCCGGCTAATTATACTGATCGTTTGATAAAGTAACCAATTAATAGATTAATGAAATTGAACAGGCGCATTGAGTTGCCTTGTGTACGAAATGCGCGGTATAAATAAAGTTGCCTTGCCTTGCCTTGCCAGAATGTGCATCCCTAGTGGAGACATTTCCAACTCCATGGAGATTTTGACAAAAGGAATCCAGATATAAGATTTAAATCCTCATCGTCACTGCAAGAATAGCATTTTCTGTGTCGAGCCAGTCATTAGGAGCATGTTTTGTATTGCTGGCAACAGTACAATCCAAAATGTTATGCATGTTATGCCTTTAAGTAAAATGAAATAACCTAATTATATTATTGAATGATACTTATACTCTTGCTCTTAGTATAATGCTATGACATGCCAGTCTTTGTCTGTCTCACCTTTGACATGGACCGTTGTCTCCCGAGTAAATGTCTGTCCTTTCCAGTGGACCTCACACTTGTACCTGCTCCCGTCTTCACTGGTGGACAGGCAGAGGCTCAGGACAGAAGTGTGGTGGCCGCCATCCGACTCCAGACTGGCTTGGTCACTCAGGTCGTCCCAGTGCAGCAGGGAGATCGCCTCCGAGTCGCCAGTGTCTCCGCACAGCTTTGACCACCGGACTTGAAACTCCCCCAGTCCCACGCCACTGATCATGCATTTGAGGACATTTTCCACACCTGCATATGTCACGCTGGGTTGACTGATTTCAGAGATAATCGG
Source organism: Proterorhinus semilunaris (assembly GCA_021464625.1). Lineage (NCBI taxonomy): Eukaryota > Metazoa > Chordata > Actinopteri > Gobiiformes > Gobiidae > Proterorhinus > Proterorhinus semilunaris. The sequence continues at coordinate 15,072,426 of CM038344.1, forward strand.
AGTAACTGTAAAGGAATTAATAATTATACTAATTAATGCTGACAAGAAAGAAAGTAATGAAAGGTTACCAGACTGTATTTGTGTTGTGCATTTTTACATTACAAATTGAAGAACGTTGCAATAACATTTTAAGCCAACAACCTAAATAATGGAATAAATGTAGTGAAGTGAGGGCCTGATACTTAAATATGAGGTTCCATCTGTGTCAAAAATATCCAGTTTAAACATGTAGTTGCTATGCGTTGTTGGTCTATGGTCTGAACTAAAAATATTATATTTTTAATAAATATGCTACTTTTGGGTCACATTAACAAATTATTATTAAATATCATCAGCACATGTTCCTCCAAGTCATATTATATATTATTATTAGACGTTTAATAACTATTATATATATTTTTTACTTCAGCATTTAGGCAGCAAAAAAAATATGATTAGTTAACTTGACCCAAAAATAGCATGTTGATTAAAAATATAATAATTTTAGGTAAGCGTTTACTGTGATAGTTTAATAATTATTTGCCAGTATATTATTATATTTATTTATTATTTTAGCAGTTTTGGTTCCCATACAGATATACTTCAATAGTGATTGATAAATGGCAATGGGTGCAGGCAATAACAACAGCTACGCACCAACGGCATGAACCAAAAGCAGAGAGAAACGGCAGTGACCAATGACAGTCAAGACACGTGCAGACAATTACATGAATTAACCACAGGGGGCAACAGCATTGAACGCTCCCAGGCAGTGAAGTCATGTGCAGACTACATTATATGCAACAACTACATATACATCTACATATGCAACAAACACATATGCAACCACTACATATACATAGATCCAACAACAATTAGCAACAACACCTATACCATAGACATAGACCAACAACGCATAGCAACTACATGTTTAAACTGCATATTTTTGACACAAATGGAACCCCATAATACTTCAAATACTTTTCCCTTGTTAATGTGTTTGGAATACTATGTCTACTGTCCGTCAGTGTGAGAAGACATATTTTGTGTTTATTTGACATACCATGCCACATTGCCTTTCGTCTGGAATACCTTAGAAGAAGTAAGACTGCCCCAACAGCACCCAGGACCAACAGAATACTGGCGACGCTAGACCAAGCCATCAGTGTCACAGCATCATAGTGCTGGGAAACAGCTGGAACAAGAGAATTACATTACAAAGACTTACATACACATTTACATATACCCCTTCTGGGACTGGAGCGCTACATTTTGGCTTGTACCCTCTGTTTACACTCCTTATCCCTCTACCTAATATCTATGCCACTTGCATAAGATAAGGGAGGAGGGGATTCTGGGATTCTAGAATAGCAGTAGTATACAGGCATTGTTGTGAATATGTCATCTCAGATCTTACTCTGCATGTTTCTCTTGGTATGAGTCCACACACATTATGTACAGTGTCTCACCTTGAGTCAGAGTTACATTGATGGTGAATGGGCCAGGAAAGGTCTGATGCTCAACTTGGCACATTAGTTGGCCATGCTTCAGCACGGAGGAGTCCACAGTGATGCCACTGCGAATGCTGTAGGTGCCGTCAGTATTCTGCACATCCATTCCAGTGCACACCTGATACAGTTGGCTTGCCCGGGTCAGCGGGGCGTGCGAGCCATTGTGTAGGAGCCAGCTAACAGACAGTTTTCTGGGGTAGTAGCCTTGAACATCACATACAATCATCTTATCCTCTCCCCGAGGAATGGCAGCCTTTTTTGGGAGAGACACCTGAGGGCTGGCTATGGGAAAGATAAGCACAAAATTCAAGAGAAAAACAAGGGATAAAGTATGGAAATGTATTTGTAGAAATGTAGTAGTGGCAAATCATTTCTCTAATGTTATTATTGCCAGCTATACTAAAGTAAAGTAGCCAAAGTTAAGTATTTGGTAAAGACATGGGAATGCTTCAATAGTAAATGAGATGAATATAAAGAAAAAAATCCTACTGGAAAGGCGTCTAAAATATAGCCATAAAATATTTCCACAACTCTGAACATATCCAGTAGTTTATACCTGTATAATTGTAGGCGTACTTAAAAGGATGTCCATACCAAAAACCTCCAGTGTGGCAGTGACGGTTTCCACCACGGGAGTGATGATCCTGCAGGTGTACGTTCCCTCATCTCCCACAGTGACGTTGTGGAGTCTCAGGGAAGCATCACTGTGCAGCAGCCTCATCTGATTGACCTCAGCACCGACTCTTTTCACAAGAGCGCGGCCATCTTCAAAAGTATACACAGAGTTCCTGTCTCTGTTTGCATCCACTCTGTACCACTCCACTGTGATTTTACTCAAGCTCTGCTGTGGGGGCAGTTCGGTAAATAAGCAGCGAAGGATCACATCTGACCCCATCACCACTCTGTAGAACGCGGTGTTGGAGGAGACAACTGTAACAAAACATAATGTAATTGAGTCCATCTGTGCGCCTATGTGGTTGGACACTTGCACATTTACGAGTTTTATATTATTCACTCATTTTAATGTTGACTCCACAATGTTTTCAGAATATTTCACTTAATTTTTTAGATGAAATGTATATGCTACAAGTAGACTATGCCAAATAAAGGAACATGAAATATACTTTATCGCATTGAAGTTTTGTGTAAAGTGCATGCAAATGCAGTAGGGCAGCACACTGAGGAGTTAAATAATTAAATAAACACACACCTTTACAGCAGAGCACAAGGACTGTGACTGGAAGTAGAATCTGAATGTTCTTTTGAGGTTCCATTGGAGTTTCCTTTATCATAACATTGTGAGAAAACAAGGAAAAATGAAACGCCTAAATAGATATTGTGCTAAAGATCGCGGTTAGTGCTATAACTAATTGTCTTCACATTCCAGTGGCAGCTCTCCCTGAACCTTGGACTCTATGTACCATATAATAGGAGGGTTTGAACACACTGGCAATCAGCGGAGATAAGTGAGGTCCAATAATGGAAAGCTTGAGTTTACATGAACACAATACATTTTGTGGAGCAAAATATTTTCTGTTAACTGAACAGTCTGTCCAGGGCAAGGGTTATTGCCTGTTATGTAGTTGCTAACTATTGTAAATTATTATTTAGCTACAACAGTAATAATGGAAAAATGTGTGTTAAGCTTGAGGTGTTGGTGATGTTAAAACAAACTACAAACCAAACTTAGTTTAACAAACCACACATTTTATTAATTAAAAGTGTGCAACCACATTTGCATCAGGTCTTTATCCAACCATGGATCTCTTCCTCCCTCGTAACCGCACCTCATCCAGCTTCTTGATGACAGGCTCGGACTTTTTGGAGGCCTTGGTGTAGCTTTGAAGCAGTCTCTCAAACAGCACTTCAGTGTTGGGATGTGTGCTGAGGAAAGCCTTCTCCAGAACATACAGGTCCACCCCTTTGTCCTCTGGCAGGGCCGAGATGTAGCTCAGGCCGAAGTCGATGAGCAGCAGCTGTCTCTCGGCTCCATCTGTGTGTTTGAGGAGCATGTTGGATGTAGTCAAGTCTCCATGTATCAGATCCTCATCATGCATTCGGGCCAAAATCTGGCCTATTCTCTCAGCCAGCCGCTCAAGCTGCTGTCCCTCAGTCTGCTGCTGTGTAGAAACAATGTAGTCCCGAACAGTGCAGGAATCCACGATCTCCTCTAGGAAAATGCAGTGGGAGGAGTGGTCAACAAAATACACAGCAGGGGCAGGGATACCTGGAGGAAGAGAACGACTGATTCAAGTCAATCTACATAGTATTACCAAGTGAAAAGGAAAACGAAGCAGGAATAGAAATGTTCTTAGACACGTGTATTATGAAAACAAGATATGTAATGTGCTGGAAAGTGGTCGTTTTTACACTCGCCTGCTTTGCGGCAGCGCAGTATAGCGCGCAGCTCCTGCACGGTCCTGCGACGCGTCAGTTTCTCGTCTAACACTGGGTGTCTGTACCGCTTTGGGAATCGTTCCTTCACTATGACCGGTTTCCCAAGAAAACGTGTGCGGTAGAGACGGGCTTCTGCCCCCTGTTTCAGTAACTCTGCCTTCTCCAGAAGCTCTCTGAGCCCCATGCTCTGCTCCTGCGACATGTTTACTTCCGCTCGTTCGGGTGACGTCCCAATGACTTCCGCTCATTCTCCAAAGTGCGACGCCTACTGGCGGGAACTGGTATCACCTTGACTTACTCGTGTTTAATTCTAGTGTCCTGATAACCAACCTAAAGAGTTGTCTTGATTTTTCAGGGGCCATTGTACTCGTACTAATTTACCGTCTATTAATTTAGCAACATGTTCGCCCACAATAATAAACGAACCCTAATTAACCAAGGCTAACCAATTGTGTACATAAAAAACAAACAAAAAAACCGTCGAGCTCAAGTTATTCTGTCGGGTTTCAATGAGCAACTGCGTGAAGGTGAATCTCGACGTATCCAGCTGTGCCCCTGAAGAGTTTGGCGCATATCGACCCCTGGTGTTCAAAACTTTCCAAATAGTTTCTCCTGCCCCGCTTGGACGCCACGTATTTCCTTTTGAGATTGTAGCGGCATTAACTCTATGGCACCACCGGCAAATGTGATTTATGCAGAATATTGTGAGCGGGTGTGAGAGACAGCAGAGGGGTGATGATTACTCCAGAGGAACAGCATATTCGGGAAAGCGACCCATAACGGCCCACTCTCCTGCCAGCGACTGCTCCAGACAAGCTCAAGGTACCGCATCACCACGAAGGACATGGCAGTAATAAGTTGATCTCGCATCGTTATGTTATCGTATTACGCAGTGTATGCTACTCTTGCGTATGCAGCGTGCACGTTTGTTTTGGATGCGTTTTGACGCGTGGACGCCTGTACGCAACATCTGTGTCAAGCACTGTCTGTACAGAGTGTGGAATAAAAACGCTTTGGCCCATTGTTAATTAACATTGAATGGATATGTTCTACATAATTGGATTACAGGGGCGAGTAGGCCTAGTTCTCACATTTACTCAAGTAGCCTGTAAATAAGCAACTTGGAGTAGCTCTGATTGTTCTTTGTTCTTTTACCAGGGTACTTTTTACTTCTACTTGGGTAATATTAATGAAGTATCTGTACTTTGTATATGTACTGTCGCATAAAAACACAGTTCCACAGTGACAAAAGTTGGAAAAGCTTTCATATTGACACAGACAGTAGATCTAGTGTGTTTCATGCACTTTATTCTTCATATTGTAATGTCATATGTTTGTATTTCCTTGGGAGATACTATTTCAACATCTTGTAATGTTGTTTGTCATAATATATAATATATAATATGTCACTGCTGATATCAGACTCTTATGCTCACTATTCAAGTAGCATTTTCCCCAATGATTTTTTTTGCTCTTATTTGGGTAATTATTTTGGTCACTACTTTTTACTACTTCTCGAGTAAAATTATATGAAAGGAACTATTTCATCTACTCTAGCCACTCCTGTTGTGTTATAAAACAATTCAGTCATGTAGTTTTTGTACAGCCCAATATCACAGGAACAGTCGTCAGTCAAATATTACTTTTTTTGACCAAACAGACGAAGAGCTGAATAGAAAATCAACTGTGAGACAGGAATCAAACTGTCATTCTTATGTCTGATGAATTTATTTATTTTTCGTAGAAGTGGTGTATAATTATAGTTTTGTCCTTAAGTATATCGTAAAAACGGCCCTTTGTGAAAAATAATTCCTTTGTATAAAACCTTTTTTATACATTTTGAACTGGCAGGCTGGTTGTTGTCCATGGAAATGTGAAACATGTGAAGAATTTGGATGTTACAAATTCATTATGGATGTTAAAGTTGAGTTTGGACCATGAATACGTTTAAATGTAGGCGCTTGCTGTTCCATCATCAAATCAGATAGAGGGCCTTTACCCTATACTTCCCTCTTTCAGGATGCTTACATTTCCTTTTTGGGTAATAATCAAAGTGACAGTAGAATGAGTCCTCTGCGTCTGAGTGTTTTGGATTAATTATGCCTCCTGATGACACGGATCAAATGAATGCAAATGGGTATAAGGTGCACATGCAAATTTTGTACATTCAGAGTTTAGCTTGTGTGTTTATCTCTCTTTTTTTATCTTTATTTGCTTGTATTAGTTCATCTGTGTTTCATGTTCATTGGCAAAAGGAAAAACACGATTCTGAATCTGTTTTAGAGACATGAGAGAGTACATTCTTTATCAGTTCATCCTTCACATATTGCATATAATGTAGAGCTTGGTGTTGTGTTTTTTTCTTTCGTGACTTCAGTAGCCCTTTATTTGATTGGGCCCTTTTCAAGTGGACTCTGAATGAAATTATCGTCAACAAGGAGATTCCCATAGCAACCACAGCCACAACAGCTCCGCGGAGATCTACATACAGGACATTTTTTGATGTGCTCTTCCCTCTGTTTCTGCAGGTTCTGTCCTCTCTGGGACTCTTTCTGATGACAGAGCACAATTATGGGTATGTTTTACATTACATTTTCTGTTTGGATTTTGATGTTGTGCACGTGTACTGACCGCAACAGATCATTTTAGTTCATCTAGCAAAAGTTGTATTAGTCAAAACGATGTACCTATTATTCAGGTACGTAGTTTTGGCACAAATTGATGTGTCTCTCAAGTCGAGTGATTGTCTCACATGACAATCATTGGTGATAAAAATATTGTCAACCAGATGGAAAACAAATCCAACCAAAGGTCTCCAAGAAAAAGAAAAAAAAGCCTTTTACTCAAATACCTTGGGTAAGATTTTTATCTTCTGGATTTTTGCAAAGAATCACACGCTAATCCACGAGCTCCTGGCTGCTTTTAATCTATATGCACAAGAATAAGATCTATGAAGTGCTGCCCATAACTTCCTCTTATATAATTATGAATTACATGAGGATTATCTATCGAGACAGGTGCTAAATATTAAGTGCAAGCTGGAAAATAACTTATAGCTATTAGTGGGCATGTTGCACCTAATTTACCATTTGAAATTGCCTGTATTACAGTTTTAGGGCCTCAAATTTGAGAGAATTCTGCGGGAGTAAAGTATACATGAATCACACTCAGTAAATGACTGCTGTAGTGTTTTTGCTGTATAATAGACATGTCCCAGTTTTGCTCAAGATGCCACTCACACTTTATGTAAATATATTTATATTTATGAACCACTCCTTGTGTCTCTTGCAGGCTGCTGTAGCCTCCTCCTGCCCTGTGTGGTGTCTTCCGGGGGAGGGGTGGTGTTTGGATATGAGCTGGCCATCATCTCTGGTGCCCTGCTGCAGCTCCGGGTTGACTTTGCCTTGTCCTGTGTGCAGCAGGAGGCTCTGGTCAGCGCCTTACTGTTTGGGGCCCTGCTGGCATCAATGGTGGGGGGCTCTCTCATCGACTGGCAGGGTCGTCGCAAATCCATTCTCTTCAGCAATGGTCTGACACTGACTGGGACTGTCCTGCTCCTTATCACCTCATACCCGGTCCTGATTCTGGGACGTGCCATTGTTGGTTTTGCTGTGTGTATCTCCTCCATGTCCTGCTGCATATTTGTGTCTGAGCTGGTGCAGCCTGAACGCAGGGGTGTTCTGGTGAGCCTGTATGAAGTGGGAATCACTATGGGGATTTTATCGGCCTATGCCGTTAACTACCTGATGGCAGACACTCAAGGCGGTTGGAAATGGATGTTTGGCCTGGCCGCAGTGCCCACACTGGTTCAGCTGGTCGCCTTATGTTGTCTTCCTTCAGTCTCTCAATCGAACGGTGCTCAACAGCGTTCTCCGGCAGAGACCCAGGAGCCGACCAGAGGGTACACCTACCTGTCCCTTTTCCAAACAAAGGACAACATGAGGACACGGACCATGATTGGTCTTGCTCTAGTGCTGTTTCAACAGTTGACAGGGCAGCCCAATGTCCTGCTCTACGCCTCCACCATCTTCTACACGCTTGGGTTCCACAACCACACCGTAGTCCTGGCCTCGGTCGGGTTGGGGCTGGTCAAAGTCCTGTCCACCTTGCTCTCTATGGCATTGTCGGACCGAGTGGGGCGTCGACCTCTGCTGATCGGGGGGTGCTCTGTCATGGCCATCAGTTTGATGATCATTGGACTTCTATGTACACGTTCTCATGTTGACGAAATGACCTGTGTTTCTAAAGACATAAGTTCCAATGCGAACGTCACAACGACCTACAATGCACATGTGACAGTTAATGATAATGAAACAACAATAAATGGCGGGGCCAGTTTGGCGACAAAGCCACCTTTTCATGCTCCAGCTGCCAACGGGGTCGTGCTCCTGAGTCTGATGGCTGTCGTTGGCGCTTACTCCATTGGATTTGGGCCATGTGTGTGTTCATTATCAATTTTTGATTGTCTCACTAACTTACCTTTTGACAGCCTTTTCTCATATGTAAATGTCCTCAGAATAGGATAGGATAGAGTAAAATAAATAATTAAAAGAATAGATTAATTTTGGCTCACTGACACATAAAAACACAAGACTAGGACAATACAGACAGGCCTTTGATTGAAATATTGTTTGACAAACAAAAATTCTTAATTCTGTACTAAAGGTTTTCCAAATGTAAATAATCTATTGACACAAATTATACTGAGAAACCTTTATTTTAAGTTCGAGTGCCCAGAGAACAGCACTCAGCTTTATTCAGAAGCAGATTCTTGAACTTATCCAGTGTATCAGAGGATCTAAGTGAGTGAACGTGTAATTCACAGGGATCAGATAACATTTCTTTGTTGTGCCTCATTTGCGTTCGATTTCCTGGTAAACCTGCTCTCCTAACCATTTTCTTTGTGCAAATTACTGAACCTGCTTTGTGTACCTGCAGTGACGTGGCTTCTTCTCAGTGAGATATTTCCTGCGGAGGTTCGCGGCCGAGCTTTTGCTTTCACCAACTGCTTTAACTGGTCTGCTCACTTGCTGGTCACATCCACTTTCTTGAATCTTGTTGGTAAGAACTTCACTATTCAGCTTATGCCAACACGGTACCTTGATAAATGAAAACCACTCCGGCAGACAATTCAATTTGGATGGTTTGAATTGAACGGTGGTGGCAAATATTACAAATTGACGTTGCATGGTGTGTATAGAAAACCATCTACAGCAGAATAGTAAGACTAGTGGGGATTAATAGTGATCAATGCAATCCACTTTAATTATGGCATATTTTATAAACTTTAAAGCAGTGTTGCACATAGAGTTGCTAGTATAAGTATAATAAAAACTACTAATGCTCTAGACCAGTGGTTCCCAAAGTGGGGTCCGGGACCCCCTGGGGGGCCTCAGAGGCACAACAGGGGGGCCCCCAAACCTTGACTGCAAAACAAGTACAATGAAAAAAGTTAATTTTGAGAGGAAAAATACATTTATCTGGGCAAATGCACCAGTTTAAACCAGTATTTAGCCTACTTTCATAGCTATATGTTACTTTTAATGTAATTTTAGCTGTAAAATTATAACAAATTCTTTTGAATGGAGTAAATTATTATGATTTTGGGGGGCCCCCCGAGAGATTTCCTGATCAATAAGGGGGGCCGCGATGTCCCGGACTTTGGGAATGGCTGCTCTAGACTAGTGGTCCATTGCTGGTGGTGTTTTTCGGATCATCTGCAATTTTATGCCATATCCATTTTTTAACCTCTTAACCCCCGCCTTAACCCAGCACTTTTTCTCCAGGTCGGCTTTACCCAAATCTAAAAGCTTCTTGGCTGGAGAGCAACAGTGTAACTCCTCATTTGAAGGACCTACAAATCTGATAAAAAGATTTTTCCTTGCCTTGTCACCTCGTTGTTGTCACTTTTTGTCGTATTTGTTGTATTTTTTTTTTTTTGCTGCGTTTTTGTCGCTTTTTCACCACTTTTTTGTTGCTTGTTCTGTTGCTTTTTTATTACTATTTTGTCATGTTTTTGTTGCTCTTTGGATGCTTTTCTCAAGAATCTTTTAGATTTGGGTAAAGTCGGCGGGGGGATAGTTAGTCCAATTTAGACCTACTTTTGACCCTTTTTAGACCCTGTTCAGTCCTGCTTTGATTTTGATTCGGCCCTGTGGAACTTGGAAGGTCAAATCTTTTGGGTCCATTTAGCTCTAAAATTAATAAAACGAACAAAAGCCACTAAAAACAATGGTAAGTAAGTAAAAATATTTGTTAAAGTGCTGTACATCGCATAGGTGAAATAAAACAAGGAAATATCAAAAATAAATTACAAAACACACGGAGGGACAGGGTACAATAGCAGTAAAATATATGATGGCAACATATACATAAAATACATGGGGGGCTTGTGTTAAAAGGCTGAGAAAATAAAAGCACATACACAGTGATAAAGAACCATCGTTACTGCAAATATAAAATCAAACAAATATTTAGTTGATTTTTTTCCCCCCACTCATTTTGTATTAAGATAAATTGATGATGAAAGTATCGCTTGAGGCTAAACAATGGAAATAACGGAGTTCTTGTTTGGTTGTTAATGCTGTTGGTAAATTGTCATTCCACAGATGCCATAGGGCTGCCAGGACTCTTTGTCTCGTATGGAGCAATAGCTAGTGCTGCTGCAGTCTTTTTCTGCAAAATACTTCCTGAGACCAAAGGTAAATCGTTGGAGGACATCGACCAGGAGCTGCGTTTACACCGGTAAGACATTTTGACGGGGTGCGTACCTATGTTCCCCGGGTCCTATCTTCCCCGAGTCCTATGTACCCCGGGTGCAATGTTTTTTTTTCCGTAGGTGAGTTGGTACTTCACCCAATCACAAGTCATGAGAGTGAAATGTCATACATATATCAATCAGCTTAACCCTGACCCTGCCCTAGCCACTAACCTTAAGGATAGTGGGCTGGTGCCTAATCTTAATCAATAGAAGTGGGGGAACATAGGTACCGGGGAACATAGGTACCGGGGAACATAGGGCTGACCCCTTTTGACGTTAGATTATATACAAATACGGCCAAAGTATGGGCATTGAATGTTTAATAATTTATGTTTTGTAGGTTTTACCAGAAACAAGACTGCTGTAGCTTTGCGAGCAAGAGAAACAGGCCTCCGTATCAGATGGTGCTCAGTGAAGACATGTCCGGATAGTCAGTGCTGCAGTTTTTGAAACATACATCAAGCACAATAAAGCACTGAAACAAACCTGTGTTTGAAGACCAGTGTGTGGTCAAAACGCGTTAGCGTGTCCCTCCTAATAAAGGACTTTTATCTTTAACTCCATCAGAGTGCCTCGGATTTTTTGCCACACGCACCCCATTATTTAAGGCAAAGTTCTTTACTCAAACCTGCTTTGTTTCTTTGTAATATTTCAGCTGAAAAAGCCTTTTGTTGTCCTGATGCCCTTCTTTCAGTGTTACCTGCCTGTTCCTCTATGTGAATAGAGCGCCTCATGAAATACTTGTAGCCTACTAAAGTGTGGGATCCTGTGAGCTACAGGATAGAGCAGACCTGGGCAAAATACGGCCCACAGCTTGTAGGGCATACATTTTTGAGTATGTCAAAACAAAAAGTAAGTCTCTAGCCTATTCCTGTGTGGAGATATGATTGAAGAAATTACCAGAATGCTCACTCCAGCCACTAGGGGGCTGCTTAAATAAAAATAACGAATTTCACACGTGTCCAGCAGAGGGCACTGACATAATGAGAGATCAGGATATGAACAACACTTTGGCTCATTATTATTCATTTATTGAAAAAGTTTCCTCATCAGTATTTTCCCAACATAATTTTATTTGGGAGCTTTTGTTTATGGACCCGGAAATACACTCCCCATTTATGTTTTGGCCCCCAGGGAAATTTACTTGGAGACCCCACTACAGTGCATAGCTTAATTTCATTCAAACACAGGTGCTTTCAGTGCGATGGTAAAAGTTCACGAGGATAAGACGTTGAACTTAAATAATAATAAGGTATCAGCTGTTCGAAACACATGATTTAGTGTAATGTACAATCGGATAAAGTTGAGCAGAATAAGTTCGAAACCCTGCCCTGCCTGCAGCTATGAAGGCATCTGCTCTTATCAGCTGGTGCCACAGAAGTGTTGTGTTGATCGTGACCTTTCCAGGAATCATGTGTCCTGTTTGGCGAGCATGTGGTTAATTTAATAATACACATTAGTGGTACCTTCACTGAACTATACTAGCCACAGATCACAAAAACACAAATATCCTCTATTTAAAGATGCATTATTGAAATGTGTATGTGAAAGGAATAACTTTTTATTGGTGAGTATTTGACCTTTTAGCGACCCAGTGGTTAGCATGGCACCTTTACTTTCCATCATGGGATTATTTTTAAGAGTTTCTGGTAGGTTTTCATTACTGAAGGGCCCCATCAGCAGAAAACTTACAAAACAATTGGTCCTGTAACGTTCTAGTGGCCACTGCGATTTAAAAAGCAGTTCAGTATTAACATATGGACTCAAGAAATGATAAATAAAACCTTTATTTACACAAATAATTGCAAATACTTGTTTTCTACATACGCACATAAAAATATATATACAGTGATGTAAGTGCAAGGCTTCCATACTCACTTTTAAGCATAGATATATTGTTCTGCATCGTGACATTTCACAATTTGAAAAAATAGTATATACAGTCGGGTTTACATTTAGGTTTGTGGCACCGAACATTTTTCAGAAGTTCACCAGTTAAGACAATACAGCCAGTATAATCAAGACAAGGTTAGGTAAACAAATACATCCTTTCCTTCAATGGTTACGAGCGTCAATCAAGCCCTTTCCTTCGAGCAGTATGAAAGGTCTGTGTGCTGATACAAATCTGAGGCGCCAACTGGGCAACAAACTCTGCAATAACATATATGTAGTTAAATTATAACTTGGTTCTTTGCATCTACGCTATGCGTTTAGATGCGAGAAATAAAGGCAAGATAAAGATGAAATAAAAGGTCAGATGGGATCCGAAATTTTAGTCCAGTAATTCAAAGGATTTTTCATTTGTTCAGATATACAAACCAGGCTCTCCGTAGTTTTTGTGATACAACAGTGCAGATTCCCTTTTTTAAATCAGATTAATCACTACATACAACGCTCTAGTATAAAGAATTAAGCTATGAGAAGCCCGACTGTTTACGATTTGTAATTTGTACTGCAAGTGCTCTGTGTTTCAGGTAACGTGTGCTCAAAATACAGTGTGTTAGGTCAAAACATATGATGCGATTTAATCCATGATTTAGGTAAATATCTATTGATTAAATCTTGAGTTTAAGAGGTAACTTTGACAGCCCTAGTTTCTAAGCAATTCAAGCTTATTTGCGCGTTTGTGTTCTCTGATCACATCACTATAAATATTTTAGGTGTATTTTAGTGACTTGATTTTACGCCTTTAGATTTCATCATCCCAGCAGTGTGAATAATGTTCTCATAAAGAGGAGCACCCTATTGCTGTCACCGCTGAAGAACAAATGCACCACTCGAGACATGACACAGGCGAAGAGGCTTGCGCTAATGTCAACGGACGACCATAAATGGCAGTTTATTATAACTACCATTTATTATTTACTATGAACAAAAAAATGTTGGTTGAAAAAGCATTCTTATATAGAGGGTTTGCAGATCATGGCAGCAGCATAGCAAAAGAGCCAAATGAGTGGCAACTCTGCATTTACACTCAGAACTGAATGTTGAGGATACTATTCATGAAAAGAGTGCATGTTTACAAACCCTCTATATCATAATATTCAATTTAGTCAGCTTTGTCAATTCTACTACATGTAAAGCACATACAGAGAATTGAAATGTTCGTCATTTTGCTTTTGAAGGTAATGCCCTATAATTAAACTGTCTGCATGTAACTCAAAAGGTAGATCTGAAAATCTGTTATTCCCATCATAACTTTGGCAGATACAAAAGAAAAATGATGTCACTTAAGCAGCATGTCTGTTAATTATTCACATCTGTCTAACGTTTGGGACAATCCGTAAAATGCCTTTACCATGACAACACCGATGTATGCCCTCCGTTTTGTTCTTGCAACATGCAAGTCTTGAGCTCTCTGGAAGAGTTCTTTCAGCAGTATGAGCACAAAATACACATACTGCCTTGTATTCAATGATGCTGTGAGCAACAAAATGAACACATGTATTTTACAGTGCACATTCATCTCCATTTCAGGCAGGCGTTCAGGAGACAGGAGGTCAGCCATCTTTGCAGTCCGGCTTACAGATCTACAGTAGTAGAGAGCAGTTATACCCGATAGAGCTACTCTATTGTTGAACCGCCTCAAAGTTGCGGTTGGGTGGTTGTGGGAAGAGCGCAGGCCTCACCAGGCGTTTCGATGGGGTCACTGAGGAGCCCCAGCTGCTGTGGGCACTTGGGTGCTCAGGGTTGTAGTGGCAGCAGATAGGATGGGCGAACCACTCAGGGGCCCCAAGGCAGTGGATGCCGGCAACGCGGAGATACCTGTGCAAGGACAGCGAGAAGCATAAATAATCAGACCTGAAAACAAAGCCTGTTTATGGCATTAGGTTACGTCCACTGCCCACCCAGTACAAAACATCAATATTATTTTAAATATGGCAATTAATACAACAAACCGACCTGTGATCATGCTGGCTGTACTAACAGCATTGTTCCCACTGGGCTGGTTGACTGATCCTGTCACACGAGACTGATCTTTTACAATAGGAACTGCAGAACGGAAATAGACCATTAAGATCAGTTCAGTACTTTGCCATTTTAACGGCGAAGAGCAGCTCCTCTCTGCTTACAGAAGTAGGGGTGATCCATGGCTTCTCGCGCAGTTAGTCGAGCCTGATGGTCATAACGCAGAAGCTTGTCTAGGAAATCCAGAGCCTCTGGGCTCACCAAGTGCTGGTTCTCACTGTGGACGAAGCGCTCCCACCGCTTACGGGAATGTCTAGAGAGATTAACATGAAAATTAAGCTACTGGCCAATTACTTTTGTCCGGAGAAATATAAAACTCTTACCTTCCCAGAATGTCATTAAATCGAGGCTCAAGCTCAATGTTGTATTTGTCAATATAATCATAGAGGTCTTCAGTCCCAAGAACCTTTGCTATTCTGACCAACTGGAAAAGAGAAGGTGTTAGCGGTTTATCAACACTACATGAATTTGGAGTCATTATTCTAAATTCACACTGAATGCAATACTCTGACTTTCAAATCGGCTTATGCAATTTCTTTGAACCCGAAATCAAGATGAGCGCAGACTACGGCAAAATTAGATGGACTGCTTACAGCCGAGAGTGGAACAGGCTACTGTTCAAGGTTAAGGTAATTTGCTGAATGTCTCACACCGCTCTTCAAAACCTTTACCCTGTGCTATCCAATCGAATAAATTCTACAGGTCAAAAAAATCCTATAAAGAGAGATTTTGTTTCAACCGAAGCACAGCCGTTGATCAAGTGCAGGCCACGCATTGACGCAAATGCTTTAAACTTCAAAGACAGCATGGTCTCTGAATTATTACAGCACTGCATTTGGTGTGAATTATGAAAAATATACGCAATTGATTACCTGGTCATAATTGTCATGACCATGAAAGAAGGGTTCCTTTCTGAAGATCATGCTGGCCAACATACAACCCAAGCTCCACATGTCCAGACTGTAGTCGTACATCTGCATCAATGTAAATGTAAACAGATTAATAGCGAAAATGTTTCACTCGAGTAGCCAATGGTAAAATGAGTCCAGAGAAAGCCGGTCAACAGACAGTATCCTCACCTGGTAGTCAACTAAGAGCTCTGGTCCTTTAAAATAGCGAGAGGCGACTCTGACGTTGTACTCCTGTCCTGGGTGGTAAAACTCCGCGAGACCCCAATCAATAAGACGCAACTAGAGACACACAAGCAAGATCTCACTACGCTGCAAGTATTAAAAAGAAGGAGCTTGTACTGATGCAGACTGAATTAGTGCCCTTTTCACTTACCTTTCGGTGTTCGTGATCAATCATTACATTATGTGGCTTCACATCTCTGTGCATGATTCCCATGCTGTGACAGTAGTCTAAGGCCTACGGGAAACGGTACGCCCATTTTAACACATAACGCCAAACCAAATCAAGCGCCACAACAATAAAAAGCGTGACACTTACTTTGAGAATTTCATACATGTAGAACCGGATATCATAATCGGTCAATGTCTGGTACAATTGCTAAAAACAAAATAGGCTATAAATATTAGTTTGTTTTTTCAGAAATGCATTAAAGGCTCATTGACATTTACACAGCAAATATCCCAGTGATTGAGGATAGAATCAGAATATGAGTGAGACTGACACCGAAGACATAGCACTGGATTATAATATCCCTCCATCACATACACACTTGTGCACAGATAACCACAGGTATGCCAAGAAAGGAGGCTCAAGCTGTTTACAGCAATTTGAATATAAACAAAATGTTTACCTTGAAGTCTGTGTTATTTACATGTTCAAAGACCAAAGCTGGAGTTCGGGACTGAAAAACATTACACACGTATTTAAATTGACAATAAAGCGATCCAATGGAGAAGATGGAGACATAGCTCACTAACGGAAAACAAAACGTACTTCTACACACCACAGTGTGGTTGTTGTGATTTATACATCTAAAAGGTTGACACAGTCGAAATACTAACACTTATCTAATGCTGCCGTGGAAACTACAAATATTTGGTGCTCAGGGAGAGGCGGGAGAGCAGGTGACTTTCAGAAATCAAAAATTCTAACGTTGCCAAATTTATGAAGGTGATTTACTCACAGACATATATTTACCAACCCAAAGTGAGAATGATAAGCTGGTACAGGTGGCTGACTCACCACTCTATTGTATGAGACAGTAAACATAGTTTGAATTTTAAGACCTTTAGAATTGTACTATAAAAAGTGAAAGTAAAGTTGCATTGAGTCACTGAAGCCTAATTACTAACCCGAGATTTTAATTAAAGTAAGAAATCCAAATACTTACAACAGGATCTTTTACAATATCAATGAGAGATATTATGTTAGGACCTCCACGCAGGTTCTCCAAAATCTTGATCTCTCTTTTGATTTTCTTTTTCTTAACTGGCTGCAGAGAAGATGGCAATGATTATCAACAATAATGATAAAAAAAAAACACTTAATCTTTGAAATATTTAAAAAACAAAAATAAAATGTGAGGCATTTACCTTTAATATCTTTACCACCACCTTCTCATTGTTAGTGATGTTAATGGCCTCAAAAACCTCACTGTATTTGCCGCGACCAAGTTTGCGCACCAACTGAAAGTCATCTTGGTTTCTGTCAGGGCAAAAAAGGGTTGTTCAGTTTATTTACTATTTATGAAGGGAAAAAAGGTTTAATTTACTTACCCCCACTCAACCACATGGGACTCGTAGTCCCAGTACTCCCTGGGCCGGTGAGTGTTGACCTCTGTGTACACTCGAGCCCGGCTTGGCACAGGTCCCGACATGTCCGACAGCTTGGCAGAGGTAGAAGTTACAGGGGTGCAAAGGAGGCAGATGAACAGAATGAGGGCAATGCAATGATGAATACAGATTTCCAAAAGAGCCACAGGCTAAAGAAGGGAACTTCCACTGAACATTGGGAGGAGGCCAGGGGTCTGAGGTTTTGAGGTCCTAGAAAAGATAC
The DNA here is from genome assembly GCA_021464625.1 of Proterorhinus semilunaris. Classification (NCBI taxonomy): domain Eukaryota; kingdom Metazoa; phylum Chordata; class Actinopteri; order Gobiiformes; family Gobiidae; genus Proterorhinus; species Proterorhinus semilunaris. Next base: position 15,090,009 of record CM038344.1, read on the forward strand.
AGGCAGTGATATAATATATGTTCAACAATAAATAAATACGCTCCAATCCAACTCAAACAGAAGTTGAGTAGGACTGTTGCAAAAACACAATGAGAAGAGTTATGTTTTGAATTTTAACAAAACACTGTGGTAATAGGTCGCGTTCACGATTTAGAATTCCATTTCAGTTGGAGGGCAGGTGTCAATACAAGTCTATGGGAGAGAAACAGTTTTTGAAAGAAATTTCCAAAAAGAAAATGTCCAAATGTTTTCTGTGATCATCATGTGACAGGGATTGGATTCACAAACCTGACATGTGAATTTTATGGCTGAAAGTCCTTTCTACTGGCCTACATCAAGCACATGTTATTGAATATTGTCTCCACTTTTGGACGCCTTTGTGAAGAAATAATTAGACATATGTTCATATCTGCTGGAAGATGTGACTTTGAACTTTCTGTCAGTTTTTGTTTCTTGTGAATTGGCCCAATAATTACAGAGATATTAGCAATGATTTAAGACTATAAATCTGCATTTTGAGCGTTACTATGGTTACGGCCGTGGAATTTTCAGTTGCCCTCCACCTCAATGTTAAACTATAGGATCTTTAGAATGTTGTGATGTCACGTGAACGCTACCTATTTATTTTAAAAAATGTGGCCAAGTATGATCCAATTCGTGAACGGTTTTGTGACATCTTATTACACGCGTGTCTGCAGGGGCCCGGGAGTGTCAGGTTAAATAATAGTTATAAATATTGGGTATCCACGGTCACATCTGTGAAGTCACATCATCGTTGTAACCAAGTTTAGGTTTTATATTATTCATCTTGAAAGAAAACTAGTTAACAACTGATTAGTTATATTAGAGCATCGAGCATGAATCTAGACTACAGCCGCTACAGTAGCCTACCTGATTACACATTTCCTGTAACTTCTTTGTACTAGGTGTTTCAGTAATAAAGCCGTGATGAACTTGTTGTAGTGTTGTAGTGCTAGCTAGTACTGGAGGCTGCATGGCCGAAGGCTGAATGATGCTTTGTATCCATCTCTAGAGGGTCTAATGAGTGTTTACAGAAGAAAAACGGAAGAAGGACTTACCAGCTTATCAATCGAGGGAATTAAATCCCTCTATATAAAGTAACAGTGACACTTATGGCTGCAAGCAACGCGCCTTGCACAGTCGCCGGTGTGTGATTTCTGCTGTATCAGAGACAACATGGCCGCCCCTCACAGCAGCACGGCCGCGGAGGAGGACGGAAGCCGCGCAGGTTCACTCCAGCATTAAAAAAGGGGACTACAGATCACAGTCTATGCTACAGATGCGTGCGCACGTTTCTCAAATTCTTCTAATGTACCTCAACCACGGCTGCGTTGTTCATTGTGTTATTGTGAATAAATAAGTATCGTACTGTCACGCCATATTTACTATAGTACATAGGCTGTCTTCAATGAAAGTTCTTGAGTCACTCTGTAGTTGAAGTGTAGAACGTTTCCCTTCTCATCCAAAAGGCTTCGTCAGTGACATTAAAGTTTAAGTTCAGCCCGCAGACTACATATAGTCCCTCCCCTCTATTAAGGCTATTCTCACCTGTGTGTAAACAACTTTGTAGTTCTGAGTCTTAACGACCCAACTCACGCCTGAGTTATACCCCTCCCAGTGGTCTATTCTGCGGGCCGAGCTTAAACCTTCTTTGTTGCTGACGAAGCTTTTTGGATGAGAGGTGAAAGTTCAACACTTCAACTACAGAGCACAGAAGATGACTCAAGAACCTTCATTGAAGAATATGGACAACTCCTGTACAACTGAGAAGTACACAGACAAGTATTTAGGCTGCTTACATTTTTGCTTTATCCCTTCTTCTGCATGGGTAGCTATATTTTAGGGCCCACATCATAGTAGGCTATGTATTGTTATTTCTAAAGCTACCTTTGAGAGCTCAAGAGTAGTCTATAAAGTAAACTCAGGAGACCTCCACCAATATTTCCAAAAATAAAGCATGGGAAGGCTGCATTCAGATTATTTATTTACTATGACCACTTTAATGGGTAACAACTCACTCAATGAATAGAATGAATTTACAGATAATTTTACCGTTGAATAATAATGTGTCTTTGCTGCAGCTCATCTAAAGGCAGCCAAATATGAGATTCAAAAAGGTTAGGTCCTCATCTAAATCCATTCTTTTAACTGCAGTTTAATGCAAAATGTAACGCAGTGTGTCTTAGTTGTCTAAAAGCCCACACGAGTACGAGTTTTTTAAAAGTTTGCTCTGTTGTTAATTCTACCACACGTAAAGAACATACAGAGAACTGAAAATCGATTTTGTGCAAAAAAGCAATAACAAAACAATGGTTGAAGAGCAATATCAATAGTGCACAATAGAGGGCAGCAAGATTGAGGTGAGCGTCCTGATAGCGAGGTGAAAAAGTTGTCCTTGAGTCTGTTGGACCAGGCTTGGAACGAGGGTTAGGCCTGGTTATTTATAGTTTGGCTCTTATCTGAACTTTTTTAGTAAAAGACAACACAACTTAAATCTTACATGACTAATATACACTTCATGTGGTGCAGCAGACTGTAGTGTCAGACTGGAGTTGGACTGGAATCAGCCGTTTGTCCTGACTGCCACTGCTTCACAAAATGTTCAATGAGCTGAGGCTTATTGCACTATTTTTCTTTTGTTAGTAGCTTTTGTCAACTGTAGGTTGCTTTGTGGGTGATTTAGTGTCCTTTGATATCAATTCTATGTATACATCTATACCTCATGAAGAGGGGATTCAGGCTGTTAAACATTATGCCTCTCAATTTGATTTTGAAAATCCATCTATTCATGCTATTTTAGACAAGATAAAGATCATTCTTAAGCACAACTTTTGGATTTTTCAAGACACATTCTATGTTCAGAAACATGGAGTGCCTATGGGTAGCCCTTTCTCACCATCATTCTGTAATTTGTACATGGGTCTGTTGGAGGAGAACTGGATCTATAATCAGAATGAGTTTAAAGAAACATATGTCTATGGAAAAGATATCTGGATGATATATTTTGCTTGTTCAAGGGATCTAAACTAAAACTAGAGTCTTTTTTGACATATTTGAATTCCCACTCTCCATTTTTATCATTTTCCATGGATCACCACCACCAACAGTTAAGTTTTTTGAATCTATGGATTATAAGAGAAGGGACCTGGCTTTATACTGATTTGTACAAGAAACCCACAGCTCGTAATTCTTTACTTCGGGCTGACTCAAATCATCCATTGCCATTAAAAAACAGTCTTCCATACAGTCAGTTTTGTAGATTAAAAAGAATATGTCAAAAAGAACAAGACTTTGAAACAAATTTGAACACTATGATGTCAAACTTTGAACAAAGGGGTTACAAAAAAACTGTAAATGTACACCAAGGTTGGACCTTCTTAGGGCCAATCCAACAAAAAAGTCAAGTAATCGTCCAATATTTTCTACTGTCTACTCAAAGGGCTCAGAGAAATTTAAGAACATTTTAGCAAAACATTGGCATACCTTACAATCTGACCCGCTTTTAAGTGATACCTTTAAAGAGCACCCCCTGGTTGTTTATAAAAGAGGTAGGAACATTAGAGATAAATTGGTGCACTCACACCTTCCTTCCTCAAGCCATTTTAGTTCCTATACCTGATGGTAACCGTCGTTGTGGGGCCTGTAGTCAATGCAACTACACACACCGCTGTAGCAGCTTTAAACATCCCCATACAGGTAAAAATATACCCATCAGAGGGATCATATCTTGCAATACCAAATCTGTAATATATCTGATTACTTGTCCTTGTGGAAAAGCCTATGTGGGTAAAACAAGTAGAGCCCTGAAAACACGTATTGCAGAGCATAGAAGTACGATAAGGTGCAAAAACTTGGATTATCCTGTGGCAGCTCATTTTGTTGAAGTTAACCATCCCATAGCATCATTAAGATATATTGGGATTGAACAGGTAAAACTGTCCCCTAGAGGTGGAAACTTATATCTCCTCCTTTCAAGGAGGGAACACTATTGGATCCATCATTTAAAGACTTTGACTCCTCGTGGACTACATATTGACTTTGATCTCAAATGCTTCTTGTTTATTTATTTATTTTTCTTGTAATACAGTAGGCTATATGTATTACAGATTTCTGTATATATTTGTATATATTTTAACTGTTTTTGTTTTTGTAGAAATGGCCTTTCTACACTGGGTGTGGCCTCCTGATTGATGGGTACCACCCACACTTTGGAGAAGATTTAAGCCACCTGGGCTGGTCCACTCCACATACACTTTGGTTCAAAGAAGAAAAAAGAAAGATCTGATAAAGGTTAATCCCGAAACGTAATCACTATTATTAAATATTTGGAAATCGGCTCATGAGTGTGCGATGTTGTTTTTTGATTTATGAACACAATCAAACAGCATCATAGCCTATTACTGCACATTAAACGTACTGTCTATCTTTTTTGCTTTGCATTTTCCTTTCAACGTCTGTCCATTACATTTAAAAAGTGTCTGCTTGAAGTAACTATACAGTGAAGACAAAAGCCGCAAACTGTAAAATTATACACTTATTTATTTTAGGCATGTAACTGCATCTCATCTTCACTAACCACACATATGATAACTTTTCAGTCTTGTAGCATCATCTTTACCACAATACAAAAAAAAAAAAATAAAATAAAATGTCTCTCTGGATATGGCATCAATTCCTCTTCAGTCATGCATGATTATTGGGTTGTCTGGAGAGGCTGGCAGCCCAACGGTCTATTTACTTCCAAACATGCATGATTCACAATATCATTGGCCTATATCCAAAAGCAGTGGTCGGCATGCTCAGGAAAAGCAGCTCTCTGATAGTTCAATATGCAGGTAAAGCAGTGTTCTCATCCTCATCCACAGCTGTGTCTCACACTGCATCCATGTAGGCCTATCCTCAGACAGTCCAGTCGGCTCTCGGCCTTTAAAAAGAACACACAGTATCTCGTAATACATTTTAGATGAAAGTTTGCGTAAATGTGCCTGTTATTAGCAGTCTCCCGTAGTTCGGAAACGACTTTCGCTTAGCAGGAGGAGTAGAAAGAGCGCTACCGCATCCCCTCTGCTGTCAGAATGCACAACCCTACTGTTAAAGTACCTCATGTGCCATAAGTTCTATGAAATAGCCTCTGAATCAGTGTCACTTTAGCAATCACCAAACTTTGCACGGCCAACTTTGACATTTAAATAGTTTATATTCTGTTCTAATTTGATTATTTTGAAGTTTTTTATTCATTACTGTACACACGTTATCTTTATTTACTATTAGCCTACTTGTTTGCACATAATCTTGTTGTTCTTCTTTTCTGGACTTGCACCCCCCTACCCCCTTGCCCTGAGTGTTCTTGAGAGCTGATGTATCAAATGAATTTCTCCATTGTGAGATCAATAACGTCCTATCATCTTGTCTCGTATGCCCTTACAAGTAGCTTCCCCAAAGGATTTCTTCCTTTCTAATTTCTATCAAGTCACATTTAAAGTGTATGTTCTATTTGTGCATACAATAGGCGTAATAAACACAATTTGCAAACAAGCCAGTAACAGAATAAACAAGACTAGAGTAAACTGAATTCGTTGTCTTTATTTGTGTTCAGCTTGGCATAGATGCTTCTGACTCTGTAGATACTTTTTATTTGAGTCGCCTATTGCTGCTTCAATATCATTTTTCCAGTCTCTGTGTGGTTCTTATTGCAGTGTGTATTTACCCCTTTGCGCTGGCTGCTGAGGCAGAAAGTACAGATGATCCTATCTTGTTTGCTGGTCTTCAGACACGGCTGATCCCTTTCGTGTCCGTCCATCAGCACATTGGCCAGGTGAGAGATGTAACTGGACGCCAGTCGGAGCGTCTCTATTTTGGACAGTTTCCTGTCTATGGGCTCAGTGGGTATGAGCGCGCGTAGCGCGATGAAAGCCGTGTTCACGTTGTGAGTCCGATGTCTTTCTTTGGCATTTTCCACGTTCCGCTGTTTCTTTATGATGCCACCAGTCTCCTGTTGGAAAGTTATTTCCGGATCCCGGTGCCAGCCCAGACTCTCATTGTCCTCCGGTTCCGACCCAACAAACAGGTCCTCGGGGAAGGGGAATGGATGCGCACACAGCGGTCTCAGCACGGTGAAAGCCATTACTTTTACAGCAGTGCTTTTGCAAAGCAGTGAAGTTTTAGGTGAATGGGAGGGCTTTTAAAGCAGCAGGGAACGAGGGGATGGGACAACCCCGCATATCCATAGCACAATAAAGGCTACATATTTATGCCGCAGGAGTCCTCCTTACCACATTTAACTAACATAGTAGACCTAGCCTATAGGCTAAGTGAAGAACAAATGAAAGACTGCTTTGCGGATTCAAAGGACTATGCTTGAGAACTTATTTTTGTTTTGTTTTCCTTCTAGATATAGGTTATAATTTGTTATAGCGTAGATCTGAATGAATATCCGTATTTTGTAATAGTTCTGTTATGGCTCAGCAGTCGAGGTTTAGTTGCTATTGAAGAATCAATAATTTAAAAAAAATAAACATTTGAGTGTTCTCTTAGCACAGGCTGGCACTTCTTGGGGTTAAGTGAAGAGGGTAAATAAACACTCTGCTCATGTAGGGGGTCCCAAAGCATGACCTTTCTCTGTGAAAACCAAATGGCTTTACTGTTGCTCTTTGAGTGAGGAGAGGATTAGAGCTTTAGGGCAGTGCATCAAAAGCATGACCCTTGCTCAGCTGTACCAACAACAGCGCTATTACAACAGGTCAGTCCAGTGACTCCATTCCAGATTTGGGACCGTAAATTCTTCACCCATGCCCCTCATTTACTCACAGCCCAAAAGGTATTCCACCAATAAACTGGACAACCTCATAAGAAGTTGATGAAGTGCATGCATATATTCATTATGCTTGGAGTGTTGTGATGGGCTAAAACAGCCGTAAGCCCGAGAGCCAACAAAGTTGGATAAAGAACCATAATTGGATATGGTTGGAATATGGATACACCTGCATTGATGAATCTATTGTATGATTCTTTGAACCTTATAAGGCTACTGTTAGTTCAATCATCTACATGCACGGTATACTGCTGTTGTGTCCTTCAACAAGACACTTCAGCCACTATCTCAGCTGTATCAGTCCGCTGAGTGGACACCACAAGCCTTTGGCTCTAAAGTGAATAGTTATTGTCTTTAGAAAAGATTTAGAAACAACTACTTGAGTCTATGTGAAATCAATTACATTCCCTAAATGATTTCATAATATATATTTTTTTGTGTGTGTAATAAATAATTATTAAAGTATTTAAAAAGAATGAGCTAACTATAGAGAGTTGCTGAACTTGTGCCTGCATGTGGTCACTGGAGTTCCAGAGCTCCCATGGTCAACAGCAGCTGCTCACTTCCCATGACACTGACCTCGAGTGCTTCCTGTGGTCACTGAGCTGTGAGTGAATGTTGTGGATTATTTGTCAGTGTTAGGGTTACCAGAACCAATCACTCAATCTGTGATTTGCCTTTTTTACCCAAACAGTAGATTCAATTATTTCACAATTAACTGGAATCTTGTTACACAACATCCCTGTTGGTAAACTTTTTAAGTAATGATCATCAGGTTGGTGGGCAAACCCTCAACTTATTGTGCCACTTCTGACGTACAAGTGTATGGGTGCTCACACTGTGCCCTCAGTCCTCACCAGCCAGCCTGCAGAGGCATCAGAATGAGCACAATCTCTGTCCAAAGTGTTCTCAGTGAAACATGGAACCAAGTTCAGTCCGGTAGAACTGCCATGATAATATTGTGCTAATGGTCTCCATGATGAGGACTGTGTTCTCTCTAAGAATTAGAATCGACCAAAAATGTATACTGCAACATTATTTTATTGTCATCATAACTTTACATGCAATATTTGGAGATAAAAAACAAGTTGTTACAAAACATGTGTTATTGCAGGTGCATAATAAAAATAAATAAATAATACAACAATAAATACACTTCAATAAATAGGTAATACAATTATTAAATAGCAATGCACTATGTGCATTTGGTCTGTTAAAACAAAATGAGAGCAAAACTAAATGGATAACATTTTGGTTGCTGTTGGGATTGTATAGAAAATAGTTATGACATGAACGGCTTCAGTTCCTGCATGCTCCAGAGCAGAGTACACATCAGTCTGTTTTGTAGCAGGCTGACTCCAGGTGCTTGTTGAGGTAGGACCTGAGTGCGAAGCTTTTGTGACAGCGAGTGCATGTGTGGTGTTTGAAGGCAGAGTGTGTCTGCATGTGGGCACGCAGGTTGGAGCGGTCTGCAAACGCTTTTCCACAATGAGAGCAGGCAAAGGGCTTCTCTCCCGTGTGAGACCGCATGTGTCCCTGCAGCAGCCAGGGCCGGCTGAACGACTTCCCACACACACTGCACTGGTGCTTTAGGTTGTGAGTGAGCAGGTGCATGGATAGTGCCGGCATAGACACATACAATTTGTGGCAGGTGGGGCATCTGCGTGCCTGCAGACTGTCCAGGCTGCGGTGGGTCTGCCTGTGTCTGCTCAGGTTGGAGGAGGTGGCGTAGGACTTCCCACACTCATGGCATGCATAACGGCCTTTAGCCAGCCCCTTGATTTGGTGCTGGGGGTACTCTTGGTTGCACTCACGGCCCAAATAGGCATCAGGCATCAGACACACCTCCGTTTCTGGGCTGCTGTCTGAGTCAACTGTGCAACATGAGGACACAGGACTCTCTGGTTGCTCCATGTCATGGTCTGAGAAATCTTCTGCTGTGCCTCCACCAGAGCCACACGGAGAGGGCAGCGGAGACTCCGCATCACAGTGTTGCTCTTTTCTCTGCTGCAGGGACGGAAGGATATAGTCCTGGATGTATCCTGGGAAAAACAATACTATTCAGGTTCATTTTGTTTCAAATTTAATCAATTTATTGTTGCTCATGTTTTTATTATAACAAAGAGTCTACACATTCATACAGTATTTCAACAATACGTGCCATGAGAGGAATAAAGTATGCTCTAAATTGTAATTGGAAAAAACGGCCATTCAATCAAGGAGTATGGATAAGTGAACAGAAATACATTGTTTAATTCTGCATTTTGCTATATCCATTTTCAGTGGAGCCGTCACATGACATGTAGCTTGTTTAAACTGTAGTAACACACAGTGATTTATGTCACTACAGGCATGTCAAAAAGAGTGCGTCACAAAATCGTTCAGGATTCAGGTGACTGTCCATCTGTGGCACGAGTCTGTTCTGCACTATGTAAATAAGGAGTAGGGGTGACAAAAGGGGCCCACCACCCTCTCCACCCATGACACAGTTGCACAAAGACATGCAGACAGATGGCATCCCCAATATCACTATCAGCTCAAGCAGCCGTTTTGAAACTGCCATTATAGTCCCACTTTACTATGACCCATTTATTTGTTTGTTATTTTGTTTATTTTAATTCAATTCCAACATACTCCTTAGACACCAATAGCAAAGTAAACTTGCCACATTTTACTCGATAATGTGGACGTGCTCAGAGGTAGCAGACAGTAGGCACTCATGTTGCACTTGATCCAGTTACTGGCAGCATGGTCTGTACTCTAATCAATATCCTTCCAGTCGAGAGTGTCGCCCCTCACCTCAAGGCTCACTCCACTCGGTATAGTGTTGCTGTAATGTACCTTGGATGCATCTTTGGACACACAGATGAAGAGACCTGAGTTTCAAGGGCAAATGGGGCAGTATTTCAACCTAATATTCAATGTAAGACAAGTCTGAATGCATCCTACATAATTGATTGCATTCGGATTTGATGCGAAAAAAGAAAAACACTTCTTATAAATCATGGCTTAATCTTTCAACAAAACTGTTTATTGCAACAATTTAAATAGTGTGTCACCAGTGTGCTGACTTGTTGCTTGAAATATTTTCATATTTTTTTTTTTTGAAACTTGCTCTTTGAAGCATCAACAACAAACAAAAGCATCAGTCCTTTGTGCAATACATAAAACCATTACCCCATTATTCTATACCATCTGCTCAAAAGTAGAGCCTTCTTTATGGTATCCTGCCCTCGTCCTATCCTATCTACAGCCTATGTAAACTTGTTGTAAAGTAGAAAATTCACTCTTACCATTTTGGGTCAAGCGTGCTGCAAGGCGTGTGGTTGACTCTGCGATGGCATGTGTCACGGCGCACTTGTCCCAGTGCTGTGGATGGTAACTGCCTGTAGAGGAGAAATCAAGAGCCTTTGTCTGCTTTACCAAAAAGGACCGTGGCATGTTTTTAGGCGGTTCTGGTTCGCTCTGCTGTTGGAGAAGGTGATATCAGTCTTCTTGTTTGACACAAAACTAAGACATGTGTGGCCCAAGTAGAGAAAAAAAAGTGCTCGTAGTGGAGTGGTTGAGGAGAGGCAGACAGCTGAGCTAAGCACTATACTGCAGAGGGCTCTTATATGTGCCCCAGCCCCAAAGATCAGCTGGTGTGGTTAGCTTTAATCCATCAAACATCCCCAGGGACACACATCAATTTAGCAGCGCCCGTCTGTTCACTTTCTCTCTACCCCCTTCACGCCCCCACCCCAAGAGACTGGACAATGTTGTGTGTGTGTGCGTGTGTGTGTGTGTGAATATGAAGGGAGGAGGGTGACTTTGCATCATTGTCTTTTGTCTGGATTGACACATTTTTGACTATACCAAACTTGAATATGATACAGATTCCAATGGTTGATGTGAATACAAAATGTAATTGTTCTCCAAGTTCAGACCACAAAAGAAAAATCTGGACTCGTGTCAAAGGTTAGGTGAGATATAGTGCCAAGTAGTGCCCATTAGCTCCATCAGTGGTTCTCAAAATATTTCATACAATGTTTGACCTTCCAAGGACTACCAAAACAGGAATAAACAGAGTCTAAATAAAAAAAGGTTTCAACATAGATTTGTCTAAACAAGATGTAATCCATATCTAAACCAGAAAAACACAGAATATAAATGCATTACTATAAATGAAGGGCTTCCTAATTCAGAGTAATCGAAGCCCAGGTACCACCGGTTTGAGGATCACTGTGCAAGCTGTAAACTAACAGACGGCAAAATGTAGAGATAAAATCAGTGTTAACTATTATTGACGTTTCGATTCCATTGTCTTATTTTTTCTTGAGAGACATTGCGACAGTCCTCACTCGTGTTCGTGCTGTACGTAAAGGTGACAGAACACATAGGGCTTGTAAGTGCGTTTTAATCAAGTCAGGCTTCTGGAGAGGTACAAGGGGATCTGTCCATCTCACCACGGTCCACTCCGAGGCTCATCCATCACTGTCCCTCTGTCCTCATGGAGTCTCCAGGGACAACTACAGGACACAAGCACGACATGCTCTGTCCACGAATCCGTCTACAAACACATCTGAGCTTCCAGATACGTGGCTGATGCAGAATCACTTAAGTTTGATGTAGTAAAACAACATGCAGTGGGTTTGTGGTAACAACCCGCAAAGGGAACAACTATAGAGAAAATGATGCCTTGTCCAGGCTGCAATTTACATTATGTATAATTCAAATCACTTGTTTTAAAATATCTTTCATTATATATAAAACAGAAGACACAGTGAACATGTATGCATTTATTTATACTTAATTTAAGCTGACAAAACATTTAGTACCAGTGTAAAAATCAACCAACAGTCCATTTTCACACCCTGGAAGCAGTTCTTAGCTCAGATACTCAAAGTCATCTGATATTTTAGACTTTCATTTTGATAACAGATCATTTCATTTTTGCTTTAATGCTTTTGTGTCTTCTGGTTTAGACGTGGTTTGTCGCAGGTTTGAGAGGAGAGTCTGCAGCCATCTGCTGGGAGTGCAGGGTCAGCTGACTGGGCAGCCGCAGAGATCAGACCGGGTCATAGTCTGACTCTTCCGCAGATTTACAACTCTCTATCACTTCTCTCCATTTCATTAACAGCCACTCACCATTATTGCTCATTTGCTTAAGGACGCTAATGGACAGAACGTTAATTTATGTAAGCAATATGGTATCCTCTCAGGAGCATTTGGCAATATATAAGACAAACTGTAGGCAAAAACATTGAAGAATTGATGAATAAAATAAACGTAATGTACAGTATTTGTCACTTAAAGTGGGAAATTGCTTACATGTATTTAGAATAAAAAATGGCATTAACAAGTCTCCTTAACAGCGTTTATGAAGTCCAGATTGGCACTGCCTTTGTCTCATTTATTTTTATAAACACATGCATAGTGGCTTTTTGGTATACAAGAAAAAATAATACTTGCTACTACTTTTAGTCTTCAAACGGGTGACATTGTTATTTTTCAGTCAGGTTTGCTGTTACTTGGAGTGAAGACACATGGAAGTGATGCTGGCCATCTCGAGGATCCACTTATTGGGACATTGATTTTGTAAATAGACCAAGACAATAGCTGCTCTTCGTACACTTGACTTGGCTGAACGTTTTTTGATACAATGTTAATGATTGACTTTAAGGCCCTAAATTTGTATGTAGGGTTTATGATGATCAGCCTTCTTCAGCATTTAAGTGATGTTGGACAAGCACTGGCCTTTGTTATGGAAAAGCTCGACAAAGCGGATGAAAGAGCCATTCGGCTGACACGCGCCTGCATATGGAAAAACACCCACTAGGTGTTTTTCCACATGCAGGTGAGTGAAGGGACTCCTGATTGACCCCTCCCTCCACACACAGCTGCAAGGGCATCCCGCTGTATCACCTCCTGTGGATTTTGCTCCTCCTACACGCCCAGGTCACGTGCTGCTCTTTGTCCTTTAAGAAAGGACTATTAGAGCTGGAGCAGCTGCAGGACGGAGATGCTTCTCTGTTTATAAGCATTCTGCTGCCAGTGAGGAAGATTGATGAGGATGGACTACAGAGAACACATGCTTCATGCCAATACACCTACATTAACCAAGAGTGTGCTTGACCTGGACTGTGCTCATATTGTCACACAGTACATCTGAGGAAAGCAGGAGGTGTCAATGTGAATTTGGCTAAAAATAAAAGCATCTATGTATACAGGTTGGCTCATTTTGTCCAAAGACTGGAAACAGAAACATGTGTCGTTTTAGTCATGTCATTACAGTTACACATTTTCAATGCTTTTCTCTAGTATTGTTGATCACCTAAAGCAGGGGGAAAGTTAGCCTGGAGGGCCCATTTTGTTCAGGACAAAGAGCTGAACCAGCCAATTGTAGCCCAAAGGAAAGCACCACTTTCTACAAATGCCAGTGTTGTACACAATATGTAGGCTTCGATCTCCAGGTGGAGATTTTCTGTGTGGAGTTTGCATGTTCTCCCTGTGTCTGCGTAGGTTACCACGGGTTTCCCCTACCACTCAAAACATGTACAATAGTTTAATCCTCTAGCCAGGTGTTTCTGACCATTAGCCGGCTGCCCTCTGCTCCTACAGGCTGCCCGGCATTGAGGACGGGTCAAATGTAGAGGAAGAATTTCCCTACAGGGATTAGTAAAGTATAACTTAATTTAATCTCTGATTTGTGAAATCCTATTTTTCCAAATCATCTTGCTATGTTGAAGGGCCAGATTGGGCCCCCAGGCCTGACGTTGACAAACCCTCCAGAAGTTAAATCTTACATTTGCTGCCTTTAGTCAACATCTCCATGCAGATGAGTTGGAGACGCCTTGCTCCCAGTAAACTTAGTCAGGTCTGAGGTGAGCTGTTCACAGCAAAGACATGTTTGGTAATATTTGTGGTATTTTTCAACAATAAAATGATCTGTAATAAAGGCTTGTATGCTATTTTATTAATTGTTTGAAATGTTACACGGTGTGGCTTTAAACAAATGTTGCAGTGCCACAGTGTTAGAGCCTTAAGTTATAACCTTACACACATATAAACATAAATTAACCCCATGTGTCCTCTACACGTTTATTTCTAGTTCTGTTGAGATAACCTTGAGCTGGGTACAGACCACCAACAGCTTAGCACTGATTATCAAAACACTTTCTTCACCGTTTTGAAAATGATTTAAATTCTTCCAATTGGTACATTTGTCTACATTTAATGTTGTTTTATGAAATGCAATTGGTAAAAGACATCACAACAGATTTTCAAATCACATTCATTTCTTTGATTCAACTTTATAAATCCCTGATGGGAATGGTTAAGTTCTTGGGTTCTATCTAATCAAACATTTTAAATCAAGATAAGATTAAATGGCCTATATAAATTTAAATCCGCAGTTGACAATATTTCTGATGGTGATTATCGAGAAAGTCCCCAAAAATATTAAGATTGATTTTTGTCAATAACCCACCTGCAATTAGAGCAGGTACAATGTTATTGGGTAAGAGTATAAAGAATGAAAAACACCAACACACACATGCAAAAGTAATAACGTTTAATTCAAATAAAATCATGCAATAGGTCACTGCCACCATTGTCCTTTTATCCCATTATAAAATAAACATCCAAGAACCATTCAATGCGTTCAGTGAGCATATGCTGTATGAGAAGAGAAAAAAAAATAAAAGAACACATTTCCAAAAAACCCAAATAAGATATACAAACAAGAATAAACCAAAAGAGTTCCACCTGTTTGGTACAGGTTATAGTACAGTGGGGAACCTCCACAGTGCAGTGCTCCACCCCCGACCCCAACACTGCCCATCCATCACTCCTTCAAACCATATGGCACACAAGACATGTCTGCAAGCCTACGCAAGTGATGAGCAACACTAACTAGCAGTTGATTTCCAAAAAAAAAATAAAAAAATGCTACCTCTTTTCACATCAGCGGGAAAATTATCGAAGATAGCCCCAGCGTTGACAAACTTTTAAGTCTTTGCTTTAAAAAGAGAAGGTCTCCTCTAACTTTCTACCACCACAATTAGTCAAGTGTGATTCAGCAACTGTAAAGACGCATGGAAGTACTTTGGACCTAAAACTGGGACTCACAGACGAGCAACCCTTTTATTGTGTAAAAAGACTCAACAATTCATTAACCAAAAAAACTAACTCTAAATCAATTTGTGGAACGTGTCCAGGGGAAAGTAGCTACATAGCCCATGTCAAAATAACCAGGTACTGAGCAGCAGCTATAACAGCAGCTTGGTTTTATAAAAATTGAGCACATGATATTAACTTGACTTTCAAATACCGTCGGACCTCACAATGCAAAACAAGGGCGGTTATGCCAAGTCTATTCTAGAAATAAAGTAATTCATTTCTAAAAGCTTAAAAGTTTCTCAGCACAGTGGCAGAAATAAAGTTTAGTTCAACATTCTTCAAGTACTTTAATTCTGAGAACAGATTTAGGACAGATTTCGCTTCATCACTACATTGATTGACATCCCTTACCACAGCTACTATTTAGTATGGAATAATTCAAAGATCAATGGTACATACAAAATCAGTACACTCAATCAAGTTATACGACGAGTTCCGACTCTGGAGGAATCAAATGGATATGACTAAGTGTAATGGAACAGCAGGTCTGCTTGGTGCACTTTGGGCACTGGTGAGAACTGACCCGTGAGCCCTCTGTGTGGAGTTAGTGTTGAATGTGTGGTGCGAGGGGACCGGAGGGACCACATGGGGCATCAGTTGCTGTACATTTGGCCTTCGGGTGGTTGGGACAGTTTGCTGTTCTCTTTTGTCATCATGTGGTGTCTGAGCTCCTGCAGTACCGTCCGAATGTTGAACGAGGACTTCCATCGGGCCAAACCTGGCACCGCCTTCAAGTCCACCTGCATTTCACAAGTGACTAATATGAGCGACAATAGCAAGGCATTAACAATATAGGTGCAATCCATACTACAGTGTTAATGGCATATCAATGACAGTTCAGAAGGAAAACATTTATTTAACTATTAAATACCACATTATACTATTAAGCTCAAGTTTTCACTTATGAACCTCAAACATACCACACTCTTAACTACGCCTTCAATTATACAGACCATATTCTTGTTTGTGTACGTCACGACAGATGCCATTATCTTTTCATACACGTTGGACATCTGAAGTGCCGCCCTGAGTTCGGCAGCTATGATCACACTGACCAAAGTGCTTCACTATAAAGTATGTGGGTTGTCATGTGACACATTTCTTTCGGGAAAATAAGGTCAATAACTGTTCCTACTAGATCAGAAAACATGTATACACACCACCCCAGTTGATCTGTGCACTCCGTTCATGTGGATCTGGGTCATGAAGCGCACTTTGGGAGCTTGGTCAGGATACCTGGTTCCACATTCAATTTTCAGGCTGTATATTCTGTTTTCATACACCGTCTGCAACATCAAATGGTAAAGAACTCAAATTCAAAAGCACAATTGCCACTTTTTATTGTATTATATAAACAAACAAAAGGAGCACACATAACAAAAGACACAGAGTCAGTCAGTCACTATCAATCAGCTGGTTGCCAGAAAAAAACACTAGAACCAGGGCAGCTTTGTTTCAGTTTGCTAAACTTTTCAACTGCATTCACTCAGTAGCGACTTTGACTTATAATAAATTAAAACTAATTCACTGAATTTCCCACCCAGGCCTGAGAAATGGAACATGTCTGAGCATTAATGCACCGTGTTTATGTCTGCTGAATGTGTTAATAAACATGGGCATGCATGTCATTGTGAACTGCAGCACGAGATCATGCTAGGAACCATTGGACTTGTGTTGTGAGTTCAAGTGAGTCTGCGTGGCCTAAACAGCTATTGAGATGGTCATGTATGACCACCAGAAGAGGAACATATTCCTGGACATGTGTGGATCTGCCGGGCACACATGGGCATGTCGACAACAGTGGACTTTCTGATTGTCCCTTTTGCCATTATCCATTGTGGCCAACTCTGGCATATTTATATGTGGACTTCGAAGACTCATGTTACTGTCCCATCTTGAATAAACAAACAAACAAACAAACAAACAGTCCTGTGTGGTCAAAACCCTTTCTTATGACTATATTGTGAAGCCCATTGAGAAAATGTCAAAAGTGGCAGTAATAGTTAAGCAGTAATCAAAGCATGAAGTACCTATTTCAACTTTTTTGTTTAAAACATGATTCCATGTGTTAATGTTCATTCATACATGAAAGCCTTCAGTGAGACTCTACAATGTAAATAGTCTTGATATAAAAGAAAAAGCAATACATAGAAAAGCCTTTCCAAACTTTTGACCGATACTGTACACACCCCAAATAAAGGAGTGTCTTAGGTCAATCCTTTTTATAGAATAGCCTAATCATAAGCCTAATAATATACAGAACACAATAATAGCCTCTCAATAACAATTTGAATGTAAGAAGTGTCTTCTTTATAACAACCTATTGATTCTGAGGCTCCACACTCTTAACCCTCCAAGTGTGTCCTTGCAATAGTATCAATTTAATTAATTACTGACACAGAGAACTGTACACAACACTGGGGTTTTCAATCGACCCACTTGCTTTTCCTATGACAGTGGTACCGGACAGGGGCATTTAACTGGGTTTACAATGATGATTGATACAACTTTCATCCTGCACTGGCCTCCGCATACAGACTTCTACAAAATAAAAACAGCCCCTTTCACACTTTCTCTACTTAGCGCTGTGTTTTAAATTGTGGCGCTACGGGAGGGAGATGATGGAGAATGAGGGGGAGTATGTCAAATCGCTGAGCTTTTTTTTGTGTGTGCAACGGTTTATTGGGTTTTACGATTTAGTGCAATGTCCACATACACATTCATGCTGCTGTGTCTTTTTGAGAATTAACATACTGCACTTCTCTTGCTCATTTAATGCAAAACTGTGAGAATATTCGAGGCATTCCAGGAGGGCAAAAACTGGTCTGACTGGTGAGTGTGGATTGAGGAAGCGCCCTTTGTGGGGAAAGTGCCTGCAGAGTTCGCCTCATGATCTATGCATGTAGCAGCTTGTCTTACAAAGTATGAAGGGAAACAACTATTGAAACTCATTTGCAAAAAATAATACTAATAGTCACAATCACAGCACCTTATTTATGTCTGTACAGTAATAAAACAACAACATGCATTAATTCACATTGAATTGAAAGGCGACATGTGGACCGGCTTACCTTCGGAGGACCCAGGATCATGCCGGTCCAGTTGGTTAGCGAGGTCTCGCCATCGTCAGTCAGACCCCAGCTCACTGTACCGTCTCCAAGGCCCCTCTCCCCCTCCTCGAGCTCGTTCAGCAGACGAAAACTTCTGGGAACTACGACACCTTCACACAAGAAACACATTAACTTTCTAACAAGCTCACTCCCGTTTTCTTTAGTCCATAACGACTGAACAATACGCGAAAACAGGCCTAAAAAAATACAAACAAGATGAAATATACAGACTCAACACAGGTGGATTTCATTAAAATGAGAATGTTTGTTGTCAAAGAGCAGCATCATGAGTGGAACCGCCAGACTTTAAATTAAGATATTAGTTTAACAAAATCTATACTGTATAGACAAAAGGTTCGTCCTAAACACAAGTTACATTTCGAGCTGAACACAAAGAAAGCATTTCCCCGGAACGCAGTGAAGAGGGCTGTGCCTGCAGTGGCTCTCGGTCGGGGCTAAGCTAAATAATAAGCACATCGTGGTTATTATTGACTTTCGTGAAGGTTGATTGCTACCCTAATTCCACTAGTTTTTATTTTAGTCTGGTTAGTTGACATTGTGGCCGTGTACTTGCTGACAAATCCCATTTAAGGCTCACAATAAGCAGCCAAATGTCGCCCTGTCGGCTTACCTGATCCTGTGCAGGTCGCCATGTCTGTCTGTGTTTCCCGGAAGCGCCACCGGGTTGCCAGATTGCAGAAAGTAATCCAGCAATTCGCCGTTTTCTTTTGGGCGCAGGACGCTAAAAAAAAAAATCCTAGGATGGGAAAGGCAACATTTGACAACAACCCTATTTAAACTGATCCAAACTACCCGTAGACCTAAACCTAAACCTAACTTTAAAAACACTAACATTAATGGAAAAAGCCCTTTCCCATCCAAGGATTTATTTATTTATTTTTTTGCGTGCAGGACATTTACAGAAGAGCACGTCGCTATTTTATTTGGAGACAAAGGGCAACTTTTGAACCATATTTTGGACATTTTTTCTTATTCTTAGAGCGATAGTCTGGAAGTGTAAAGGTTTTACAAATTTTACGCTGCCTATAAAAAACCGTCTGTGCCTGCAATTTGACACAACTTAATACTGTATTAAATAATCATGTTTTTCTAAAGTCCCTCCCTTTGCTGATCACACCAACTAATCAGAATCCCCGGTGCCATAGCTTTGACCAATGAAACGAGTTTGCTTTTTATATTTATATTTGCATTGTGTAATCTTAAAGACTATCATTTTAATAATTTAGATCATTTGCCTGTTCAATCGAACAACTTGAATGACAGGTTTAGTGACAATTAAGCCTCCTGTTGGCACCGTTCATTTAAGGCTACTGTTTTAAATTCCCCGTGGAGTACAGAGTCTCTGCAATTTCTGCCACACTTAAAAGTGAGTGTGCATTTACCTTTATGGCCTAGGGCTTGGGGTCAGTTTGTTTTGTTAATAGAGGCCTATTTTTTAGGCTATTCTAACTCCCATTTTGCACAGTGTCTGTTTTGCATGGATTTAGTATTGTGTGCCCCTATACATTTGTGTTTCTTATTCTGTTTTGTCCAGCAGCAGATTGTGATGCAGCAGATAGGACAGCAGTACAAAGACGGCAGTACATACACAGGGTGAAGTGAAAAGCGGGAGAGACATTAGTGATCTGCTCACATCGAGTCCAAAGTTTGTGTGAGCCAAAGATGCAGGGAGTGTTTCTGGATCATGTTCACAGCCATTTAGATCTTTGATGTGTGTAATCTAATTTCTCCAAATCATCTGGGTGACCAGAAGATATTCTGCTGGGGAGGCAGGTTTAGCCCCCTGGCCTCTGGTTGCCTATACCCCGACCAAGCTATAGGAAGTTAGGAACACATGGATTACATTTCTTATTCCTATTACCTCCTTGCTATTTTTTTCTTTTTTATAATTATTTGGCCATAACTCTCTTCCGTAAATAACTGTGTTGCCATTTCAGAAACATCTACATTTATTGAGACAGCGTCGGCTCCAGTACAAACTAACCGGTGGTGCATTAGAGTTTCAAAGGCTGCAACTAGAGATTCTCACCATTGAAATGCATTGGGATACCACAAAAACTGAGGGTGCAACATTTTTAAAATAAGCATTGCAACGCACCCTTTTGCACCCCTGTAGATCTGGGCCTGTGGGATACTGAGCCACAAGATGAACCACCCATTCATTTATTTTTGTCCGATTTTTGTTATAATTTTTGCAAGGTTGAAAAGCGTGTGGCTGCATGTGGACGCAGAGAAAGGGAGGGTAGGGAAGGGAGAGAGTTCAGCTTCAAAGCATGTTCTTCAGTCAGCGGGACCTGGCCAGACCTGGTCAAACTGTGGCTCATGTCCTACTGGTGTTACTTGGGGTTCTTCAGGTGATACAGGGTCGTCTGCAATTTTAGACTTTATTCATTTTAACTGAACATAATTAGAGATGATAATTTCATTGATGCAAACACATTTAAGTTATTAGTATTTTTCTTGTTTAGACACAGTTTGCAACCATTTTTTGAGGCATAATTTATGGCTCGTTTCTACCAGCCCTACCCTACTCTACTCCACTTGGTTTGGTCCTACTCTACTAAGCCTGGTTGTGTTTCCATTACTCTGTAGAATCTAATACAGCATCCATGGTTACCAGGGCGTATCCATGTGGCTTTGCTTTTGGCTGTATCCATGGAAACAGCACCCACTTGGCCTGGTTAGTACCAGGGCCAAGCAGATACTAAAAAAAAAAAAAAAAAGTACCAGTGAACTGTAAAATGGACTGGTGGAAACATTTAAAATGCAGGTAGAGTAGAGTAGGAGTAGCCATTAGAGACCCTCTTTAGACCCGGTTTAGTCCTGATTTCATCTTGACCTTAGCCTGGTTTTAGTTGTAAAATTAAATCATTTGTGAGGTGGAAGCTTCTACCTTTGAGAACCACTGGCTTAATCTTACCGTACCGCAACATGTTTTTAAATAAACATACAACAAAGACAAACAAAAACAACAGATTGAGCCGGGAAAAATAAACAGAAGTATGTCCTCACAGATGCTCAATTCTTCGGTTCCGCCGCTAGAGGGCGGCAACGGCTAATGTTTCTCAAAACTCGACAGATGCCTTTCCGTACACTCCGCAGAGAGGAGCAAAAGTGACTTGTTTGAAGTGCAGCTGTATAACGGTGTGCCACTAACAATATAAACACAATCCTACTTTTGTTGTTAAGCCACTGTTGAAAAATATAAGATTTGCTTCCATATTTTGGTAGCTTTGATTCTACGTTTGTTTACGTTTTCCCAAAACCGAGGGGTCCATGAAAGCAACGTGTCCCATTCACACTCCGTGTTTTTTTGGTGGGAGCGGGGCGGGCTTTGAGCATAGCCGGGGGCTGGACCTGGATGAGGCAGGGACCTGCTCGGAGACGGACTCGACCACAGCAGGCAAACTCTGCGCTCTCTGTGGAACAGTCCTGTTACACGGTGTGCGTAAAGAGGTACTAAACTTTAGGTGTCATGTACGTGTGGACTACTCGCCGGCAAAATTAGTGCGCGTCTAAGTGGGACAAGCCCCCCCCCCTTTCTACGCTGACCGACCCCGGACGAAGTGGTGTCGGAGGTAACGTGCTCGCGTCGCGGTGTAGAGGAGCGCGGAGCAGCGGTTCTCCACTCGGGACAAGGTGAGCGCCTCTCGACACTACACGTGCTTGCTTTGTGTTAGAAATGGCGAGCTATAATCTCTTCGTACACGTGCACAGCAGTGTATTGCCTGTTTCTTTACCTTTTGCTGCAAACTAAACAAAGTGCACTTTTTCTCCTGGAGCTGCGTTATTCCACGGCTCACGGCCGACTTCACTGACCCATTATGCCAACACACAGCCCCCTGGCACAGCGAGCAAGGTTTTAAGACTCCTGGAATTTAGAAAGAAGGGAACACGGCATTTATTTATTTTGGTGCAGAGAAAAAATACGTTTTTCTGTTTGATCTGCTACTTCTGATTGATCAATTTGATTATACTACCAGTCCTAGTCCCACAATTAGACTTAGACAAAAAAAAAAGAGATTGTGTTTTACAGCCTGGTTATTTGTGGTCCTCAAAACTTTTGTGTTTCAGTTCCTGTAACCCACTCATCCCTTAACATCTTCCACAGTCGGATATGGCCCGCATCATTGTTGTTAAAGAAAGCAATTATGAGACACATGCTGTATGCAATTGCAAAAGAAATTTGCAATGATTTGTCCCTTTTGTTTTGTGTGGCTTTTGGATTGTTTGTGTCTGCGCCGATTCAATGCTAGACTTCAGCAGAGTTTTTTTTTTTTGGACCAGCTTCTGAGATGGTGTTTGCACATGGACTTGAGAAGACAACAGTCCATGGGAGTGGTCCTTTTTTCTATTGTGAAAGTAGACTGGCAGACCTTGAATGAAGGCAGAACGATCTATAGGACGACTATAACAATCTTATTCATTAGCTGTATTAAGTTTTCTTGGCTTTTTTCTCTCTTATTTGAGCCGTTTTACTTATAAAGTGCCTGTTAGAGAGAATGCTACACTTGATTGATAGAACATGTTTGCATAACAAATCCATGCACATTTGTTTTAAATGTGATTTGCCTCCAGTGGGAAACTGGAAGGACTTGACATGAACTCTTAAAAATGTGCGATTGTAGGTGCTCTGTGAAAATGCAGCCTGGAGCCATTGTGGAGTGCTGACAAGTTCACATCATGAACACAGAGCTTTTCATTCTAGCTCTGTCCGATATGTTTTCCTGAAAGCTCTTTCCCAAACCCTTTAGCAAAGTAAAAGGGCAAAACTATGGAGCAGGTTTGACACACAAACCCAGTTAAATATGGCTTATAACCTTTTAATCCATGCAGGCTAAGCAGTTATCTGCGCCAAACCACTTACAATGCAGCACTATATGTCTAGACTACTATACTCTCACTGGTTTATTGCTGCTACACAAATGCATTGAGCTTTTTCTGTAATGAATGAAGTTGAATGAAGCTACTACAGTGTATTATTGAGACCATACCATGTTACTCTGATCATACAAAGAACCTTATTCAATCAGTGTAAGGCAACTAGGCCTAATAATAAGTTAGTCAGATTCATAAATATCTCTTCTGCTTATACCTGGGGTTGTGTGTGACTTTCTCAACACCTGTTGGCCTTAGGCGGTATTAAAGTAACCCCAGCTACACGCAGGACTGACATGTATACAGGCAAACTACTATGCACTGACATTCAATCACCAGGGACAGCTTGGCATTAGAAAGCAAGGCAGCCTGCACACAGGCACTGAGCTGGAGCAGAGTCCTGCTGTGTGGACGTTGGCTCACTATATCGGCAGATTAACAGCCTATTTAATTATGTTGCTCAGCATTAACTAGGCCATATTTATCACATTGGATCTGGACTCTTAAAAGCCAAATTACATGATCTGAAACCATATGTCTATTGCTATTTTGTAAGAACTCAGTAATGACTTGGGATAATGCAGGCCTTTGGTTTATTGGTAACCTAGATTTAGTCAAATCCGGACACAGATGAGCTTAGTGTTCCGTTAATCCTATTTATGTTAAATTGCTATCCCTTATCTCACGTTATTTTCTCATCCAGCATAATGTCTGTATCATAATAACATAATTTATAATCAATATCAAGTAAAAAATAATTAATAATGCAAAAAATATTGTATTAATCATCACACAATTGTAAGATTTACAACATTTTACGGGGGCTCTGGTTTCCTCTACCACTAAAAACATGTACAACAGGCCAGGTTGATCTTGGTGACCGGAGATCTCATAGATCAGTTTTATTTCTCAAACTCACTTCGAGCGCCCCATGGACCTGTAGCACCGGCAGAGAGGACCAGGGTGGACTGAAGACGAGGTCGTGGGCGTTGATGTCGCTGCCGCTCAGAGGCACCAGGAGCGAACAGGAGGAAGATGTGGAACCTGGGGGTTACACACTCCGCCTCCTATCGGTCGGTCTCATCATGGTTTGAGTAGGTGATGTTGATTCACAGTGAAGTGTGAACTTTCAGAAGATCAGATAGCATTATTTATCCCTGTGAAGTGACATAGAGACATTAATTGGACCTAGTGAGATTGTGATATTTCTTTTGTTCGGACTATCTAGTTCTCACAGTCAATAGTGGGCCAAAAGTGGTCTATAATTTTTCCAGGACAGGTGAGGGAAGCCCTGCTGACCTGCATTTAAGCACTTTTCACCATATTGTCAGCTCAACATGTGGTTTATAACTTATGGAAGCTAATTTGTGGTTTCTTTTTTAATTACTTCAGGGTAAAGTAATGCAATACTTATTATGTCAGAGCATGAATCATATCAGTCCTCGTGATGAATAGATATATGATGACAAAAGCGCATTATGTCCACAGTTATGACTCATTTTATAGCAATGCTTTTCTGTATTTATCTCGGTCTTGACGTTGTTTTACTCTGAAATCCTTCACTGTATGCCATAGCAGCTGCGTGATGGACGTCTTGTACTCTTTAGTTTTGACTCAATTATAGGTCCTATCACCGAACCTTTGTTTCTCTGTTGATCCCTTGATGTCTTGGATAAATATTTATCGAGCCTCTTCAAATTCCCTCCAATTGTTGTGACCTCTGCCTGCGTGCCGCTCTGTCATTAGTGACAGCTTGAGCAACAACAGAAGCAGCACCAGGAGAAGATACAGTATGACTGGGCAGTTTTAGACTATACAATGTGTGATTAAAAGAATCTGCTACGGTTAAAAACATTATTTATTTTACATAACAAACAAGACTACACTAGACGATGCTGATTTTCACAACATGCTATCAAAATACTACTGTGGGGGCCATTTTGAAACATTCGTTTAGGTTTAACCCCATGATCTTGTGATTTGCCAGTGGAATCAAGAAAACAAAATCATATTTTTCGCATTTATTTTTCTTAAAGTTGGCGACACAATATATTGCCCAATTATTATTATCGTAATAATTTATTAGAAGTAGGGCTAATACCGATACTTGGTTTCCAATACTGATACCTGAACAATACTTTTCGACCTATACTAAAATATTTGTCATCTAGAACCAGAAAAATGAACAATAATGTTAATTTATTTCTTGAATAATTCTTTTAAGTTTGTATCCCTTATTTGATCGTTTAAAGGTACCCAGCACTAATTAGGAGACGCTATTTCCATATCACAAGAAGCCACAACATATTGCAACATCACACAATCGGTCACAATTTGAATGGTGGCACTTATCAAATCTCCATGGGGTAAAAAAAAATCAGCTAAGTGTGTAGTTTATAGATTGAACCAGTTTACAGCTTTAGTCTTCTCTTATTTCCCCCCCAGAATAATCCGGCCCTGATCCTTTGTGAAAAAAGAGAAATCCTTGTCCTTTGATACGTCTAACAGCTATATTGCCAAGGTTATACTTAGCCTTACCCACACTCCGCTGTGGTCACGTTGATCAAGGCTGAACTGACAGCTCAAGACACAACACTTCTCTTTCTCGTCGTTTTTTTGGGACAGCAGGGAGGAAATGCCACCATGTTCTTTATCGGTCTCTTCCATAGGTCTGCGTGGCAGGTTCTCATCCCTGCAGACCCCCACCCATTCTCTCAGCTGTTTATAAAAAGAAGTGGTGGTCCAGCCTCCTTTGTGTCTTTTGTGAGGAGCAGTTTGAAAAGGCCAGCCAACCAGAGCGGGGCCGAGGCTTTGGTGAGAGAGGACCCAAGAGGACGGACAAGAGTGTGTTTGTGGGACTTTTAAAGCGTGGTTATTGTGCATTTTAGAGCTTTTTACCATGTTGCACAAAAATACCGCGAGTTAAGTTTGATTAAATTCTGGCATGTTTTACGAATCTTCTAATCTCAGTTGTGGTCCCTCTGTTAAATGTTAAATCTTTACAATTTGTAACTGTTTCCAATCCCACAGTTATCAGGAGCAGAAATACTCAATCTGCTAGTTTGTTTATCCTATTTTAGTTTTATTACAAAAACGTTCTCAGAAGATCCAGTAGAGAAGTGACTGAAAATGTTTTGATGTTTTGCCGTTATTAAAGTGCTGGTAACTCCAACTGGTCGAGACAAATGGAGAGAAGGTAAAGTAAGAGCTTCACTGAAGGGCTGAGGAGCCAGCACAAGCCAGCTGTGTATTTATTAAGGAAACGACTGGAAAGATATTTTCCACGTTGAGGAGTGCAGTGCACATAAACACCTGCAAAAGTTTTTGGAAACTGTGTTTTTTGCCAAATCTGATTCATATCCTCAATGAGCTAAATATCAGAGCTGAACTCTGGGAGGATACAGACAGAGTGGCGGCTATTTATTATTTTCTTGAGTGTTTCGGCATGGAACTTTGTTGCTGGTTGTACTCTGCAGTAGGGCTGAAAGATATACAGTGCCTTGCGAAAGTATTCGGCCCCCTTGAACTTTTCGACCTTTTGCCACATTTCAGGCTTCAAACATAAAGATATAAAACTAATTGTTTGAAGAACCAACAACAAGTGGGACACAATCATGAAGTGAAACGAAATTTATTGGATATTTCAAACATTTTTAACAAATAAACAACTGAAAAATTGGGCGTGCAAAATTATTCAGCCCCTTTATTTTCAGTGCAGCAAACTCTCTCCAGAAGTTCAGTGAGGATCTCTGAATGATCCAATGTTGACCTAAATGACTAATGATGATAAATAGAATCCACCTGTGTGTAAACAAGTCTCCGTATAAATGCACCTGCTCTGTGATAGTCTCAGAGGTCAGTTTAAAGCGCAGAGAGCATCATGAAGAACAAGGAACACACCAGGCAGGTCCGAAATACTGTTGTGGAGAAGTTTAAAGTCGGATTTGGATACAAAAAGATTTCCCAAGCTTTAAACATCCCAAGGAGCACTGTGCAAGCGATAATATTGAAATGGAAGGAGTATCAGACCACTGCAAATCTATAAAGACCCGGCCGTCCCTCTAAACTTTCAGCTCATACAAGGAAGAAAACTGATCAGAGATGCTGCCAAGAGGCCCATGATCACTCTGGATGAACTGCAGAAATGTACAGCTGAGGTGGGAGACTCTGTCCATAGGACAACAATCAGTCGTATACTGCACAACTCTGGCCTTTATGGAAGAGTTAAATTACAGTTTTATATCTTTATGTTTGAAGCCTGAAATGTGGCAAAAGGTCGAAAAGTTCAAGGGGGCCGAATACTTTTGCAAGGCACTGTATCGTTATTGTATCGATATCGAGATATGAACTTTCAAGATATTAATATTGCAAAAGAAAAATATATTGATATCGAGCTATTAATATACTCGCGAAAACGCAAGATATAAACGATGTAGATTTTCATCAATAAAACTGCACTCTTTGTATTATGATTTTATTTTTCTGAAAAATGCTTCGTTTTCACCTAACCCATAGCTATATCGTATCGTATCATATCGATATCGAGATATCTGGCATGAATATCGAGATATGAAATTTTGTCCATATCGTTCAGCCCCACTCGGCAGTGTTCTCCATTCTCCAACCCTTTTTAAGCATCGGCACATAATTTACATGAGAAAAATTACAAGGCACACCACCAAACAAAAATATAATAATACCGGTAATGTATTGTTACTTTTGTTTCATTTTGCTTATAGTTCTAATTGGTCTTACATTAGTCATCTTAATCAAAGAAAGGTGGTACTTGAATTTGAACTGGTAGTTTGAGGGGAAAATGATTTCATTTTACAATGTTTCAACAAACCATTAACCTCTTTTAAAACTGCTTTATCAAGCTTTGAAGCAGCTTGTTGTTGGTCTCATTTACTACCCAGTTCTGTCTCGTCTTGAATATTATGTCTTACGTCACTCTCTGTGAGACTGTCCATAGTCGGTGGGAGTGCTCCCATACAGCCATGGCCTCCACAGTCGGGCAGTGCATCGTGTGCATTGATCAAGTTCCAGCTTTCCTTCCTGGGTCGGCCCTTTGCAGAGTGACGCTCCAAAGTCCCGCGCACACACCGCTGCTGTCAGTAGCATAATTCTAAAATGGCAACGGTCCGAGTGTTGCCAAGTGGTAACCATGCAAGCTCTTTTCGAGAACAGGGAGAGCTTAGTTCGCAGAGTAATGGCCTTTTCTTACTATGGCACCCCTAAATCCAACCCCCCTCTCTCTTGAAATGCCTGCAGGGTGGGGGCCTGGGAAATAGGGGGTTGCTATGGAAAGCTCAAGATGAATGTTGGACAAGCGTGTCAAAAGTTCAGGACCTTGGCTGGCTTTTGCCGCACTGCAAATGTTAAGGGACAATGTCACAAAGTGCCTCCTAAGCTTCTGCAGGGTGTGGTATGCAGGTCCCCCATGAAGCAGCACTGGCCTTTTGAAATGATCTAGTGCCTTCAGTCCAATAAGCGATGGCACTAAATAGTCCCACTGTCGGGGCTGTATTATGTAACTGTTTTAGAAATGAACCGCCATGTTGTTTGCCTCAGACAGGCAGTACAGTGTCAGTAGTATGGATTGTATATTGCCTTTTGTATGACACAGTAAAATGGCAACATCCTGCTCACAATATTTAGTGTAGGCAGTTTATAGTTCTATTACAAATCCATTTTGTGCATATTACAGTTGAACTTTAGTCCATACATTCAACAAATTATAAGGCACATTTTTAAGTTTTCCCGGACTAGTGGTGTGCACCTGCCCGGGGACCGCAGATGGAAATGAGCTTTTGAATAAAGTACAGTAATAAACAAAACTAAAACATAACATTTGAGTTAAGATTGACATATAAACATTTCAGAGCAAAATTTGCAGATAGCTTGCAGTGGACAGTAATTATTACCTAATTTACCTGAACCTCAAATTGTAGTCTTTGTCATTTGATAATTGCAAAACCGTGATTTCAATTCGATTACAATTAATTGCGGTGCCCTGACTAAGCTGTTTACAAGACCGTAAGATTTCACATATTCTCAAATTTTATAGCTAAACCACAAATTCTTTTCACCAGTCGTAAATCGTAATGTTTATACAAATGTTGTGGTGGCTCGTTTATGCTCCTTGGCTGCAGATGTGAGCGCACTGGGCCATGACCCGTCACTCATCTGTCTTCTACTTCCTGTTTTATTGTCACTCTCACTCCCACGTACTTTCGGTATGTTGTTCATATAGTAATGCCCCCAACTGCATGCTTAATGCTCTAAATGTATTTACTTACCATGTTTCTCATGCTCTTTGGGTATATTATAACATATTGTTTTTCACCCTGGCAGCCTTGTCCTGCTTTACAAAAAATAAATGCACAACGTAGCTCGATTCAGTTGAAATTAATACAGTAAAGTTACGCAGTTACGTTTCGTCAACAGGACCTGTAGATGGTTATAGTGGGATATAAAACTGCATTTTCCTTCGCTGTATTTCTCCATTGTTTGATTTCGTAGTGTTGAGTTAATTTTGAGTCTGGGAGCTTCAGGGGTCAAACCATTAACATGCAAGTCGGTAGCTTTCAGTTATGGCTTTCAACACCATTTAATCAAACTCCTGTAAAATACGCCGGGGAATCCATGTCTTGAATATATTAAGGATAAATTAGCAATATTTTGTGCATCCCTAATCTTTGTATTGTTGCTTCTTTCTATTGACTAAAAATAAAATTTTAGTCTCTGAGAGAAGCCTTTTGACGTGACGTGTGTGCTTTTTCTGGGAGAACACTGGATTCTCCCAGCCTCCACAGGTTTGTGTGCGTCATACTGGGCTTCTACCTCCCTCTTACATAAGCCTGTCCACGAGAGCAAAGGGTCCACAGCACTCAGCTGTTATGGTTTTATACAGAGGGTTATAACTTGAAAGATAAAACAATTATACTTTACTTTGTTTCCAGAATCTGTTCAGAACAAAAAGAAAATTCCTCTAAAATGCAACATGTGCATAAAGAAATGTAGAAAGCCTCTGGTGAGCAAAGAAAGGGCTGGAGAGCTATTGGCAGCTCCCAAGCTACTGGTAACTAGGGCAGTGCGATACGGCCTAAAATCTCTATCATATATATAAATAAAAGTAATATCATGATAACGATATATTTGACGATATAATTGACAGCAGACAAACGACTTCAAAATTCCAGCCTTACGCCTATTTGGAAGATTAATGCAACAATATTTCATTCTTTTTTTTTTAGCCCCATATTAATTTTCTCTCAAATGACGGAGCTGAGCGGAACATACATTATATTGTGTCCACAACGATATAAAAAATTCCGATATAAAAAATTATATTGCGATACGATATTGCCCAACCCTACTGGTAAGGGATGTAACTCCCTTACAATTGACTAACGTCGTTTGGCGTGTGTCTATACATGTTTGAGCGGTCCGGAGCTGTGCCCTGGGTCCGGCCTGCATTGACCTGAATATTCTGGTCGTATCAGTTTGACACACTTCACCAAAGGCCTGTGGTGTTTCATTGATCGTCCACTGACGGCTGCTGCACTGACCACTGGTCAAACTGACTTCAGTTTGCACATGTTCACACCTGTCAAATAATCTTTATACACCTCCTGTGCATCTGCAACTGTGTGAAACTTACAGTAACACGTGCCAGTATAGTTCAGCTGTTTGTCATTTGCCAATTGCCATTAAACTTAAGGTTGATGGTTCAATTCCTGCGACAAGTAACACATACGGCTGCAGGGCCAACTCTTAACTCCCAGGATACGCCGGTGTGTGAATGAGTGACAAATAATAGCCTTTGTTAATGAGGTCATTGAACAGACATTTGGCCTATTACATTACAATAATTTGGTACAGTATTTAATTCTTAAAGGAAGTATTTAAGTTTTTGAACAATAGCCCCTTGTAGTTACAGTAGACCTGAACAGTTGGTGTAGACTCTGCGGATGAATGCAAAACCAAATGCCGGGCACATGTGCAGGGTATAGAACATGTCTCTGGTCTTTGATGTGTGGCCAGCTCCTTCATGGACCGGGATGGACTCGCTATCAGCTGTCAGACCAACTGCAGACAACAATGCTAGCTTTGACTTTGAGTATGTATTTGGGGAATCCTTGTGGTATAAAATGAATGTAAAACCATAAGACCGGCTTTGACCAGTGGTTTTCAAAATGTTCAAACCGAGTACCACCTCATATTTTATTTGTCCCGGCCTGTATCAAGATTAAACAAAATTATGTCTAAACTGGGTGTAAACCATGTCTGCCCAGAAAACAAACAGCATTTATGCTTTAGCTTTGCTGAAGCATTTTGGAAGGATCTATAATTAAAAAAATTCAAGTCTAAAATTGCAGATGACCCTGAGTACCGGCGGTGGCACACATACCCCAGTTTGACAACCACTGTCCTATACCTTGTGGGCCCAGACAGTTCAATCGTGAGTGAATAATTAAACCGTTCGCTGAAGCAGATGTAATAACGAGTGCTCAAAATACGCCAATCTAGTCAACTCTGTTCATTTGAGTGAAGCTGGCCAACATTTGAATGACAATCCAGTGAGTGAGTTTGTTATGTAACATTAGTAAAGAAGGTTGCGAGAGAAAGGAAAATTTGGCATGCCAATTTATTCTCTGGCTTCTTTTTTTTATTTACATAACAAAATAAGACAAACTTTAAACCCCCACCCAACCCCAGCCACTCCTCCTTGCATTCATACCACAATCATCCACACATTCATAGTATTTTGACAGGAACACAGACTATAAACAGAAAGGAAGCACAAAGCTGGCTTCTTTTTAGACTATGGTGTAGAAAAAATTAAATGACGGGTGAACACCATAGTCTAATGGGAAAACACTGCTGCCGCTAAATTGATAAGTCTGTCCTGCTACTGCCTACACTGGACTAGAGATGCACCTATCCACCTTTTTTGCTTCCGATACTGATACCGATGCTGCTGAAGTATCTGCCAATATTCAATCGTCCTTGTTGTGGAGCGGGGGGTGGAAGGACAGGGAAGGCAGGGAGTTCAGCTTACTGATAGCCTGGTGTATAAAACTGTTCTTCAGTCGACTGGATCTGGCCCATGGATTCCGCAGTCTCCTCAGTGAAGGCATTACTTTGAAGAGACTGTGTGATGGGTGCGTAGGGTCCCTGGTGATCCAGGAAAGGTTCTCTGTGATGTGCACACCCAGGAACTTGGTGCTTGTCACCCTCTCCACAGCAGCACCGTTGATTGTTAGAGGAGCATGCTGGACACGCGCTCTTCGAAAGTCCACAACAATCTCTTTTGTCTTCTCCACATTTAAAGAGAGATTGTTCTGTGTGCACCACATGGCCAGACTGCTCACCTCACTCCTGTAGTTTGACTTCATATCAGGTATTAACCGATACCAAGAGACTTTCTTAAAAATAGCTTTTAGGTTACATTAATATAAACAACTCACATAAAATCATCTGATCATTACAACTTGTGCGTTACATGTCGACCAGTTGTTCTTTAACATCATTTCAGAAACTAAAATAGAAACACTTGGCCGCTCCAGCAGTGGCTGATTTTATTTTATTTGGCTATTCAAGGTGATCGAATCGTAGTTTCTGTCCCAACCTTGATTAGTTGCCGCTAGCATTAGCATACTGTTGAAACGTGACGATCAAAAATACATTTGCAGAGGTTAAAACTTGGAGAGAAAAAAACTGGTATGTTGTGTTTTTGAGCCAATCGGTTCAGTAGCCGAATACCCAATATTGCATTTTTTTCTAGCATGGCACTGTTATCCCAAACCAGTATCGGGTCGGTGCATCCATACACTGGACACAAGAAGCAGCACAGTGTAGAAATCACAGCTAGTCGACTTCATCGAATGCCCTGTTACTAGTTTTTTATTGGAAACGCGCACATTCAAAGTTTAAAGTTTGGCATATTGACTGAATGTTTGTTGCCTTTTCGTGTTTTTAGTTTTGAACGAGTCCTACTCCCACCTACACCGGTGGAATGTGGAGAAGTGGGCAGTAAAGCAGGATGGAATCAGCCACACATTACGGCCCAGTGCCTAAACCAAAACCGGGGGAGAGCCGCGGGACTTAATTACAGTGGAGGGCACACAGGGAGTTTGCAAACCGACAGTTCCTCTGAAATGGTGGTAAAATGTCCAAAATAGTTTGGTGTCCATGGTTTCAAATGAGCCATGGTTTGTGTTTGGGATATAATACTGCTACATAACTTTCCCTCAGTGCAATCTGTATTGTGTGACGCAGTGAAAACCTCCAGACTGTGATTAACATTTTTCTCTGACGGCTGATATCCGATATTCATGAGAGAAACACTTTGTATTGAGTGAAATTAAGCGTTCTATGGGATAATTTTGTTTTTTATCCAAACAAAGTGAAGTTTTGGAAGCGGGAGCTCGGTTGCCTTTTTTGGCCACGGACTCCCTGGATTTGGCTCGGCTGAGGGACCAGGGGATGTCACCAGTTAAGTCATTATACACTGTTGTTGAACAATGCAGTGCTCGACTGGCTCTGACTGCAGCGGCTCTATCGCCCTGGGCCTCAAACCGAAGGAGACGTATCCACTGCACTGTGCGAGAGAGACAGAGGAGCTGCTCATTTACTGGCCAGGCCCATCCTACAGGCAACAGGAAGTACTGGAGTACCCAGGCAGCCACATGTGTCAGTGATACCTCCAGCACTTTGAAGTTACAATATAATGCTTCCATTTTATGATTATAGCCACAGCAGCATATACTGTCACGCAAGTCATCTGGGGTCAGAGGTTACAGCTGCTCATCGTGTCTTGTTGGGACAAAATGTAAAAGGGAAAAAATCGGAGTTTGGGTTTTAGCCTGTTCCATACCCCAGGGATCAGCCACAGAACAAGACCTGGCAAGCCCCGAGAGACGGAAGAGGAGTAACGCTTTTTCCCATGGGCAAGATTATGAAAGGCCCTCCTAGGCTGTGCTTTCAGGGCAGATTTTTAGTGTTATGTGTAATGATAGATCGGGGGGAGTGGCCGTGCTTATACATGTGCTGAAAGATAAGAAGAAACAATGTCCTTTTATTGTTATTGATGTACAATAGCCTAAATGCAGGTGTTTCTACTACAAAATAGCTAAAAAAAACATTTATGTAATTACCAAAGCAAAACAACTATTTCATACAACCAGTCTCACTTATTGCCCTGAAGTCTGAGGTAAAACTTAAAAAACTGCCCGAAAACCTTTCGTAATATTGCAAAAAAAGAGGAATATGGGTAATTCATAAGGATATATTGAACATACCATTTCACTATTCTTGCAGACCAAATTATTGAGACTAATTGATTTGGTAGAATATACCACAGGTCAAATAATGCACACGGCAAATAAAACATATTTACCTGGTAATATACAGAAGTTGTTATAAAGGGTATATATACTGAGGGGAATTGGGAACTTTAAACTCAAGCCCATTAGTAATACAAGGAATCGTTTTTGTGTCTGTGAGCGTTGTCAAATGTCAATGCAAAAGGCACTTATAATTGTGAAGTATAAAACTGAGGAAGAAATGTAAGAGCTCATGTGGATTATTGTCATCGGAGTTTGGGAATGTGCTTATGTCTATTCTGCCTTGTGTGTGTGTGTGTGTGTGCGTGTATAACGTGATAAACAGATTTATAGGAAAGTCTCAGGAACGTAAGCAGGAATTTGAATTGGCGTTTATATATTTTTTTGGGGGGAGGGGGGAATGGAAGGGGAAATAAATAAGTGCTACTTCATCCCGCTTTGTACCCAATGTGTCATACGTGTGAGACCTACTGTACATATGGAAAAAAATGTATTGGTTTGTTTGTTGGTAGTTAAAAAAGGATCATTCATTGATTTGCTGTAGCAGTTCTTCTCAACAAAAAAACAAACAAAACAAGTCAACAAGTTGCCAGATCTTGCCACAACTGAACCAAGTTTCAGCAAGGACTAAACCCATAGACCGTGAAAAAAATAGACAGCTCCTCCTCACCCCTCCCTGTTTGCCATAATGACTACGATCGAAGGGATCGCGGAGCGCGTACTTCAGTCGTAGCCGCGCCATTAGCTCTAATGCTAACGGCCTGTCAATCAAAGTCTGGCCCTCATTAGTATATGAGGTTTCTAAAATGTTTCTTATGAAAACCCGCCTGCTTCCTTTAATTGCAACTAACCCAGCGTTTTCATGGGGCAAAATCTAGCTGTAGAAAGTTTAGGAAAATTAAAAACCAGGCTTTAAAGTTGTCTAAAGTGCAATGCGTTCTAATGGGAGACTAGCGGCTATATAGAAGTACTACAG
The DNA here is from genome assembly GCA_021464625.1 of Proterorhinus semilunaris. Lineage (NCBI taxonomy): Eukaryota > Metazoa > Chordata > Actinopteri > Gobiiformes > Gobiidae > Proterorhinus > Proterorhinus semilunaris. The sequence continues at coordinate 15,125,337 of CM038344.1, forward strand.
CAATGGCGGACCGATGGCGGCCCCTAGTGTCACGGTCTCAAAGCAGAGCAGCCAGCGGCCATTGACTAAACTAAAGTAGAATGACTGTATAGCCTTCCACACGACACTATCTGATCTCTGTAACCTTTCTGCAGAAGCTGTTGGGACCTGTCTGACAGTTTAAGAGCCAGCCTCGCTCATTGGCATGATGTCTTCACAAGTTGTGTTCATGTGATATGGGAAACATGTGGATTGGTTTGGTCTAAGTTGAAGAAAAAGAGAGAGAAATTGTACAGAACCTGTCTTTGAAAATTAGAAATTAGTTCTAGTTTTATTCACCGAGACTGGTGTGATTGTGTAAAGCCACATAATTATAGGGATTTTGTTCACTGAATTAACAAACTCATGATTCAACATTTATGGATTGTCGGTAGGTAGATTTTGAAACCATTGAAATAATAAGTTCGTGTTTCAGTTGACTATTGAAAGCGGTGTTGGCTTTACAGCAGACAAACGGGAGCATTTTCAAAGGCTTATCTTTTATCTGTATTTTCATAATTCTTGAGACCCGGTATCTTCCACCCACATGCTTGCTCAGACTTACAGAGAAAAACCTTGAATTCTTTTCCTTCACTTTTGTAAATCCAAACGCCCGCATTTGTGGGTTCATGGTCTCCACAGAGAATTTCCTCTTAATTCACATACATGGGGTTGCTCTTAAAATATATCCTCAATTCAGTAAGCCTTTTGTTAAATCCCATACAGCCATTAAATATCCCACTGTGATAGGATTCCATTTGGAAATTATTCTGTAATCCCCAGTTTATAAAATGATAACAAAAAGTAAATGGTTGTATCCCATCAACCTCATACAGGGTATGATTAGTGTGCAGTTCTCTCATCGAGTTTCTGACTAAATGTTCAGAAGTTATTGTATTTTGTACTCAACGTCGTTGACAAACACTAGGGCTGGGCACCGATACAGTACCATTTTTACATACTGGGATATGTTCTTACCTGAGCTTAGACGAGTTGATGCGTACCTGTCTGGTCTTGCGCGTGTGCTCAGTCAAAAAGACCAAAGATGTTGTTAGCGCTTGGCCTCTCCCAGCATATTACTTTAGCTCCAAACGACGGTGAAGCTACCACGCTCTTCCACGGGCACAAAGACCAGACAGGTGCGTATCAACTTGGTGCTCAGGTAAGAACATATCTCAGTATGGAAAAACAGTGGCCTGTTCCTTTAATGGTACCTGGTTTACCATACCAATACCTGAACGATACTATACTAAAATATGTGTCCTCTAGAACCAGAAAACAGAGCAATTATGTGCATTTATTCCAGGAAAAAAAATGTAACGCCAGACTAAAATCATAAGTGATATTTAGTCTGGGGACCACCAATTAATTTTCTTATAGGAGAGGTGTGGTTTACGATTGTCCATAGCCGTTCATTGGGCGCTACAAATGTCTATCATGTGTCTGCACGTAGCTATAGCCAATCGTAAACTTTCCAGCTAAACTATTTAGAACACGGTCTAAAGCTTGATCGAAAGATGGCGTCGCGTCTGCTGCTGTCATGTTGGATCCATAAATACTTCCGTATGTCGAATAGCGCGTCATCGTCTTACCCTCCCTCCTGGTTCTGTGAATGTTCCCCAACTCCATGCAAACATTTCGGCCATGGTCCCCAGGTGTTAGCCAGGCGTGGCGTTAGCCAGGCTAGTTTCATTTAACCCAACAGGCAACTCTGTCTCTAAAGATGTATATTGTTTTTGGTAACTGCTTTTGATACTTGATACTATTTTTTATTTTTTTATACCAATAGTACCTGAACCCTTTTCTCAATACCATATTGGTATATTTTAATGGCATCCCGCCCTAACCAGCACAGAAACGTGTACAGATGATAAGTTAGAAATGAAAGTCGTACACACAGCTTTATAATGCACATTGAATGAAGAACTTGGCTTTTAGACGTGCATGTAAACTGAGACGAGAGTGGCCTGACCAGTTTTCTGGAGAAATGAGATGATAATCATACATCTAGTGTTGCAACAACTACGGCTTCACTCTCAGTTCTATAGACGGACCCTTACAGACGTTCAACCACCAAGACATAACCACAATCAAACACTAAGTCACATGGAGAATGATCATTTTGTACGACAAGTGCAGTTGTAGCGCTCTCTGCTTCTAAACACGGGTCCTGAATGTGGAGCGTTGAATTGGGCTGCTGTGGAGCGAGTGCAGAGGTCGGGCGCAGGAAGCAGTGGTGTCGGAGGCAGCACAGAGCGTCTTCTGTGAGCTCTCTGTGGCTGGACACAAATAACATATGTGCAAGGTCAGGCCTGTACCCTAGCATTACAGGCTATACACAGAACGGATCACAAAAGGAATTTAAACAAACAGTGTCCAGCTGCAGCCTGGAGATAAACCCACACCTATACAAATTAAGGAGAAGGTGGAGATATTGATCGACATTTAAATCTTTAAATGTCGATCAATATCTCCACCTTTATTTTCCCCATGATCACAGTGTGTCAGAGATGTGTGTGAAATGAGCTCAGACCATCCAGATCCAGTTTTTAGTCACCTATTAATGTGAATCAGCCTGTAGTCAATGTGTTGCACAATAAGAAATTGACCTGAAAAAATTACAAATAAAAGCAGACATTTTATACTTGAATTGCATTTCCTTCCATTTTTGCTCTGCTAATATATCTTGATTGATCACTCTTTATGGTTTGACTTCTGTTTTCTTTACGGCAAACGGTGCAAATATTGTTTCAGCAAGGTGTTCACTTAATGGGCTTTTGGCAAACTTCAGCTGAAATAATACACAAGCCACACTGGAATGTGGAATTGTTGCATGAATATGACATTATGTATATAGTTTGCTTAAAAAAGAAATGGTCGCTGGACCTCTCGTATTGCATTTTGTTATATGTGTTATATGTTTTATGTTTTATGTTGCACGTCTGCACCGAGAAACATTTCTAGTGTGTGAACTTGTTGTCAAACAATGGCAATAAAATCTATTCTGATTCTGATCTCTTGTATTCAAATATACTTGTACTTTACTCTTAAGGATGGAGTCCCTCAAGACGGTCTCTGTTATTTGTTAATAAATTGGTCCCTCTCGCTCTCTCTCATTGGCCTCATCTTGTACAGAGAGCTCTGGAGACCGATGGTTAGTGCTCATGTTAACATGTTTATAATGGCCCATAATGACTTTTGGACCTTTGGGGTGCATTAGCATGTGCGTGTGGATCATAAAAGCCTCTCTGTGGGGAATAAACACTCAGCAGAGGGTCTGTGTCTTCATAAGTAATGGGATTAGCCATGTTCATGAGGACAACTGTGTGTCAGGTTATGGACTCACTCTGGCTATCTGTTGGTAAATACAAAGATATCGCATGCAAGGGATAATAATTGTTAGTGTTGGAGTAAAATGTTCAATAGGTTTACTTCATTTTAGACATTCCACACCATTTCTAGTCAGATGGAATTAAATGAGCCTCTGTAATTTCTAATTTTAACCACAGATTGCACTCTGATTGTGGATGTTAAAACCCAGTTGTTGTGGCCTTGTTTGTCCCAAAGAGCCAAGGTGACTTTTCTACCGTAGTCTAATCACATCTGTGCCTCTGATCACATGATCATCAGGATCACATGACTTCAGGCAGCAGCGCAGAGACAGAGCAGAGCAGACGTCCCAACGCGCACTTCTCATTTCACTGATTAGTGCCCTCTCAAAGTCACCTCCATTTATCCATGGTGTCTGACACCGACGGGCAGCAGCTGAATCTAAATGATTTCTACAAAATTTGAGGGACATTGTCTGGCTCGCAGTACACTCTGTAAAAAAGTCAATACCAGTTGATGAAAAAAATGTTATTTATTATTTAAACACGGGACTGTATACTGTACAATATTCAAACAATAATAATTTTATTGCGATATTTTACTGAACTGCTTCAAAGTGGTATATTCTATTCAATTTAAACCTAATTGTAAGTAAATTATTTTTCAACGAATTGGGTCAAAACAAGACTTAAAAAACACTAACTCTGGACCAAATCAAAGTAAAGAAAATACAACCAAAACTGAACTTTTGTACATTCGTAAGTGCCATGCATTTATGGTTTGAACATTGCTTCACAATATTCTTCGAAATATATTGTGAAACCATACTTATACTGCATACAAGTAATTAACTTTTGGAGATGCCATGGGCTCAGATGACTGAGCAGTTCAATTTCAGCACAGACTAGTGCAAACTGTTGCACTAGTCCTTAGGCAAAACACTCTGTGTGAGTGAACGGTGGGATGCAGAGAGCGCTGCATTTTTAATTCTGAACTACTCCTGGCTCTTGAAAGTGTGTTACATTAAATGCCAAAATATTGCAGATTTCTAATCTTTCTGTAGGATTTCTGCAGGACTAAAGGGCAGTGTGCTGAGACTGTTCTGTTTACTGTGTAATTACAGGACTAGCCTGATTTCATGTGTTACCTGACACCTCCGAAGTTCAGTCCATTGTCAGTTCTGAATCTCTGCTCTGCTTAAGTTTAGTGCGTTTATAGGATTAGGCTCATGGCCTGAATCACCTTGCTGGTGGACTGACTGTACATGTGTAGATGTGGGTTTATGGAGTAAACCAAAGCACCCGTAGCAAACCCACCCAGACACGGGAGAACATGCAAACTACTGCACAAAGAAATGCCAACATCTTGCTGTGAAACGAGAACATTAACCATTCAGCCAAGAGGGGCATAAAATTAAAGTTTATAAATATTGAATAACACTGTATTTATGAAATATGCATCAGAGTGATTTAGCTCAAACGTGGGAGGTCTGCCAGAATCGTGTTTGCCAAAGCAAACCGTGTGTACAGCAAAACAGAGGCTTACTGTAAATGGACAGTTAACTCCAGAGAAAAAACGCGGTGAATCTGCTGTAATTAGGAATCCCAGGAATTGACCACGCACTGATGTTCAAAGGGTTTCGGCCCGCTTTATTGAAATTACAATATGTGATATACCAGTGCACCTCTTTTCCCTTATAATATTGTACAGCAGCTATCTCCCACCCTAGACCCATACCGTTTTGCTTATCGGTCCAATCGCTCATCTGAAGATGCCATCTCCACTGCGCTTCATTCAGCCCTCACTCACCTTGAAACAAAGGACTCTTACGTTAGAATGCTGTTTTTAGACTTTAGCTCAGCATTCAACACTATAATCCCACAGCAGCTAATCCACCTGGGGATCAACACATCACTGTGCAACTGGCTGCTGGACTTTCTGACGGGGAGACCACAGGCTGTACGTGTCGGCGGGAAAGTCCTCCAGAACTGTGTGCTGATCCTCCTGTTCACTCTGCTGACCCATGACTAGGAGTGTGACAATATATCGATTTTCCGATATATCAAGATATTTTGCGGGACGATACGATACCGATACTTTTTATTGTAAGTCAGGGATCCTTTATAAAAATGGTATAAAGCACATGAAACGAAATGTAATGTTTTATCGTGATGTATCGTAGATTATTTTTGGTGCAATATATCGATTATCGCAGTATCGTGAGATAATCGTTATCGTAAGCCGTGTATTGTATCGAATCGTGAGGTACCCAGAGGTTACCACCCCTACCCATGACTGCGCTCCAAAGTACGACTCAAACCTCTTCATCAAGTTTGCAGACGACACAACAGTGGTGGGTCTCATCAACAACAGAGACGAGTCAAACCATGGCCATGTGGTGCACACAGAACAATGCCCCAATCACTGTGTGGCACGGCGCCAGCACAGCCTCCTGTCGAAGGAGCCTCCAGCGCATTGTGAGAGCAGCGGAGAAGATCTGCGGAGCTCCTCTCCCCTCCATTAAGGACATGTACTCCACCCGTCTCACCCGCAAAGCCGTCAGAATCACCAGGGACCCTACGCACCCATCAACACAGTCTCTTCAAGGTAATGCCTTCAGGAAGGAGACTGCGGTATCTAGCCAGGTCCAGTCGACTTAAGAACAGTTTCATACACAAGGCCATTGGGAAGCTGAACTACGTGCCCTCCCTCCAACCCCTCTTCCCCCACACTCCACTCCACAATCAAGGATGAGAGAAATATAATTTCAAATCATTCACATGGTTTGACAAATAAAAAATCTTGAATTAGCAGCGTAATCCCGTCTGTCGTAGGGCCACACAATACGAAAAAGATTATGGGAATTGCAATTAAAAGCTGAAAATGTATATCTTTTGCATAAGACATCAATTGCTTTAAATGCTCAATATCCAATTTGATGTCTGAATTTTGAAATCGTACTTCGGCCAATGAGGACATAAAAAACCCACAAAATCACACATTTTGTAATTCATACTGTATCTCACATTTGACCAAGGTGTCACTTTGCCTCAACGATTGTTACAGGATCGTCACAAGGTCCAGGAGAACACAATGGGTCAGGGACAATTATTGCTATGACTAAATGCCTCTATTGTATGTCTGTGAAGTTATGAGGACACTGTCTCACAGGGGACACTGATAGGCATTTGAGAGGACGACTATTGTATTCAAATTACGCTGGATATCTTTTGTTTGGAGATGCGAGATGCTCAGTGTGTTCCACAGAGACCATCCCCCACTGCACCCTTCTCCCCCGCACCACCTCCACCCTCTGTACAAGGACAGAGTCGTATAATGGGACCAGTGGGCCACTTTGATTGCTTTAAGCTGCTGCGATGAGTCATAAATCAAGTTTGTAACCTGTCCTATGCAACCTACACCCTCCATACAGATGAGACGTGGAATTATGAACTAGTGATATTCCTGTAGGTCTTGATGTAGGAGGATTTTAGTGTTTGCTGATTGTATGGTTATTTAGTTTTTACTATTTTTACAATATGTTTTTTATTTTTTTTGTTTTTACAGTATTATAGCGCAAGCAGTTTACAAATAATACAACATAGCTTATAAATACATTGAATTGGACCATGAGAGTGAGTAAGCGTACATGTTCTCTCTACCCCCCCTAACCTGTGCTCTGTTTTTAGGATTTCTTGGAGCGTGTAGAAGGCAGTGGTTGCTTTATAGCCTGCCATGGGAATTCACTTGGGCACTCATTATAGTATTTAAATGAGGCCTTCTCCCCAGTGTGCCACCATCACACTTCCATCCATGAATGAATTGGCCTTTGGGAAAGTGTGGGGGATGGTCATTTGTCTGGACCTCGGCTTTTCCGCTGTTTTTTTATTTGCATTAACAACCATCGAGATACAGTAAATTGTCAAATCATCTCATTAATCAAGAGGAATGTTTTGTTTGCGTCACAGTCTCGGTGGATAAACCTTGACTTGACTGAAGGGGACATGCCCTTTGGTTCATGTTATTAGCTGTGCCACTATTTGCTGATTGGTTTGGTCGGTGACATCAGGGGGTCAAAGGTTCACCTATCACTGTGGTGCTTAAAGCTACGGTCAATACATGGATTTCTGCTCATTCATGGAACTGGGACACAAACACACAAAGTAATTTCCTTACTTCAATCAACAATTTTAAAGGGGTTGTACCGGTTTGTTCCCCCCACTTTCAAACTGGTTTTGATTCGTTGTAGTCTGACATACGTTTTGTTCCTATTATATTGTTTATTCCGAGGTTTGTATAAATTTGACAGTGGTAGTGAGCACAGTTTTTAGCTATTGTAAACCCAAAGTAGTGACGCTAAAAACAATACATTAACGCGCCCCTCCGCTCCCTATAAGGTTATAAACACGCTTATTAATATATTTCCTATCCGCAAAGAATTGAAATGTTTCAAATGCCTGAGGAAACTTTGGAATGAGCTTCGATCACAACTAACAGTCTAACTTAAAGTAGAACTAAGTAACTCATGCCCCTAGAGGCCATAAGCGCCACTGCAGATGTCGTAGCATGTTGCGTTTTTTTTACTCATTAATTGTCCGTGAGAATAAATACTACGCTAACAGAAAAGACAAACGGACAGAGGGATATTGTACATTGTGGTACAGCCCAAATACACAATGGAGATACTTTTTTTCCCCCTCAATCTTGGCGATAAATACTGCTAAAGTGGCACTAACCCGCAGTTAGCGTTGCTCGTTAGCCTGTTAGCTTCTTCTTCGTGATTCTATTTGTGTGTATTGCGCCTCCGACCCGGTGCAGGGAAAGTTGCAAGGGTGGTTCTCTGGACAGAGACATCGGGGGAGATGATCATTCCATTAACACTTGTATTACCCCCAGAGGGACAACGAAAAGGATGTATTAAGGTAAACAAGTTACTTAGTTCTGCTTTAAAGCCACACTGCTTAACATTTTACCCAATAAATATAATTGAAATACAAGCCTTTATTTTATGACAGATATTTTCATCTTTGAAAAATACCTCATAAATGCACAAACAAACATGTGCCTTTGCTGTGCGTGGCTCAGCTGTAACTTTACCAGGAGTGGGTACGTCTCCAGCTCGTCTCCATTACCTTTGTTACTTGCCCAGTGGCTTAAATCTCTGTTGTATCTTTAGGCACATCCTGTTAGTATCTTGAGCACTTACACGTTTTATATTTAAACATGTATGTGCTGTTTTATCTTTGTATAATGTGTTTTAATGTTTACTAGTTCTCAGAATTGCAAGACAAATATACCTACGGGTATAAATAAAGTAACCTAACCTAACCTATGGAGATGTGACTAAAGGCAGCAGAATTTGAGATTTAAACAGGTTTGGTTCTCATCCAAATCCATTCTTTGATTGCCAACGGCAAAAATAGCATTTTCTGTGTTGAGCTGGTCACTAGGAGCATGTTTTGTATTGATAGCAACAGTATAGTCCAAAATGTTGCGCAGTGTTCCTTTAACTAGCTCCCTTTTTTGGTTTAAAAATGGGAAAACCTGGGTACTATGCGTTTGTTAAAGGGATATTTTGGGAATTTTGACATTGGGCCCCATAGTAATTTACTGTAGCCCATTCTTTATTCAACATGTATCCGTATCATCTAGATGTACAGATTTGTGTCAATGTATTGACACTGGGATTGATAATGTTGAGACTAGGGTTGGGCCATATCGTATCGCATATCGTTATCGTGATATAATGTTTTGATATCATTGTAATTTTTTATATCGTTGTGGACACGATATAATCTATGTTACGCTCCGCTCCATCAGAGCAGCATAAACGGTGACTGTAGAACACGGGGACACGTGCTGAAAAAGTAAAATGAAATGAAGGATGTAAACTGCCTGAGTAGATTATATTTGGAAGACAATTATGCCGTAAAAAAAAAAAAAAAGAATAAAATATCACTGAATGAATCTTCCCAATAGGCGTAAGGCTGGGATTTTGAAGTAATTCGTCCATTGTCAACTATATCGTCAAATATATCGTTATCGTGATATTTATTTTTTCATATCATGATATAGATTTTAGGCCATATCGCCCAGCCCTAGTTGAGACCCAGAACGGCTCATCTGGATGGGAGCGACTGACCTCTAGCCGGGAGACTCCCAGGTGTGTTGAATGTAACGTTGACACATGCCTCCTTTTTCATTCACATGTTAGAAGCAGTGCTGTCCTGGCCCGAGGGGTCTGCAGCTGGGTCTGAGATGCAGGACAAGCTCTAACAAGTCCCCCTGTCCACTGCGAGTCCAGCAAGAATCTGAGGCATTTATGTTAACTGCTTCATCAACAGATTGACGATAAATGTGTGCCACCGAGTGCTGCTTGTTGCATCCTGAAATCTCAAATCTATATGAATCAAAGTTATCCAAAATATACATGTTTGCATAAAACCGTTTCACTAAAGTGGTTCCTTGAAAGCTACTCACACTGCACTTTTCCCTTCTTTTATGATCTGACTCTTACCTGGCTCCAGTCACCAGTATACACCCCGACTTTTATGAAACTATGGAAAACCGACATTCACTGCGTGCTCTACAAAGCTGCTCTTTGTGTCCAGTTTTCTCCACACAGCAGCGGCCCTCGCCCCAGTCTGCAGGCCCTTGTTTGAGCCAGCACAGATGCCCTTTATAAGTGCGTGCATGTATGTTTGTGAGAGTTCTGTGAGAGCATGTTGTCCAGGCTGCTCCAAATCACCTCCCGTCTTGAATATTATCCTTGGGTTGCAACAGCCAGGCCCCAGGCACAAAAAGAGCAGTGTTGGTTGGAAAGAGGATTATGTTCTAGTTTGGTGAAAGCCCCCGAAAAGCCGGTATTGTGTGAAGACTGGGGGGATTTATGTCACAAATAACATGGCACTGCTGTTGTGTGACTTTGATGGGCGGAGATGACATAGTTTATGAAGAAAAAACAATGTCTAATAATAATGTGCATGCATTGATGGTATTAGATTGATGTAAGGGTGAAAGTTGTTTTGTTGTTTGTTCCGCTCTTAACCGTGGATAAGCTGTGCAGGTTACATGAGGAAACGTAATCACACAAATCAATATGCAAGATTGTTATATTGCTACAGTATAATTCGTAGGGCTGGGATGATACACTTTTGTCACGATCCGATACGTGTCATGATACTCCAGCTTGAAGTTCTTCTTTAAAGGAACAGGCCACCATTTTTACATACTGAGATATGTTCTTACCTGAGCTTAGACGAGTTGATGCGTACCTCAGTCACGCAAACAGGCCAAAGATGTTGTTAGCGTTTGGCCTCTCCCAGCATATTCCTATAGCTCCAAATGGGGGTGAAGTTGGAAGCTACCACGCTCTTCCACGGGCACGCTCAAAGACCAGACAGGTACGTATCAACTTGTCTAAGCTCAGGTAAGAACATCTCGGTATGGAAAAACGATGGCCTGTTCCTTTTAAGATTGAAAAGTACATTAAAGATGGGTTACCCTATATTCCATTGCTCAATAAACATTTAGGTAAAGACAATGCAACAAGGTCTGTTTTTTGCTTTGTTTGCAGCAAATGCATTTACTCAGGTACCTTTTAACACGAAATGTAACAAAGTGCTGTGTAACTGTTACTGGAAAACAACTTGGTATTGCAGCAAAAACTATTGCTCATAATTTCCAGGGAAATGTTTGGGCGGGTATAAACCATTGGATTACGAAATGGCACAGTTTGGTCACCAGGTATGAGCTGTACGTGGGACCTCTGACACTACCAGTCTGCTGCAGGCTAATGTTTAGCTTTTCATGCCACACAGAAGTGCTGCTGTGTAAAGTCTGTCGACAGGCCAGCACTATAATGAACTCTGCTTCTAAATCTAGACCAGATAAAGTTTAGTCGCTGTCCAATGTGCTTTACTATTTTTAGCACTGTTCTGACTATCTGCTTATACGTATATATAAAGAGTGTATTTTCTCTATGTAATGGTTTTAAGGCCCCAGGAGATGCATGAACTCAGGCTTGGGCAGTTATTGCTTACCCAACCCCCTACTACCAAGTTTTCCCTTCATTAAATTAAATGATTAAATGATTACCTTAAGGTTTGCGTAGCGACAAAACAGGCCTGAAAGTTCTCTGCACTAGTCGAGACGAGGAATATAGCAATAGAAAAACCATGTGATTTTCCATGAAGTAAAATAAATCTATGTACCATTTGTTTCTGACTTTTTATATTTATCATATTCATTAGATTGTCAAAAATCAAAAGGCAGACAAACAATCTGTTCTACCTTTTGGTTTCGGGATTTTATTGTGACTCATTTCATTCCTTGCACAGTCCTTGCAGTGCCTTGTTTGGTTCAGTTGTTGCTTGTCTATTTTCCGGACTCAGAAAAGCTTTGGGACAATGGGGATGAATGCGAACCAGTTAATGAGGAAGTGATTAAGCGAACTGTCACCGCGTGTCACTCATCGGGCCAAGACCTGGAGCGTCACGACCGTCCGGGTGAGAGTCGGGCCGGTCTTCCACCTGCAGTGTGTGTGTTGTAGAGCCTTGTGAAAAGTTGCAGGAGCCCTTGGGAATTTTGATATGACCGAGAAATTAGATTTTACCGGTCCAGCTATTTATTAAGCTGATTTCCGAATGCAATCAGCTGCCCAGGAATTTGTTGTGTATAAATAACTTGTTGTCCAGCTTAGAGCCAGACTGGTGAGCCACTCAAGAGCCGCTGTGTGTGACAAACAATGCAACCTATATACAGCCTGGACCAATAAAAGTCGCCACCTGGATCTGGATCTGCAGTTGGTCAGGTCTAGGGATGTCAACGTTAACCGGTTTCACGGTACGTTAATCGGAAGAATTTTAGCTCTCATGAGCTGTAGCGCATGTGTATCTTTGTGCCAAACAGTGCACACGCACCGGCAAAGGCTGAAGAAACGGCGTACAGTGTTAAATCCACCCCAAAACGCATAAAGTCAGCGGCAGGTTCAATAAACCAATGTGCAGAGAGCAAATCTGATACATTTTTGCATGATAATTGCATAACGTTGCCAAAAAGAAGAGTTCCAAAAGAACCATGTGCGGCTGTGTTTGTCATATCACAGTAAAAAATGAAAGTGAAACTTTGCCAACACATGGAAATCAGCTGATATGTTTGATCATTTGTAATCATAGGGAATATCTTAAATTAGCTTCCTTTTAGATATGGCTAATAATAATATTCTGTTGTCTATTTTAAAATGTTTATTTTATTTTTTACATAAGGGTTAAAAGCATAACAATAAAAGGGCCTCCCTTCGGCTGTGGGTGTCTATAGCCTGTCCGTCCATGGGAGTGGATCTCTCCTTCTGTGGTTCTCCCCATGTTTCTCCTTTCTCCCGCTTGGTTTTTGAGTTGTTCCTCGCCGTGCTGGAGAGTCTAAGGACAGGGGACACCCTCGTCTCCACCTGCCGCCGTGGCTTATTTACTTAATTCACCTGAACTTTACATAGCCTTATTTACTGTTCTGTTTTATTGCCTTAATGCAGCCCTGAGAGGTAACTCCTGTTATGATATTGGGCTATACAAAACCATTGGTTGATTGATTTGAAAAGATAACAGGCTTAATGTTCAATAGGTTGTATTGGATAAATGATAAATAAACATAAAATACATATTTATTTATTTGTTTATTAATGGATCCCCATTAGTCTTTACCTTAGTAAAGACTAATAGGCTCTTCCTGGGGTCCATGAAAATGCTACATTTAAAATATTACAAAACATCCTCATTACATATACAAATACATATTTTAAATCGCATTCCTGAACACCACAAAAACATGCTAATACAATGTTTCAATACACCTAACTGTACATACATAACCTGGGACTCTGGGAGTTCTCTACATTATATTCCATGACACCGTGAAGCCTGTCGAGTATTTAAACCGTGCCTTTCACTGGTCAGCCGTAGTTGAGAGAACAGACCTAAGGGTTTTTGAAGAGTGTAAACATTATTGCAGAACAATATAAGACTGCAGGCCACTCTTTCCTCTACTTTAAACCAGGACAGCTTATCATGCATGGCACTAACTCTGGTCCTGAATGGGCATCGCAGTGCTAGGCGAGCTGCTCTGTTCTGGACTAGATCCTTTTTTGAAGCACTTGACCAGATAATGGAGCAGTAATCAAGATGTGAAAGTGCAAGTGACTGAAGAACCAACTTGGTAACTAGTAGTTAAAAAATATGCACATCTTCTTATATTAGAGATGGCTCTACTCATTTTTGCTACAGTGTTTTTAATATGTGGAGACCAAGATGAGGTTGAATCAATAGTGACTCCCAATAATTTGGCCTCAGTGACCTGCTGAATATCAGTGCATGCATGTGGCTCACTAAGAGCGATTAAACAAGTGCACCACTTAGTTGTGCACTTGTTTAATCGCTCTTAGTGAGCCATACATTTGGTTTTATAAAGCATTGATTTTTAACTTATTTTCAGTAGCCCAGTTAGAAATTAAATTGATTTCTTGTTGAAGAAGACAGTTTAACTGACTACTTGTATTAGCAGATACAGGAACGCAACATCCTTGAGCAATGCCACATGACAGTGGTTTCACACATTGCTGATTACCGGTTAGATACTGTAACTCTTCATTAAAGTTACTGCTGAGTTTCCAAAGCCATAAGCACTCAATTTACTAAACAGTAGCTTGTGGTCAATCACATCAAAAGCAGCACTGAAATCAATAAATGCCACACCAACTAGACTTTATGCCTTGTTTCTATTTATTTATTTAGTTTTATGTGGGACAATGTACATTAAGGAACAGTAGGACAATGTAAATGTACCTGAAATAGCCAAAAGGCTAGTATGGGTTTTTGTCAACACTTATACAGAACTGTAAAGGATTTGAGAAATGTTTTTTCTTCCTTAATTTTAATGATCGGGAATTTTTCCTCGCAATATTTTTCCACAATAATCTTGAATTGTGACATCCCTAAATTCAGAAACTTTACATGGCTAAAGAATTATGTCATCTGAGCACCTGAATGACCAGGTTATTCAATGGATTATTTTGCAACACTGGATTAAAATAAGTCTTGTGACATGAGAGAAAGTTCCCAGAAACAATTCAATAGCAAATATGTGCTGTAAACAAATTATGTGTGACCTGTCTTTTTTTTCTTTTTTGGCCAGGCTTTATAGCTTTAATTGAGAGGTGGGGAAAGATTTTGCCATTGTGTAAACTACAGGTTTTTGAACTGCAGGTTGTGTAAACTGCCGGGTTTGAACGCAGTAAAACGCCCTTAAAAGTTAGATTTTTATTTGATTGAGATTAACTGAGCAGCCCTACAATAAACTACACTGACCTTAATACATCTAGACAACATTTGTGTTCTCTCACCTTGTTTGAGGCTTTAGTTTAATCTAAAGTAAAAGAAAGGCAGTTTATCTTTTCAAGTTTAGGACACTGTGTGTCCTAGTTTGAGTCAGGTGAGACGGACTTGGGCAGAAGAACAGCTTTGATCTTCAGGTTCATGGAGCACATTATGAGACGACTGCGATCGTGGGAGTCTCTAATAGGAATGTGTTCTTTCAGAGAGAAACGTGACCGCACATAAAACACACCTTTTTTAGTTTGAAAGGGCTTTGTTGGCTTGAATAGAAGTTGAGGTGTATAGTCTAGTTACATTAAGATGCATTGAGCTTTTCTTTTTTCTTTTGAATTATTTAGTACAATATGACAACATCTTGATTAGACCCTTTTTTCTAGCTTTGTAAGTTATTGATGAGTTGCTATGTGTCCATCTTTGGCCATTTAAAATCATTAAAAAAATTACAGCACAACTCTGTAATCTGGCTAGTTGATGGGAAACACCGATGCATACAAAGTAAGTGGACAAGAATAGCAGATCATTGTGTACATAATACTGAATTGGACCTTAAACCCAGGGCAAAACCCTGTATTTGTAGCCATTGCTTCATTGTCTTTGGTCACATTTCATCAGTGAGCACTCAGACATCACCTCGGTCCCCTCGGTGCCCCCCTCCTGCCTGTTCTGTGCCTGCTCTCATGGCAATAAGTCCCTCCCCCAGGTCGGCGAGCCCTGGTGGACTCTGCTTCTGCTGCCAGACTCTGGGGAATTTAGTGAAAGACAGACTTCACTGAGGCAAAGAGCTCGATTCAGTGCCTCTTGCACCTTTGGATTCTTTAAAAAAGGTTTCATATCGATGCATTAATGATAAGATATTGGCCTTTACAGCAAGATATCTTTCATTTTGTGGTACTGCTTGGTATCATGAGAGTTGGATAGAGAATAAAGGGCCGGTTACTACGACCTCACATGCTTAAAGATTTTGTCACAGCCATTATTATTATTGCAGCTTATTCTTATTGGCCCACTGTATATGAAACCTGGTAAGCCTCTAGGTTACACCTCTTTGGACATGTTCTGAAATGCATGCAATTCATCTTGCATTACTTTTGCAGTTCATAATATTTCAGTATTCTCTCGTTAATCCTTGTAGATGTGTTTTAATTGGGCGTTTTAAGTAAGTAAGTAAGTGCTATTTGTCATTGTACAATTGGACAACAAAATTGTGTTTTTGGAAAACTGGTTGGCTTCCTTTAGTGCTCCTCGAAAGCGGTGCATCGGCTCCTGGGTTTGTCCCAATGCCCGCTGGCTGCTCTGCTTTATAACCACGACACTATAGGCTGTCATTGGTCCACCATTGCTGTAGTACCTCCATATAGCCGCTAGTCTCCCATTAGAAATCATTACACTTTAGACACGTTAAAAAACACTTTAAATCCATCCATCCATCCATTTTCTTCCACTTGTCCGTTGCCGGGTTGTGGGGGCAGCTGTTGGAGTTGCCCCAATCACATTGCACCAGCCCCTATGGCTCCTCCTGGGGGCGCAGATGGTAGAGTGGGTCGTCTCATGATCGGAAGGTCGGGGGTTCGAATCCCGCCTCCTGAAGGTGCATGCTGTTGTTGTGTCCTTGGGCAAGACACTTCACCCACCTTGCCTCCAGTGTCTGCGTACATTGGTGTATGAATGGGTGAGAGGTTCCTTGTTGTAAAGCGCTTTGAGTGCCTAATGAAGGTGGAAAAGCGCTACATAAGTTGAGACCATTTACCATGACCGAACTACACGTCACGCAAGGGCCGAGTCTACAGTGAAGATCCCGCCCTTATGCCCTTTTTAGAAACATGCTTCGTCAGAGCTGGGGAGGAAGAGTCTGTAACTCCGCCATGATTCCCCCCTCGAAATTGGTCATTGTGGCAAACGGGGAGGAGTGAGGAGGAGTTGTCTATTATGTTTTCCAGTCTATGGTTTGTCCCTGTTTCAGAGCGTGGTGTCCCGCACTGGTCAGCTCCTTCACTCCTCTTTCCACTTCCTCCTTCTTGTGACAATTCTCTTTTTTGTTGAACTGCCGTAATGATCAAGAAATCCTGCTGTTCTTACGGTACCTTTTAAGGTTTTTAACATCAAGTCATACCTCGAGTCTGTAAATGAAGACTCATCTTATTTACTTGTACGACACATAGAGTGTAATGTATTATTCAGTATTTTGCTGGTGGGAGTGGTATATTTACCAAAACACATGGAGTCCTAAATAAAGAACTGTGTCTAGAAATATTTTCATAATAATATAATTGAGACTTGTTTTTATTTTTTTCTGACAAAGGGAATATGGGGAAAGAGTTATAAACACAATTTAGTAACATGGGTGTCTTTGAAATGTTTATACTGTGGTGAAGCAGGGGTGGACTGGGACTGAAAAATGTCCCTGGTCCAAATTAGCATAAATGCGACACTTTATCTCGGGGTCGTGTTCACGAGTGAGGGACGGATGGAGCGTGAGATCGATAGACGGATCGGTGCGGCGTCAGCAGTGATGCGGTCGCTGTATCGGACTGTTGTGGTGAAGAGGGAGCTGAGCCAAGCGGCAAAACTCTCGATTTACCGATCGATCTACGTTCCCACCCTCACCTATGGTCATGAGATTTGGGTAATGACCGAAAGGACAAGATCGCGAATACAAGCGGCCGAAATGAGTTTCCTTCGCAGGGTGGCTGGGCGCACCCTTCGAGATCGGGTGAGGAGCTCAGCTACCCGGGAGGAGCTCGGACTCGAGCCGCTACTCCTCCACGTCGAAAGGAGCCAGCTGAGGTGGCTAGGGCATCTGTACCGGATGCCTCCTGGTCGCCTCCCTCGTGAGGTGTTCCAGGCATGTCCTATTGGGAGGAGGCCTCGTGGAAGGCCCAGGACACGCTGGTGGGACTATGTCTCCGAGCTGGCCTGGTGTCGTCTCGGGGTCCCCCCAGAACAGCTGGAGGAGGTGTGCGTGGATCGGGAAGTCTGGGCATCTCTGCTGAGACTGCTGCCCCCGCGACCCGGCCCCAGATAAAGCGGAAGAAAATGGACTTAAATACACTTCAACAAAGCCATATTTTAATCTCTTACCTTAACTCGGTTAAGCCAGGGCGTAAGAGGTTAAGGAGAGGCCAGACTGGTGGCCCTAGAGTCAGTGGCCCTTCTGTGCACTCCCAGAATGGGCATATGACCAGTCCGCCCCTGTGATGAATTATAGTACATTTAATCTGTTAAACTTAAGTTACTTTATGATATCCTTCATTATAATTGTGCATAACAGAAATTATAGCCTTATTTTTTTTATTTTTGTTGTATGTTTTTTTTACACATAAATACTATATGTGTGCTGTTTATCTGCAGGTAATGCCCAGGGTCAGTGCTGCAGAACTCTGACGATCCACAGACCGAAGATGAGGAGCTGATCTGATTGCATTATGTTGAAGGAGACCTCTTGAGGGTGTGTATCTACAGTGTAATGAGTCTGTTATGTCCATGTGTCTGTTCTCAGTCTCAATATCAATATTTAAATGAACTGTGTTTAAACAACTGATTGAATAATGTTCCATTGAAAGAATGAGACGTTCTTGTGAACAAAATTGTGCACATAAAGACATGACTTTAACAACCAACATCCTGTTTCATTTTATATTGCCAAAAATGTTCTAAATTTATGACGTAACCACATTTGTCTTCTGTGCTTCCTTAGCTGTGCAGCCATGCCTCCTGGGATCTGGGCTCACTGTTGGGCTGGACCCCCAGTGTTAGCCCTCCTGGTCGTCATAGTGGCCTGGCCCATCAGTCTCATCTATGGATCCTCTGACCTGTACCCCACCTTCACCCATGTCAACACTCTGTTTGAGCACTTAGCTCTGCACCCAGACCCCCACATCGGTCGGGTGTATGTGGGTGCCCGGGACCACCTATTCCAACTGGACAAAAGCCTCCGTATGGAGGTGCAGGCTGACACGGGCCCAGTGACGGACAGCCAGGAGTGCCTGCCCCCTGTGACAGAGACCACATGTCCTCAAGCTCGAAGCACTAGCAACCACAACAAGCTGCTGCTGGTGGACCCATACTCTCTGAACCTCATCACCTGTGGGAGTGTCAATCAGGGCATCTGTCAGAAACGCAGCCTGGACTCAGTGGAGCAGATCCTCTTCTCCACTGAACGACCAGTAGATACTCAATATGTAGCGGCCAACCATCCCAATGTCAGCACTGTAGGAGTAGTAGTCCGGCCCTATCCTGACCGCCAGCCTGTTTTGTTCGTGGGACGGGGTTATACCAGCAGCCACCCCCCCATTTCCACCCGAAACCTTGCCCAAGGATCTATTTTTTCTTATGAAGAGACAGCTAAACTGGCTGTAGCTGGTCGCCTCTCAGAGTATGACCATCATTTTGTTTCTACATTTGCACATCAACATCACGTATACTTTCTGTTCTACCGACGGGATCTGAAGTCTCAGTCAAGGGAATACAGGACGTATGTGTCTCGAGTTTGCCTGGATGACCAGTCATACTACTCCTATGTGGAAGTGCCTTTAACATGTCGCTCTAGAGCTGGGAAGGTATACAGTTTGCTGCAGGCAGTGCAGTTGGGTCACTCTGGGGCGGGTGCAGGAGGTCAGGACGTCCTGCTGGGAGTCTTCTCCACTCAGTCGACCTCCTCACCCCGGCCTAGCGAGGACTCTGCCCTCTGTATGTTTAGCCTGCAAGATATAGACGTCAGGATCAACTCTACCAGAGACCTGTGCTACACTCAGATGGGCAAAGAGGCTGGGACAGAGGCGGCCTACATAGAGTACGAAGTCAAGTCCAACTGCGCTAATCTGCCAGAAGTAAGTTTCACACTTTCAATAATGTGTGATTGTCATGACTTTCCGAAACAGGACAGAAATAAACTATGCATTTAAGGCTTGATTTTAAATACAGGAGTACATAGTAGTGGTTAATTCAATATTTATTAAATACATTAAAATATAGATTGTTGCCATTACGCTGTGAGTTAAAGGAAAATGGTACAAGATGAAGGAGGGTTCTACTGATAGGGATCACCCCATGATCCTTATCAACAGCTGTGGAAAAGGACAAAAGGCCTTAGTTTTTTCTTGTGTGTTCTAGAAAGAGATGATGGTACGATAAACACATAGCTGTCTGCAAGCACAAGCACTCTCAAAAAGCAGGTTCATTCATAAGAGTGAAAAAGCCCATTCCACACTGCTTTCAGCAGGAAGCGCACCCAGGTTCATATCTCATTGATCCAATGAGCAGTGGTGAAACAACGACCCCTGTTTGACATGTTAGGGAATGAAACACTCCTTCAGCCAAAGCACAGACAGGCAGGTGTATCAGGCATGGAGATTTCTGTACAAGCACAAGTAAGTAAGTGCTTTATTGTCATTGTACAACTGTACAACAAAATAGTGTTCAGGTGTTAGTCCTGAGCTGCTGCGGCTGAGCCATGCTGCCACTGTGTCAACCTGACCAGCATGACCTTGGAGGTCGGGGAAACTGTAGCACTCGGAAGAAACCTGGCTGACTGCCCTCTGTCTCCTCTGATCCTCTGAAATGGTGCAGCGCCCCCTGGGTTTGTCCCTGCAAGGGTTGACAAGCTCATTAGATATCTGCTAGAACCACAGCCGAGACTACTTGGAAAAAGATGGAACATACTAGTACTGTATTCTTCAATTGTTGCTATGTGGAGCTGTTGTTACTTAGTTTATGTTTTACATCGGCTTGTAAATAATAAACCTACATTTAGTCTGTTTGCTCCATCGTGCATATGATTTACGGACTTGGTTTGAAAAGTGATATTGTGATAGTTGACACTGGTGGAAAATGTATTGAAGGTGCATCCTTTGCTAGCTGCCCTGACACTCTGTAGAGCAGCGGTTAGTGGGATCTTGGGGCCCCATGGGGTGCCTCAGTGTCACTTCAGGGGGTCCCGAACACTTTCCTACAAAACAAGTACATTGAAGATAAGTAAGTTTGAAATGAAAGTTAAATCTATTTATTTAGTTGCAATCTGTGTGTTGCCTAAATGGTAAATGGTCTCAACTTAAAGCTTTTTCTACTTTCATCAGGCCCAAAGTGCCTTAGAGCAAGGAACGAGTCACCATTCACACTCTCATTCATACACCAATGTACGCAGACGCCGGAGGCAAGGGGGGTGAAGTGTCTTGCCCAAGGACACAATGACAGTGGGCACATGCAGGAGCTGGGAGTTGACCCTCGCATTACAAATTCTTTTGAATGGTTATTATTGGGGGGGCCCTGAGGCTCTTCAGATCAATAAGGGGGATGTTCTTATTTCAATTGAGTTTTTTTGTTCTGTTTTTTTGGTTCACTAGCTTTATTTTTCTCTTTATTGCTGAGCAGTAGTACATTACAGCATGAAGTGGGGAGAGAGCCATATAATTGGATGAAACAACTTTAGACAATTAAAAATGTTGGTGTCATACTTGGTAAAAGAAAGAAATTAATTTACCGGTATGTAAAAAATTGTCCTCATGTAAAAAGAATTGCGTAAAAAAAAAACGAACTAACTAATTTTGGAATTGTATGATTCATATTTTCTCAGACTGTCTTTGATTAAAGTACAAAAATAATGCATTAAACAGGCCTCACATACAGTATGTTTGTGCATGGGTTAATGCGGCCCTGCTCTCGTCCCAGAACACCCTGGAGGCGTATCCGTGTGGCTCGGATCACACTCCCAGTCCCATGGCCAGCAGGATCCCTGTGGAGGCGGAGACCATCCTGGACAGCCCCTCAGCTCGACTCACTGCTGTAGCCGTCAGCGTGAGGGCGGGACATGTCATCACCTTCCTGGGCGACTCTAAAGGGAATCTACACAAGGTAAAAAGAAACGACGATGCTTTAAAATAATTTAAAAAAGGACATGGTAAATTATACGAGACTACAGGCAATAAACGGCAAAAGAAATTCTCCATAAATTATTTCAGCTGATTTCCTGATTCAAAAATACTGCTACCCTAATTAGTTTTTTGTGTATGTATGTATGTGTATATATAGATAGATAGATAGATTTCCTCATGTTTATGAAGGGTAAAAGTAATTAAACCTAGCTGATAGTCCTTTGTAATTTTTGCCGGACTTTTGTGGAGAGTATCAAAAGTACATTTTTTTAAACTTTATTCAATAAGGCAAGGCAGGCAAGGCAAGTTTATTTGTAGAGCACAATTCATACACAAGGCAATTCAAAGTGCTTCACAGTTGCATAAAATTACAAGAAAACAGATCAAATCAATCATTAAAACATCAACATAAAAAATTATCAATGACAGTAAAAAGCAATCAGATAAGCAATCAGAATGTTTTATTTTCCATTTGCTCTGATATGTAAAAAAAAAAAAAAAAACGTTATGAAAATCTTTACGAAATTTGGCAGAAAATTTCATTTGGTCGTTCCAATCAATGGAGTCAATAAAACCCTTGTCATATGTTTCATGGCGTTACCGTAAAACTGTATAATTGCACAATGTTACCAGATGACAAGGGCAAATGGAGACATTGCTTGTCTGATTCCATCCATCCATCCATTTTCTTCCGCTTTATCCGGGGCCGGGTCGCGGGGGGAGCAGTCTCAGCAGAGACTTGCTTATACAATAAGGTTTCCAAAAATATATAGTTTTCATACTCTTCACGAAAATCCCACAACAGTGGAAATCTAAACATAGTGAACTGGACTATGGGTCTGGTAACGAACGATGAATGGATAATGATATCAGTTTGGTTTGTCAAACTTTCTTGCTTTTAGGTGTTTCTGGGACCAAACGGTGAGGTTGAAGAATACTCTGTCATCTCCATCCAGCCGAACACTGCCATCAGTGCAGACCTCATCCTGGACCGGTCCGAGCAGCACCTTTTCATCATGACACAGAACATGGTATACACCAAAACTCACTTTTGTTTGGTTGAAGGTGTGTCTCCTGTTGCCCTTACAAAGTTATAAAGCATCTTACTGGTTTGAGTAACATGCAATTGGCATCTTTGGCAAAGGAGTCCTCGCTTGTGCTTAATAATGTGATTTGGGTGATTGAAATCATCATAGCAGAATGGAAGAATTTGCAATTGGTTTGGAATAACCAGCGAACACATTCATGTTTGGCTGTTATTGTGCCACACACACGGAAAGAGTCCAGTCCAGGAATCAAACCCGGACCTTTTTGTGAGGCAGGAATGGGTACAGCCACCTTGCAACTAGTCATCCCCTAAAATGCGCTAGTTTGCAGTAATACGTTTTCATGTGGTTTTTTGTCAGTACAAAATTAGTAAATCTCAGTCAATAGGATGACATGAGTGATTTTGTGATGCATCGTGGCTTCTTGTGATATGGCTATTGCATCACCTAGTAATAGTCATGGTAACAATACATTTGGTGATGTGCTGTGCTGCCTTACTATCTTGCTTTATCTTCAAACAAAAATTAAGTACACAATATACAGTGAACACATTCTTAAAATCACCGAGTGCAAATCTTGGTATTATTTCTGAATTTCTGTAAATCACAAACACATTCCTGAGCTGCCCCCCATCCTGCCTCCCCTCCTATAATGAGACTGAGCAGCAGCAATAGCCCCGGATTATTCTAATGACCGCAGTTAGTGGCCATTGTTGCTGTGGGGAAAATGGGGCACCTATTCTTCCTAATCAGATTTCCCAGAGATTAGCGTGCGTGTGCCTTCTGACTATGCCGTGATGGTATGTTTTTGTTTTATTTTTTTCGCAGTTGCAGAAGAGACCAGTGGCTGAGTGCTGGAGGCATGAGGACTGTCACTCCTGTCTGATGGCCCACGACCCTTATTGCGGCTGGTGCGTCCTGCAGGGAAGGTGAGGCCCAACACAAGAGCATTTTTACAGTATTCCAGTAAAATGCATGGACGTCACACTTGGCACAAATATGAATACACACTTGTGATTGTGTTGTCTTGAAATACAGTATAGTTACTGCAATATAATGAGAGAAAGAAGAGCCAACTCTCATATTGTGTTATACATTTTAATATTATGCACCTCATCTCATGGGCAGTTAAGATTAATCAACCATTAATTAATTAATGAGTCGTGGATTAATCGCTAATTAGTTGCATCATATGTTTTGACCGTGACACATTTCAATATAGATTTATGACATGGCTATCGATGTGTTATTTAATGTGCTTACAAAAAATGAATCCATTGACAGAAACTATAAATCAGAACTGTTGTAGATGTGAGCACCGTGCCATGGACAGCAGTGACATCTGTTGACTGAATGAGGACTTGCACAATAATTTGCAGCAATGAAGATGAACACAATACTGCCTGATTATGATATCCAAAAAAGCCAAAATTTTTGCCAGATAATACCTACGTTTGTCATCAGGTGCATGTTACAGTCGGAGTGTGCGCGTGGTCAGCAACCTGGGCAGTGGCTCTGGAGTTTCGACATAGAGCAGCAGTGTCTGTCCATCCAGGAGCTCAGCCCGGCCAATGTCAGCAAAGATGAGAGCCACATGGTGAGTGTCCGTTTTAGCCAAATTAGACGCTTCTCTCATGAGTGTCCAGACTTTAAAAATGGCTGCACACATTTTAAAGATAAGAAAGATGTGATAAAAGTGTGTTGGCTAACCGTTTCTCTGATTCAAGTTGTGTGTCCCTTGTTGTGTCCTCAGATATCCCTCTATGTCCCGGGACTCCCTGTGCTGGAAAACGGAGAGTCCTACACCTGTTTTTTCAAGAACAGTGAAA
This sequence comes from Proterorhinus semilunaris, assembly GCA_021464625.1. Lineage (NCBI taxonomy): Eukaryota > Metazoa > Chordata > Actinopteri > Gobiiformes > Gobiidae > Proterorhinus > Proterorhinus semilunaris. Next base: position 15,149,810 of record CM038344.1, read on the forward strand.
GTCCGGCCACTGTCGGCTCCACAGGCGTGACCTGTCGCTCCCCACACCCCGGTCGAGTGCCTGCAGTGTCTCCAGGGCACGGTGAGTTCAACTGCAGACTTTTCATCTGTAGCCTGTACTTCATGGTTGTATTGTGCTATGCTAATTTTGGCCTGTTTTTGTCTTCACTTGTCAGATTTTGTCAAAGTGGTGCTGTCTCTGCGTTTTGGTAATGTGACGGTCACAGAGAGGGACTTCTCCATCTTTGACTGTACAGCGGTGAAGCAGCTGTCTGGGAGCATGCCGTAAGATCTCATGTCTGCTTATTTGTTGTGGCTTTTAGTGCTGTTCTGCCGTTAGAATTTACAACCTCGGCTAAATTTGAAGCATTGTGTAGTTGAATTTAAAATACTATCACTACCCACTAGGGTTGAAAGATGTATCGTTATCGTAACGATATCGAGATGTGAAGATTCAAGATATTGATATCGAAAAAATTAGGGCTGAAAGATGTATCGTTATCGTATCAATATCGAGATATGAACATTCAAGACTGCGCTCTTTTGTATTATGATGTTTTTATTTTTCTGGAAAATGCTTGGTTTTTTTCTGATCCCGTAGTTACACCGTATCGTATCGATATTGAGATATCTGGCATAAATATCGAGATATGAAATTTTGTCCATATCGTTCAGCCCCACTACCCACATGTATGTAGTCAATCAATACACACTTGAACGTAATTTCACAACAGAAGAACGAAAAAAACATATTAATTTCTCACATATTCAGACACATTGTGTCTGAATATGTGTTTATTGTTTCTATATATAAACTGACATTGTAACTTAATACATACTTGATGGCATTCATTAATATTGAGTTAATGTTTTGTCAATATACAGTTGTGCTGATGAATTTTAATACCCTGACGACATTTTTAATGTTTTGATTTGTGGATTTTACTATAACTTTTTTTTTTACCGCTCATGGTTGGTGCTTGTGTGAAGCCATTTATTGCCAATGTAACACGTCTGTAACAACTGTGTTTGCCCCTTTCAAATCATATTGGCAACAGAAACTAAAATCTACCAGGGTATGTAACCTTATGTGCATGACTGTATTTCATTTTATTTATTTAAAGCTGTGGCATAGTGGCAAAAATCACACACACACACACACACAGAAATATCTGTATTGTAATAAGAAGTCTGTGGTCATGTTGATCTTATCCTCCGTGTGCAGCTGTCGGGGGTGTGTCCTGAGCCGCTGGGGCTGTAACTGGTGTGTCCATCAGCACACGTGCACTCACAAACCCACCTGTGAGGAGGGAGTCATCATCTACAACCAGCATGTAAGTATCTGCTCACTCGCGCTCAAAAAAACCTGCCAAAGACATAGCTATTTTCAGCTTTTCTTTGCCAAGAACATAATATACACCATAAACGTCACTGTTGAATTAAAAAACATTATCCCAAACAAACAAACAAATACTCAGGGCTTTTGATTTTGGAAACTTATCATCTTGATTTATTCGATTTGTAAATACATGTATATCCTGTTAAATAATAAAGATGAAATGCTGTAACATACTGTAATTATAAAGTATGTAGATTCAATGCAAACAAAAGGAGAGTTTACAGTTTACTTTGCTTTGCCATAACTAAACACAACAACAACCCTTACTGTGTGCATTTCTTATTTTGGACTTACTTGTTAATTTTCAGTTATTTCCATGGTGTGTCTCATTTCTGCTCCTAATCTCTCCCATTGTCACCACCCCCCAGTTCAAACTCCCCACATCTCCTCCCCCCACCTCCAAAGCCCTGGAGATCATCACCACCACCACCACAAAACCGGCGATGACTACAGTGACTGTTGCCGCAACGACCACCGCAGCTCCTGTAGCCACCACTCGGTTGCCCCCTACCACCACCTCACCCCTCACCTCTACCACCATCCCTCCTACTACGACTACCACTACTACTACTACCGCTAGTACTTCGATTCCTACCACTGTCGCCACTACTACTGTTGCTACTACAACTCAAGAGACCACTACCCGTCCCATCACCGCTGCGCCTAGTACCCAGGGAAGTGGCGCCCTTCCCCCCACAGTGCCTTCTACGGAAAGCCACAGGGACGAGGCGACTACTGCCCCACATGAAGGTGCAGACTTTGTCCCAGTTACTGTTGCTGACGGTCAAAGTGGAGATCTAGATCAAGTTATGCCCCTGATAATTCCCCAAACTGAACCAGACACAACCTCTCAGGAGGAGATATCAGAGGAGACCGTGTCTATTGTCCCAGATGTTACTGGACCACCGACCCTCCATTATACAAGTTACCCTCCACCCACACCCTTCCCCGTGGCAGACTCTGAACCAGTTGAGTTTGAAACTGGCCCCGCTCCCCCACCAGCAGACCCGCCGACTGACAGCCCCGAGGTGCTGGTGTGGCCGAAAGAAAAAGAGGAGCCGGAAGACCAAATAAAGCAGGTTGAAAATGACACTGCAACATTTTCAGCCGGGACTGTCCTGTCAGGAGATGGGGAGATGGAGCGCGTCCCGCCACCTCCCTCCCCTCAACAGCAGGACTCTGACTCTGAGCCGGACTTTCAGTATGACCTGGACGAGGGCTTTCTCCCTGTGAGTTCACACCCATTTTTCATGCTTTCCTCACTGTTCCTCAAATGTATACATCCATGCAAGTTTATTTTTTTATTTTTTATGTTTTTGCCAAATGATCTACATATAGTTATAAAGGAGAGTCGTCAAAAGTATAAACGGTTGAATATTGTCTCCACTTTTGAGCATCTTTGATATTTAAATCTTATTTTATTATGTGTGCCGACAGAGAAGACACATTTTTGTTTTATGTGGATAGGTCAGATGGAAAAAAACTGCATTCTTGCATATCCTTGTCAAAGTAAATTCTCAGTTTGTGAAGTCATCTGAACTTTAGCAGTTATTAATCAAAAATATATATTACTTGCAGCAGAATTAAACATAGGACGTGGGGGGAAAAAAAAGTTGTTGATACTTTAGAACGGTTTAATCCTATGTTAAAGACCATGTGAGTAGTTTCCACCAATACAATTTACAAGCAAATGGCTACATTTTGGGTTTTCCCCCTTCAATTCCAGCCTATGCACATTCCGTTTCTTTATAATTCTTCCTGCTGCGTTCAGGCCGTAAATAAAGAATGGAGCACACATTAAGACGCACAATAGACTGAATTTGGCAGTACATTCACTTGCTGTAATGTTACAGGGAGATGAGGGGTCCTTTGTAAGCTGGGGCGCCTCTGCGTGCCCTTGTGTGGAGAAGATCCAGGGCTCCTCACTGCTGCCTGTCCGAGTCCAGAGGAAGATCACACTTTTGGCTCACAACCTGCACCTTTATCAGGTACAGATGAGGACACTGTACTGTACTCACTGTTTATTATTCCCTTATTACCCACTTGCATAGTGTCAGTTTATCGACCGATGATAATACCTGCCAATATTGCATTAGCTTTGCATTTTCATGACAAGGGGTTACATTAATTTTCGTAATCACCTGTCCTGTATCGCAGGTCTTGATTTTTATTATAAACATTTCTCCATCTGTATGCACATTTATGGAGAAATTAAATTCATTAATCATGGGGAATATCCGTATATCACTCAAGTAGCTTTATACAGTGGTGCTCAGTATCCTCTACTGTCTGTACTTATGTAGACGTTTTGAGGATCTGTACTTTATTTGAGAATATCTTGTTGAACACTTGCTATCTTTTCTCCACTACATGTGAAAGATAAATGGAACGCTTTTCGTTTCACTACATTTCTACCAAGGCGCCATTAAACTGTATAAAGCTTGCAGTGCATTTAAAAGACTTGATATTCATCAGTCATGGCATTATGCTAATATTGACATTATTACATTGTGTGCAGGACTCCGACCTGGACTATGAGTGTGTGCTGGTGATCGAGGGTCAGACAGTGGTGGTGGATGCCTATGTAGAGATGGATGACATAAATCCATCAAACTTTGACATCACCTGTCAACTGCACGAGGTAGTCATTTTATTTATTGTATATAAGGGCTGTTGTGCACTGTTGTTGTATCATTAGTGTATTCACTGTTTGCATTTTCCACTCCCTCTGTTGTTAAGTATTTTGTTGATACTGTTTGTCTTTACAGTACTCATACTCAGCCCAATCAGAGGAATATAATGCCATGGTTTATGTGAAAAGGCGGGATACGTTTCATGTGGACAGCACTCCGGACCTGTACGGTGAGTGCCCAGCAGACTGCTCCGTCTCTGCCCTTTGTGCATAACATTTAAATATCGTCTTTGACTCTGCTGTGTGTCTAACATGTCCAAACACAAGACACAGGCATTTTTAACAAGTTGAACACAAGAATTGTAAGGGTAATTACGGGTGTATCCTATAATACATCTCAATGAACTTGCCCTTTTAAGACTGTTCATTTGACAGTTAACTAGAGTAGTTAAGGGACCCAACAAATTCAAATGTGTATATAAATGAAAGGGAAGCATTATTGAACACCCTCCTATTAATTAATAACCCTAACTGTGAGCCTATGGCCTCCTCAGTGACACTGTACAACTGCTCGGTGGGCCGCTCAGACTGCAGCCGCTGCCATACTGCGGATCAGAAGTACGGCTGTGTGTGGTGTGGTGGAGCAGCGGCGAGCTGTGTGTACTCGGACACCTGTAGCCAGCTGGTAGAGAAGACGTGCCCCGCGCCTGTCATACACTCAGTAAGACCTCGCTGTCCTTTAAGCGGAACGTCACAGCACAACCCTCCTGACTGTCACTGTGCCTGTTAGATCGAACCTTTGTCCGGCCTGTTGGAGGGAGGGACCCTGGTGACCATCACAGGCTCTAACCTGGGTCAGAAGCCTGAAAACATCCTCCACTCTGTGTCTGTGGCTGGAGTTCCCTGCACGGTCATCCCTAATCTCTACGAGGTCTCCTCCAGGTACACAACAATATAAACAATTTGTTTGCTTGGAATTGATGTTCATACTGAATATGACGGTGTGACTACGAGATTCATAATGGAGTGTATAACAGTAATAACATAGAAAATATGTGTGGTCAGGATCGTGTGCAGAACAAGGGCCAGCGGAGGAGAGACAGCAGGCCATGTGTCCGTCACTGTGAGTGGAGGGGAGTTTGGCCGCTCCAGTCAAATCTTCAGTTATCAGGTAACTCCAATTATACACAGAGCACACTGCTGTTCTGTGTTGAATTTTTATTTTATGATTAATAAAAAAGTAATTTCATCTATTTTTATGCATCGTTTACTATTTATCTCATTCTCTGTTTCATTTTGCACGTTTGTGCCAAAGAAAATTCCTAGTTTGCTGACCTGTTCAGTGTAGCCTGGGAATACCCATGCTGCTTGCGCGCTTGACTCGTTTCAAACTGCTCTACAGCCTGGAGACCAAGGCTGAAATCTTCGCATGGATTTGGGGACAAATCTCAGAACGGGGTGGGATGGCAAGACAACGACGCACTATTCGACAGATGGCAGCTTGTAGTTTGTTTACGGATCCAACATGACAGCAGCAGACGTGAAGCCATCTTTCGATCAAGCTTTAGACCGTGTTAAATTGTTTAGCTCGAAAGTTTATTTTAAAAGAAGAACCGTGTTTGGCTAACATACGTCATCAGGTGCAATTGATTTGATTGGCTATGGGCTACATGCATAAATGGCTATGGACAAAAGTAAACCACACCTTTACGAGAAAATGAAATAGTGGTTCCCAGCAGTGATGCGCGGGTTGATCTGAAATGCCTGCGGTCACCCGTGGTTCCCGCAGTTACAAGTCATCCAAAAATATTTGTCATGATATTCGGGTTGCGGTCGGTCGGGTCGTTTTGAAATAAAGATGCTAATTAAACCTTTGTAATTTACATAGTACTAGACACTATTCTCTATGAAATACATAGGCCCTCACTTTATTGGCTGAAAAACTGGCGCAAAGATGACGCATGAGCTCAGTCTGCAGGTAGAGATGGAGGCGGCAAGAGAAAAGGTGAAGACTGGGGAGTGAAAGCTCCGCAAATACACAAATAGAAAGAGCAAAGTGTGGGAGACATTAAAAAATGTGGGTCAGGAATCGCAGGTACAATATTTTCTTCTTTTTTTTGCGGTCTGAGTTGCGGGCGGGTTAGTTGAAAACATCAGTCGGGCGCGGATTGTTTATAAATTGACCTGTTCATCACTGGTTCCCTGACTAAATATCACTTGTGATATTAAAGCAGTACTAAGTAACTTGTTTACCGTAATTAATCCTTTCCGAAGTCCCTCTGGGGGTAATACAAGTGTTAATGGGATGATTGGGGGTCTTTCCACAATTGCAACCTTCCCTGCTCCGACCCGGAGCACCAATACACACTAATGGAATCACGAAGAAGAAAAAATTAACAGGCTAATGGGCAAAGCTAACTGCGGGCTAGGACCACTTAAACAGTACTTACAACCAAGTTTGAGTGAAAGAAAAAGGATCTCCATTGTGTAATTGGATGTACAATATCCTTCTCTCCTTGTCTTTTCTGCCAGCGTAGTATTTACTCTCACGGACAATTAATGAGTAAAAAAAAACGTAACATGCTACGAAACCTGCAGTGACGCTTATGGCCTCTGGGGGCATCAGTTACTTAGACCTGCTTTAAGTCTGGCGTGTGTTATTCTCTGGCAATAAAACTATTCTGATTTTGATGTGTACATGAAATTTGAGTTGAATAACTATGCTTATAATGCAAGTAAAAAATAGAAGGTATACCCTACATATGCTGTATTTCCGCACTGTTTAATGTTCTGTATATACTTTTAGGATCCTTTTGTCATGGGTGTGTCGCCTCTAAGGGGCCCGACAGCTGGAGGCACCATCCTCAACGTTACTGGCCGAAATTTGAAAACAGGGCGTCGCACAGATCTCACCATTACCATTGGACAAGTTCTCTGTGGCATGTAAGTCTCCTGTGCTCTCGTCGTTTTCATATTCCCACAAGAACACCTTTACTTAAACTGTTCTTCACCCGGACATTGTGCACCAGTGTGTCAGAGGTGCACATGTCCAGTGTGCAGTGTGAGACAGGTCCCAGTCAGGAGACTGGAGAACAGCGACTCACTCTTCATTATGGCCGCAGCCAACGCCACCTTCACTCCGCAAGGTACTTCTATACCCCCAACCCAAACGTCACCCACGCCTCCCCAGCCAACAGCTTCATGGGGTAAGAAATCGGTTTCCCAAATGCTATACATCTTCAACTGTACTTGTACTTGAATACTGAAATGCGTCTCTTTTTCTTAGTGGCGGCCGGCTCATCTATGTGTATGGCTACAACCTGGATGTGGTGCAGAGGCCTCGCATGGTGGTCACCATCTCTCTGTCGGAGCCTCCAGTCGTCCATAGCAAATCCAAGAACCGCAGGAGGAGAAGCAGCCGGAAAAGCAGAAGTGAGCCGGACTTCAAACAGGTCTGTGGAATATGGAGAGAATCGGCTGGAGCCTCTTTGTGTCATTTGACCATTTGTTCATTTGTTCTTTATCTTTCTTCAGTTTGTCGGCTCCTGTGAGGTGAACTCGTCCTCTCTCATCCTGTGCCATTCACCGGTGGTGGACTCCACGGTGCAAGGGTCAGAGGTTAAAGTGGAGTTCCAGTTGGACAACCTCAGTTTTGACTTCATCACTTTAAGCAGCCAGCCTTTTAGGTACGAGCCCAACCCTGTTGTGCAGCCCCTCAACCAGCAGGACCCGCTGAAGGTCTATCGCTACAACCCGGGCAGCTTCATCCAACTGGAGGTGTGAACCATAACCAATTTGTTTCAGCGTTGGTCATTGTTCAGACTCGAAGCATAAGTGCTTGTTTGTTGCATCTCCAGGGGGAAAACCTGGACCTGGCCATGACTAAAGATGAGGTGTTGGTCCAGGTGGGGGAGGGATTGTGCGCCGTGAAGACTCTAACCAAGAACCACTTGTACTGTGAGCCCCCTCCTCAGCAGCCCGCGCCCGCCGCCAATGGGATTAAACGGGAGGGGTCCGACAGCCTGCCAGAGTTCATAGTGAGTCCCCAAAGATTGTCTGTGTGTTGAGAATGCAAGAAGAAAGAAAGTCTTTTAGCCTAATGTGTGTTTTTTTAGGTCCGAATGGGAAACCTAAACTTCTCCCTGGGAAAAGTGCAGTATGACAACCCCAGTTTAGCGACGTTCCCTTTGGAGGCCCAGATCGGAGTGGGAGTGGGTGCTTCCATTGTGGCCTTAATCGTCCTCATTATCGTTCTCATCTACAGGTCACTTTACATCTTCACCCAAAATATTTGATATTTTGAGACACACTGACTAACACCCTTATGTCCGCTGTGTTATATCAGGAGGAAGAGCAAGCAGGCTCTGAGGGACTACAAAAAGGTCCAAATCCAACTGGAGAACCTGGAGACTAGTGTGAGAGACCGCTGCAAGAAAGAGTTCACAGGTAAAACAGAAAAGTACATTTGGCATAAAATAAAATGAATGAATGGCAGCTCTGGTTTCTGTTTTATTTGAAGTATTTTGTTTTGCAGTATTTTACCCATTCTTTTGATCTCTTCTAGACTTGATGACAGAGATGATGGACATGTCCAGTGATTTAGTGGGCTCGGGCATCCCCTTTCTGGACTACCGCATGTATGCAGAGCGCATTTTCTTCCCTGGCCACCGGGAGTCCCCACTGAGACGAGACTTGGATGTTCAGGAGTGTCGTAGACAGACTGTGGAGCAGGGCCTGGTGCAGCTGTCTAACCTCCTCAACAGCAAACTCTTCCTCACCAAGGTATGTAGCATCTCTAATGTCACGCTTTACCACTATAACATTCAAATGAAAATAAAATAGGAAGATTAAAATCAAACTACTTCGTCATTCAAAGAGATTTTTACATGCATGTATCTGCATTCTCTATTTCAAGTTCATCCACACCCTGGAAAGCCAGCGCACATTCTCACCCCGAGACCGGGCGTACGTGGCGTCTCTGCTGACAGTGTCCCTGCATGGAAAACTAGAATACTTCACTGACATCCTCAAGACTCTGCTAAACGACCTGGTGGACCAGTACGTGGCCAAGAACCCCAAACTGATGCTGCGGAGGTCAGGACAAGCCACTTTAAGAGGAGAGGAAGGTGAATTTAAAAACTGATTTCTACTCTTGTCCTGTGCAGGACAGAGACTGTGGTGGAGAAGCTGCTCACGAACTGGATGTCCATCTGTCTGTACAACTTCCTCAGGGTAAGTCTTAGTTGGCTGAAATGTAATGTATTATGTGAAGTGGACAGCTACAGCATTTTTCTGCTCTTTGCTCATCATAAAGAAAATGATTTTGAGGCTTAAATTCAAAGGACACCAGATGGAGATATTAATCAAATGTTTTTGCAATGAATAAAAATGCGTTGAGAGTGGAAGATTTGACCATTTCATGCTTATGGTGTACGCTTGTGCTATGTAGACGGTGTTCAACACTGCAATTTTAGGATGAAATACCTTTGCAGGTGATTTCTCCTTGCCTCACAAAGACATAGTACTTTACTACACATTTCTGCTCAATAATAATCCAACCACTATGTTTTATGGCCCTCAATAGCCCACTCAGTCTTTGCTCTGTGCACAGGACTCGGCAGGAGAACCATTGTACATGCTGTTCAGGGCCATAAAGCACCAGGTGGATAAAGGCCCAGTGGACGCCGTGACGGGAAAGGCCAAATACACTCTCAATGACAACCGGTTGCTAAGAGAAGACGTGGAGTACAAAACTCTGGTAAGGGCTTGCAAACACGGTGTACTTGTGCTTTGGTGACCCCCAGCTGATGTCTCTGTGCTCTGCTGCAGACTCTAAATGTCCTGGTACAGGGCAGCGGGCTCAATGACAGTCAGCCCTTGACCTCGAAAGTGCTAGACTGTGACACCATCTCCCAGGTCAAAGAGAAGATCCTGGACCAGGTCTTTAAGGGCACTTCCTTCTCACACCGGCCGCACGCTGACTCTCTGGACCTGGGTAACTGCCTCTCTATGTCTCTCTTAATAAACACAAAGAGGCAACCCGCAAACAATACTATTAAAGTACTGATCGTCACGCATTGAATCACATGGCTATATTTTTGTTTAGGATTTAAGAATACTGTCCAATGAAACATTCAATACATTAGGTCCTCTTCCTGCACGTAACTATTGCTTGCTAATCATTAGGAGCATGTTTGTTTATGTTTGTGTATCAAACCAGAATGGCGATCCGGGGTTGCTGGACATCTAATATTGTCCGATGAGGACCTGACCTCAGTGATACAAGGCAGCTGGAAACGCCTCAACACTCTGCAGCACTACAAGGTCAGAAACAGCCGTCAGATTAACTCAAATGCCATGAATGAATGCGTTTAAACTGCATCCTCTGGCTGTTGCTCGGCAGGTCCCAGATGGTGCTACTGTTGCACTTATACCTCGACACACCAAGCATATTCATCATGACAACCATGAATATGTAGCTGGGGAGAGTAAGTATTTACTTTGACTCTAAAAATTGTACAATCAGTATTTTCGTCTGTGTTTTTTGTAAACCATAGCAACTGCATGAACCTGTATTTATTCTCACAACGCAGAAACGCCAATGCTGGAGGATGCAGATGAGGGTGGAGTGAGACTGTGGCATCTGGTTAAAGCCAGCGAGGAGCCGGAGCTGCCCAAGCACCGCAGAGGCAGCATGAGGGAGAGGGAAAGGGCCAAGGCCATCCCAGAGATATACCTTACCAGACTACTGTCCATGAAGGTAAGCCGTCTACAACTCTAGGCCCTAGGGTTTTAGTATTTCCTTGGTTAAGTTTTGGTGAAAGTGTCTGAGCCATCTCAAACCCAAAGACCTTGATAGACAGTTGCCATGGTGACAGTTGCTTGTGATGACCTTTCTGAGATATTTTATTCTAGTTAATTTGTCTTTCTGCAAATTAAACTGTAACCAAGTAACCACGTTGATCTTCTATTTTTTTTAAGTTGCCACTGAGTAATATTAATATAAGCTGTCCTTGTATTTCTTCAGGGAACATTACAAAAGTTTGTGGATGATCTATTCACGGTGATCCTCAGCACCAGTCGCCCGGTCCCTCTGGCCGTCAAGTATTTTTTTGACCTTCTAGATGACCAGGCAGGACAGCACGGCATCTCCGACCCAGAGACGATCCACATTTGGAAGACCAATAGGTGTTCAAACTTGCGTCGCACGCACAAAATCAGTGATTATTGTGGGCTCTTTCTCATGTCTGCTCTAAATTTTCAGCCTTCCATTGCGTTTCTGGATCAACATTGTGAAAAACCCTCAGTTTATTTTTGACGTCCAAGCCTCAGACCACGTTGATGCTGTGCTCTCAGTCATTGCCCAGACTTTTATGGATTCCTGTACAATAGCTGAGCACAAACTGGGAAGGGTAAGTCTTCTGAATCGGGTGCTAAACATCTTCAAAAAACACTTTAAACCTTTTAACATGGAACACATCTAAATGGAAAAGTAATATTGATTTGTTGTCTTTGTCCTGCCTTGAGAGCTGTAATTTTTCAAGTCTTTCTCTTCAATTTAATACAGGATTCTCCCATTAACAAGCTACTGTATGCCAGAGACATTCCCCGCTACAAGCAAATGGTTGAAAGGTATCTTGCGCTTTCAAAATGTGTTACCTAAAATTTTAGATGGCTTATTTTAACATTTGTCCCTCACGTGTCACTGACAGGTACTACGCTGACATCAGGCAGACAATCTCTGCCAGTGATCAGGAAATGAACTCTGCTCTCGCTGAATTATCAAGGGTCGGTCATCAGTCACGTATTTCAGTTTAACTACAGCGTATTGACAAACCGCCTGACTGTGTGATTACCATTTCAGAACTACTCTGGAGATCTTAACTACCTGGTGGCACTGCATGAACTCTACAAGTACATCAATAAATACTATGACCAGGTATATGATCTAATTTTTTTAAACCAATTGTTCTCATTGTAGGCCTTTCTGACATTCTGTCTGTCTCTGATGCACTCATTCCTAATCCATCTGGTTCAATCTAATACTCCAAAAAATAAAGGGATCACTTGAACATCACATTGTAACCCCAAGTGTTCGCTTTAGTTTTTTTGAGCAGTAAGAATAAGCATATTTGCTAGGTTTAGGGAAAATGTGTGTTGTGTGGCACTGTTATGGACACATTCATGTGATGGTAAAGGTTTTATTGTGTATTCCTTGTTAACTGTCATGCCATCAGGGTCGAATATTCACTTTAGTATTACATTCTGGATAAAGAATGTAGTTTTGAGATGGCACATTATCCATGTACACTGCCTGAGAAAAAGAAAAGTTGCCACGTTGATTTAATGGAATAGTCCATTGTTTTACACACTGAGATATGTTCATACCTTAGCTTAGACGAGTTGATTCGTAACTGTCTGGTCTTTGTGCGTGTGCTCAGTCATGCAAACAGACAAAAGACGTTGTTAGCATTTAGCCTCTCGTAGCATATTCATTGCTCCGAACTGAGGGAAAGTTTGAAGCTGTTCCATGTTTTCCCTATTTAAGTACAGTTGCGTGAAAAGTTACACGATCCAAGTCTAGTTACACAAAATTAAACGTGTCGATTTTCTAAGCGGATAAAAGGGGGTACTATATTTTAAGGCATAATAATACAGGAGCACTCCGACATCCGCGCAGTAAAGTCGAAGTGCTCCCAAGATATTATTGCAGTTAGGACCCATGAATATGCTGGGAGAGGCTAAATGCTAACAACGTCTTTTGTCTATCTGCATGACTGAGCACACGCACAAAGACCAGACAGTTACGCATCAACTCTTCTAAGATAAGGGATGAACATCTCAGTATGTAAAAACGGTGGCCTATTCCTTTATCTAACTGTTATGATCTGGGGTTGGATTGGATCAGATAACTACCTGATCATCCTGAACCAGTTTATTCCATCAATAGATTTCTTATTCCCTGATGGCATGGGCATATTCCAAAATGAAAATGCCAGGATTCAGGCGGGCAGTGTATGTTTAATCTTTTGAATTTTGCTTCCTTTTTTTAGATTATCACTGCACTGGAGGAGGACACCACAGCCCAAAAAATGCAGCTGGGATACCGCCTGCAGCAGATAGCTGCTGCAGTGGAGAATAAAGTGACAGACTTGTGACAGAGGAACAACACATCACTGCTCTCCTGATCAAGATGGACTCCATTGGAACTTTTGTTACAAAGCTGAACGGGACAGTCTTTACCTACGGCTCAGTGCAAGTGCGTTAAAGGCAATAAGGATTGAAGAAATGGACACTGAATAAGAAGGGCATGTGCAAAGTGCTTTTTCCAGCAACTTTAAAAAAAACGAATGAGTAAAGAGCGAGTTAGCTGCTGCCTTGTGAAGATCCATAATGGGATCTTGACCAATTTCCCCCTTCCCGTATCTTTCAGTTTACTTTTACACACCCCTTGTTTCTCTCCATGTTAAGTTAAAAGACACAAACCTGTTCTTTATTTGCACATATTTGAAATACTGCATGTCCAAAAAACCCAATGAGGGCAAGATAACGAGGACTTGAGTTTCCTGGTTCTGTTGCTGTTACACAAATCTGTGAAAGCTAAATCATTCTAAATCAGACTACATATATTTTATCATAATGTATTTGCATCTTTTCTAAAGTGATATAAAAATGATCAGTGTTTGTTATTTTCAGCGTAAAATTCTTCATTCCAGGCAATTATTTTATTTTTTGTGCAGCTCTCTACCTCAGCCTAATGCTGCATCAGTTACTTTTGTTTTTATATATTTACCAATACCACCTACTGGTACCGTATATTGATCAGCTGTAACTAGCAATACATCTGCACAGAACCTTTGACCTTTCCCTCTGGAATTGTCAATACTTCTTAAATAATAGGCTGGAATCCTAGTAATAAATTGTTATTCCTTTAGTTCCTCTGTACATTTTAACATTCCTTTTAACAAATATTTTTTAATTTAATTATGATATTTTTGGATGTGATTGACGATTGGAGAAAACGGAAAGGTCTGTCTGGACACTTTCAGACCCGAACAGTGCGATTTATGCAGCAAGCCTCAGAGGCCAGTCATTAACACGTGCCAACAATATGTTTTAATTTATACTGTATTTCTAACAAGAGTTTGTGCAAAATGTGGCATACACTGTCTGGCATCATTGATGATCCTTCTACCTTAAAGTTTGTATAAGATTGGAGAAGTTTTGTGTAATTTACTGAGGGACTTTATACTGCTGTAAGGTTAGATACATTTGAAAGATCAGGCTCCCAGGGGCATCTGTTGTATATGTATGTTTGTATATATTGTGTATATAGTGACTTCAGATTAAATAGTGAGTGATTTAACCGAAGAGAATGCCCTTATTACGCATTCTGGGGGAATAAAGTATTCTACGTAGGCCTATTGGGTTGACTGATTTATCATACCATAATGTAGGTAATTCCTTACATATCACATTGAAAATGATTATGTCCTTAATGGTATTGCCGCCTGTCTTTACATAATTTGCACACCAGAGGGCGCAACCGGCTTAGAAGAATAAAATACGTATATTACTTGCGCTGTTAACGAAATGTTTGCCATTCGTTTGGCTTATATAACGTGCACATATTGAATCCAGCAAATAGTTTATGAAATCTGTACCGTTTTCGTTGGGCATATCATCGTGAACCGACTACTCATGGAAAAAAATTGTCTACCCCAAATCCACAGACATGTTTTATTACGTATGGCCTACAGGTCGCAGTACTGAGCCGCTTATTCAACAATAGAAAGTTCTAGGACGCCAAAACGGCTGGAAATGTGCAGTTTTCGGCCTTCACTCCGCATCAAACGAGATTGCAGTCTTTATCCGTAAGGAATAAAACAAAACCTTAAAGATCTATAAGGCGTGATATATATATATATATATATATATGGCCTTGATAGCCATTTGAGATTACCTTAAAATTGTATATCATTGTTAGTAACGCATGTTCTCTTATTGTATCCGTTAAGGGTGAAAAATCCTCCCAGAAAATAGCATAATAGTGAACATTTTGACGGCAAGATCGAGTGACCGCCATACAGAAAACCCACACGGATCTCATGACCTTTTCTTTTTACTCAGTATGTTCAAGCACGTAATCCTCTGTAAATATTCATCGACACAAAAGCGTAATCCCATTAGATTGTTAAAATTATTCCAATTTTATAAAATATCCCGAAAGATTAGTTCCAAGTCCCATCTGAAGCGCACATATTTCCCCGACACCAACTCGCTTCCAAATGTCGACGAGCCGTAATGGTGTGGAGATGTGGCTGCCCTCCTTCGTGCAACTCCCGCCCACTGACGGGGAAGGCATTGTGATTGGTCAATATGTCTGTGCGAGTTGATTGACACGTGGTTGTCCCAATCATGCGCCACATGCCGCAACACGCACCCAACGAGCCCCTGCTCTGTCGCCAGGGAAACCCCGCGTCCAGGTTGTGTGTCATTTTCACAGGGACCTGAGCTCGAGCCCGGTGAGGAGGGGGATGGGCGCTTCTGCAAACGTACGGACCTTCACTGAATCAGAGTGCATTAGATTCAGCAGCACATACCTCATTATAAATACCTATTATAAATATTATACCAACTGAAATAAATGGATATGCCTTGCATGGATCTACCGGAAAGACTTCATGGATGACCTTCACTTTACGGGGATTTTGAATTTAACTTTACGCCAATGCGTGGAAACACTGAGAAGTTTGTTTGTGATCCAGAGAGAGGGAGCTACTTTTAACGGCAGACACACGGGAGACTCCGAGGCCTTGTTACGGGCCTAGTGGTCTGCTTCATGTTGGGATATCACAAAGGCTTTTCATTGTACTGGATTTTACCTCATATAAACGAGTTTAGGATGTCTCTTTAGGTGAGTACATGACATACAGTTGTGCAGTGTTATCAACGGTAAGAGCACGTTCAGAGAAAAACAAACACGGACCATGTTTCGGTCGACCCATCATCGCTCCTAAGCTAACAAATATAGCTAACCTGGCTAACTGGCTAGTTTAGCCCAATACTTGGCGTCCACTTCATTTGATTAGAACACAGTGTGTGCTGTTAAGTAGCATAATTGTATAAATTACATGAAAGAACCGCGCTATTGTGAAATACATATTAAACGTTAAAGCGAATCGAATTCCGTTGTGTAGAAATATTTTAGTTGTAAGTGAGCTGGAGTATTTACCATGTATCTGGTTTTGGAAAGCATATTTTTTAGTGCAATGTGTTCTGAAGTTGAAGTTAATGGAGTAAGTTCATCTTGTAATAGATTGTTATTCCAACCTGTTACACTGGAACATTATTATGTTAAAGCAGAATGGACGAATTTGTTTTAATTCAGGACGCCCAAGAAGACTCATGTTTAGATCATTTCCCACAATTTAGACTCGTATTGCAATGTATGTTGTTGTCCGTATTGGGTTCAATCGAATCCAAATAACTTGAAGTTTCCAAACTTTTCCTAGTCCTTTATGTCGGTACACTAAACCAACCTAGTAGACCTCCTTGGATAATGAAGTGTGGTTGTGTCCCTTTTCGTTGGGATGTATGTGTGTATTTACGTAATCGATATAAAATTAGTATGTTTATTGTACCTTATTTTCTTGAGCTTTAAATACCACAATGTTCTCAAATAAACACGCGTTACACGGTTCATAGACTGATGTTTAAGGTTAAAAAGAACATTTCCAGTGCTCTTTCTAGTTTCTGTGGCATAGTGCCACGCACTTTGTCAAAGAAGTTGAAACCACACGACATTGCATTAAACGAAGACACTTTAGTTACCAATATGTATCTTCTGTTCACGTTTATCGATATAATTATGTAATCATAAGGTGTATACCATTTTAACATGAAGGAGTGTGTTGTCGTCATTTATATATTGCTGATCCCAGTATAGAATTAAGGTCTCATCTCGCTAATGGTTAAACATTGTGCGAGTGTTTTGAAGTGAAACCAATACGTATAAAGCATTTGTGTTTGGTGGTGACTTGCTATTTTTCACCTCCCCCACTTCCCAACCCCCAGCCTCGATGGCGGTTCACAGAACTGGCTGGTATTTTAGACCGGGACTGTTTCCTTTTTTAGCGTCAAATTATATTCCGTCGTCTCTATGGTTTTAGCACAGTTGGTCCAAACATGAAATAATTTAGTTAGATACCACATAGTCTTGTTTAATGGATTTTCTTTCATTTCCGTTCTGTAGATGACCAATTGCACTTAATTGTTGCCTTTTAAACAAATAAATAAACAAGCTGCTGCTCAGAAAAACGAGCGTTTTCGTGCGAGTGCACGATCTTCAAAACCTAATAATAACATTGGAACGATTCTTGCAACGCGCCTTATTTGTGAGGTCACATATTTTGGAAGCACGAATGGCTGCCCCAAACATTGCCTGCGTTGCATGGTTTCGGTCTACGCACAGCTTCACCACGTAATAATGTGTCCATGTTTTGTGGAGTCACTAGACCGGAGGACTGCACTTGCCTAGCGGTACATGTAATAGTAATAGATCATGCATACACTTGGCTCAATTTGAGCAGATATAGATATATTCAACATATTTTGTATGTAGGTGTGATCTGTTAGACATACACTTGAATAATGTACGTGAATTATGTATGTACAAGAATATGTAACTTTACCCGCACAATTTCGCATTATCATAACGAGGTGGTTAAGGTGCTTTATTTGTCATTATACAACAACTGTACAACGATTATATGAATGAAAGATGCCTCTTTCACTTGAACTACGTATTTAGCAGGCACTGCAGTTTAGTATGGCTTATCGGGCCCTTGATGGTGCCTTGCAGTTCGCCTGCAATTATTTATGTCATAAGGTTGGCACTTGGCATTGGCATTCGTGTTTTTTGTTTTTTTTAATCTATTGTGTTATAATTATATATAAAAACATCTACCATAGATCTCTTTTGTCATATCATTTAAGATGGCTTCCAGGAAAGGGCAAGATGGTACCAGAAATTGTTCACATGATTTATTTTCTTTAATTTTATTTATTTACGTATTTGTTTTTTTTTGTTTTTTGTGGGGGGGGGGGGGGGGGGGTCTTAGTGTGTACAGGAATCTGTAAATTGCACACCCTGTATACAAATAAAATGTGTTGTTGTAAATGTAGGTTGTTTTGATCTGCATGGTGGTCTTTTTTGGCAATATTTTATTGCTGATACAGTTTTTGTTTATCTGTTAAAGTTCAGATATCGGTAACTATAGTTTGTTGCAGACCTGCTCTCTTCTATGGGTGCATAGAAGGTCAGAGAAGATCATAGCATGGTGTTGTAATGGCTGCCTGGAAGTATTTTAGAATAAAAAGGCTGTGCCTACTGTACTGACCCTAATATAATGTTAGAATGTTGCGTGTAAATTAAGGGCATTTTCACACAGGCTCTAGTTAGGTCGACTTAAAGGGACTTTCGGCCCCGAGAGCGGCACTTTAGGGTCAGTGTGAATCTAACCGCAGCGCCCTAAGCCGGTCTAAACGAATGCGGATGAAACAGGTGGTCTCGGAGCGGCCTGAGCCGCCCTATGCGGAGCGGTTGTGGTGTGAATGAAGCTCTGCTGAACTATTCTCGCTTTGATGCCTCTTTTTTTGCGCGAAGAAAGAATGACTACATGCAGTGCGTAATCATTCATGCAGCAATCCAAACGTCCATCGGGGGAAGGACGTTTGGATTGCTCTGAGGAGGCAAAATGGATTACATTTAAATCATCAAGGTACATCTTTCTATCCTGTCGTTTCCTTCCTGCTGCAGTGAAACTTTCCTCTCCATGTGCTGATTAAGTGCATTTGTCCGCGCTTCGCATATATATCACCCTCACTGTATTTAACCACGAGGGAGACTGCGTAACATCGGGGAAGTGTGCCTGTACGTGCGCGTGTGTCAGTGTTGCCACAGATTACTTGAAATGGTAATAAATTACTGATTACTCCTTTTAAAAGTAACTTAGTTACTTTACTGATTACTTGATTTTAAAAGTAACTAAGTTAGATTACAAGTTACTTTATTAGTTGCATTCAGCTGTGGCCGATAACATCTCCAACACTCACTTTATTGGAAGTGTGTTTTAACAGTAACATCAACAAAGCTGACAGACTCAGAAAAGTGACACATTTCCATCTCTCTCCCCGACCAGTGTTGGTGTATTTAGGCTGAAAACATGACTTGTCACATTGTGTTAAGTCACTCACCGAGATGCAAAAAGAAATAGTAACTCACAGTGATTTCGAAAAGTAACTTAAATCTGATTACTTGTTTGAAAATAGTAATGTGTTATATTGCCAGGTACTGAAAAAGTAATCCGATTACAGTAATCTGTTACTAAGTAATTAGTGACTGGCGTCACTGGTCGGTGTCGGCACTGTTAGGACGTGGTTCTTTTGTATCACGCGAGAACAGTTATTTAGAACGTGATACAAAAGAACCAGGTCCTAACAGCACATTGACAGGTCGAGGCCTGTTGTCATGGGAATAAGTTCGTTGAACAGCTGATCGTTGTTACGTGGCTCATGTTGCGATGTTTTGTGCGAGCGCGTGTGAACACGGACTTAACTAACTTTGGAGTAAATGCAGATGGCGCTAAGGCGGTCTCGAGGCGACCTACAAAGTGCTCCATGTGTGAAAACGGCCTTAGTCTCCTCTGGTGTCCTGTTGGTGTGTGCTTTTCCATCTTGCACAACAGGGTTGAAAACAAGTGGCCATGACGCCTGCCCTGCTGCTGCTCTTCTATTGGTGGAGCAGAGCTGGAGCTCGTCCAATGGACTGCCAGTGTTTCCCTGGCTCTTGTGGGAGTGTTGTTGCAGAGGCGTCTTTGCTGTATTCTGAGAGTACCAAGGAAAGCAATGCTTCTTGTGAAGATAATGGGGCAGCAGCAGTTGAAAGGAGTGGGCCAACCTTCAGATTTAGACTGTTTGCTGTTACTTCTGGAATATTCTTGAATATTGAATATTCTTCTGGAATATTCTCAGTTAGTTCCTCCCTCTGAGCCATTTTAGGTTTTCAGTTTGACCCAACAGACAGTTCTTCTTTTAGTTCTAGCAGCCAATTTTCCAATTCAGTTTTCATATTTAGTGTGTTTTTTCTTCCTGGAGAAGTGCAGCTATTGGCTTAAACATTCATAGTAGCAATTCTGTTGCCATGGCAGTGATGTTTGCACTGCCTGCTGAGTCCGTATTTTCTTCTTTCTATGTTGCTTTTGATCCATACTATTCTCTTTAGTTTTAATCTTCCTTGCTCATAGTTTAATGAAATAAACTCCCCCAAAAAAGTTTAATTAGTTTTTTATGGTAAAGGTGTTAACTTCATTGGTGTAGCAGAAGATGAGATGTTACTGTGAGAACAAACTTGCTCAGCAAGCAAGACACAATTTGAGTCTACCAGAAAATGAGAAAGAAACAACAACCAGTGATGTAGGAGAGAAAGTGTGGCCAATTTGAAACAAAGAAATTTCAATATACCTTTCGATTAAATTGTTAAATGGTTGCAATATTAATTGAAAGGGGATACTCTTTTTGTTTTGTTTTTGATTTTATGTCTTTAACTATTGGTTGGAGGCTGGAGCCCTTTAACTTTAACGGTCTTTAACTGTAAGTTGGAGCCCTTAGTACCACTGAGACTCTATCCATAGGAGTGGTTTGGAGCAGAGGAGTTTGAGGGTGGTTTCCTTCATTATGAGGACGCCCTCATAATTATGAGGCCTTTTCCCACTGCAGGAACCTTTTGCTGTTCTTGGTGCTTTTTATGTACCCGACCTCTTAATCACTATCTAACAGGCGGCTGAGGTACTGGACCACTTTTGGAGGAACTTTTTCAGTTCCTACCTGGTATGTCCAGGAACTCTTTGGTGATGTGTATATGCATCAAGAGACAAGAATATCACTACATTTGGCATTGTTATCTTTCAATAAAAACGCACTATCCAGCTGCTTATTCCAAGCCAGTTAGACTCACCAGCTTTAATTTCTGGTATGTGGATCTCTTTGTTTTTTTCTACTTCCTGTAAAAAATATGACTCCGTGTATCCAGTTTTTCTGTAATCTCCCGAAGCTTGCCGATTGCCTGCTGTATTTGTGCAACTATGAATTTGCCGCAGTCTAAAGTCTAATCTGGATGCCTTCGGACACAGGTTACAAAGTTTGTTTTGCAAACAGTGTGACAGTGTAGCGTACAAAGGCAGCATGGTGCTTACGTCACTGAACACCTGTCCTGCGGCTGTTGTGCAGTGCGAACACAAGCAAATGGGACGGGGGGTTCCCGTGACTAAAGGGGGACTGGAGGTTTCAGAGACTGTCTCCATGAACTGCTTGGTGCGAAAAAGGCCTCCTGGGACCACCCCTACGGTGAGGTCTGAAGTGTTTTTTGGGATTGCATTAGGGCTGAAAGATGTATCGTTATTGTATCGATATCGAGATAAGAACATTCAAGATATTAAAATAAAAAAAGCCAGATATAAACGATATAGATTTTCATTAATAAAACTGCACTCTTTTGTTTTATGATAAACATTTTTTGGGAAAATGCTTAGTTTTCACCTAACCCATGGTTATATCGTATCGAGATATGACATTTTGTTCAGCCCTAGATTGCATAAGTAAAAAATGAGAGAAAATACATATTAAATAGTAAATGCAACAGGGCTTAAAGCAGATATAAACAGACATTTGTCATGCTGTGAGACGGCAAGTTATGTTAAGCTAAAAGGATTTTGCCTGGCTCTGCCATACTATGCCCTGTACATTCCACACAGGACGTTAGTCTGGTAACGGAGCAATTGGAGCAATTTGAACAGGCGGGCCTAAGGCACACAGATTGTCCAGTGAAATAAACCAATCTTCAATTAGCGGACGTGACGACTGCTGTAGTCCAATTTGGAAAATATAAACCGACGAGAGCGCGGAAGCTAAATCCTCGACTCCTTCATCCATGATTAGATTTGGTTAATAACTTCTGCAACATGGTGGCGCTGCGAGTGACCTAACCATGTCCATTCCCTGTGACGGTTGTGATTGGTACGGCTAGGCCGATCAGTCACTTGTTTACCGTGTGTGTCCAGACCATAGATATAATATACAAGCCGGTGTTCCATTCAGCCTCATTCATAGTAATGTGTAGCACGCGTGAGTTGCCTTGTAGGTAAAATAATAGTATGACTAGGAAGATGCAGGGGTAGATTGGTTTCAGAGGAAGGGACCAACACTTAATAAAAAAGGAGAAAGATCTGCTGTGATATGCCAAACACCAAAATGTATTATGAGAAAAAGACTTTAGACACAGTTCATTAAAGTCCACTTGAACACAACGCGCAAGGTTCATAGGCGGTCCAGTTTAGGCAGAATGAACCAAAACAAAAAGGCATGTAGTGATAGAAGTAGGTCCAAGCGCGTGTAGTTCTGCGCTGTAGTTCATTTTCTCAGCCCCACTCCCTGGTCAATGGCCGGTTGTCCTTCCTGTCCCCAACACCTGACCTCGTGTACTTTGTTTTTATGGATGTGCTTTGTCTTAACTTGAACCTGATTGTAATTTCGCATATCTTTCGTAAGGCCCATTGAGTGGCCTTGTGTACGAAATGCGAGGTATAAATCAACATGCCTTGCCTTGCTGAGTTCTCATAATGCATTACAGTGATGCAGAGAGGTCAAATGATTACAAAATAGTTAGTGATAAACACAAAGTAATTTCCCAACAGCTTGACCTCAGCCCCGCAGTGTAACAAAACCGGTCACTCCCACAGCAGCCTTGGCCTGTTGACTCTAAAACTCCTTGAAACAACTTGTCATTCGTTAGATATCCTAAAATCAAACCACTCCAGACGAACTGCAGAGGCAAGAACGGTTCGTACATCCTATGGGCGCAGATTGGTTCACTGGTTCCCAGCAGTGAAAACACCCCCAAACCTCTCCGTTCTCCTACCCCGTACCATTCCTGTAGAAATGTGTTTTCTACCTGTTTTTAATTTATTCAAATTAACATCTTCGTTGTGGTCCAAACTCATTCTTAACTTTTCTAACATATTTGTAATTCCAGATTCTTCACGGGGACGAGTTTATAGGCACATTTCACAACTTGCAGGGTCACTTTCTAGGGTCATTGTCACAGAAATGCTTGAAAACTAGCCTGAGACTGCATGAAATTGATACAAATACTTGTAATTAGATGGACAGTGTTTTTCCCACAAATGTTTGAGTTTACAACATACGAAAGGAGGACAAAACTAAATTTGTTCCATAACTAAAAAAATATCAGGTACAGTGCCTTGAAGGAGCATCTTGTTGTTTCACGCCTGCAGAGCTCTTGTGTTGAGCCTGGTGTGGTCAGCCGTTTGTGCAGAGGCAAATGTGGACAATGCTCAGCGGAGGTCACGTACTGTTTCTCTGAGTAAAGTGCACTTAAAGTAAAACTTTGTACACACCAGGAGTGCTTTACTGTTTTGTGCGGTAGGTATGTGTTGTTTGGGAACATGTCATTATAATATTAGCAATTGCAGCCAGTTCATTCTGGGCACGTGTTCCTCCTCCACGCCAGCACTCACTACATGCAGACTCAAGCTTCTGTCATAGGTTTTTTTCCACCTACTTTTACTTCCTAAATGAATGCCATTTAAGTCACTGTGACTGCAGTGCTGAGGGGAAGGGGAGGAGTTGTGTGCAAAGCTGCTGCAGAGAGGAGGCGACTTCTTGTGGAAAGATAGTGTGTGAAAGAGTAAAGACTAGTGTAGAAATTAATGTCTCAGGCTTTTCAAATGTTAACACCCATGTAGGCTACATGATGCCGGGGAAATGCTAATGTTTTGAGATTGTGCAGCTGTTGGAAAGAGCTTTGTTGTGCAGTCCAATTAGGGCCATCTTTAGACGTTATTTAATGCTTTAGGAATGCATTGCTGGCATTACTATTTATTTAATGACAAGTTTTCTGGTTTAGGCATTAATTAGTTCAATGTAAGTACATTGGACTCTCACTGAGAAGGTTCACTTAAAAAAAAAAAAAAAATAACAAACAAAAAAATAACAGTGTCTAATGTACTCATTGGTTTAAGTACATATCCAATTAATTTCCCTTCAGTTTACCCAAGTAAACAATGGGGCATTTTTTAATAATTTGTTTTCAATGTCCACCTACAGTTTTTTGCTCCTTGGAAGGCTATTGTTAGTCATGTGCCTGGTTTTGTTGATTCAGTTTGGTTGTTAGAATTCAGCTAATCTGTATCTTTTGTGCCTACAGCGTTTATAAGGGGTTGATATTCAAACACCTTTGACAAAAATCTTAAATTAATAAAAGAGTCAGTTTGGTTTGCTATTTACTATTGCGCCTTAAAGGCACACTGTAACATTTTGGTCTATGCTGTCGCCATCAGTACAAAACATGTTCCCAATGACCAGCTCGACACAGAAAATGCTATTTTTGCAGTCGGTAATCAAAGAATAGATTAGGATGAAAACCTAACTGACTTTAATCAACATCTCCATGGAGACGGCAATCTCAATTATTATTTTTACAGATCAACCAGTCAGCTATCGACTGATTATATCAGCCGATATGCTCATGTATATTTGAAGGAGGCGAGGGTGTTGAGTGGCTGGCATACTCATTTTCTTTGGTTTTATTTAAACTGTAAAACTAACTACAATATCATCTACTACTGTTTTTTAATTGCGCAACAGTAACATTGTTGGCCTGCTTGTATTTGCTCACTGAATTGGTTTCAAATAATGTTTTAAAAACTACTGTTTTTGTACATCTGGAAAGCAGGGAGAGAGCGTGAGAAAACACTGCTGGGCTGGCTCAGTGCTCAGTCACATGATGCAGTGGATGAGTCACATAGACTGAGGCTGAGGGCGCAGTGCCCCCTGGTGGCGCGTCTTCATACAATAATAGTTCCTTTCACAGTCATGGTTACACATGGCTGTACATGGGGCAATTTCACTCTATACTTGGTGATGGTAAGCTACCTAGTAGCCACAGCAGCCCCGGGGTAGACTGACGTAAGGGAAGCTGCCTATCTGCACCATCGATTCCTCCGACCGTCACCAATTACACTGTCACATACACACGTACACCTAATGCACATTTTTTAAGTGGTAGCATAAACCGGAACAGATTTTTTTTATTTAACCAGAAAAGTACCATTGAGGTAAAAAAAAAAAAAAAACTTTTTCAAAGGAGTTGTGAGCAAGAGGCAGCAAAAGACACAAAGTTACAAATCAAACCTAGATGTGAAGCATGAGCACTAACCCATGCACCACCGTGCCGCCCTAAATGGACACAAACACTATTTATACTGGCCTGTGACCCGAGCTGGGTTACAAATAGGACTGCACAAATAAATTATTTTTATTTGCTATTGCAGTTAGTATTGTGGTTTTATATTTTAAAATCAGTTTTCTCTTCACATTTTAAATACATTCAGAAGAGTTACTACTCAACTAATGCAAAACTGACTTGATTTCAGAACATGTAGTAGAGTTTTAACTACAGGATTGGTTGGTTTTATACATACAAAATAAGACCACATGGAGAAAGGAAATTATATTGTAGTGCCTGAATTATTACAGTCCTTTTGATTATTTGTTTGATCCTTGTTTCAAACACATGTTAAAGTAAATAGATTATGTTTGTGGTTTGTGGAATACATATATTTGAATACTTGTCTGTCCTTTTGAGTGTAACTCATGCACCAGTAAATGCACCTGCACATTATAGCCGGACTCAAAAGACAGCCAGGTCCTGCGTCATATAGATTTCATTTCAATATTCAAGCAAACATTTAAAAGTTGTCCACTGTGGACATTTTTGTGACCGATTCTGTTTTAAAGAGAAGAGCAACTGATTGCTCTAAAAGCTTTTCTTCAAACAAAAAATAGTTTTGCTATTCTACTGGTCTGAATAATTGGAATGGTTTTGTCTGTGGCTTGTTCTAACCTAGCAAGAGCCAGATAGATGTTACAGCACTGATATCAGTCTGGGATTGCTTCAGCTTAAATTGTTAGGGGATAGGATAGGACATACTTTGAGCAGTATTTGCTGAATGAATTTGACACTGCAAATTCATTCAATATTTTGTTTTGAAAAACTAAATATTGTGTTTGTAAAGTATGTGGCGAGAAAAGAGAAGTAACGCACACCAGAAGTAGTCTCCGAGGTGCAGATGTAGGGGAAAATCTTCATAAATCAAAAAACATCGCACACTCATAAGCCGATGTCCAAAGTATGTAGCGGCATAGCTTTAGTTTTTCTGTTGCCGCCGTGTATTGATTAGTATCGATTTTGTCCAAACCAATTTTGGTTTATGCTCAAAGAGATCGGTGGATGCAGCACAAGATGGATTCTCGTGTTTGTGAAGTCACAAATAATACCACAAGAATTCAGCTTGCAGGCAAGGTCTCTTGTCTCTCTAATGCAGTACCAGTTTGTCTTACTCTGTATAAAATACGGATGTAAGAGAAACACATTTTACCTGATGCACAAACTTCACTTTGTGAAGTGACTTTCTGCAAATGTTGAGTTGTTTCTAAACTAAGGCCAAAACCCCCTTGAAGATTAATGTTTTTGTGTCGTAGGTCCCCAATGACGGTGGGCCGTGGCGTGCGGCTCGGTGGCACCCACCCTTGGCGTGCTCTGTGGCTGTAGCTGGAACCCTGTGATTCTTAGCCTTTTTTCCCTCCCCCCTACCCTTAGTCAACCCCCCTCCCC
Organism: Proterorhinus semilunaris; assembly: GCA_021464625.1. Lineage (NCBI taxonomy): Eukaryota > Metazoa > Chordata > Actinopteri > Gobiiformes > Gobiidae > Proterorhinus > Proterorhinus semilunaris. The sequence goes on from CM038344.1 coordinate 15,176,593, forward strand.
CACCCACCCTCCCCCCTCATCCCCCTCCCCGAGCATCGCTGTGCTGGACGTCATGAGCATAGTAATCGCTCTGGGAGTAACTACGCCTGAAACGTCATATTCAGACATGGCCGCTGGATCCGAGTAAGTTCTCGGAGTATTTCCTGCTCGCTCATCATTATGGTTAGGGTTAGGGATACTACAAGCATGGGGTCCTAAAAGCATACATTGTATACTGCATTGAACTATCCGATTGTTGCAAATTGGGGAGAACATACACGTTCCACACATAAGGGCTCCATCCTGTCCGGGTATTGAATTATTTTATGGCATGCTTAAACAAGCTGCTGTGTTCTCACTAGAGGTTACAATGCAGGTGAGGAGATACGTTTGCAGCTGAAGCAGTTTTTTCCCCCTCAGTTATAAAACCTCTATTAAGAATATTATTTTTTTAAATGATGAATAATTTGTTGCCAATAAAACCTGTCTTACCTTTCAGCCCTGAATCAGTAGAAGCAAGCCCTGCAGTGAATGAGAAGAACTACAACCACAGCTGTGGAAGTGCACAGAGTCATGGGTATCGCGGTCTACCGTTTGCTGTAAGGACTAATTCCACTAAGTCTATAAATTATAGAATCTTTCATAATGAATAATATCCTTGTTACCCCTACCTATTGTGTGCAGATGCAGCAGTCTTCTGTTGTGTGTTGCCAAGATCACAACTATGGTGCGCCTCCGCCCCCCACGCCACCTGCTTCCCCGCTCTCCCAAACAATCATTCCCCGCATGGAACTCAACGGTGTCGTGCGAGCCTCTCGTTATCACAAACCTGCTGAGGACAACTCCGCAGACAGCGACAGCTCCTCAGATGAGGAGCAGCCGAACTCGAGCTGGTGTCAATGTAGCCTGACAGCAGACCGTATCCTCATCAAGTGTGATCACTGCAGGTCTGTTCTCACCTCGCTTAAATCCTCCATGTATAATATACTGGTACAATGGACTACTTCCAGTGTAGAGTACTGCATTATTTTCGCCTCATCACTTGTGCGTAGAGGGAAAAAAATATCTAAATTGCAAAAAGCATTTATTGAATAAAATGTTAACCCTAAGGCAAAGAACAAAATTAATTTACATCAAAGGATGTAATATTGGTGAATGGAGTGAAGTTTCATTCCCGACCTTCCAGAATATTCATAGCTATCAAAGTAATAAAATAAAGATTGTCATCCTCTATTGAGTATTACTCAGAAAATTGGAAATGGGAAACTGGAAGTCAGCTGACAAACAACTAAATGTAGTCTTTTTTTTTCCCTTCACTGTCTTTATTTAGATCACAGGATAGCATGTTACGCTGCCAGTGTCCTGTTTAATCTGTTCTATAAACTGATACCTGTAGAGGCACAGAGCAAAGTTCAGCCAGAGTAAACCTTTAGCTTATCTGAACTTTTAAACTGGACTAAAAGTTGACCATAAGTTGGACTTACTGTGGTTTGCAGTACATGCCAGTGTCTCGATTTTGTTGTTGAACAGTCCATATTGTTGACCTATTATTGCGCTGAATGATGCCTGTTATTAAAGATGACACATTTTTAATTAATCCTCACACCCTATTTCTAACCTATTTTTCAGGGACATCGACAGCTGTAAAAGGGCAAAAAGTCAGGAAAATCCTGATGTCTCTGGTATGTTGTTTGTGTTAAACATTTAATTAATTCATTAAATTAATCAAACAAATCTAGAGTGTGAAAACAAGCATCTGAAATAACCCTTGATATTTATTGTTAGTGGGGGACAGCAGTGCTACTGAAAGTGGCGATGAAGAAGTGTCTCCTTCAACAGTGTCCTATACAGCTACACAACACACGCCCACCAGCATTAAACTGACGGTCAACAGAGTCAAACGGAGTAAATCCAAAAAGAGGAAAAAAAGCACAGAAAAGACACGTGGAATGACAAAAGCCAAAAAGGTCAAGGTAAGACCTTCATTCTACAGCCAGGTAAAAATGTGACTCAGAATTTATGTAGAATTGTTTGACCAATAAACTGTATAAATGCATTATATGGACATAACTTCAAAGTTGTTAACATACTAGAAATAAAATAATGGCAGTAAACAAACGCTGTGCTTCCGACTGGTAGCACAGCGTACCCTCCATCACACATTACCGAAAAGCAAAAACACCTGCCAAAGCCTCACTACTACAAAGCAACATACATGTGCCCAGCCAAACCAGGAAGTGGGGCTAAGGGAGACTGAATACACCGTTTTAGATCAAAATAGATTTTTTTTTTTTTTAACCATATAGTGTAAGAACATGATCAAGTGATTAGAATGATTGTCAAATACCTTTTTAAAAATCATAATAACCCCTCTTTAACACAAAGGCTTAGCTAAAAAAGTATGTTTTGTTTATTGCATCCAGGCTTTCCGAGAGGGCTCCAGAAAGTCCATGAGAATGAAGGTATGGTAAAAAAATTAAAAAAAACATTCCTTTTAGAGAATGCAATGAAGTTACAGTAGACTATGTTCCCTGCAGAACTCTACAATAGATACTAATGTGCTGGATGAGAACACTGCAGAGGGGTGGGAGAGCAAAATCCGCAAGTGGACGGACCAATATGAGGAAGCTGTGGTCAATCAGTACAGCGCGGATGTGCAGTCACTTGTCCAGCAACACACTGCCAGCTCCACAGCCTCTCAGTCGCCGTCTTCAGTACAGACCAGTCCTGCAGAGCTCATAGATACCATCAACCGGACGGCACTCTCCTGTAACAACACTGTGCTTGGTTCACAAATGCAGGTACGCTCCCCACATTGTGACCGCTCTTTAAAGGTTAAGTTGACACATGTGACTAGAAACGCTACCAATTTATTCAGGCTTGATCCATATTAGGTTCTGTAGGTATAGTCCCGATAGTTTAGAATTAGAGGTATTACACTGGCGTTATAAAACGGGCACATGAACAGAGGTGCTATGGCTCAGGACTGGACACAGGCAGTGACTGGACACAAATGCACAAATCAAACACCAGTGCAGAATACAGAGAAAACAATCCTGATAGCGTTATTTGGCCGATAGCTCCACCTCAGCAGCACATCACACTGTTAGTGTAAACACGAGTCAAAAGCTGAGTGCTCTGTGTGGGTCTAGACTAGACTTTGGGACCAGGTGTGAGCCGTCAGAGAAGCTTTGCCAGCGAGTGGGAGTGTGCTTGGCGCTGTGCAGTAGGAGCTTTGGAGCAGTGGGGGAAACATGTCTTGGATCATTGCTTATTCGCACAGATGCAACACTTTTTTTTAACCATTTCAGTTTAGGGCCCTATAATAATTACGTTCTTGAATGCCATGAATTGTGCCCTTTTAGTTTACATAGGACTGGAGAAGTCGAGATAAAATCAGTTACTAAAAAGCCATTTTTAAGCCGTGCAGAGAAACGGTGCAGTGTTGACTTGTTGGTGCAAATGAACATTGGACATGTTACACAAATCAACATCAGATTTTAGCAGCAAACATTTTCCCTCGTTCTCCGCTTAATGAATGGACTTCGCGCTCTACCAGAAGTGTCAATACAGTGGAAGTGCCGATCCGTGGCAAAAAGAGGCAAAAGTGGGCGGAATATGGTGAATGGGTAACTTTTTACGGAAAATCCCCAGCCTGACTGGTCCAGGCTTTTGTTGTTTTTCTTGGGCAAGATACTTCACCCTACGGCTGGGCGATTTTGAAAAAAACATTTAAAAAATCACGATTATTTCCCCCATATTGTTAGATCTAAATTTTTTATTCGATTATATCTTTTCATAATAAATTAAATACATCTTGCTGATTCATAAAATTAGATACATCTTTTATTCAAACCTCAGCTCAAACAAAATTAAATGCTTTTATTAAGTCTCATTTAACGCACAAGTCGTCATTGTATCTTCCAAACTCCCAAACTAGGTTCTGTTTGTGCCAAAGAAAAGGCTGTTAACCTGTTGATTATAAAGTCCCATGACGATTATTGAGATTGACTAAAGTAGAGATTGCGATCTTGATTACACTGTACTACAAGGCTCAACCACCATTGAGTTATGTGTGAATGAATGACTACAGTGTAGCACTTTGAGAAGCTTGTCAACCCGGGCTTGTAAAGCGCAATAAAAATTATAATATTGATTTAATTTTTAAAAAATTGTTTTATCTTAAGTCATCCCTAAAGGCTGCACAATCAAATTTAGTTTCCCTCTATGTTTGTGTGAAACCTTGACTTGTATATTTGTGATTTTGCGTAGCTGCAGTTGGGTCGTGTTACTCGAGTGCAGAAACATCGGAAGATTCTTCGAGCGGCCAAGACCCTGGAGCCGGACACACTCATTATCGAGTACCGGGGGAAAGTCATGCTCAAGCAGCAATTTGAAGTCAATGGACACTTTTTCAAAAAGTAATATTACAGCAACTCTTGTCATTCAGTACAAACTTCCTTTGACTTACCCCTGTCATTACTCTTTAGGCCCTATCCTTTTGTGCTCTTCTACTCAAAGTACAATGATGTAGAAATGTGTGTTGATGCACGAACATTTGGGAACGATGCCCGTTTTATCAGGAGGTCCTGTACACCCAATGCTGAAGTAAGCTGCCCTATTTTACTCGTAAGGTTAAGATATTTATTAGAATGGCTGTAAATATAAACATTTGTTTTGTTTTCAGGTCCGACATATGATTGCAGAGGGGATGATTCATTTGTGCATCTATGCTGTTAGTCAAATCACTAAGGATTCTGAGGTCACCATTGGGTTCGATTTTGAATTTAGTAGTTGGTCAGTATTTTATGTTTTGTTTGAATTATTGCCAACAACACAACTGAAATGAACCAAAATAAACTATAGACACGCCACAGTGATTCACTGAACTAAACTAAGCGTTTTCAAATATCTTGAGTAAATTTAAAAGCTACAGAGCCCGCCAGGGGACATGACGAGAATTTTTTTATTGCGTTATTTCGAAATGCTCCAGCACTTGCACCCATCCCGTCAAGAAGCGTTGGCTACTCTTGAATTAAAAGTTTGGCCTGTCTGAGAACAAACACGACCATCTCCCAGCGCGCATCACCTTTGCCTCTGGATCATTGTGTGCGCTTTTGGTCCGGGGATAACAAATCTATCGGCCTAAATGCTGAATTTATGAATTCTTCAACTTGTAAGAGTCAATATGCCAGATAAAGTTAGGTCCTCTTCTTTGACGTCTCCTGGCTTGCCTTCTGAACACACTGTTAGGATCCAATTCCCTGAAGATAATGCCTGTCTTCCTTTTCTCCTGCCTAAACCATTTTCTCAGCACTTGGGGTACATCCAACGGTATTCCTGCTGTCCAGAACTGTGCACACAACTATATAATTCTGGTTATAAATTCAACCAGAACCACAAGGTGGAGTATTCCTTACGACTTGAGTGCCCAATCGGTAGGGGAGTGACCCTCTCTCCTGATCTCGGGGCCTGGCTGTGCTAATCTGAAATCCTATAACAATTCTCTGTCCCAAGATTGCCTGTCATCTGGGACACCCTCCAAGACCTCGTACAGCTTCCACGTAATACGTAGGCTAATAAAATGTCTTTCACTCAGGCTACATTAATACCATGTCTGTTGGCAGCACTAATCTTGATTCTTTGTATTTTAAACACAATTCGAAATAAAGGTCACTTAAATTCCCCCATTCATTGTGTGTGGAGGATGATAGCGTAGAGTCTATACGCCGTAGACACTGTAAGCGGACTCGTTCTCTACCCAAATATGATTGCGTTATTTTGCAATAATTATTGCGTTCTATCGCAAAACTATTGCGTTTTATCGCAAAACTTTAGCAAAATAACGCAATAAAAAAAAATTTGTCATGTCCCCTGGCGGGCTCCGTAGGAAAAAAAAATCATGCATCTCAAACTAACTGACCCTACCTTTTAGTGTTAATGTTTACATTCACATGTTTATATAAATATGTAATAATAATGTGTATATGATCTTTTATATAATAATTCTGCACTTTTTATACTCCACAGTAATTATAAAGTGGACTGTGCTTGCCATAAGGGGAATGAGAACTGCCCAGTGCAGAAACACAATCTCAACCCTACAGACAACTTGGTGAGTCCTCCATCACTTTTACACCCCACTCCGCTGGTTGGAGCAGAGACGAGGCGGAGAAAAGCCCGTAGGAAAGAGCAGGAGGGCTCAAGCAGTGACCTCAACCAGTCCCTAGAACAGCTCTCAGAGGCCAAAGACTTGCAAGGTTCCAGTGATACTGAGGTAAAATGCAACCATAACCATGGATTGTGAGTTGCGCAGCATGTTGTCTAACTCTTGTTTTCATGTGTGTTAAAGGAGAAACCACTGGATGAATTGAAAGCTGAAGAGAAGGACATTGAGCTGTTTGAGAATGGACTATCGGGCTCAAGTAATAAAGTATGTGTTAACTGTCAAATCATTGTCCTGTAACAAAAGTGAACCTTAAATGGTTCTCTAATTGTTTATTGTATAGTAGTTCTCTCAAAGTAGTCTAAATTGACTTGTGATCACGGAGGGTTTTTTCCCGGGGTAACTGTTGCTGCTGTGTCGAGCTCAACACACACCGGAGCGCGCCGCGTCACGCCACTTTAGAGGCTTTTCTCAAACCGTGCAGGGCTTTACACACGTGATTTTTACATTTGTCATAAATAAAAGAAGACGTGTATGTCCGTGTTGCAGAGAGAGAGAGCAAACCTGGCTCTAATAGCAAGTTGGCGACAGACACGGGTTTCTCATGCTTCCCCTGATGCCTGAGTCCTGACGATGGTTTCTCTGTCTCCGCGGCTTCTCTAGTCCCTCGAAACAAAGTTCACGGCGGGCTCCCTGTCTGTCACTGACCAGACCTGCCTCTGTGCCTCTGCAGGATGGTTAAAAGCCTGTGTTTTCCTCCGCGGCGCCGCGTCTGGATTCAACAAATCTGAATCGTGGCGCGTGGTCCAGCATCGCTGCGCGTTACTGCAACCACGGTGTGCGTTCTCTCATAGAAAATAAAGGAGGCGGCTCCTTTGCCGCGCGTCAAGGCGTTTCGCCCTGCGTTAGGCTTCAGTGTTCAGAGTCTGACATACATTTGTCTTTGTAGACGCTGAACATTGTAGAGAGAAGGCGGAGGAAAGCAGGGGTGACCAATTTAAAAGAGGAGTGCGTGGAAGCTGATTCTCGGGGCGCCACTGTGGGAAGTCAAGTAGCTCCTCCCACTGGGATTGGAATGAGCACACGGCGCACCACCTATGTTACAGTAATCCTATAACTTTAAAACAATTACAACTGCTCAAGTAGTTTTTAAGTTATTATTTATTTTTACTAACTGTATTTGTCATAGGAGCCCACTCCAGCTGATGAAAAGACCCTTCAGAACCTGCCAACACCTGTTGTTGCAGCCAAACCTACACGACCTGCAAAGCCCAGGCCCAAAAGCCGAATTTCCCGCTACCGATCCAGTTCATCGCAGCGTGCACGTCGCCAGCGACAGGCTCTGGCTCAACAGGCAGCAGCAGCAGCAGCACTGGCGGCTTCTGCATCATTAGTTGAGCAGGGGGCTGCTTTAGAGGAGGAGGCATCCCAGGGTCCATATGGTGCTGAACAAGGAGACGGAGTCGTAGGCTCAGTTGGTCTTTTTGATGGCGACGGCCAAGGTCCCAACTGTATCCACAGAGGCAACTTTCGCTACCCTAAAACAAAGAAGGTGAGATTGCTTATTATACTTGGGTGTAATTTCTCTTTCACAATGTTTTTTTTTTAAGGAATGCTGTCTTTATTTGTAAAAAATGTATTGCAAAAATCAATTGAGGACTGCACACTTGCCTGATCTGATCACATTAGTTGAGTCTCTTTCCAATTATCCAATATTAAGCTTCAAGTCGTTAACCGTGTTGCATAGTTATTCTTTATCAAACAGAGTTTTTTTGTTTGACACAGAACATGAAATTATTTCAGTGATGTAATTTGAGACTGATAATTGTGTATGATTTAAATAAAAATAAAAAAAGAATAATATTTTTCCCTTGTTTAGGCCATGTCCTTGTACAGTCCTGACCAGTTGAGAAATAGTAAAAATTCACATTTTGCATGGTTGGATCTTATCAAGGTTCCAAGTAGAACTTAAATAAAAAGAAATGGGAGTGAGACGCAAAAAACATTTGAGTATGGTAAACCCTTTATCAAAAAGCACAAACTGAAGTAGGCTGTTTTGCAGCTGATCAAAGTGACGTCCTGATGGCAAAGGCAAATAAAGTTCTAGTTTTGAACGTGAGCGGGTTGTTGAGCTGCATAAGATCATCCAGTGTCTTGACGGATGGATCTTCCGGCTCAGTACTGGTGACATTTTGGGTCTTTCACTTGACTCTTTTGTTTCATAACTTTCAGGATCTTTTCAGAAATTCAAAATGACTGTCTTGCTGTGTCCCACCTCAGCAGTGATGGCGTGCTGCGAGAGGCTCTGCTTATCCAGCTCAACAGACCATGTTAAAAACAAGAATGTTTTTTTTTTTGCCTTTGCCATCAGGACGTCATGACAGTGAATACAAATGTTTGCACAGGAATGTGGTCCAAAAACCTTTGACACCTGATAAACCGCCTACAGTGGGAGGAAAAAGTACCCTTCGAACCCCTTTGAAACCCTTAGGAATTTCTTTTCTACCTAAATTGGTCATAAAACGTGGTCTCATCTTCATTTAAATCACAAGAATAGACAGTGTCTGCTTTAACTAATACCACTCAAACAATTGCATGTCATATTTCTATTGGCCAAAGCATGTGGACACAGGACAGTAAGTGAAGCCTTGGATTTAATGGCTTTGGCAGCAATAACTTCATCCAAACGTTTCCTGTAGTTGCAGATTAGACGTGCACAACGATCAGGATGAATCTCGGACCATTCCTCTTTACTGAACTGCAGCAGTTCAGCAAGATTTTGGGATGTCTGGTATGAATGGCTTTCTTGAGGTCATGCCACAGCATCTCAATTGGGTTTAGGTCAGGACTTTGACTGGGCCATTCCAGAACACACATTTTATTCTTCTGAAATCATTCTGAAGTTGATTTACTACTATGCGTTGGGTCATTGTCTTATTGCAGCACCGATCCTCTTTTGAGCTTCAACTTTTGGACAGATGGCTTTTTTTTTCCTGCAAAATATCTTGATAAACTTGCCTTGCCTAGATGTGTCAACAGAGATGTTGGCATGTGCCAGTGATTTCTGTAAGTCTTTAGCTGAGCTGACACTCTAGGGTTCTTTTTTATTGCGTATCTGCGCTGTGCTCTTGGTCATCTTTACAGAGCGGCCACTCCTTGGAAGTGAAGCAACAGTGCCAAACTGTCTGCATTTGTAGACAATTTTTCTAAATGTTTTCTTATTGGTTTATTTGGTCGGGACAGGGCATGTTAATGAGCATTATGGGTCTCGTGCATGTAAACACGCCACACCGGATTGTAGCCGTGGGCTCATTTCCATCTGTCGTCCTCCATGCGCACTCTCAAACACATTCATTCATCCTGGCCCAGTGTACATGTTTTTAGTAGTAGGAGAAACCGGAGTACCCGGAGGAAACCTACGTAGACACAGGGAGAACTTGCAAACTCCACACAGAATTCGAACCCGGACCTTCTAACTGTGAAGCACGAGCGCTAACGCCACTGTACTACCGCGCCGCCCACGTTAATTGATGAACATCAAGACTTTTAAAGATGGTTTTGTAACCTTTTCCAGCTTTATACAGATAAAAATGTCTTGGCCCATCTGCTCTGGGACTCCCATCGGCCCTGGGTCTCTATAGCCTGTGTGTCCATAGGAGTGGATCTCTCCTTCTGTGGTTCTCCCCAAGGTTTCTCTTTTCTCCCCCTGGGTTTTTGAGTTTTTCCTTGCCGTGCTGGAGAGTCTAAGGACAGGGGACACCCGCGCCGCTCGTCGCCACCCACTGCTGACGCTTATTTGGACATTATGTTAGCCTGGATACTTGATTCGCCTGAACTTTACATTGTCTTATTTACTGCTGTTTTTATTGCCTTAATGTTCGGGGCACCCGTATGAGGCAACTCCTGTTGTGATGTTGGGCTATACAAAACCATTGAACATCGCAACTCCTGTTGTGATGTTGGGCTATACAAAACCATTGAACATTCTTAGGTCTTCAGAGAGCTCTTTTGAGCGAGGCATGGAGACAATTCTTTACCAGTGTGTGTTTTTCAGTGGCAAGGGCACATTTAAGCCACACCTCGGTGCTTGGACTTCAGGTTAGCTCACAACTGACACTAAATGTCTGCATTAATTTGTCTAATTAGATCTTAGAGGATCCTTAGCCAGGAGGGTCGCTTACTTTTTCCTCCCTGTTCTGTGAATGTTTACATGTTATGGCCAATAACGTGTAATTGTTTGGGTGGTATTGGTTCAAGCAGACGCTGTTTGTTGATTTTAATAAAGATCAGACCACATTTTATGATCAATTTATGCAGAAATGTGAGAAAGTCCAAAGGGTTCACGTACTTTTTCTTCCTACTGTATTTCAGTTTCATTGTTGTACTCAATACAACAATGTATTGTTGTATTGTAGGGGCGACGGTGGTGCAGATGGTAGAGCGGGTCGTCTCATGATCGGAAGGTCGGGGGTTCGAATCCCGCCTCCTGAAGGTGCACATTGTCGTTGTGTTCTAGGGCAAGACACTTCACCCTTCTTGCCTCCAGTGTCTGCATCGTCATAATAATAATAATAATAATAATAATGCATTAGTTTTCTATAGCACCTTTCTAGACACTCAAAGACGCTTTACAGTTGCATTATACATTCACTCCATACTCAGTGGTGGTAAGCTACTATTGTAACCACAGCTGCCCTGGGGTAGGCTGCCAATCTGCGCCATCGGCCCCTCCGACCACCACCAACCACTCACTCACTCACTACATTCGCCCCAGGCTTCCTGGTGTTACCAAACGGTCTCCCATCCAAGTACCGACCAGGCCCTTCCCCGCTTAGCTTCCAAGGTCTGATGGGATTGGGCATAGCAAAGGCAGTATGGCGTACACTGGTGTATGAATGAGAGTTCATACACTAGTGGTGAGTGGATCTTTGCTGTAAAGCGCTTTGAGTGCCTAATGAAGGTGGAAAAGCGCTATATAAGACCATTTAACATAAAAGCTTTACTAAATGTTTTTTAATTGTTTTTCCTCACTCCCATTTTCTTCTTGTTGCAAAAGTTCTACTTGGAACCTTGTTAAGAGCCAACCATGCAAAATGTTTACAATTTTTCAACTGGTCATTTTGATCGGGACTTTATATCAGATTCTACCAGTGTGTCACTCGAGGGTATACCCCTTGTGATTTTAAAATTCATATTCTTTTGATTTTTGCCTATTTTCTGCTTCGCATTCCCTACCTGTTGCCAGTAAACAACTCATTTTTTGGGTGGTTTTCTAATTACTAAATTACTTTAAAAAAAAAAAAAAAAACACAATCGTAATTATATTTTTTAGTCGGAAGATTCTATCTCAACAACATTCCCATTGTTGATCCTTGCTTGTTGTTGAAGTATAAAAGGACTATGTAACCGTTTTCATCTTTCCATCATATTTTCACTTTGCAGTACTTGGTTACTGAGTGGTTAAATGACAAAACGCCTGGAGGTGAGAAAGTGCCGCAGGAAGTGCCCGTGGAGCGTCCCTTACGGATAACAACAGACCCTACCGTTTTAGCCACCACACTCAATATGCTGCCGGGCCTGTCCCATACATCCATGATCTGTACCACGCCTAGACACTACATCCGCTTCGGCTCACCCTTTAACCCTGAGAGACGTAGACCCCGCCCGCTCCAGATGGATGGCACTTATGGCTGTTACAAGAAGGTAAGTCCTCAATGCTTTCTCATGAGAATTAATTTCGATGTTAATTGTTTTTGTTCTATGGATTTCTCATGTCAGAGGTGGATAAAGCAATTGGAAGATGAGAGCTGCTCTGTCAGTGTGGAGGACGGCACAGAATCTACCTTGTCTCAGAAAAGTACGAGTAGCAGGTCAACCCCCAACCCACTGTCCGCTGGTCAGTGTCCTGTCTGTCCACCATACATTTAATATTCCATATGTGTTCTGTAAAACATCAAAGGCATATGTCAGTCATTAATAATCATCATCAAAATTAATATGTGTTGCTTTTTAAGACTATTTTTCTCTTCTTGATTTGCAGAGGTCAATGCACCAATTAAAAAGCGCAGGGCCAAGTATTTGATTGAATCAAGGCCAGCATCCTCGTCAGAGCATTTACTACGGCCCTTGTCGCCCATCACGCCACCGTTCCCGGATGATGCGTCTCATCTTCTGCTCCACAACTCTTGTCTTCTGTCCAATGGCCTGCCCTTCTCCCCTATGCCCTCGCAGCCAACTAGTCGCTGTAACACGCCACTGCAGTTTGAGGTAAGAGCAAGCAACACTAAAGGGCGTTTTTTTTTTGGAGCGCTTACAATATGATACGATGTACTTCATTAATCCCGAAGGAAATGCAGTTTATCAGCTGCACCCATATGTCATACATAAAAACAACAGACCAAAAACTAGAAAAAGAGCAATAAATAGGACAGTGCAGAGAATAAATTAAAGTACTGTGGTGCTTTGTCATGCGACACCAATGCGTACTACTACTACTCCTCCTCCTCTGGCCTCTCTGAGACCACCCATTTAGTCTGCTCCAAGAGTGGCTCTTCAGTTCATTGCGCTCTATCTACAGCCCATTTTCTTTTTAATCAGACCAGTGCAGTTATGATTTTAAACATTACAGCTGGGCCTACATTTCAATGAAAAGTAGACGTTTTACTTCCCATCCAGGAAGCTTCAAGCGTCATCGAAACCAGCCATCCTTTTACAACCCTCTGTACTGCTCTTAATTGCATAAAATACTCCTGCTTTCCTAGCTGGAGCCGTTTACTAGCGGGAGTGTAAGGTGGTGGAGCACTTCAGCGTCTTCCTGATACCTTGTTTAAAGCCACATAGGGGAGTCTCCAAATATTTAAAATATTTATTGTCCAGTTGTATAAAACAAACTGTCCACTTTCAATTCCTTTTGATCACGTTGTTGCTTTGGAGCATGCTTTAGAGAAATAGTTACTATTCTGTACAGAAGTATACTGTTCATCATTTGTGAGTATTTTAAATTTTGGTTGGTCTCTTTTAGAATATATCGTCACCTGAGGCGTCTCCAGTCCACAGGCCAGAATCCATATCTCCAGAGGTACCGCTATAATACATTCTCACTGACGGGTTCTCAGGTTGTATTCCTGTGAAGTAACTACCCCTTTTCTTTCAGCCATGTGCGCAGGCGGACTATGACATTTCTCGACCACAGTTTTTAGAAGTGTCCCTCTCCTCTAGCCTGGAAAGCCCAGCCGCTATGATGTCTGATGAATATTCTCTTCCCGGAGGCGCTTTAGGCCCTGATTCTCAAGGCTCAGCAGTCGGAACTAACTCACTGAATCAATCATCTTGTTTGTCATCGGACCTAAGCAGAGAGCAAAACTTCAAGACCGAGTTCAATCTAATTTACACCTGCTCACCCCTCAATGCAAACCTGGGTAACCCCGTGAGCACAGAACAGCGGCAGTGCAAATCTGAATGCTTCTCCCCTGCAGACTCTCTCCACAGCTCCCTTAGCGGTCATGGGCTCATGGGGGACCCTGGGTCTATGTCGCCGTATGGAGACCCTCATTATGGGGGAATATACCCGGACAGTGGCACACCGCCTCACACAAGCAACCCCCCTCAAAAAAAGAAGGCAAGTATCACAAGCTCTTCAAATTATGCTTTATACGGTCATTGACATTAAGCAGATATAATGTTAAGGTTTCAGAAAACACAGCAATGACTAGGGCTGGGTACCATTTTTATTTTCTAATTCTTTTTTTTCTTCTGTTCCAGTACTTAAACAGGTTTACGTTACGTACGTTTCTGAACAATACATTTACTTGTAGCTATGCAGCAATAATACTGCAAGTAAAATCACAAAACAGAATGATACATTTTATCAAAGGTCAAAATCGGTGGTTAGCAGTTATTTGCGCTGGGACTGCGAAATAACTGGTGTGGAACTGTTCTTAATGGCACCCAGCCCTCCCAACCACTATAATTGTGTTATCAATCATATCTTGCCTTACTTTGTCTTCTAATCTCGGTTTCCAGTTTGAGTTCATACATGAGCATGTCTGACTTTGGAATGTGTCACCGACATACAATGTAATCTCAGATCGGCAGCACCACAGCAGTTAAAAGCTTTGACCTCCCTTTTGCTCCTCTCCTACAACTTTACTCTGTTTGCCAAGTTTTTCTTCCACTTTTTTCCAATGCAGAGGGCCAAGCAGCCACCCATTAGTCTGGTGACAGGGAAGACACATTACCAGGCTATAGCTGTAAGAAGTGAATACAAGACAGTACAAAATATGGTGAATATTTTTATAACTGCCTTTAGTGTGCATGTCAGTATTTTATTGCATCCGCATACAACACCCCCATTCTTACACAAGCTCTGTCCTTTCCTTTTTCCAACATAGTTGTCGTGACCATGTTTATGAGTGGAGTATGAGGAATGTGGTATAATGTGAGCACACATATAGACTAATTGTAATTAGTCTATAACACTGTCTCACGCAGTCATCTTAGAAACTTTCCCCACAATGCGTATTTTAATATTGTAGGTTGTCAGGCTGCTCAGAGATGTTCAACTGGTCCATTGACGATACAAACAGAACTTTATTAAGTGTTGGTAAAGCTGTAATTGTAGTTCTTAAGTTTTGATTATACCAAAGTAACGACTTATGGATCAAACTAGGGTACTACATTTCTTCATACGTACATGTGCTATTGAGTTTGAAAATGCAATGTTTTATATTTTTAGTTTGTTGTGCAGCATATTATATTGACGTCTATGGACAAAATCACATCAAATTTATCTCACTGGCCTCGGATATCTCACCAATGTCTTTGAAACCTTTCATAGGTGCCGTTTGTTCTCATTAACAATGTAGAGCAACAAAAAAAAGAAAGGATAATAACCAAATGCATTAGAAATTATGAAATCAATTTAAAACTATGTGGAAATGGTAACGACTTGAAACTTGAAAGGCTTGCAATGACCGATGCTTTGGTCCCATTAGCTGCTGCTATAATAACGGCTAATACAGTAACTTGGTCATCTTAAGGTGTGGACTACGGTTTTTGCTGTAGTCCAGAGAATTGAATTTCACATTCCTTGGTTTATTGGCTACTACCTGTTTTTAGTGCGAGACCAACAATAGAAGCTGACATAATTCAGTGAAATGAGAGGGGCCTTTTTTTCTAGGTTCATCGTCATGTCATACTCCCTCGTGTGTTCACACAGACACATCTCACTTAAGTCTGAACCTTTTGGCAGTGTATATGTGGTCATTTGTACACTTTTTGTGTGCCCGAACTGTCTGTGGATGCTGTAGGTTTTCAGTGTGGTGGCGTATTGTGATGGTTTCAAATGCCTGCTCCATTGTAAAGGCTGTAGCTGCTGTATGCTACTAACCATGCATTCAGCTCACGATAAGAATGCACCCAAACTCCATTGTGAATGATTTCTAATCTGCAGGTGTTAAAGAAATGTCATGAACAGTGTTCAGATGGGTAAAATGCATGAAGTGTCTCATCACTCATGGTTGTGAAAGCTGGGTTCCCATGTGTCTTTAAGTTATTATAATTTTTTCATTATTTTTGTTCAAAATGAAGATTTTCCAAAGGTCAATGATTAAACTTAAGGCCTCTATTGTGTGTTATGCCCAGAATGCTGAAAAAGGCCTTATGTTAAAGTGGGAACCGTGAAAAGCTGTTGTGAGCTGTAGGCCGTTGTTGGACAATGTCTCTTTGTTTTCTCAGGTGTCATTGCTGGAATATCGGAAAAGAAAGCAGAGCACAGGTCGTGACTCTGACTCGAGAAGTGCCACACATACCCCACCCGGCAACCTCTATGTCCAGGACCCCCATCACACTCACAGACTCCAGCCTCGTTCTTCCCCTCACCCTCAGCCCCCTGCAGCTCAGCCCTACTCCAGTCCCCGTACAGAGACCGCCAGCCCCTCGGAATCCTCTCGACACCAGGACAACCAATGGTAACCATTAGTCTGATCTGATCATTTATACGAGCTTTAATGGTCATTATACATTATTGTTCAACAAAATTACACAGAGCAGATGGTAATGGTAAAGTAATTAGCCCTCTACTGATTTTGATTGGAAGAAGAAGAACTTTATTTGTATAGCGCTTTACCATATACATTCACTCCACACTCGATGGTTCAGTTTCCACTGGGGGAGACTGACGGAAGCGCTGTCGCAACTGCACACACCTGCGCCAATGGTCCCCCAGACCACCACCATGCATTCACACACACATCATTCATCCTGGCCTATTGTACATGTTTTTTGTGGTAGGGGAAACCAGAGTACCCAGAGATTACATAATAACTATAGAGGCTTGTACAGGTGTCTGCTCTGTTTACTGTCATTTTTACTGTGTAATCTCTCCCTTATTTGTTTTACTCTGATGGATGATTTATAGAAACACTTATACTGTGTCCCCTGTATCTTCACCAGGATGGTTCCGACTAGTGTTGAACGACTAAGGGAAGGGCAGGGGGTACTGGAGCGAGTGCTAAGAAGCATAAAGACTGAGCGTACCTACAAGCGCAGTGACGATTCAACGGACAAAGAATGTGGTACGTTCATGTTGGACACTCGTGTGTGAAATTTGTATCTGAAGCATGCACCTTCAAGTACATTGTCATATTAACACATTACAAAAAACATACCAGCTACAATGTACATAAAGCTTACACAGACAGCACTAGGGATGGGTACAATTATTTTTTTTTCGATACCACTACTTTAACGATACCTGCTTTTCGGTGCCGGTGCCTTAACGGTACTTTTTTCGATACCTATGTTATTTTAATTCAATTAAAAATAACGTATATAAAAAAGTATCGTTCAAGAAGAAGTCCTAAAACAGCGCAACAGAAGCTACGCAGGCCGCAGCAGCGTCACCTGTAACTTTGTATTTAGAGCACAATTTCCACTTTAGCGATGTAAAAAAAATAAAAATAAAAGAGAGAAAGGACATTATTGCCTCCTGAGCTGCAGAGACCAGATCCACATCATGACACGGTTTCTTTCAGTCAAAATGTGCTAAACCTACCGCTTTGACGAAGCAAAAGCACTCCACAGGTCAAAGATCCTTACATGGTGTGAGCGCTCACTCTGCCACTAATGATTTACCAAGACTGTACAAAAAAGTCTAATACAGAGTGAGCGCTCACTTTTCCACAAACAATCGTTGATATTCCCCTCATGCTGCAGCTGCTTGTAAAGTTGTAAACAACAGCACGTGGTCAGCCTCCTTGGGTCTGTCGCTAAAGGTAATGATGTCTTTCTGGTTGTCACTGCTCTGTTTTGTTTTTCAATTTGCCTAAAAACTCAAGTTTCTTATTCAGTCCTGGTTTATAACTGGTTTAGTTTAGCTCTGGGTTTTACAACCAGTGAAAGTTCTGGCTCAGTCCTGCAGACCGAGGCTGAGCCGTCTCTACGTTTAGTAAGTTATATCTTTTCTTCGCTCAATTTGCGCTGAAGCGGCTCATTATCAGCGCACACGTTCATGTTGGGGTTTTTTTAGACTCGCTGCGGGTCATATATTGACGTCTGGAGAGAAAAAGAACCGAAAGTTGGCACCGAAATAATTTTATTTTTTCGATACCACCCCCGACCGGAGCTTTTCGTTCGGTACCAAGTAGGCAGCGTTTAATGGTACCCATCCCTAGACAGCACATTCATGGTACTCACAGCTCTTCCTTAGATCAGCGGTGGCTACATCAGTAGCTCACCACTCTGGCATGTGACTGTAATAGTGCAGCTTAAAACAGTTTTGTGTCTAAAAATACAAGACCGTTTTGGTAGAAGCTGTATGATAGTAATATCAAAAAAATAAAACGCGTGTGTCTGTGTTCAGTCTACAGAGAGCCAGCGGACTGATAGCCCGTCATTCCCTCAGCAGACCTTCAAGTTTCCATTCCAAGGTTCCTTCAGTCCCTCAGTTGGCTCGTACTCACCCCTGGGCCTTTTCTGGACCACCCTCCGGACCACTCTGCAACTTCCTACACTCCCTGCCCAGAGTGCTCTCAACACCAGCAGGCTAGCCGGCCACAGGACCCAGACTGGATGCTTCGGCCAGGACTTTGAAAGGGAGCGCGTAGTAGGCCCCTGAAATACACACTGCCCACCAGGGATGGGCCTGAGCCAGTTTTCAGGCTCAGGATCACTGATCGTCTGGAAGCTTTTCGAAGTGTGAAGATGTGCGATAGTGAGAGGTGCTGCTGTCCCTAAACGGCTGTGCATTCAGGTTTTATGAGTCTGAGGAGGACAGATGTACAGACCCTCCAGGAACAAGGACTTTGTGGATCTATTTTTGTTTGTCGTTTCCTTTGCTTTGTGGGATAAAGTGATGATACATTGCCCAAAGATCATATAAACATTCATAGAAATGGTGACTTCTTGAAATCTGCCATCTCCCCTCCAAGTGCCAGGCTTGAATGAAGTTCACAGACATTCATAGAAAGCGGTATCAGTTGGAATTCTAGAGTGGGTCTATTTTTGTATTTGTTAAAACGTCGATGTGTACGTAAAGAGAGCCCTTAAGGTTTGGGATGGAAAATGCAAATAAAAGAGTGCTATTGAAGTCTACTTTGATTGGTAATTCATTATACATCTTTGCTCATTTGTGGTCAACAAAACTCCAAAATATACATCCAGTTGTGTTTCAGGTCTGTGACGTATTTAGGTGATTTAATCTAAATTTGATCTTAAAGAGTCAACAATGAAGGCTTATGATGAGCTTTGATCCAGTTTAAGGCCAGTTAACCGCCGTAGATCTTTTTTCCTTCCTTTTAAAGCATCTCAGAAGACTTTACCACCCACACTCAATCTGGTGCCTTATGCTGCATCAGCCCACAGACAGTATGCCTTTGTTATTTGGATTTCGTTTAGAAGATCGCCCAGGCTTCAGAATACCTAACCTCTTAACCCTAATGGGAAAGCAGGAGCTGATATGCAGCTTTGAATGTATATTTTATGTGTATAGTAGTTAAAGTAGGTTTTATTACACTGGGGTTATTTGGTTTTCTAGTGATCTTCAAATCAACCATTATAATAAATAAAGCCCACTGTTTTGACAGTCCATTCCATATTAAAACATAATCATCAATAGCCCTTTGTCAATATTCATTTTCCATCTCAACTTCCAACCCATCTTTGAACTGTTATTTATAATACTGTATGTCACTGACATCTACCGTTGTACTTGATAAACATGGCTCTTGGGGTTTAAGGTGCTGCATTTTTCAGTGAATTAAAAGCCAGTTCTGCATGTGGAGCTGACCTCGCCACTATATTAGTTAAAATCGGTTTTATTTTGTTCATATTGAGCAGTTTCCTGTGATTGTGTTTAGACATAACCAAATAGTCGTTTCATTCACGTGTTGGGTTTGATTTGTTCAGTAGTACTACTTTACATGTTTTCCCCATTTCTGACCAATCCTTGCATTCCACGTGATACTGAGGGATCTCTGACGAAATACTTGGATAATTGATGAAAGTATATAACTGCTGCTAAGTTCTTTCAGAAGAGCTACTTCTCCTTGGATGAGTTGGTGTATTTCTGTTGCAATCCCCTGGATTGAAGAGGCGGTTCTGCTAATTGCAGTGGTGGGACCTGTCGCTGGTTTGAATGCCGGCACAACATTGGGCTGTGCAGCAAAAAGGGCCAGTTCCAGGATACTAGCCCACCTCCATGTCCGTTTTCCCCACAACTTCAACACAAGGAATGTTTGACCCAAGCAACAAACGTTTGTGGCTCAAAATTACCAGCACCTTAAAACAAAAGAGATTCAACTTTAAAACACAAAATGACATTATGTATGACTATGTGACCTGTGTATAGACAGAATTGTGATATATAGACTTGTATGAAGACATAGTACACATGATTTCTGTTTCTGGTCTGTCTGATGGTTGGAAGTTAATCATTGGGTCTGTTCCTTGGTTCCTCTCAGATGCTGCATTCTTTTTTGTACATTTATGTTGGTTTTGTTTAATTTTTACACAGATCATAGTAGAAACTAATTCAATTGTTGCCCTCCAAAAGATTTAAGAAGAGTTGTATTGCATTTTGATAATAAAATAATCATGATAATGGATTTTTAAAACCATTATACTATGGTACCTGATGACGCCTCTTTCTTGCTACTTTCAACCTGTGATTTCGGTTCAGAAAACAGTTTTTTAAATACTTCTCAAAGTATTACAAACATACATTCTTTAGCAGGGAGAAATTTGAGAAGAAACCTAATCTGTCAAACGTGGAGCCGGAACTTTCCAGAATTATTAATGGCTATGCTAATGTCACCTAAACTAAATATGGTTAAATAACTTTAACCAATTTTGTTGGAGTTCAGAGGTGCAAATGTTGAATTTAAATCTCTGAATTCCCTTTTTTTTAAATCTTTTTATTTATTTAACGTCAATAAAAACAATACTGTTATAAACACATTATATCCTATCGGTCAAAAAATGGTGACGTCGCATTGGGCCCTGGAGCGCACCATTGTGGAGGGTAAACATCATTTCCCGTGTTCTCATTGGTGGGACACTGATTATTTACGTGAGCAATCGCTAAACAAGAGTTTGCAGTAAGAAAGTGGTGAGCAGTTGTCGGGTGAAAGGCTGCTGTAGCAATTCGGACCAAAAAATACACTGAAACCTACGTTTGTTGCATGGGCGTCGGAACCATTCATTTTGAAAAGTGGTTGATTGGTCCCCCCCACTTTCACAACGTGAATTTTCATTGACTTTACATTTACTAGTTTAGACTGGACCTTTTCAATAGGCTCCCCGAGGCCAAACAATTAAATATGACCTGCGCCTTATTTTCCATACATTTAAAAACGTATTGGCATTATCCGCGCCAGTATCGCGTCGCTCCGCGGCGCATACGCTCCGCTTTGCGTAGCTGTGTTCATGCGGCTCCTCACCTCAGAGCGGCTGAAATGTAAACATGTCTCTGTAAACCGCTGAAAAACGGCTAAAGTGAGAATACTGAGGATTATTGTTGGACGGACGGACAGATTTGACCAAACCGAAGCACAAGGACACTCGTGCATCGTGTTTCCGGAGTTTCTCAAGGATTATCACATGGAGGAGCAGGGCTTTTCGCGTCCTCGGCAGGTGGACAGCGTGTCTTCATCGGTACAAAGGGCCTGACCAGTAACTTTAAGGTGAGGAACATCAGTTTTGGACGTGTTTGTGAAGCGAGTGATGAAACTGATGCAGCGTGAGTTTGGGGAAACTGCACCGGGCTAGCACGAGTGTTCAACCGGTCAATACGCCCGTTAAACCTCGCTGTCTGGACTCTAACTTAACCAAATAACATCTGAATTATTAATTTGACGGATAAATGTTTGCTTCCTTTACCCCTTGACTAAATTTTATCTGCGTTTGTGGGAAATGTGAAGATACAAGCGTTGAGATGTTTCTTTGCGATGGCGGGAGTTAACGGGTGTGGCTGAAGCTAAATGTGGACAAACACGAGCGCCGTCTCATAAGAGTTTCATTCACTGAGTTTTTTTCACAAAGCGTCATGAAGCCAGGACTGGACAGGAGAACAGCGGCTCCACAGGTGTTTGGTTATCCGCCCTATATGTCCACCCAGCTGCCAGGAGGAGGCGCTGCTGAGCCGATCGAGTCTCTCACGTATTCTTGAAGTAGCGCTCGATTTGGATGTAGTCCCGCTAAAGCAATAACATTGCTCTGTGTCCTGACCGTGTCCCACTGTAGTTCTTAATGTTAAGAAGTCGACCCCCTCCATTTTTGAAATGTGTCCCCCCCACTTTCCAAACGCTTCCGACGCCGCTGGTTTGTTGTATGGGTTTTCTACATGGAAAGATGTCATGGGGGGCAGGTTGAGCAAATGAACGCCAGTGAGCCTGGATCTCAGCTCTGATTCTCTCTGTGCTGCAGACATTCAACACAACGATTGACAGATGTCATATGACACGCAGCCGAAATGGCGACCTCCAGTGGAGCCGTAGGCACGTGTCAGATAGCCTGCTACAGCACATATAGATCCTCATACTTTGTTGTTCTCATAGACCTTCTTGACACATACATGCAACATGTTTGTCATTATTTTAACTCTTTATTGGCTTAGGTTTGCACAAAAGTCCACTGCTCCTGTTTAGAAATTACAAATATATTTTCTAACCTAAATAAAAGCTTTCTAAATTGAGGTTTCATAACGTCTTGGGAAAGGAAAGCGTTAAAGATATTTGGAGCCAACAAGCAACGCTATCATTCATGTCGAAGGTGTGAAATATTGAATTTGTAATGTTTCACTATCACATTTTTGCATTTTTTTTTTTCTCAGTTTCTTTAAATGGACCCTGAAGCGATTACCTGCTGGATGGAAACGATATCTATGACCAAGTTTGTTTTTTACATCAATGGATCCTCATACGACACATCCGTGACGGTGTCCAATGATGAATGAAGAAACGTGACTCCGCCTTCTACTCACTTCCTGTTTACGGTGTGTTTTCCTTTAGCCCGTTCAGCACAGGTTCAACATCGTACATTGCAACATCGGTTCGCATATCGGACCCTTCCGCGAGTGTTTATGCACACGACTTTCATTTCTTCACTTGTGGATTAACTTCACTGCAATGTCTTGAGTGTCTCGGGAGGCATGGGACCGCGAGGAGGATAAATGAAGACTGGAAAGGTCGTGGTGTAGCGGAGTTAGCTCGGGAGTTGAGAAACAAGTGCAAGATAATAAAAAAACTACGACGGGACTAACTGCATGTAAATGGGAAATCATCCGCATGTATCTGTCAAAATCCATCATTTAAAGGTCCGTGTGCGCAGTTAGCCCGGCGCTAACTCGTCGGTTGTACAGTTTGTTGCCGCGTGAAGGATTCGTCACGGCCCTGAATCCTCGACGAGACCGCGGCTCCGGCCCGCTCCAGCGGGCAGTCAGGAAGAAGTTGGCCGGGAAGGGATGGCCTGGCCGCGCCTCCAGACCCCACAGCCAGGGCGCTGCGGTGTATGAGGGAGGCCACGTCAGGTTACAAGCCACTGCCGTGGGTAGAGGTTCAGCCATGGCTGCCTCCGGACTGTCGCTGAGAAAAAGCGAGGAAATAGTGGATTTAATCTATTTGTTCTCCAAGACGCAGTACAGGGCAAAGGAGGTGACTCCACAGGTGAGGCGATGGGCTTCAGTGCATTCAAAACATGATCACACTACAGATGCTTGTGTGAACTAATGGTTATTTGATGATGATATAGCCAAAACTTAACACCCATTATTATTATTTTTAAGATTTTAAATGAACTTGCCCCTAGATACAATTAAATAAAGACTTTTAGGAAATGCAAATCGAGAATTTAGAGCAGGATCAGTGCTTTGTTTTTCTTTCCCAAACAACAAAGAGCACCACAGACCAATTCAACCTGTGATATTTACCTTTATCGATTGATGAATTAGTTTCACACTCCTGTCAATAGTCTAAAACTAAAACAAAGAAAAAACGCCTGAAACCTGAAGTAAAATGTGTAAGAACATCACTGAATATCTAAATCAATCAACATTTATTTATATAGCACCAACAACCGATCCTCCATCAACCAAATGATGCAAAGAGTGCTTCACAGAACACCGTAAAAACAGAGCAAACATAAACACGTTATCATTAATGTTAAGCTTTTACTTTTGTCTGCCTTTGGGAAACATTATTCATTAGTTCTTTGCCAGGTGGAGGGGATTGAGAGGCGCACCCTGGACTTATTCTCCAGGGACTACAAGTACAGTATCATCCACAACTCGAATGGAGAAGTGTGCGGCCACTACCCACGGCAAATTGTCTTTCTGGAGCAAGAATTGGAATATGACAGAAGCAGGTAAACCGCTGCTGCTGGATCACAAAGATCACAAAGTCCATTTAGTTAGCGATTAGCTTGTGTTGTTTGGTTTGTCCTCATCTTTAGACGTACTAAGACCAAAGGTTAGATTTCATTCACACAGTTGTGCTTGGTCCCATTCAGTACAGTAAGTGTCAAAAGTAAAAAGAATACTATATTTTCTGTTACTAACTATTTTTGCATAACTCATTTAACTGAACGACGCTCCTTGTTGTGCCAGACAATGTTTATGATGTTGATATTTGTTTAAAAAAATAACGAGACCAATGCACCAGACTGTCTAATTAAGAGTTTGTGTGTGTTTTGTGTTGCAGATCTGAGGGTGCTGTGCAGATCAGTAAGCTTCAGGACCTGGTCAACAGGAGTAAGCTTGCCCGGTGTAGGGGGAGGTTTGTCTGTCCTGTCATCCTTTACAATGGCAAGGTACCCAACTCTTAATCTTTTTCACATTTATTTAACCATGACGCGATATTACTAGAGCAGTGGTTTTTAAACTGTGACATGTACCACAATTTTAGACTTGATTAAATGTATTCAGTCAGGTGTTTTTCTGGAGAAATCTTAATCTAAAGTCTACTTGATCCAAACATTGAATGAGTTGGCACTTGGTTTGAGAACAGCTGCTCTAGAGAATTGCACTAGGCCCACTTGTTGACAATATGAATGACCTCAAAAAAAAGGATGCGAGACGTTTCATTGTAACCCAGCTTATTTAAACGAGTTCAGCTGAACAGAAATACTTAACATACAAACTGTACTCAACTTTATGTTTTTGGTCAGTGGGCTGTATCAATAGTTGTTATGCACTTGTCTGAATGTGTGAGTAAATGGATAGCTCTGCCTTGGGTATACATAGAACAGTTGTTGGATGTGTCATACTGTATTTAAATAACTTTCAAAGAGGAACTAGCACCTTCATTATTCCTTCCATTGCGTTCTCTGTTCTTTTACACGGTATACCTTTGTGTCACTGCCAGTTTTTTTGGCTTTTTGAATCCACTAATCACATTCTGTATTGCAGCATATTTGCAGGTCGTCCACATTGGCCGGCTGGGGGGAGCTCTACGGTCGCACAGGCTACAACTACATCTTCTCAGGTAACTCCCGCAAAGTTCCTCTCAATTACTTGTGCAAATGTTGTAAGTAAGTAGAGTATACGATCGTATCGTATTTTTTCTCGTTTACTGTACTTCATTTTGTTGTATGTAATTGACTTTTCTGTTTGCAGGGGGCACTGACGACACATGTGCTGAGCCAGAAGAGGTTCTGGAGGATGACAACGGCGTGAGGTGTTTACAACAAGGCCACAATTCTTGCCTGTTATTGTATTGCATTACAGTTTCCTCAGCTCTACACAATCATGATGAAATGGTTTCCTCCCGGGAGCTCACTGCGCATCCATGTCTTGCACCACCAAAAGCAATGCAAAGATTTGGATACAGTGGCTTTGAAGCATTACTTGTATTACCTTGGGGCCAGTTGTTGAACACCTTTTGGGGAATAGAGAGTTCAGTTCAGTTTATTAGCCATTTGCAGTACAAAACCACGTTGGAAAGAAATTGTGCGCTGTCAACACATAAAAGGACAATTACATGACATAAAAACAAAGAAATGCCACATAAAAAACGTAAGGGTAAAATACTGTACAATAAAAAATACAAATGCTTTGTTTAGAGTCACCACAGCCTGTGGAAATAAACTACAATCAATCAATCACCCAAACTTTATTTGTGTAGCATTTTTCATACATTTACCATGCAGTGCAAAGTGCTGCATGGTGAATGGTGATCAGTAGAACATTTGATTGAGCGGTACCTTTTCCCTAAAGAAAGCATTTTAAAAATGGCTCTGGTAGGGTGGCCCGAGGCATCATTAACAATTTGTTAACGCCCAATTTTGGAGGAGTGACTGAGCCAGAGCTCCTCTAACGTCACACTCAGACCTCATAAGCATTTTTAAATGGCTAGTCAATTTCATATTTCACTCTAAAGTTCATCAGAAGCTGTGGGAGTTTATATAGTTTATATAAAGGCAGGTGAACCTTTTGGAATCGTTTCAGGTCAGCCTTGTAAATAAGAATCGGTTATTGTTTTGCCTGATAAAATAAAGGAAATCTAATTGTTTTTATGGTTTCTTTCAGGAATGGTGATTCCCAACTGTTTGATAAAGTTCGTGGTCTCGACATCAAGCTGCTGCGCTATCTTTCAGTGCGCTACATCTGTGACCTGATGGTGGAGAATAAGAAGGTTAAATTTGGTCTAAAGTAAGAATGTAACTACTCTATATTTTTCTGTGGAATTGTATGTACATTTGGCAGCATTTGTAATACAAGTTTCCTCTCTCGCATTTACAGCGTAACCTCATCGGAAAAGGTGGATAAAGCTCAACGCTATGCAGACTTCACTCTGCTTTCTGTGCCTTATCCAGGTAAACTGCTTCTCTGCTATTGTGTCACGCTTTGGTTATGGCCTCCATGGTGAGTTCAACTTCCCGTCACACGGTTTGCTGAATTATCTAATAATAGTTCCGACTACCTGTGGTTTCAGGAAGTAAAATGTCTGGGGGTTTTTTCATAAGCTTTTCGGGGCGTTACGTTTAAAGGCTGAACCGATTGTTATAGCTTTGTGTGTGAATGATTCAAATGAAAGAAATGACCTATTGCTTTCAGTTAATTTTTGTCATTAAAATGTTTAAATTGTCTGTTGTATGGTCAGTTGTCACCACATACTGAAGCTGGTTAGCCTCAGTCGTGCTTTTTTAAACTTTATTTTTAACTAAAAGCCTATGGATGACGGACTGTTTGGCTCTGTTACTTTTTATATAGGCCACTTTTCTCGCATTCACATTTATTTTGAATCTGTAGGTTGTTTTTTATTGTGAGGTAATCATCTGTCCGTTGTTTTTTTCTAGGTTGTGAGTTCTTTAAAGATTACAAAGACCGAGACTACACGGCAGAAGGTCTGGTTTTTAACTGGAATCAGGTGGGCCTTTCTTCATTACGGAGGGTCTGAACGTCCTCCCCTCGTCCTTTGCTAACCACATTTTTGTGCGCTCTGTAATAGGACTATGTGGATGCTCCTTTGACAATCCCGCCATGCTTCAATCAGAACCTCAGCATTGACTGGAGCCAGTACCAGGTCAGTCACTCGCACCGTGCACGTGTCTGCTTCTCACACATGTGCTGTTCTAGACAAATGTTATTTATCTGTCATCTGTACTGGATTGTTTTAGTGTTGAGGGCCTCGAGAGGCTTTGTCTGAGTTTCTCTCAGCTTCGGTAGCCTCTATTGTTCAGTGAGTGTAAGATCAGCCTGTTGATTTACGCTTTTTAGAAGGAAAAGGAGTGGAACTATGGCAAAGTAAACCTCACCCTACTAGATCTAAGACAACCAAGTACAGATGACAAGTTAAGAACCCTTGTCAACAATGGAAAACATTCTGTTAAAAAAACATAAGGCCAGTGCTTAGATGCCAAGTATTTTAAGAAGTCTGGAAATTATTGGTCGATAAAACTGTATTACATATTGTACAGTAACTGACTATTTTCTAATATTTGTCTTTATTCTGTGTGGGATAGTCGTGGGACTTAGTGGAACAGACTCAGAACTACCTAAAGCTGCTTCTCCACCTCATTAACAGTGATGGTAGGTGAACATGGTTCATTGTAAGGTATTTAGACATTTTCAAAGTGTATATTTATTTAAAATCTTGACATTATTAAACAACTTCACAAAACAGAATTTACAGAAGTCTTTCTCTTGCTTCAGATGAGAGTGGGCTGCTGGTGCACTGCATATCGGGCTGGGACAGGACGCCTCTGTTTGTCTCTCTTCTCCGACTGTCCCTGTGGGCTGTAAGCTCTACACTGTTTTACGTTAGGGTTGAACATTGACATTGATACAATAGCAGCCTTGTATGTATAAACGTGTTCTGTGTTCTGCAGGATGGTGTTGTGCACTCCAGTCTAGAGCCAGCGGAGATTCTGTTTTTAACCATCGCTTATGACTGGTTCCTATTTGGGTACACGCTACCTCTGTTTTTATATTGTGTTATATGTTGTAGTTCAACACACATTAGTTTCACATTAGAAACATTTACAGATTCTTGATGTACTTCTGTTGCTCTCTGCAGTCACATGCTGCCTGATCGACTCTCCAAGGGAGAAGAGGTCAGTACTTGCACTTTCCTTTCCTCAGTTTGTTCATTTTCTTGCAGGAGTGCCTTGGTTTTTCTCTTCTCTCACAATTGTTTTCCTCCCTACTCGCATAAGTCTCTTTGTCACAGAGCAGTAATTTGACAAAAACTTCCTGAGCACTTTGTAATATGACTTTTTGTCCATGGTCTTGTTTACTCTAATATATAATATTCTCTTTATCTCTAGATATTCTTTTTCTGCTTCAATTTTTTGAAGCACATCGTCTCAGAGAAGTTCTCTGCTGTTAAGAAACAGAGGTGTGTATTTTGACTTACTTTAAGCTCACTGTACTTTAGCTGCATCAGTGATTGGTGTGACAGTCAACTTTTCTTGGGTCCTACTACTGGCCTTTGTCATTTGAAATAAATAATTAGTGAAGTGTTTGTCTTTCTGTTCTCAGAAGAAAGAACTCACAGTTCAAAGACAATGACTTCACTGAGGACGACCTCTGTCAGTTAAGTAAGTAGTTAAGTAAAGTAATTATCTGTCTTCAAAGTTTGTATAATACTTTTTATTGCGATTGAAAGCAGTGAGAAGAATACAATTGTAGAATTTGCTGTATCAAAATTCAGATTTGATTATTTTTATTTCTCAGGAATTACTCTGTACAATATTTCTTGTTGTCAGAAAGTCTACTGTGTTTCTACTGTATTAAAAGGGAACTGCTCTCTTACAGATCCCAGAGATCGTGGCAGTGTGTCTAGTCTGAGTAGCGAGTTCTCTCTGATCACTGAGGAGCTTGGAGGACCTTCCAGTGTCACTAGTGACAACACTGACCTGTTTATGACCCAGCCTGCTCAGGCCTGCTGGGCTGCACCTGTGTAAATCCCCTTTGTTACGCAGTAACTTTTATACTAATATACATTCTAACAAAGTGTCCAAAATGAATCATATCTTAATAGTGTAATAATATATATTGATGATTGTGTCCTCAGGAGGAAAGACCCATCGCCCTCCCCTCAGATTGTGTGGAACAGACTAGAAGAGGGTGCGCGTCATCCGCTGAGCGAGGCCAGGTCCTCCAGCTCCTCCTCCTCCAACCAATCAGACCACGTGCTCACACACACGGGCAGCAGCCCTCTAGCTGTTCCTGGGACAAGGTGTGTCAAATATCAGACAACCAAAAGCTTTATTTCACATCCTAAACCCTGTCTGAACTTGTGTCTGCTTTAGATTAAGGGTAGACCACCCGCGTTCGGCCTCATCTGTCTCCACAGAGTATGGAAGCTGGCAGATCGTCTCAGGGTGTGGCAGCATTCATGACCACGCACACTTTCCTGTACCCACAGCGTCAGTCTCCTCCACCTCATCTGCTGTTGCTCCCGTCTACGACTCTCCTCTGCCCTTCAGTTTTCAGGAGGATGCCTCTAGCGGGCGCATGTGAGTGACGGTCTCTCAACATTAAATCATGTCTAAAATGTTGTGGTAGGTAAGATGCAGTTGAATGAAGTTGGAGCCTCCTGACTCATAGCCATCATGCGGTACTCAATCACAAAATTGTAGATGATGTTTCTCATTTTGCAGCTAAAACTATGAATAATATGTGAAAATATGGATAATTGGGAATGTGCTGACTGTGTCCGCAGGTGTTCCCTGCCTCCAGAGCGCCAGACCCGTCTAGAATCCGTGCGGGAGATCTTCCTGGCGGCTTACAGCTCCACAGTGGGTCTTAAGTCCTCCACTCCCAGTCCCTCAGCTGCTATCTCAGGCCTGCTGGAGCAGTTTGCTCGTGGTGTTGGTCTCAGAGGACACAATGCCATTGTCTAAACCTCCAGTTGTCCTGCCTTCTGTTACTCCTGTCAGTCAGGCTCGGCCAAACTAAGTCTACCGCTGCTCTGTTGTGGAAACAAAGCCTTCATTTCCAGTTTATGATTTTATTTTGTCGTGAACCATTACTGGATTTACAAAGGGATTTCTTGGTCAAAGGGACAGGATGGAAGGAAAGCTCTTTGGTGCTAAAAGCCAGATGCATGAGATGATTATTTATGAGCATCCTCCAGAATTTTAGTTAGAATTTTGTTGCTCCTCCACATTCGCATGAGGAAAACGAGCCGATTAAAGCACTTGAGCAATAATATCACAGTAAAGTATTTTAAATGCAATATCAGTTTGAGTTGAAAGGCGGTTTCTGCAAATGCGAACAAAGCTCTTTTAAAACTTATTTTATCGTGTACAACTGTTAATTGTTGGTTTGAGGTAAATTTTTATTTTCTCTAATAAAATACCATTTTATCACGTAATTGTGAAACACTTTACAGTCTCCCCCTGCACAGGCTATGACCACTGGATCAATATCCACCCAGACTTACTTTTGCATTCACGACTCACTGAACAAATGAGATTCACTTTTCACCTCAGCATGAATGTCTCTTGACCATGAAAGTGGTGGGACAAAACGTTTTATCAAATAGGTTTTCAGTTTCTCAACCTTGTTTAAGTCAAGAGTTGTGTCTTGTCATTTGGTTTGTTGGAAATATTACTAAGTCACTGACCTGTAGGACGGATGTAGGTGAGAATCCAGGCTTTGGTCTACATGCAGAACAATAATGATCACTTCTCAAAGAGTAAGTAAGCTCCAGGAGAAATGCATTATAGATTGTGTACCTGCAGCGGGTCTGGTGTAGTCACTTCGTCATCTTTTCTATTTTCAAAGAGATATTTTTTTGCCAAATAGGTTCTTGTGCGACATACCTCAGGAACTTTTGTGCCTTCAAACTGTTTTTGTTTTGTGCCAAGCCTGTATCATGTTATTGCTTTTAAACAGAATTGCTAGTGGTCTTGGAAACTTACTGTAGGAATTTATTACAGAGGCAACAAGTGCATATGAAATTGTTTAATTCATCAACATTAAAAAGAAAAAGAAAAATCCTAACCAAAGTGTCATATCTATAAAGTCTAAGTCAATGCCGTTTTCACATATTTACGATGACTAGGTTTGTGGTTAAACTTTTTTTTTCATCAATCAAAATACATTACAGGTGAGGAGTTGTCCATACTCTCGCCCTATGTAGCCCTTTATAAAAAAGGTTTTGCACTTGCACTAATATTTCAACACCGTAACGTAAAGCTTGAAATAACCAAATTAATAACCTTTTTAAGTGTAGCTAACCACTTAAGTTTAAGTTCAAACTTTTTAATGGCACATTAAGTTATAAACTGTACATCAGTGTTAATTTCGTCGACTAAAATATTTACTCTTAATTTTAGTCAAAGTGATTTTTTTGACGACTAAAATTGGACTAAAACTAAATAAAAGTTTTTCATGCGACTAAAACTATGACTAAAATGTCCAGATATTTTAGTCGACTAAAATAATACTAAATAAAAATGGAAAGGAGAGACTAATATCATCCAAACTTCTATTGACAGTCTGAAAGAGCCTCATATCATGTAAATTCACTGCCAAAGGAACAGCTCTGAGCTTTGTTCATGAGGGAGCAGCTCCATGAAGCAGAGGACCTTGATTAAATATGATTATAATGAATATTATAAATACAAAGTTGACTAAATGTGTCTTAAATTTAGTCGACTAAATTGACTTGCAATTTTAGTCGACTAAAACTCGACTAAAATTGAATTACATTTTCGTCAAAAAACTAAGACTGTACATAAACCATCCTTTAGTAGCTACTCGCTAGCGCCCTCGTGAACACGGGGACTGCAGTACCGTCATATTGGTGTCTGCAGCGCCGCCTGTGGGCGATGGTTGAAAGTGCGTCTGCTTCTTTCAGAGGGCGGGCCTTAGTCCTTCGCTGCTACAGGGATACCAAGATGGAAATTCAGGGGCTTTCAGATGCCCAAAACAATCATTCTCAACATGGCGCCCTGCACGGATCCACTTTGTCCACGCTCCCAACTACCTCCACCCAAAGGACCAATTTTATTTCGCCAAAAAGTGAAGTGGATGGATTGCACGAGATTCAAAGTGACGACAACAACAACAACACCAGGCCGAGAACGGTTCCGTTTCGCCTGCACGCGGAAAATGGCAGCGCCGTGGACTTCCCTCCGCCCTGCGAGCCTGAGCCTCCAGATAAAACCTTATTTGTGGGTAATATATGCTCCAACATGAACTTTAAGAAACACCACGGGACACAGCTGACTGAGGGGTGTGGAGATGCTGGGGTTGTCAGAGAGGAGAAAATGGCGCTGTCCGGGCTAGAGGAAAAGGGCGGGCAGGAAATGCCTGACACAGCCTCAGCGTTACGGTGTGAATACCTCCCGCACTCGGCCCTGGACAGTCAGCCGGAGGTAGACCACGGCACCTCGGACTGCAAAGATCTCCAGCGACTGTATGTTGTTTTCACTGTTCCTCCCAACAAAGGCGGCGTCGATGTCACGTCTCCTGAAGCGGGCACAGAGGGCACAGACCCGGGGGGCACCGTCTCCGTAGCGGGTAAAGGCAGAGAGGCCGACCACACGCCCCCGAGCGCATCCATGGACGATGACGACAATAGTAATGCGATCTTTTGTGAATACAGCGAGGACGCGACTGTAACTAAAAACAAGGCCCTGGAAATAAGCGACCAAAGTTTTTGTTTACCGAATGACTGCTTCAACAGCAAACTGGCGGACTATCACAAAACCTATGATAAACTGGACCTTCCGTCTTCTCCTCTTGATTCTGACGGTAAAGTGCCACGAGACTACTTGGACGAAAGCAGTGCCTTGGTTTCAGTGGATTCGTGCCTAATTGAAACACCGAAAAGCCCAGACGGAATTGCAGACTCGGGTGGGCACCAGAACAATGACAACCCGCTTACATTGTTCTCTGGTAGTGGCCCGACCAGTGATTCCTTCTCTGGGACCATCATGATCAACAACCAAAGTATTATTGTGACCATAGACAATGGATTTCTCACACTCTCTGCGCCCCCAGAGGGATTTGTCCACAAAGAGGACGACTTGGTGAGTTTAAAAGAGCATCTTGGCATGAAGGACTACGAGGATGTTGTTCTACTTAATTATGATGGAGGGACAAAGGCCATTGGGAAGATCAACACACTGGCTGCCCCCAGCTCAAGCCAAGTCAAAGATTCAGAATTGTCCCTGGTGGATGACTGTTCAGCACTGTACAGTTTTACTGAGGCCGATCTGATCTCTCCATCTCCCAAAGCAGCTGTGTTTAATATTGAACACGAGGAAGCACAAGGGCCCATAAAATCAAGGAAAGAGATCATTGCCTTTTTCGACTGTCCTGAACCTGGGTGTTCCTGCACGTTTGTTTCGAGACAGAAACTGAAAGTCCATCTTCTGAACCACGCGGAGGATCCAAGACCGTTCCAGTGCACAGTGGAGGGCTGTGGGTGGGCTTTCGCTACCTCGTACAAACTGAAACGACACTTTCAGTCCCATGACAAGCAGCGGCCTTTTGAGTGTACGGTAGAGGGCTGCGATCGGCGCTTTACCACCGTTTATAACCTCAAAGCTCACATTAAAAACCACAAGCAGGACAACGCCTTTGCCTGCGAGATCTGTAACGAGAGTTTCCGCAGCGCTACTAGACTTGCTAGTCACCAGAGAGTGCACTTTGAACCACAGAGGCCCCACAAATGTGAATTTCCAGGTGCTCTATCATCTTCTATGTCTTTTTCTAGTTTCAGTTTTGTTGTGGAAGTGCGTTGTTTGTAATGTTTCTGACATGTACCCGTGTCTCTGTGAGCAGGTTGTGAGAAGACGTTTATGACCTTCAGTGCGCTCTTCTCCCACAATCGGACTCACTTCAGAGAGACCGGGCACTTCGCTTGCACTTTCCCTGGTTGTGAGAAAACCTATGACAAGGCCTGCCGCCTGAAGATCCACCTCAGGAGTCACACTGGTACGATCCTGGGCCAATGCTCGGTGCTTTATAGGACACCAGCATGAATTTTTTTCTAATTAATTACATGCTTATGCACTCACGGTCGTCTCCACTGTCCAGGTGAAAGGCCGTTTGTTTGTGACTCTGAGGGCTGTGGCTGGTCTTTCACAAGTATGTCCAAACTGCTCCGACACAAACGGTAAGTAATTAATATGTACAGTAATTCTGTTACAAATGGTGTTTTAACCAATTCTACTTCTAGCCAAAGTTATTTCAAATTTGATGTCTGTTTCTGCATTCATCAGGAAACATGATGATGACCGACGCTTTGTCTGCACTGAGGAGGGGTGTGGAAAGTCCTTTACTCGGGCAGAGCACCTGAAGGGTCATAGTATCACTCATCTGGGAACAAAGCCTTTCCAGTGCCATGCAGAAGGTACTCAAATGCTCTTGGAATTTAATACCAAGATGTGTGAATACACACGGACTTAAACTCTTGTCTTTGTTCTGTAGGTTGTGATGCCAAATTCTCCGCGCGCAGTAGCCTTTACATCCACTCCAAGAAGCACAAGCAGGATGCCAGCAGCCTGCGGACCCGCTGTCCTGTGGACAACTGCACCAAGCACTTTTCGTCCCGCAGCAGCCTCAAGAGTCACATGTTGAAGTGCCATCACATCAGTCCAGGTTAGCGACACAACAGTGGACTGAAGAACTGTTGATTGGTGTCATTTATATATTGTCATGTTTGATGTTTCTCAGACATGCTGAGTCAGATGGAGATGACCCCCACACTGACCCCCAGCAGTGAACTGGTCAGCCCCTCTCCTGCTCTGGTCCCTGGGGGTGGTCCGGCGGCTGATCAACTGACTAGTCTGGACCTCAGCTCTCTGCTGTCCGGAGTAGCGGTGAGCACCGTGCCCACTGCAGGCATTGGTGTGGGGATACCTGTAGGGGGCACCTCCTCCTCCTCTGGGATGTTTACGATGGACCTGTCCATGGTTAGTTCAGGCATCTTAACCATTGACCCCTCTTCAGTGGGGGCTACACTGGGCACGGGCACACCCACGACACTGGCTAAAACTGTGGATCCACTGCTACTGACAACTGGAGCAGAGGTCAGATCTCATGAAGCTCTGGAGAGGTCTGTTGAAGAGGTGCTGCCTCCACAGGGGACACTTAACCTAGACGATGTGCAGAGTGTGACTCCAGAGGTTCTTGGCTCCCTCAGTAGCCTTAACATGCAGGGAGCAGGTGTGGCAGTGGACTCCCTGAGTGTAGAGAGCACTCCTCCAGTGGTGGAGCTCCTGGCCTCTCTCCCCAAGGCGCCAGAGTTGAGTGGCCCTGGCCAGGGGTCTCTGCTGAGCTGTGTGAAGGTGATGGAGACACATGAGGGTGAGAAGGTTCTCACTCAGTTTGTGTTCCCTGGGAACAGCAGCAGCTTCAGCCCACAGAAGGACTCTGAACACACCACGGTGTCCCCAAGTTGCTTCTTGGTAAGACGCACTGACCCTGACACACTTTACTGTTATTACATGGGTAGTTTGTAACCACTGTCTTTCCTCCTCTATTGTAGGAAACTGGAGGATCAGCCCGAACAGACTACAGAGCCATTCAGTTGGCCAAGAGGAAGAAACAGAGTGGGCCAGGATCCGGTAGCTCTAAAATCTTTTCACTTAACATTGCAGATTGATGTTTAGTTTTTCTTTGTAAAAGCCCCTTTAGCAACGAACATTGAGCATGAGCTTCAGCTAAAATGTTTCCAGTAACATGAGCTCATAAAACATGCGTGTCCTTATTCTAGTAAACATAAATGAGATTAGGGGGTGGGCGAATAATGCACACAACAAACTCGATAAACTAGACTGGTGAATATTTACAATCATAAGTTTTACCAGGATTTTATAGGTATCAAAGATTGAACTGTTTTCTCCCCTGTGGTCAACAGTGAAAAGGGCAAAGATTGTGAAGGCGGCTGCACCACCACCATTGTCTGGAGCTCAATATAGTGAAAGTACAGTGTCTTCCACCCGGGCCATGAGTCTGCGGGATGCCGCGCCCCAATTCGTGCACATTCAGCTGCTACAGGTATCCACACCTCGACACACCGTCTTTGATTGAGCTGTTTATGAGCGGGTCAGGCACGGCTCTTTCATTTTTGATGGATTTACTGTTGAATGTATGTTACTGTAGTACTGACCATCAATAAATTATTGTGTGTATCGTTATGAATTTGTGCTGTTAACATATTTTTATCCTAGGTTTTTTTGGGTTCAAGTAGAGATTAGTCAACTCACTTATTACTCAACTAGTTTAACCTAATGTTTCCCACTTTCTCATAAGGATGATCCAGCTTCTGACGGAGACCTTGCTTTCCAGCTGAGCTCTCCGCCCTCCAGCTCCCACACCCAGCTCACTGTGGATTTGCCAGTCAACATTTTACAGGTACAGCTAAAAGTGTATTCTGAGGTTTTGAAAATGTTATTATTGTAACTTAGCTCAAAATGTAACAGAAAGATCACGAATTGGCTACTTATTTTTTGAGTGTTGGTGAAATATGGTGTATTATTTTTACCATGTTGTTTATATTTGCAGGAGCCTTCAGGGATCCCAGAGGATGACACTGGATCAGAGAACTCTCAGTTCACAGGAAGCACCATAAACCTCCAGGACCTGGAGTGAGCTGCTGCTCAGCCTCACTGTCCAGTGACAGCATTGACTGACATTTGAATACAGCAGCTCCATGTGAGGCTGATGCCACTAAAATTGCACCTTCAAAGGATTATGATCACCAGGTCACTTTTTATTCCAAAAAAAGAATTGCTCTCTATTGTTGTTGTCCACATAAATGTAAAGCCTTGTGTTCATTCAGATTTGGAGAAAGTGATATTTTCAGTTTGAAACCTCACGCGGAGGCCTTCAATGAGCTGAGAAGATGCAGGTTGAACTAAAGTGTAACAATAAAACATTTACTCCAAGCAATGCTTTTACTTAAGTCAGACAAACTCGCTAAAATAAATGTGCAGGCACGATGTCTCGCTGCTAGCATGTCAGCAGTGCTGCAACTGCCTTTTGGTGAACTCGAGGCTGAACTGTTCCACGATGTCACATGCATTGTACAATCGGTCTGCCTTAATCCCTCATGCACAGCGCCACCATGAACTGATATGTGGGACTGTACATTTTAGTTGAGTATTTATTTATTTTTTCAACCTTATTTTTGTGCTTGCCAACTTATTGTCATGGGGAAATATAAATTGTAATAAACTTATTTTTTATTAATTAAATACCTGTGTTTTTGGTTTATTGTTTTCTCTGTTGTTTTAGCCCATGCTGTTTATGATGAAATTATTCTAATTTTAAAGCATAGAAGTCTTAAGTGGGAACAAATGAACAATGCACAGTTTCCTACATACTGTGGATAAATTTGTTACAATGTTTTTGGCTGTTAAATATATAAACCAAATTCCTTCTTCTGGAAGTCATGCTCCCCCAGTTATCAAACTCCACATTTATTTAGTTGGAACATTTGGGCTGGGTTGTTTATTCACAGGGGAAACCTCCGATTGGCTGGCCTCACCACTCACAGACGCACACTCTCCTCCAATCGCGCGGCTTTGTCCAGTGTTGCGAAACAGCCGTGGAGCAGTGGGACGAAATTAAGAAGTTACTTAGCAGCCTGATCCCTCCTTTCCACTGCACTGAGCCAAGGGTCTGCTGCACCAAGGGGTAAGCACCAACTAACACCTATTTAGACATGGAAACATCTTCAGGCTCTGGTCAACATGTGCAGTATTTTGCAGAACGTGGACATTAAGAGAAAGGACTTGACAACTAATGATTCACAGTGAACTCTGAACTGGAGCTGCCATACAATGTTTCTGAGCCTCTGATTGGGCGGATTTAGAGGCACGCGCATCTGATTGGATGAACATTATTGGCAGACTCTAGTTTCTCTCTGGCTATGTGAACACATAATTCAAGTTGTGTGCCCTCTCTGTGTCTCTCTCTCTCTCCATAGATGTTTTAAAGTGTTTGGAAAATATATACTTTGTGCATTTGACAACAACGATGTCAGTATTCCTCACAGTATGAAGAAAATA
Organism: Proterorhinus semilunaris; assembly: GCA_021464625.1. NCBI lineage: Eukaryota > Metazoa > Chordata > Actinopteri > Gobiiformes > Gobiidae > Proterorhinus > Proterorhinus semilunaris. Next base: position 15,214,709 of record CM038344.1, read on the forward strand.
GGTTGATCTGTGAAAGGGTAGAGAAAACACGTCATTGTCTTTTAAGAAGTTCATAATAACTAACAAAATTGTACTTTTGTAACTATTTAGGCTAAACGACTTAAACCATTGAAACTGACGGTCAGACACGTTGCTTGTGCCTCCTGTTGTTTGACTTTTGTAGTCTGTACATTTAGTTAATCCATTATCGTGTTTTGGCTGGAAGGAAGTCTCTTTGTTCTTTGTTTTCTGTGCACGTTCATTATCAGGTGCATCATTATTAGAAATAATGTTTTGAGTTTTGATACATAGCCTTGTATTATATTGGTGAATAATGAATGGAAACATGTCATGAGTTTAACAGTTTTCAACACATCAATAGGTAAAAAAAGATTCTCTTATCTTATCTGTATCTCTGATCGGACAAAACGAAATTCTTTTGCACTTTGTACTGCAAATATTTCAACCGGCTCCATCCAGTCCTAGTGCACAGTGTCCGACTCAAATGTAAAAGCAAGACTATTTCTGCACAAATGAACCTGTTTCTGCTTTATGTAAATGATAGCAGTGTGCACCTGTTGGTTGAGGGGACGTAGTCTTTACATTTTTATTAGATCACACCAGGCAATCGTAGCTTAAATGATACACTGCCTGGAAAAGTCGCCACCCAGATTTATCTAACTGTTGTGGTTCAGCAACACTGCCCAAAGAATGAGATCAACTGACTACCTGAACATCCCCAATGATCAGGTTATTCCATCTATGAATTTCTTCTTCCCTGATGGCACGGGCGTATTCCAAGATGACAAAACTAGGATTCATTGGGCTCACATTGTGACGGAGTAATTCAGGGAGCATGAGACATCATTTTCACACATGGACTGGCCGAGTCCAGATTTGAACCCCTTTGAGAATCTTTGGGATGTGCTGGAGGAGCAAAATTAATAAGCAGAAGCTTGTTGAAACCACGCCATAGCAAATGCATGTTGTTAGTCAATGCTAAAGGAGGTCCAACAGGATAATTTTATCAGAGTGTGTGATTTATTTTGTCACAACCTTTTTTTAGTCAGGCAATCTATTTCAGGACTGTGCTGCATTTTTCATTGTATCCATCAAAACTCATCAAGCCAATTGACTCCTTCATTTGATCCCACCCCATTATAGAAGCCTGAGCCGCAGTGATGAAGATTGCTGTGATCGGTCAGAGCCTGTTTGGTCAGGAAGTGTACAAGGAGCTAAGGAAAGAAGGCCACACCATTGTAGGGGTCTTCACGATACCTGACAATGATGGCAAAGCAGACCCCCTGGGTGAGAGCACACTCTTCACGCACCGGCATTTAAGACCCTATACCTGTTTGTTTTTCTAATTATTGTGGAAAAACATTACATTACTAAGAGATTATTGCTCCCTGAATTCCTATGAACAATTGGAGACATGTCAAATCATGAAAATGTCTGCCCACCCTAGGTAAATTTGTCATGTGTGCCCTCCTGTCTGTGTGCTGTGTTAGCGGTGGAGGCGGAGAAGGATGCCGTGCCCGTGTTTAAGTTCCCGCGCTGGAGGCTGAAGGGCCAGGCCATCCCTGAGGTGGTGAGACAGTACGCTGCCACGGGGGCTGATCTCAACGTGCTGCCCTTCTGCTCCCAGTTCATCCCCATGGAGGTCATCAACCACCCCAAACACGGCTCCATCATCTACCACCCCTCCCTGCTGCCCCGCCACAGGGGGGCGTCGGCCATCAACTGGTCAGACATTTGTTTTTTAAGTCGTAAGGGATGCTCAATTAATCATAGTGGTTGCAATTGGTACATCGCAAAAGCTGATTTAGGTGCTTTACTGCCCACGGAAAGTCACAATCAAACTTCAAACCCTGAAGTTCAGACATTTGCAAACGTGTCCTGAAGTGCATGTGATTCCTGCACTAGTTTATATTTCAGTCTTCTCTCAAATGCTCCAGGACATGTTTGCACTGTCAACTGTAATTTTAGCCATTGAACTGTCCCCATTTCTTCTTGATTCATTGTCGTCAGGTTTCAGGTTGTGCAATTGCAGCATGATACTTCTGACATCTATTCCTGAAAACATAGTGACTCAAATTGTTATTTTTTACGAGCTCTGTCAATGATTCACTGTTGTCATAATCTTTAATTATAATACAACTTCTGCTTTTTACTTCCTGAAGGATTGGCCTTTTAGATGAGAGGTGCTTTATTTCCCCTTTAGCTTACAACACACAGGTTATAAAAACAGTGGTATAAACTTAAAATAGCCTATAGATGAAAAGAAAAAGAGAGATCTAAGAAACTCCCAAGAAAATTGACATAAAGATTTTTTTCCAGAGAGCCTCATTCTTTTCATCAATGGACTCATTCTTCATTGGAATATTTTTCCCCTTCGAAACACTGATTTTGGTTAGTTCTCTTAATATGGTCTTTGCTGCTTATTCTGCAGAGGACGACATGGCTTTATTCTCTACAAACATGTTCTCAGATGCATGTGCATACCCAAAGCTGTGGGTACTTTCTCTTGATATTTTCTCGTTCTGTAAATGTTTTAACACTGTTTTCCTTTCCTCTGTGCGCGGACACTGACACAGGACTTTGATCCACGGGGATAAAAAAGGGGGCTTCACTGTGTTTTGGGCGGACGATGGCCTGGACACGGGGCCTATCCTCCTCCAGCGAGAGTGTGATGTGGAGCCAGACGACACGGTCAACTCCATCTACAAGAGGTTCCTGTTCCCTGAGGGAGTCAAGGGCACGGTGAGACTGCAACACACACACACACACACACACACACACACACACACACACACACACACACACACACACAAAGCCTTGATAAAAATTATTGCACACTGGTTGTAATATAAATGCATACGATGACCAAAACCTAAGGATGTATTGTGTACTGGTGCAGGTTGAGGCAGTGAGGCTGATTGCCGAGGGAAAAGCTCCCAGAATCACCCAGCCACAAGAGGGCGCCACTTATGAGTGCATCCAGAAGAAAGCAAACTCTAAGGTAAGTAACATCTGAAGCAGTGTTAATTTTGACAACATATTTTAATTTAGTTTTAGTCTTAGTCTTTTGACGAAAATGTAATTCAATTTTAGTCACGTTTTAGTCAAAAAAATATTTTCAATTTTAGTCCAGATTTAGTCGACTAAAATTGCAAGTCAATTTAGTCGACTAAATTTAAGACACATTTAGTCGACTTTGTATTTATAATATTCATTATAATCATATTTAATCAAGGTCCTCTGCTTCATGGAGCTGCTCCCTCATGAACAAAGCTCAGAGCTGTTCCTTTGGCAGTGAATTTACATGATATGAGGCTCTTTCAGACTGTCAATAGAAGTTTGGATGATTTTAGTCTCTCCTTTCCATTTTTATTTAGTCTTATTTTAGTCGACTAAAATATCTGGACATTTTAGTCATAGTTTTAGTCGCATGGACAACAACTTTAATTTAGTTTTAGTCCAATTTTAGTCGTCAAAAAAATCACTGACTAAAATTAAGACTAAATATTTTAGTCGACGAAATTAACACTGATCTGAAGAGGACAAAATAGAGCAATTCCTTAAGCATAAGTAAAACGTGACGGCAACATCAGAATTATATTCAGAAGTAGAAAATGTGTTTTTTAGATTGACTGGAACCAGACGGCTGAAGCCCTCCACAACTGGATCAGAGGGAACGACAAAGTCCCCGGGGCCTGGGCTGAAGTGGACGGAAAGGTAACCCGGCATTAGTGCTGATTTTTGTATTTATTTTTGACAAATTCGTCAGATTTTTAAATAAACTAGATGTTTGAAGAGTAATCCTGACCTCTCTGCAGCTCTGATGTGTGCCATTTGCTTTGACAGAACGTGACCTTCTATGGCTCCACGCTGGTCGGAAACGGCATGGCAGCTAAAGGTCAGCCGCTGGAGATCCCTGGAGCGAGTCAACCTGGGGTCGTAACTAAAGCAGGACTGGTTCTGTTTGGAAATGACGGCAAAGCAGTAAATTAAACTTTTTGTACTGTATATGTCTTTGAAATGGAATTGGTAGACTAGCACTGCTGTGTTGCTCAGCTCATGGTGAAGAATCTGCAGTTTGAGGATGGAAAGATGATCCCTTCCTCGCAGTACTTCAGTGCAGGGAAGACCTCTGCTGTGGAGCTCACGGAGGAGGAGAAGGCTCTGGCTGAGCAGATGAGAGTGAGTGCTCGGTCTCTAAGTCACTTGACACATGTCTCTCAGGAGTTCTTATAATCTCTTCATGTGCTCATAGGCTGTATGGAAGAGCATTTTGACCAATGTCAGTCAAGTTCAGGACTCCACAGACTTCTTCAAGTCTGGAGCAGCTTCCATGGATGTGGTCAGGTGACTTAACGTGATGTTTCTTTTTTGCACAATATGTAACAGGCCTATAACAAATCTCACTGTCTTAAGGAGAGTTACATAATCATATACATAATTGTGCGACTGTCACTGTTTACGTTCCAGTAGTTTCATGTCACTCGTTCTTCTACAGGCTTGTGGAGGAGGTGAAGCTTCTGGCCACTAACTGTCAGCTCCAGAACGAAGACATCTACATCAACTCAACTTTCCAGGAGTTTATTCAGATGTGTGTGAGGAAGATCCGTGGCGAGGATGCGGAGGAGGAACTGGTGGTGGACTATGTAAGTGCGTCTTCGATAAGATTGTATTGAACTTGTGTTAGATCCTTGTTTTTTAGCTCTGTCAAACATATTTTTAGGCGGAGATGAACATCAACCACATGACGGTGAAGATGCCTCATCAGCTCTTTATTGATGGAGAGTTTGTAGATGCAACAGGCGGCAAAACCTACAAGACAATTAATCCAACCACTGGCACGGTAAGGGTCCAAGACAGCATTGGTTCAATAGCAACAGATTATATAAACGTATATAAACTTGCATCTGCTTTTCCATTTGTCATGTCCACAATGAGTACACAGCCAAAATATGACCCCAACAGTCATTGGTTCCTGACTTGACACTTTTGCACTAGGAAGATTTTGTGTGGTCACTACAAATACAGTTTTTGATGTTGTTGCTAAAGTTTATTTGAAATGGAAGATGGTCTGAAGATGCTGACACCGTGTGCTGTGGGCAGGCCCTGTGTGACGTGTCCTTGGCTCAGATCAGCGACGTGGACAAGGCTGTAGCTGCTGCTAAAGAAGCCTTTGAGAACGGAGAGTGGGGCAAAATGAACCCCCGGGACAGAGGCCGCCTCATCTACAAGTCAGTACACTCAGAGCATCGCTAACCCCACTAAGACACTTTACCAATCATCATCGATAAACCTTTTTTTTGTAATTGTTAGTCAAATTGGTTATTGTTAAGCTTTTATACAAGCTTTGGTGAAAAAATTAGCATTGTCAGTGATATATTACACTCATGATTTTCCCTCCTCTTTTATTGCATATCATTCGAAAGTAGTGGTAAGTCTTTTATGTTTTTGTGTTTTGCGATGACCTATCTACTATTATAACGATAGTGTAATTAGTCATCTCAGCTTCATAAGAATGTACGTAGTTCAATTGTTTAAAAGGTTTATGTCCATCTTTGTGCTTCACGTTGCTCTCTCTGACAGACTGGCCGACCTGATGGAGCAGCACCAGGAGGAACTGGCCACTATTGAGTCTCTGGACTCTGGTGCTGTCTACACTCTGGCCCTGAAGACCCACATAGGCATGTCCATTCAGACTTTCCGCTATTTCGCTGGTTGGTGTGACAAAATTGAGGTTGGTGTGTGGTCCTCCATACTATCGATATTAAGGAAAAAGAACGACCACATTTGAACAACCTTGTTTCACAGGGCAGTACAATCCCGATTAACCAGGCCAGGCCCAATCGTAATATTACATTTACCAGAAAGGAACCAATAGGGTGAGTTATTAAGATTTTATAAGTTCATAAAAACTAGCTATTTATCATCATTTCAGCAGTTTTCAGACAATCGAGTGATCCTAAAATTGAGCGGTGTTTTTCTTTAATCTTTGAAATCTATTGTAATTTAACTTAAAGCTGGGTTCTGTCTGTATGTGGTCAGTGTTTGTGCCATTGTCATTCCCTGGAACTACCCTCTGATGATGCTGGCCTGGAAGACTGCAGCGTGCTTGGCTGCTGGGAACACTGTGGTCCTCAAACCAGCTCAGGTAACACTCATTTTTCGATTACAGCCCGCGAGTTCCATGTGTTGATACAGGGAACAAGAATTAGTAATTACACATGTAATTACACGTTAAAGTGCAAGGCTCAATGAATGCTAACAAGGGGTACAAAGTGTAACAAGTTTGGTGTTGGTGTTTTGTCCGTCATATAGCTGTGCCAACTTTATAAAGTTTCACAAATTGAGGAAAATTACCGCATAACTAACGCGCAAATACACCGTACCTAATCTACACGCGAGTGTGGGCTGTACTACAAGAAACAAGAGGGATCAGAGAAATACAAAGGACAATAACTATAACTAATGCTGCCTAATGTGTAATTAGACATCAACGCTGGCTGTAATCTAAAGTGAGACGCTGTGTTCACCTTTGTCATATCTTTGTTACACCTTGTAGGCCAGGGGTAAGCAAGTTTTCTTAGCGGAGAGCCGATTTTCTTAATTGTAAAAAGACTGAGGGCCGAAGCAGCCAATTTTAGCCCAAAGTAAAACACTGGAAAAATTACCATCTTAAATTAGATAAATGACTTCAAATCGTTTGATTAAAAGTTCCTTACTGTATTTTGAACTTGAATCGGTTTGAACTAATCTAAGATAAGAGACAAATGCTAACACCATTGCAACAAGCATAAAACCCACTTGAAATCAGACAAATTAACTTATAATACAAAAAAATACATTTTTCACTTTAAGTTATATAGAATAATCTGAATTAAGAAAATAATTACTTGTTCCATTAGCAATAAGAGGTTTTATTGTATCTAAATTCAGAACTAATCTACTCAAACTTTAGATTAAACCTCCTAATTCAAGTAGATTTATTCCTTAAAATTATGATTTTCCAATGCACTTCCTACAAATTCCAGTGTTGGACACAATATATGAGCTAATTGGTGGTATTGACAGTATATCTCCCATTTAACTCTAAAAATATTAAAGTACTCTCATTTGTGTAATAGGAGGGCTGGATTTGTCCCCCGGGCCTGATGTCGCCTACCCCTGTTGTAGGCCTTTGTTGCATGTATACCTATATGTTGTACATTTTTGTGTTACACTTTGTACACCTTTTACATCTTGCACTGTAATGGACAATAATTACCTGTACTTACATGTGTAATTATTTTCTTATTACCTATACCTAAACATGGAACTTGTGGGCTGTAACCTAAAGTCCTACACATTTTTCTTTATGTGTGTTGATATTTCCAAAAGTATAAAGATTTCAGACAGATTATTTTTTTTTTTTCATAGGTGACTCCTATGACTGCGCTAAAATTTGCAGAGTTGGCGGCACGAGCAGGGTTTCCAAAAGGTGTCATAAACATTCTCCCAGGATCAGGTGGGAGTTTGATACTGATTGATTAAATAGCCTGCATCATTGTTATTAAAAATGCAGAAGAGTAATCTTAGGATCGATGACACACTGCAGGCGCTCTGGTCGGTCAGCGAATGTCGGACCACCCCGACGTCCGTAAACTAGGCTTCACTGGCTCAACTGAAATCGGCAAACACATCATGAAGAGGTTACTCTACAAACAAGTTCTGACTGTGTAGCGTCTCATATTTCAGTCATCTCTCAAATGTTAATGCTCCCGGTGTGCGTTTCTGTAGCTGTGCCGTGAGTAATGTGAAGAAGGTTTCCCTGGAGCTCGGAGGAAAGTCCCCTCTCATCATCTTCAGCGACTGTGACATGGACAAAGCCGTGCGGATGGTACTGACATGTTCTTTTAAAGGGATGTGGTGTGTCGGCGACTGGGTAACGGGCCTCACTACTTTGTTGCTTTTAAGGGGATGAGCTCGGTGTTCTTTAACAAAGGAGAGAACTGCATCGCTGCTGGGAGGCTGTTTGTGGAGGACACTATTCATGACCAGTTTGTCAAAAGAGTGGTACGTGACCGAATACTCGTATAGTATCTTAACAATTGACAATTCTCTACGAAACGATACAATATACTTTATTAATTACGCCGAATTCATCCTACAGTTATAAGTAAATGAAATGTAACAAACTGAAGGAACACTCATGTTTTTCATCCTATAATATTTAGGTGAGCTTTATATGAGCTTTTTTTTCCTCAAGAATGGAGAGCGTGTCCTGATGTTATTTACAGAAAAACACTGACACAGCGAGCGAGTAAAGTTTCAACATTTAGTTTCCGTTCAAACTCGTTCATTACTTTACAAATCCATAGTCCTAGTTGAAAAACATATTTCATAACTTGAAGGGAGCAAGGCAGCGCTTTGTTGTCACGGCAATGGAAACAACTAGTCTGCTGCTTTAACAAGATTCTTAAAGAGGCCCAAACACATTATTTTAAAATTGGGGTATAGTGTAATTTCCAAGACCTACCTTTCCTCTTGCCAAATAACAATATGTGAAATGGTAAATACGGCCAATGAAGATAAGATGGCGCACTGACAGAGCAATGGTTGGTTGTAGGTGGAGGAGGTGAAGAAGATGAAGATCGGAGACCCGCTGGACCGGGCCACTGACCACGGTCCACAGAACCACAAAGCCCACCTGGACAAACTGGTGGAGTATTGTGAGACAGGAGTGAAGGAAGGGGCCACCCTGGTGTGTGGGGGTAAACAGCTGGCGCGCCCAGGTGAGCACACACGGATCAACCATTTACAATCAATACGTTATATCAGTGATTCTCAACTGGTATCGGGGCCACCTTCACCATAAAATGACAAACTGCGACCCAAAACAGAATTGAATTAGTTAAATATGTAATGTGAAGTACTGCATTTTCCTTACATTTTTGTTGAATAAGCACTTAATAAGTCATCTTAACAGACTGAGTGTAGTGTTTATTATATACTTTTTCAGTAGATATTGAAAGAAATGTTTTCTGTGCGACTCACATTTGGGTGTCAACTCACCAGTTGACAAACGTTGCTTTAAAGCAACAATTTTCCCAATCAAATTACAATATTGAAAGTTTTTCCATTGTACAAAGGTGATGACAAACATTTGTTTTGTAATTCACAACCCATTCCTTTGTCACAATTTTCAAAAGAATATTATAGAAATAATTCGTTAAGAGGCTTGAAAACTATGTTGAAGTTAACAATATAATAAATGAATATCAGTTTGGTTTTAGAGCGCGCAGATCAACAACAATGGCAATTGTTAGAATAGTAGAAAATATTTCACAATCATAATACAATTATACAAGGATAGGATTTTTTGTACACATACCTTTGATACCATCGATCATACAGTTGTATTGCAATAAGTAAGAATAATGTGCTCTGTGTGTGCTCCAGGGTTCTTCTTTGAGCCCACTCTCTTCACGGACGTGCAGGACCACATGTACATTGCTAAAGAAGAGTCATTTGGACCAGTGATGATCATCTCCAAATTTAAGAGCGGGTATAATGTTTGCACACATACCAGATTAATGCATGTATTCATTAAAGATTGAATTAATGGTATTTGTTATCTTTTAGAGACGTAGATGAGGTGCTGAGGAGAGCCAATGACACAGAATACGGCCTGGCGTCCGGCGTCTTCACTAAAGACATCAGTAAAGCGCTGTATGTCAGTGAACGGCTGAACGCGGGCACTGTTTTTGTAAACACCTACAACAAAACGGACGTGGCTGCACCGTTTGGGGGATTCAAACAGTCTGGATTTGGCAAAGATCTGGGTAAGAACTATTGCACTTAATTACAAATACTGTAACTTCAAATGGAGGTGGTGAAATCCCCCACACCTGTTTGCAAACACTGCAGCACGTTTGCTCTTCAGAGGCATTCTGTTTAAAAGCGATAACCATTGTAAGTTAAATAAACAGCTCCAAGGTTTTCTTGGAAATGGATACAATAAGGAAAATGCAAGTGATGTGTACACTCACGACTGATAAGAACTTTCTGTAACTCTTTTGTTGATGTACAGTAAAACATTAGATCAAATAAAATCAATGTTGTAGTTGGAGCAAACAGCACTTAATGCCTTTGTGTGCCCAACAGGAAGAGAAGCACTGAATGAATATTTGAAGACGAAGGCGGTGACTATCGAGTACTGAGTATTTACGCTCCATGAGCAGCGGGCCGACAACCAGAAAATCCATGTGAGGTGCCCTACACATGCGGCCTTTTATGTAAATTAGTAATTCCATTTTAATATATTGAATTAATCCTTCTAAATGAATTTAAAAAAAATAGTATATTTTTGTGCAGTATAATTGTGTAAATTACATTATAGTATTGATAGAAATGACACAAGGCAATTTGTCAAATTAAAAGCGTTTCCGGCTTCAGTAGAGATGCTCTGCAATGTCTGTGATCTTTGGCCTCACTGTAAGGCTTTTGCATTGTGTTGTCTTAAACATGAATAAAACTCACACACCGTTTAATTACTTACAGGATATTTTTTTTACAAAACTTCACCACTCAAATAAAATGAATTGGCATTGAAAATATCACAAGAAGTATTTGTGAATGTACTTCTACCTCAATGAACCAGTACTACTGAACATACACGCCACTTGGTATTCGGAGTAAACACGATGCAACGATAACTGAGGGTCAAAAGAGGAATGTGTCAGAAAACTAAAAGTCTATGGGCTACAGGTTGATAAAAAGACAGATCCTAACATATCCACAGAGTGAAATGATAAGGAGAGCGGGGTCAGTGGGTGCCCACAGGCAGACGGGACAGGCAGGAGTAGGCCGGTGCAAACAAGTGCGTGTTCAGAGGGTTTCCATCAAGACGGATGTCCTCCAGGTTCCGACGGATGAATGTGGGGTCACGACTGTTGCAGAAAGTGTCCATATGAAGGGACTGGATGTTGTTGTTCTGAGTGGAGAAGGAAAAAGGTACTAACATGTAAACAATGTAGTTGATATCTCTGCCTACACACATTTACCTGTAGGTGTAGCACTCGAAGGCTCAGAGGCAATGGGGGAATATAGTCCAGTTCATTATCAGACAGATACAGGTACTCCAGATCCTTCATGTCCTGCATTGCAGACAAGTATCAGTGCTGAGTTGGTCAAATACTGGATATGTTTATAGTTACCTTGAATACTTCTAAATGCTCTGTGGAGCTTTTCAGTTTGTTGTTGCGCAGATCAATGAGCCTCATAGTTTTGGGCAGCTCAGGCATCACCTTCACGTCATTATCTGCCAAAATCAACTGCTGCAGTTGTGGCAGAGGCCTGAGCGCTGCCACGTCAATCTCAGAGATGTCATTTCCCGTGAGGTCAATGGACTGGAGTTTGTCTACAGAAATGGAAATTAATGAAGGCCGTTGTAACGAATATAGACGTAAAGCTTACCGAGATTCGTGAAGGTTGTGTTCTTGATGTGTTCAATTTTGTTGAAGCGTCCGTAGAAGTGTGTGGTATCTTTAGGAAGAGGTGGAATATCCTCCAAGTTTGAGTCGTCGCAGTAAACACTCCCACTGAGACACACGCAGAGCAGACATGTGGGCATTCCTACAGACAAGCATTAGTCACAAACACAGATGAATGATTCGTAAAACTGATGTACTACAATGTGAAAATAGTTAGTTAATTGCATAGCAAAAATGGCTGATTAGCTTAGTCATTAGCAACATGACTCTAGAAGATGCTGATACATTAACCTCTTAACCCCCGCCTTAACCAAGTGCATTTTCTCCAGTTCGGTTTAACCCATCTAAAAGGTTACAGCCTATAGGCCAGTCTCATTTGAAAGCTAAGACCGACAAAACTGATGGAAACTGATCTTTTTCCTCGAGTTGTTGCCGTGTTGTGGTCACTTTTTTGACATTTCTTTTCACTGTTTTTCTGTTGCTCTTTTGTGGCGTTTTTGCTGTTTTTTCATCACACATTTTTGTGTGTTTTTCAACGAAACTGGAGAAAATGCACTCTGTTAAGAAGTTGATGTTTGCAATATTAGAAAGAGTCTGTGGTTAGAAAAATGCAAAAGACTCCCAAAAGGGGATAAATAAAACATTTCATCTGTTCAGAGGTATGTGTTATTCGTCACCCCATAAATGACATAAAATGCAGGAGGGATTCAATCAAAATGTCTACTAAAGGCGTTTGGAAAAGTATCATAATTTGAAGGTTATTTTCTGTGAGTGTTTAGAAAAGCCTGATATAAATAAAATGTACTCTCAAGAACAGAGTGACCAGGAGTGTGCGTACCCAGGCCAGTGTCGGGGCCAAACAAACCCAGGGCCTCGAAGTCCTGATTGTTGGGGGCAGGAGGTGTGCTGGTTTGGGGCGTCTCCTCGTGAGACTGGTCCTCATCACCTGTTACAGGCGCTTCAGGGCTCAGTGGAGCAGCAGCGTCGATCTGTCCTCCAAAGCCAGAAAACATACAAGAGGCAGATCAGTTTAACAGTTTTTACTACAGCATCTTTTACCTCTAACACATGAAAAAGCAAATCCCTACATTGTCATTATTATACAAGTGTTGTGAGTCTTGCCGTCTCACCTCCTGGTCCAGATCATCATAATCAAACGTTTCGTAAAGGTTGAGATCCAGGTCTTCGTCTATGTCCAAATCCAGCAGCACATCCTCGGGGTCTTCTGTCGGAGCTGCACTTCCACAGCCCACCACCAGGAGCAGGAGCAGAGGTATGAGCCTTCTGACCAACAGGGGCATCTTCACACAGCAGAACAGGAGACTTGGCCTGAAAACAGCTTACAATTATCATAATACGTACTAAAAATGTGCTCAGGCCGTTGGGCTTATGCTCATTTTCTACCATCAACTTGTCTTAACAGATGGTGGACGCTAGTATTGGCAGTCATCCCAGAGAAGAGCCCCGTCCAATCTGTTGCTGTACACGAGGCAGGACTCTCCAATCAGTTTCAGCATTTATAACCACGCTCTTGAAACACATTTTAGATACACTTTCTTTTGTTGTGAACACATTCTATGAACATTTAAAGGGACTATACAGAGTTTAAAAATGTTAAAATTATGTATTTTACTCCCCCTACATGTTCCTAGCCTGGTGGGACCAGAATGGTTCCCCTCTGTATCTGGACAGATTTGCCTCAGGTGCACTGTGGAGCGGGTCAGACTGTTTTTAAAGCAGGCTAGCTGTTACCATAGAAATGTGTTAGCCTTGCCCTAGCCTAGCGCCACTAGACTCTTCAAATATGAGAACTGCATGAATTTAAGAAAAAAATATCTCTAGACATCAACAACACTCTGGATAACTAGGAAATGAGGCCCTATGTCAAAAATCCCAAAATATCCCTTTAACACTGCTTTAAACTTCTCCACAGCTTTATCCCTGACCTCTCTGGTGAGCTCCTTGGCCTTCATGATGTTGTTTAGTGACCAATACACTCTGACCATAGCTCTGAGGCCCTCACAGAACAGCTGGAATTATACTGAGAGTAGATTATGTACAGGTGGCCTCTATTTAATGGTTAGGGCAAGGTGTGAACTTTCTGCAATCAGATGCTGTATGAATACTTATGCACGCCCCACTTTTCTATTTTTTTTTAAATAACAGAATCGTGTATCATTTTGCTTTCACTTCACAGTTGTCTGTTGTGTGTGAACTTTCAGTAAAAACTTCAAAATAATTTGTTTTATGGTTGTAAACATGACAAAATGTGCAAAAGTTCAAGGTGTATTAGTACTTTCAAGAGGCACTGTATAAAAGCTAAGCACTTTTTGAGAAACTTCAACAGGCCGTGTTAAAAGTAGGCTATACTAACTTGTGTTTAATTTAAATTTTGCAACCTCATGTGCTCAACCTCTAAAACCAATGTTGTATTTGCTCTGGCTTTTAGCAGGACTGTGTCAGCGGGACGACTGCTGCATTCTTGGGTAATTCAGGCCAATTTATTTACAATTCTAATGCTGAGTACACTAAGCTCTAGTGTGCGCTAATAGCCTTACAATGTTTCAGTAACTAACAGCATTCCACCAGTCTCCAGGCATATCGAACATATAACAAAACAGATTTGGGGTTATTGATTGTAGACAAATATTACTGAGCAACAAAGCCTGTAAAATATAGTTAATGTTTAAATTTATGCCTGACATGACACTGTCAGAAAGATGGTTCCGGGAGAATCTCCACGAGAGCTGCCTAAAGTTAGTTTGGTGTTTGGATTCACAACACAAAGTTACCAAAATTACCACAAATGTTATCACGACTGGGTTGAAATGGTTTGTCAGAGGGGTCCATGTTCCATTCATAATCCATCATGAATTAATAAATACTAAAGAAGCCTGTAGAGACACTCACCTTTTGCGTGGTCGTTCCAGAGAAGCTGCGCCTCGTGAATGTTCAGACTGTCCCTCAGACAATGTGGGGCTGTGTGCAGAGGAGAATGGGGGAGGCAGCAAAGAGAAGCAAAATGTGCAGGGCAATAAATACGACACAAACAACTGTCCCAGAGGGAAAACTCATCTGAAAGTTTGTTTCCAGACCATCCCTTCCAGCTCATTACTCTCACAATCTGTTTCCAAAACATATTGTCATTTGTTAAATCTTGATGCATCTGTGTTTATAATGGCTTTATCAGGCCCAAAGTGCCCACATACCACACTAACGTGCAAAAAACCAACAACAAATAACTGGTGAGAGGCCTATTCAGCACGTCTCGCCCTGAGAAAACTGTATGGAGAGAACCACAAAACTAATGTCGTTGAATTATGAGAATTTAGTCATTGCGTCTATTTAGTGACAGCGGGGTGTCCTCACTGCGTTGTCTCTACAATCTGCAATCGCTTACAGCAGTCAATGGTCTCAATTTGTTCAGAACTTTTCCACCTAGATTTGGCACTCAAAGCGTTTTACATAAGGAGCCTCTCACACACGTTCACACTCTCACTCATACCCTGGGGCACAGTGATGTGTCTTGCTGAAGAACACAACGACAGTGTGCACCTGCGAGTGCTAACCTTTCGAACATAAGACGACCAGCTCTTATTTATTTTTATTGTATTTGTTTATTTGGTCGGGACAGTGCATGTTAATGAACATACATGGCACTCATGCGTGTAAAGATGCCATGTCGGATTGTAGCCTTGGACTACTTTCCATCCGTCTCACACTCTCAAACACAATCTACCATCTGAGCCGCTGTCTCCGGTCTAAGTTGAGTTGGCAATACTCAATCCACAAACTTGTCGTGGACTGTTTTTAAAAGTCATTCTTTTTAATACTCCTTATTTTTTAAAGTTTGCATATTCAAATAAATCTATTTCTGTGGGAGTTCTTTATTGAACATTTTGAGAGAGAAAAGGCTGTAAATGCAGAGTGTGAGAGCTGTGTGGCCAGGGGTTTGCAGATAAAAATAACCTCATTCTTTAGGAATTTGTCACCCTGAACGGGACTGGCCCACTGATTAGATCAACAGAAAAAACATCTGAACCGAGAGTGAGGTTATCAGGAGGAACTGGTAATGTCTGCCCTATATAAATGTGCAAACTCATAGATTTGGGCATTCAAAGTCTTCTCCTCCCCCCTCAACCTACTTCTGTAAATAGCCGTGCTGGATGTGTAGGCAGCAGCTGCCTGCGTCCATCCCAGGCTCCACTAATGTTAGCTGTGAAAGGCCAATAGACCTGTATTTTTAGATTTTGACTAATAATATTTATGCAAAATGTTCATATCCTGAAAGTAGCCTCAAACTGTAAATAAGTGAATAAGTGAGTAAGAATAGCCTGTGACTTGAAAGAGGGGGTACACGGACACAAATGGGTCAGATATGTGCTGTGGGAACCCCCTCCTCCTGTCAGCCCTCTCCAGTTCTCTCTGACATTTCTAGACCTCATTTTCGACAGGCTCTTGTGTTGTGTGGAGGTTCTTTGCTTCTCTGCCGAGCCTTTGGGATCAAGCCTGTAGTTAGCATGGCAGATAAAAGTCGTTTGTCTCAGAGGAAAAGGGACAAGAAGGAGAAGGAAGAGCCCGAGCCGGCCAAAAATGTGAAAGAAGTGAAGGAGAAAGTGGAGAATCCAGCAGAAAATGGAGAGGCGCCTCAAGAGAACGGAGCTGAGGCCCAGAATGGAGAGCCGAAGGTGGAGCCCATGGAACTTCCTCCATTTGAGATCATCCCAGGGTATGTACCTCTACTAGTGAAACTATCACCGTGATAGAAAGTAAAGGCGCCAAGCTGACCACTCATACAGCCGCTGGGTCACTACAAGGTAAAATACGCACAAATATAAATTTTTTTTGGCATAAAAAAACTTCCATAATGCTTATCCGTGCATTAGTCTCCAGCAGGTCAGACTACTGTAACGGCCTGCTCACTGGCCTTTCTAAACGAGCTGTTAGAGCTGCAGAACATCCAGAACACTGCTGCTCGAGTCCTGACAAGAACCAGGAAATATGACCATATTAGTCCAGTGCTCCGGTCTCTGCACTGGCTTCCTGTCACTCAGAGAATAGAATTTAAAACAGCTCTGCTTGTGTACAAGTCTGTTCATGGTTTAGCACCAAAGTCCATCTCTGACATGTTAGAGCCGTATGAACCATCTCGGGCCCTGAGAACTTCAGGCAGGGGTCTCCTGGTGGTTCCCAGAGTCAATAATAAACACGGTGAGGCTGCGTTTCAGTTTCATGCAGCTAAAATCTGGAACAGTCTTCATGAGGATGTGAGACAGGCCTCAACTCTGACAATGTTCAAATCCAGGCTGAAAACAGCTCTTTTTACCCGAGCATATGAAAACTGAAAGTATTTTATCTGCACTCTTGCCTACTGTAATTGATTAATTTTATGTTGATGTTTTATTGATTGATTTTATCTGTTTTCTTGTAACTGTGAAGCACTTTGAATTGCCTTGTGTATGAATTGTGCTATACAAATAAACTTGCCTTGCCTTTAAGGTATCCCGTTCATTTGTAGTTGTAAAGCCTTTTTCAAAACACAAAGTGTGCATCTTACAATAATTACTTTCAAATAGAACATTTTATTTCCATAAACTTGACATGAAATTGGTGTACGAACAAGTTGCAACTACAAAAGCTTGTGCTCCTTGTTCCGTTTAAGTTCCGCTGTAAACAGTGACAACATCTGGAGATTTGTTGATGGGAAATGACCAGCATGAGATGTGACAGGGAACGCTAAGTTTTAGCCTATGTGACAAGACGAGTGGTATTGGTATATTAAAAAAATAAAATAAAAGCCAGACAACGCCATCCAGTATAACTTGAAAATACGTGCTTTAAGGCACACAGGTTCGACCCACAAGGACAAAGGCAGCATGTTCCTTTAATACAATTCAATTTATTTCTAGGTGGCATTTTTCCTTTGATCTTTTTCTTTGGGATTTCATACTTTCTTTACACAGGTCATCTCACAGTTTTTGTTTGTTTGTTTGTGTTTGTTTGTTTTGAATAGTTTGTACACGTAAGCTCTCGCAGTTGCTCACAGTTGCTAGTTTTTCATTAGCTTTTCAGTTGAACACGGTTGATACACATTTAGTTAGGCTCACAAAATGCCAGGGAGCAGATGAGGGCTGATTCCTAAAGCTGGCTTACTCCGTAAGCTTATTTGGCCAAGTCTTATTGCGTTGTCTTTTCAGTTTCATAAACCAGGCTAACTCTGAGTCTGGCTCAGTTACTAAAGCAATATAGTCAGAGAACTTACTGAGCACACTATGTTTCTTCTTCGTGGAATCCAACACCAATGGGCAATGTAAAGGACACAAGCAGGGTATTAGCGCCATCATCTGGCCAAAATGTATGTTGGCCTCAAAAATGTGAAAAAGAAAACAAGACATCACAAAATCAATTACGTTATGCAATACATTATAAATATACACCAACATTGTTGTTGTCTCTCATTTGTGAAATACAAAGTTGTGTAACATATTAATGCCATTATGTGTCATCAAAAAGCTTGTCCAATAAAAGGAACCTTAGCCCACAGGAGGGACCCACCCTCATGACTGGTGTCCTATGTCATCAGTGTTATTTTTTTTCTATCATGTGTTTAAATTCCTGGGGGACAAAGAAAAGTGTTTAAATTCATAGGCGCCGATTTATGTTCTTCTCAGTGGGTGCCCAGTCCAAAAAAAAAAAGAGTCAAGGCTGGAATCGATCTCGCAGCTTTGTGAATGGGAGCCCTGTGCTCTACCTCTGGAGCTAACGTAGTGGAACAAAGCTGGCGGCCTGTGAAGTATACTGCGTGTTCACGCTCGGCTATGATTTCTCAATGAACTCTGTGATTGTTAGTGTGGTCTGCTTATGTACGCGGCAAGTGTTAATTAGTTGAACCTGTCTTGAATTAGCCAAACCCTTTGGTGAAACCCAGTAATCGCAGCTTGAATTGTTGTGCCTAACATAAGCCGGGATTTGGAGCCTAAGCCTAGCTTTACTGAGTGAGCTTTATGAAATAGCCCTCTGGTTAACATAACGGGAACAAAACAAACAGGGGAAGCAAGACAGCAGCATGGTTAGGTCTACCGTCACACGCCCACATCTAGCCCTTCTCAGCAGGTGTTCTGTCGAAATTGCCCCCACCCTGTGAGGAAGTGCCTCCCTCAACGAATTCCACAACTCTACCTACATTGAAATTATGTAGTAGATATCAAACAACATAAAGCGCATCTAAACACAATCAAACACAATTTTATGACATTTTCACATCCGTAAAATGTAACAATGCACTTGTTTTTTTATAAGATCAAGTTATTTGTTGTAGACATCCATGATGATCTATCTCGATAAATGTTTTGCACATTTTCGGCATCTTCACGTAAATATTATAAACTCATTCTTTATCAATTACATCAGTAATGCTGTGGAGAAGTGCAAATCATAACAAAATAAATGAATGTACCCACGTTTAGCGTAAATTAACTTCTCACGTGAAACTGGAGGGTCTCAATTTGACGGCTTGAAGGGATAAGCGGGAGTCCTTGTCATACGCATGCGCAATAGCAATAAATCATACATTTCGACAAGGGGGGAGATTTCGACAGAACACCGGCTCGGTGCTTCGATGGCCCCCGGTTACACGAGGGCCCCAGCAGACCCTGAACCACAAAACGCCGAGAGAGAGCAATGGACGGATGGATGGAGTGGTGCGCGTTGAGGTTGAGGCTCTCTCTACCACCCAAGACGCTGGACCCGTCGAACACAGCGTACGCCCTGACCTCAGCCCAGCCGGGCAACCTAGAAATAAATTGAATTGTGTTAAAGGAACATGCCGCCTCTGTCCTTATGGGTCGAACCTGTGTGCCTTAAAGCACTTATTTTCCAGTTATCCTGGATGGCGTTGTCTGGCTTTTATTTATTTTATTTAATATACCAATACCACTCGTAATGCCACACCTAAAAAAGCCTGTAATTTTAAATTAATGAAAGCACACACCAGTGGTTGAACTTTACAAACCCTGCACCTAATCAACCAGGTCTGTGTGCCATGACCGCAAAGGCCTTTGGATCAAGTTCACGTTAGTGGAGCTGCTGACACTTAAATGGAGAGGTCAGATCTGGGACACTTGGAGCTCAGTGTAAACACATCACTTGCTAGCATTACAACATTAGTCATCTCTGTAAATATTTCTTCTGTGCAGAGACCGGATAGATCCCTTTGCATTCAAGTTCCAGTTTAAGAACGTGGAGTACTCTTCGGGGCGGAACAAGACGTTTCTGTGTTACCTGGTGGACCCGGGAAGTGCGGACGGGCTGCTGAGGGGAACCCTGGAGGATGAGCACGCTGGCACACACGCAGAGGAGGCCTTTTTCACACAGTGTCTGCCCAACTATGACCCTGCCGTCAAGTACATCATCACCTGGTACGCGAATATCACATGCTCAACACACATTGTGTGATCATATGTGGATTTGAACTTTTGGTATTTTTTTTACATCCAAACATCTTTTACAGATGGATAATGTTTTCCAATAGTGCATCTCACATAAGCCCACATCTAACACGGCAGTAATTTGATACACAGACATGAATAGAAAAGAGTCAGACTGAGTAGAGGGGTTCTGTCCCGACACCGGTCCTGGGGAAGGCCAGTCCACAGGCTTATTTATAAAGTGTTGATTGTGCAGCTAAGACAGCTAACCTAGATAACCTTCAGCTGTATACTGCAGGCTCAATGGGGAATACTGTAATAAATTCTCCCTAGAATAAATAGATGTAGGCTTGTGTCTGTCGCCATCTTCTGGTCACAGTGGGAAGTGGAACATGTTGAAAAATCGTTTTAGAAGCAAAACTCCAATCAACATTATACACGTCTTACTATGTGCTCTATTGAGCATTTGTAATTTGTCTCTGTCTACTCAGGTACGTGTCGTCCAGCCCATGCGCGGCCTGTGCCGCTAAGATCGCGGAGACGCTGAAGGCCATGAAGAGCGTGAAGTTGAGTATCTTTGCGTCTCGCCTGTTTGAGTGGGAGGAGCCGGAGATCCAGGCGGGTCTAAAGAGTCTGCATGCTGCTGGCTGTAAACTGCGTGTCATGAAACCTCTGGACTTCTCCTACACCTGGGACACCTTCGTGGAGCACGAGGAAGAAGAGGCCTTTAATCTGTGGGAGGACTGTAAGGACAACTATGAGTACTATCAAGAAAAGCTGGCTGATATATTGCAGTAACAGGACAAATGGTTGCTTTCTCATGATGTCACAACATCCACAAGGGTCTATAGTGTAACATGTGGATAAAGGAAAACTAAATCTATGAGGAGTTTTGTTTGGTTCTGGTTTAATGCAGTTGGTGCATTTGCAATAATTTGACCTAATGCTACAAAACAAAAACTGCTGCAATGTTATTATTTTCTCTGTCAATCCAAATAAGCTACAGATCATATCAGAGTCTGGATCTGCGTCGATTATCTGTTTTGATACATAAAATGTTATTCTCCATGTCATAATTGGAATACCAATGTACACAAAAAGCACCATGTAATGGATCTGCTTTTATAAGAAGTGTTTAGACGTTATTTGAGTAAGTTCTTAGTACTCCAAGAAGAAATAAACACACGTCTAATCTACTGCCTGCTCACATAGATTGCCCTGTTGGCAAGACGATCGTCATTTGTCAGCAGTGTTGCCACAGATTACTTGAAAAAGTAATAAATTACTGATTACTCCTTTGAAAAGTAACTGACTTTTAAAATCAAGTAATCAGTAAAGTAACTAAGTTAGATTACAAGTTACTTTATTAGTTACATTCAGCTGTGGCCGACAACATCTCCAACACTCACTTTATTGGAAGTGTGTTTTAACAGTAACATCAACAAAGCTGACAGACTCAGAAAAGTGACACATTTCCATCTCTCTCCCCCAGTGTTGGTGTTTTTAGGCTGAAAACATGACTTGTCACATTGTGTTACGTCACTCACCGAGATGCAAAAAGAAATAGTAACTCACAGTGATTTGGAAAAGTAACTTAAATCTGATTACTTGTTTGAAAATAGTAATGCATTAGATTGCTAGTTACTGAAAAATGTAAAAATGTAATCAGATTACAGTAATCCATTACTAAGTAATTAGTTAGTGGCATCACTGTTTGTCAGAGACTGTTAGGCCAGGTCCCGTTGTCCAGTCTAAGTGCAAAACAACACTATCAATTGCACAAAGTTTGAGTTTGGCATCGTGTGTGTGCGTGTGTGTGTGGGTGGGTGTTTTAAATCACAACTTTATCCACTTTTAAATCAAATATTTATCCTTGGTGTACTCCGAACGCCACAGCTTAATTGAAAAACAATCTCTCACTACAGTTGGCATAGAAGATAAAGACCAGCAGAGTGCAGCAGAGGAGTGATAAATGTTAAATGATCTCTGTGAAAGAGCTATGAAGCCCATCACAGAATACAGGATCACTTAGATAGTTGAGAATGATACAAATAACATGGTAGAATAAAGCTCCAAACTTGATTTAGCGCACTATGGCCCGTTTCAGACTGATGACATTATGCCTGCCATGTTTCCATTTGAGAAAGAGACAGGTGCTGGCAACGAGTGTGACGTGTAATGTTGAACTTGAACTTAAAAAAGTACTGTTTATATTAACCTATTTGTACAGTATTTATATGTTTTATTTTCAATCTTAAATTAGATTAATTTGGCCTCTGTGACATTAAATAAAATGTAAATGCCACTATTCAGTAAAGTTTTTTTAAGTGCCTTGTGGCTTAACTTTTTAGCACAAGCCCATTTTGTAACAATTTTGCGTTTTGTAATAAACCAGCTGAGTTCTATTTTTGACACGTTTGTAAGCATCAGATCCAACGACGATAAATAAATCTACAACTCACAAGTTACTTAAAAGTATATCAATGTGTCTAATCGTAGTTCTCCGGTGGCTCCAGTTGAGGGCGTTACTTGCACAAGGTGTGTGATATCGTGTGTGGAGTCCAGAAGTGACTCGTGAAGCTCTGGTGAACTCCATGCCCAAGAGGGTTAAGGCAGAGCTGGAAAATACTAGTAGTGGCTACACAAAATATTGACATTTTGAGCCCAATTTGGACATTTAAATCACACTGTTATACAAGCTGTGCACAGTCTACTTTATATTCTAACACAATGAAGAGATATAAAGAAACATTTGCAGAAATAATAGGGGTGTATTTACCTTGGCTCTATGCTTTATGCTTTTATGACTGACCGGTAGCATCGTCACATGCTGTGGCGCCCTGCCTTTACCGTTAAGATTAAATGAGTACATTGATAACACCAGAAAAACAACATTGGATTACCAAGGAAATTCCTATTGATGAGCAGGAATGTGACAGTACTTGGGCTGTGACCAAAGTAAACTGCTGCGTTCGTCAGCAGGAATGTTATAAGTGCAGCTAATTGCTTGGTTATACTCAACTCAAGATACAATGGGTTTGTTTGTTATACTTTTCTACATAATAAATGTAGAGTGAATCATTTGCAACATTGTAACTATAATGGCAGGCCTAGGAAAGTATAGTGGCAGGTTACCTCTAGACATTAATGATTTTATGACAGGTCTATGATGTTGGCTGGCAAAGTAAAGGGGATGTAAATGAATAAAGTTCAGTTAGTAGAGGCTCAAGTGAGGATGAGCCTGCTACGTATTTAGGAACAACATCAGAGACCAAAGTTGCTTTGGGAAAAAAAAGGAAATGTTATTCAAAGGTGCATTACACAACTTTTTCTGTGGAAAAAAGTTCATATTTCTCCGGTGGTCCTGGAGCGTTGTAGAGAAGTAAAGGCGCCATGCTAACCACTCACTACAAGGGAAAAATTCCACAGAAAAAGTTGCATACTGCTCCTTTAGTGTGATATTTCAAACAACTTGTAGGAGTCCTCGCCGGATCCAACCTGGAGTGTCAGCGATCCTGTGCTCTCCAGGATCCCGAGTGGCCAGAGAATGATCTAACAGCAAAATAGAAATCCGAGGCACACAAAATCAGCTGTCTGGTGTATTTTATTAAACGGCAACACGTTTCGACTCACAATAGAGTCTTCGCCAGGGCAGTGACTTTCACACAGGTGCAAGTGTGATATTGTTGACTCTGACAGCTTCCAGTTCTATAGATCACAACCACAAACCCCTCTTTGTCGAAACACTTCTTCAGACGAGTTTAGACAGAAAGTAATTATTCTAGAAGAGCTATCGGTAACATTTGACACAGTTGCTCTATCTATGCAGAAATAGTTTGTATATGCAAAATACAACAACAAAAAGTTTATTGACATATAAATAAAGTGACATTAGCACCAGAGATTGATCTTTCTGCACATCTGGAAACCTCTTATCAACCCAGGTATGTGAAAGGAAGTCCTTGTTCACTGTCCCGTGCATGTTTACAGATTATTATTACTTTCATAATCCTGCAACAATACTTGTTCTTTATCCAAGTGATCTTGGCTTTATCCCAGCCCATGATCTGTTTTTCTTTTAAAAAGACTGAGCCGATTTGTGACCTGCTGACTAGGTTTACATGGTGAGAAAAATCTGAGGAAATAAATAAATAAAAAGAGCAATCAGATCTTCATATCTTCATATATCTGATTATCCAAAACTCTGGGTTCTACATGTTCAGTTTTAGGTTACCCCTCCCTTCAATCATCTCCATCTGCAAAACAAGATGATGATTGAAAATGATTGCTCCCCCGTGTTTGGAAATGGAGTCAAACTGCTTCACGTTAAAGCCCAGTGGAGACAGGAAAAGTTTAATTACTCAAAGGTCTAGAGTTTAAATCCATTTATCTGTTTTCCTTCTTTATTTTTTTTTCTTTAGTAATTGTAGTGATCGCAGCAAAATTAAATACAAATGGCATGAACTGTGTTTAATCTTTATTTGAGAATGTGAGGGTGAGGAGCAGGTAAAGAAGTTTAGTAAGTCATCAGTGCCTGCACTCAAGCTCACAATGCTGAGGACAGAATAATGTAATGTATATGTGCAGCCTTAACTACTCCACTATCAGCTGCATACAGAGTAAAAAAAAAAAAGAAAGGCATTTGATTCATGGATAACTGATTTTTCGTTTGTATTTCATTTCATTAAAAGTGCTTTCATTATTTTTATGAGATCTTTTCTGTCTTTGTTGCATACGTTTGCCTTTTTGCTGTATTGTTCTGGGTAAGCACATGCACAAGTGTAAAAGATCGGAAAGAAATTAGATGACATCTATATCAGCTAATGTATATTAGATCGTACTGCTTATGATCTAATAAGCAGTATGATTATTAGATCATACTGCGTGTGATCTAATAATCATAAGCATTTCCCACTTCAATAATGGGAAAAATTCCAGAAATCTGATTTTTGGTCTTCATGTGTAACCAGTCAGTTAATTAAGAATTTGGTTGGTTACTGAGAGATTAAAGACATTGTGTGCTGTAATTATGTATGCAGTATCTGTTGCCAACATGCATGTATTTCTTCAATCAAACTTTATTTATAAAGCACCTTTCATACAAAAATGCAAAACAAAGTCCTTTAGAGGTTAGAATCAAATTGCTCTTGACCCACCTCACCACCAAACTCCCACCCCCCACAGAAATAAATAAATAAATAATGTACAAAAGGCTGAGAAATGATGAACCAGGTAAGGAAACATGGCCCACAGCCACCAGGGCACAGACACAGGGCGTCCAGAGGAGTGCGGGGACGCAATGTAATTTTGTCATTATATTATTCTTTTAACAAAGCAGAGTTGTTGTTTTTTTGCAGCTGGTTTCCTAAATACACCATGAGGGCAGCAAAGATTTGAGCAAGTCTGAGTTTCTCCAATGAAGTTTATAAACCTGCTCCTGCACCTCCTCTGCGACTATACATGGGTTGCAAATAGAGAATGTAGAGACCTATGCGAAGACACTGGTTCATGCAATTATACAGAAACATTTTGTTGCCCACTTTACATAATCACACAAAAAGAGCTTTTTGAAGTCCACATTGCACCAGTGATAAATAAACGTTTCCGACAAATAATACATAATAAACGTTAATAAATAAATAAATAAATAACAAATGCATTAGACATATACTATGCATACAGATAAATTGCAAAGAAAATAATATAATATTGTATTTTTTTAAATAATTATAATAATATAACCACTCTATATTGAATGGCTGTTCTGTAAATGCTGTGTGTTTGCCCTGCTTGCCTGCAATTACTGCATGGGCTCAGCTTGTTAATAATAGCTTTAAGAAGACTCTTATGGCCGCGTATTTATTTGCTTAGCATTATGTCATGACCATAAAAGGCTGTTCCTGTCTCGGTCACATGATTTCTGGCACACAGGGCAGAGTTTCCAGTAAACTACGCTCACATCCTGGACTCGGGCCAGCCCTACCTGTTGAACTGGTATATTAACCTAGAAGGAGGAGGGCTACAGAAACTCAAGTAAGAGATGTCACTGGGCGAAGGTGATTAATCCAAAGTTTACAAAGAGTGGCATCAGACTTAGTAAATTTGCTTTTACTTAAGTTGAATATTTACAAAATAGCAATGATAACCTTTTGATTACCTTTCAGGAATTTGCAGCTCAATTAGGTGACAATGACATGCTTGAGAGCGTAGGGTTTTACAGGGCTTTTTCAGACTCCTCTAATCTGTCAAGAAATTGGGTCTTTTTCACACTTCAGAGAAAACAGGAAGTTGAGAGCGCGGCCGGTTTCTGCTGATTGGTCAAATGCAGCAGTAGTGGGCTCTGTGATGTAGGGTGATCTCTTCTGATTGGTTGAGTGCAGAGCCGGTTTTTCCTATACACAAACTACGGTGTTGTTTCACTGATTAATCAATGCGTTGTTATGGGGACAGGCGCTCTGACAGCGCTCACTCACTCACTCATTTTAGTGTTATATGTGGCTGAAGTGGATGAGCAGGAGAGACCTACCGCCTTCTCCCCGTCACTTCCAAGGCACGAGTGCTTCTCCCCTTCGCGTCCCCGCTTGTCTGCCTGTCTCCCGGTGCTCGCCTCCCCTCCTGCGCGGGCCACGGCTGCATGTCTCTCGTGTCCCGGGCGCTGCTCTCATGTTTTCTCTGCTCGGACTCGGGGCTGCATTGCCACACATTTAAACTCTTCTTATTGTCTCTATTGGAGCATCAGGACAGTAGTTTGGCGAATAGATGAGAGTAAAGCCGTACACGTGGCCTTTTTGTCTCAAAGAGGAGTTGACTCCACACGGTTCTCATGAGCACAGTTACTTACAGTAACTCTGGTTCTCTGAATGTGCACTGTCTAAAACGAATTGGGCTACTCACGGGCTAATTCTCAGTGGTGAGACAGAAATAACCGTCAGGTGCAGGTTTCAGTTAGTTTTAAATCAGCGGTTCCCAAACTGTGGTTCGGGAACCAAGGTGAGAGAATGTGACCATTTGCCATTTACCATTTTAAAAAGTGAGGAAAATAGACTAGTAGTAGTAGTCCTAAACCCCAGTCTCACAGTGGTTAGTGGTTCTCACACAGTGGGGCAATTAAGGTCATTATGCACTACTGCACAGTGGAACTGTAACTGTAAACGGGTTCGCTCTTCGTTGAATAGCCATGGGATGCGTAGGAATGCTTACTGATGTGCAGCAAGGAGGCCATATGTTAAGTGTGCAGAACTTACCAAAAGTAGTCACTTGCCCTATAAAGAGATAATTAGAGAATATGTATTTTATGCTTTAGTAATGCATCTAAAGGTTATTTCTATATTTGACATGTTTTTCACCCAATTTAGACATGAATGAGATATTTTTAGACCCAGTTTAGTTCTGATTTGATATAGTCCCGGGCAAATATTCTATGTGGTAGTAGTTAAGTAAGTTTGAGAACCACTGGAATAATACAATATGGCAAAACACATTTTTCTTTCGCAAACGTAAAGAGGTTGTTTAGCCTTTTTACCCCTCTCTCCTTCAAGGAAATGTTCAGGGTTACATAACACATGATTATGAAAAGAGACACAGATCAGTGCTTTTTTTTATTTTTTTTTATCAGTTGGAAAAGATGTGAAATATTTCCCTTTTCACTTTCCTGATTCCAGGTGGGAATCAAACTTGGGACCTTCTAGCTGTGAAGCCAGAGCACTAACCGCTGTGCTACCGTGCCGCCCTGATGTAATAAATCTGATGATTTATTACAAGTGAAAAACTTAGACCTGCCCCTGTTTCGCGTGACAGTGAGACAATGATTAAATCTTTCCATTTCTGTGTTTTGGCACACTGATAGAGCAGATAAGAGAGGATTGCAGTTTATTTCTTACGTATTAACCAGTGAAAACTCCTCTGACACACAAACCACACAGTCAAACCTCACACAAGTCAATATTTTATATGAACTGCCTCCACCCAGACATCAAGTGTCAGCAAAAAGGAAGAACTATTGTGACATGCAAAGTCCGCTGCCTGACTCCCCAAAGGTCGCCAATCGGATTCAGCGACCTGTTATGATCAGGAGTTGATGCAGGTGGTCAGGTCTAGGTTCAGATACACTTTATGTGCCCAAAGAATGAGATCAGCTGGACATCCTTGACCAGGTTATTCCATCAATGGATTTCTTCTTCCCTGACGGCACGGACATATTCCAAGATGACAATGGATTCATCGGGCCCACATTGTGAAAGAGTGGTTCAGGAAGTATTTTTCAGTCATGGATTGGCCGCCACAGAGTCAAGATCTTGACCCCATTGAGAATCTTTGAGATGTGTTGGAGAAGGCTTTGCGCAGTGGTCACACTCTCCCATCATCAATACAAGATCATGGTGAAACATTAATGCAACACTGGATCATTTGACATCGTAGAAGCTTGTTGAAACAATGCCACAGCGAATTAGTGCTGTCATCAGAACTAAGGCGATCCAGCGAAATATTAGAGCGTGTGACCTTTTTGAGGCTTCTCTTTTTTGATCAGGCCGTAAAGCTGAATTTGTTTTTCAAATATAAAACATACATAGTATAACCTCTTCATCCATAAACTAAACATTTAAATGTGAAATAAAATGACTTTATCCTCAAGGCATGCATCATTTACAACAAACATCATTAATTCGTTTATCTGTATTATTTGGCTTCTTCACTTTGCTATGCATTTGCTCGGGCATCACATCTTGGAGAATATACACTATTACACACAATTGATTTGATGTGGTGCATGGTACATGTGGTGAGCCTCAGGGTTGGATTTTAGGGCCAGTGCTTTTTGACCTGTATTTGCTCCCTCTTGGTGATGTCATCAGAAAACATGGAGTCAACTTTCATAGTTATGCTGATACAGTTGTACATCTCCATGTCTCCTGATGACACCAGGCCAACGGATGCACTTTTAACTGCATTTTAGATATCAAATTGTGGATGGCAGAAAACTTTCTCCAGCTTAACCAGGACAAAATGAAAGTTTTAGTCATCGGTCCTGAGGTCCAGAGAGAGAAACTTTTACCCAAACTACAGTCATTGTCTTTTAATCCTTCCTCACAGGTGAAGAACCTGGGTGTGATTTTTGACTCTGAGCTGACTTTAATTCCACACATTAAGAATATCCCATTCTTCCATCTATAGAACATTGCCAGAGTTCGTCCCATTCTCTCTCGGGCCAACACGGAGACGCTAATGCATGCTTTTATCACCAGTCGTATCGACTACTGTAATGCCCTGTTTTCTGGTCTTCCCAAAAAGAGTATCTCAGGTTTACAACTTTTACAAAATTCAGCAGCTCGTGTCCCGAGGAAGACCAGGAGGCGGGACCACATTACACCGGTTTTAGAGTCGCTGCATTGGCTCCCCGTGTGTTTCAGGATCAATTTTAAAGTTCTTGACTCTTTCCAGTATTATGGCCCTCGCCTCTGGAAACGACCTGCCGGAGGAGCTCGGGACCGCAGAGAATGTTCATGTATTTAAGAGCAGGCTCAAGACTCACCTTTTTAGCTTTTTAACTGGCATCTATTTATTTAGCCCTAATTATAGATTAAATAATCATATATATATATTTCTAGCTTCATTAATTGCTTTTTGCTCGGGAGCAGTGATAGGCTGTGGGTGTGTGGGTGCTGTCCTGTGGGTGCTCAGGTGGAGGTGTAGTGTCTCTGCCGCACCTCCTCTGGGATCTCTTGGATCAGTCCTCCTCAAATGGGGTTTGAAGTCATGCCTGCAAATCTGTAAATTGACCAGGACGGGACTGTTATTTTTGGTGCTCGTACAGCCGGAGCGCCTCATGCACGAGCTTATCATTGAGGCTGTAGTTATGCGTTTGGCCTGAGGGGGCAATTGTGAGACAAACTCCACATAGCCCCTTTAAGGGTGCATTATCAGAATCAGAATCAGAATATGTGGGGAAAAAAAGATATTAGTGCTTATTTGACCTTGTAGTGACTCAGCGGCTGTCTGAGTGGTCAGAATGACTCCTTTATTTTCCATCACAGTGGTCTGTATAGGGCCACCAGAAAACCTACAAAACAAAACAATGGTTTCTGGAGTGTTGTAGAGACCACCGGCGCTATATAAATGTGACTACCATTTACCATTTCACCGTGATCAAAAGTAAAGGTGCCATGCTCATATAGCCACTGGATCACTACAAGGTAAAATAGGCACACATATCAACCCATTTTTTTAACAATGCATATCTGATTTCCACTGATTACTGTAGTTTTGTATTGCATGGCCTGGTAAAACCGGATTGTAATTTTGTTCAGACACTATTTATTTCAACAAGGGGAATAAATGTCCAATTAAGCCACCATTATACCCAAGTGTGTTGTGTGCTTCTTGAGTTACATGTGTTAGAAATATAAGGATCACTAGTGTTCAAATCCAGGCTAAAAAAAAGTTATTTTTACTCGTGCATATGAAAACTGAAAGTATTTTATCTGCACTCTTGCCTTTTACTGTCTCAACCAGTTTTGAACCAAGACGAGACTCTTGTGTGCTACTGAAAGAAATTGCACCTGCTATAAATTAAACTATAAAGACATTTATTTCCTTCAACAAAGGTGACATTGTGAGGTGTTACTTGGCCTCGCCTTCTACATTCTTACAAACCACACAAAAGAATTACAACAATCTTGGACGAAAACTGAAATTGGCAAGAGGTGAAGCAATGTGAAAACTGCTCTTCCTGGTAAGTATCATTAACTTTTATTAGATACTCAGATTTACAGATGACACGTGTCTATCCAAACGCTCACTGAAATTATTAATCTATAATTGTCTGCTTCAAAGCTTCTTTTATCAGTCATGTTCAGTAACTCACGGTTCGATTCCCACAGGGGCCTTTCTGTGTGAAGTTTGCATGTTCTCCCCGTGTCTGCATAGGTTTCTTCCAGGTACTCCGGTTTCCCCTACCACTAAAAACATGTACAATAGGCCAGGATGAATGAGAGTGTGTTTGAGTCTGCGAGTGTGGGACATTGGCTAATCCGGTGTGGTGTGGTCATTAACATGCACTGTCCCGACCAAATAAACCATCCATCCATCCATTTTCTCCCACTTGTCCGTTGCCGGGTCATGGGGGCAGCTGTTGGAGCTGCCCAAGTCACATAGCACCTGTCCCCTATGGCTCCTTCTGCAGGTGGTGGGTCCACGGAAGGACGGCCTCATGGTTCCAAACAGGCCTGTTGGTCTCTCATAGGGGGCCCATTCACTCTCTCATTCATACACCAGTGTACGCAGACACTGGAGGCAAGGAGGGTAAAGTGTCTTGCCCAAGGACACAACGACAATGTGCACCTTCAGGAGGCGGGATTCGAACCCCAGACCTTCCGATCATGAGACGACCCACCCTACCATCTGCGCCACTGTCGCCCCTAAATAAACCAATAAATAATAATAATGCATTGGTTTTATATAGCACCTTTCTGGACATTCAATGTCGCTTTACATTGCAACATTTATTCACTTCATATGCTTCATAAGCTACTATTGTAGCCACAGTTGCCCAGAGGTAGACAGACAGAAGTGAGGCTGCCAATCTGTGCTATTGGCCCCTCCAACCACCACCATCCACTCACTAACACACGACATACACCCAGGCTTCCTGGCGTTTCTAAATGGTCTCCCATCCAAGTACCAACCAGGCCCTATACCCTGCTTAACTTCTGAGATTTGATGGGATCGGGCAAAGGCGGTGTGACCGTATGACCAAAATGAAATATTCACTGCAATCACAAAGGCCTTGTTAAGATAAAGACATACTTAACTTCATCCTGTCAGTCGGCAGCCACAGTGCAGCACCAAGGGACAAGCTAATGGTCAGTATTAGCTTGAATTTGCAGGATTAACTTGTTATGCATGTTTTGGGTTGACGGGCCAAACCTGTGCACCTGGAGGACACCCACCCATGGGGAGCATATGCAAACTCCACACAGAAAGGCCTGCATCGTTTGAGTCAAGAGTGCTAACCACTAGGCCACCGTGCCATGCGGTTGATCTTGAGACAGGATTCACATAAAAACAACATTTAACTGTGTAACAAGACCGAGGGTTTAATGGATATTTATTTTCAAGCGCGTAGTTGCTGTAGTGGTTAGCGCAAAGGCATGGCTATTTTCAACGCTCAGAAAGCAAAAAGCAAATACCTTGTGGCCTAATATGCAAAACTAGTCACAACAGTATCAGTATTTGTCAGTACTAGTCTGCTTTGTATAACCACGGCGTAAATGACTGTACTGAAGATGCACTAGATCAGAATAAAAACTTACTGATGTGACATCTCAAAATGGCATAAACATTTATAAAGAGGACATGTTAGTTTACTGCACGCATATAACCTTTCACCAGTTTGTGTCATGTATTTCTCTTCTGTTCATGAATACCTTCATCACCACAAAGGCCACTCTTGTATAAAAGGAAAGCGTTTTGATCTGGCACAGATCTTCACGTCAATTCCCGATGGGACATCTCACCTGTCCTTCCATAAGTTTGGATCTTTTGCACAAAACAAAGGTCTTTATTGAAAAGACGGTGAAGAAAAATAACATGCTTATGCTTATGCAATGTAGTAATTATTTGAGTACACTTTATTATGAAAAGATTATCGACCATAATTAAAGGGTACATTCTCTGTTGAATACACACTATTCATTTAGAAAAAAAACTCTTCAGAGAGCAATAACAAATACTGATATGTTAAAAGTATTATTTTATCCAGACTTAAAATATACATTTCATATTCAGCTTTTGCTCAACATTTTTGCATACTGCGTGACACAGCCTGATCTGCTCTTATGCAACAGTTGATGTGGCAGCATCCTGATCATGATTCAGTCAACAGGCGAAACCAGTTGTTCGCCCAAACTGAAGATAAACCACAGTAAACAGCCAAGAGTCCCAAACACACACTGACCTCGCATTGATACAAGTTCAAACAAATCTCCATGATGGTCAGCTCAACGGCCAGAGAAGAGCTGGGCAGTGTTTAATGAGAAACAAAGCCCTCAAACCAGCACTGAAATACGTAAACTTTAAAGCCTGAGCTTGAGTGAGTGGTGGTGAATAAGTGGCTGGTGGATAAAGGGGCTGGTGGTGCTGCTGCACCTCCGTCAGTCAACCCCAGGACAGCTGGGGTATAGTAGTGGAAAAGCACAGGGGTATCAACCCCTGTGCTTTTCAAGAGCATTACGTTGTTCAATGGCTGCCAATTAAAAATAATATCCCAAAGACTTAAAGTTCAACTGTTTTATTATAGACTGACTATTAAGCATATTATATGACTAATTTGTGCTTTTAAACAAA
The DNA here is from genome assembly GCA_021464625.1 of Proterorhinus semilunaris. NCBI lineage: Eukaryota > Metazoa > Chordata > Actinopteri > Gobiiformes > Gobiidae > Proterorhinus > Proterorhinus semilunaris. The sequence goes on from CM038344.1 coordinate 15,247,944, forward strand.
TAGTGAGTCTCAAGAACACAAATAACTTTATTTTTAAGATAAAGGTGCAAGAAATTGAACTGTCATATTTTTTAGAAAAAAACGGGGATGCTCCAAAGGGCACCTGTGGGCATGGGGTTGGTGACCCTTGCACGATACAAATAAAGCACTTTGAGTGCTTTATGGAGAAGCACTATAAAAATAGAGACCATTTACCAAAATGTCCTTTCTTATTGTTAATTTACTCCAGCAGCCATAGCACCTTCTAAAGGCCGTGTCTGATCTCAGAAGTCGAGGTTTGGGAGACAGTAATTCAACACACAGAAAAGTTTTTTTTTTTACCTATTAATGTCAGTGTGAGTGATATACTCCATAGACGTTTTGTATTTTTTGTAGAAACATTTACTTTATTAAAAAAATGGAAATCATAAATCATCATTTACTCTTGTGAAAAGCATAAAAGTTACAAACTTATGGAATATGTTAATGAAACACATTTCAGGCAAACATGATGCATGATACAGAGAGCATATACAGTGTTGATAATACATTATCAACACTGTATCAGACAAAAAATTACACAGTTTAGTGCTTTCTCATTTGGTCTTACATTAACACGACTAAAAACATCTACACTTAAATGTATAAAAAAATAAGGTTAATAAAAGTATTCACAATGCCCAAATAGAGCTACAAGTGTCCATCGATAATCGTACCATATCAATAATTTTCAACATAAGCAGTCCATAAGAAAAACAACACGTTCAATATTAAATGCGGTTCATAAAACCTACTAGCGCCATAAACAGTGGCATACAGTTTCTGTCAACACCTTCCTGCTCCGAGGAAGTAAGTGTCATAAACGTTAAACTGAGCGTGTGCCGTGCAGTCACATGACCAGGCCCAGCTCGCTCAACCTCCAGCCGTTGGCGTTCTTTCCAAACTTGTACACCAGCCTCCTGCCGTCCACGCGCTCCAGGATGTCCCGCTTGTAATAGTACCTGTGATCCAAATGTTTCACAGTTAATATTCAGCAATAAACAAGGCTCATTTTGAATATGCTAATGCTTAAATGCATAACGAGGGGGATATTTGAAGTTGTCGGTGACTGATTTAGGCAAAAACTAGATTTACAAAGGGGAAAGTCAATCTAATGTAAGTAGTTCTCAAGTAGTGTGGTGTCAGGACCTTGGAGCTATCACTGACAAGCTGCAATCCAAATAGTAATAACTCTTTGGTGCTACATGGCCGCAGTCAAAACATAGTATGACGTGTAAATTCTTATAACCCAATAACAATGCGGTACAGCAGTTGCAACTTGCTGACCTCATGGCGCGGCTCAGCTTCTCGTAGGTCATGCTGCTGTTCTTCTTCTTCTGCCCCCACATCTGGGCTACGGCCTCGGACTTGAGGAACTTGAAGACCCCCTCTCTGCGGTCCTCCCACTTGAGCAGACCGTGGTTCTTCTCGGGGTGGATCAGGATGTCCCGGATGAACTCCCACAGGTGGGTGCCGCGCGGCGCTGCAAAACATCCCCACAGCACGGTCAGTGGGCCAGTGGACTTTTATGACGGCAGTTTTATTTATTAATCAATGCAATCTGTCACGGTGCTGTAATAAATGAATTGACCTGGTTAAAGCGCTTGATAGCTTGATGTCTACGTGGTTTGTCGTGATAACAGCGGTCGGCGGCAATGGCCTGGGTTACGTTTTGCAACATACAACGCTATCAATACACACTGAAGTTTGAATTCATTTTGAGGTAACAACCCCACTTTACCCACTGGTAAGTTTATACCTGGCTTATCGCACGCTTCATCCTAATCATGAATGCTAATGGAACCAACCACATGGTTAAAGTTAATGTGTGAATTATTCTCATCCTCACCATGCTTGCTCTTCTTGGGGCTGTACGGACTGCTGTGTTCCCGGCTGCCTTTAGGAGGTCGGCCCCGGGGTCTCCTCTGACAAGACTCCTCTTCATCCTTCTCAGCTTTGACTCCTGACAAGAACAACACACATGGTTATGCATCTGTTTAGGAATACAGAATAGTTGGTGTCAATAACCAGACATCCTTACTTGGAATGGGCGGGTAGGAGAACTCCGGGTCAGATTCTCCGCTTGTGGACTCTGGCGTGTGAAGCCGGGAGAATATACAACCTAAAGACAAGTACACGCATTATTCATCTATTTGAATGTGTCTGTCGATTTATGTGAAATGGTGATTGTTTTCGAGCTTACTGTTGGAGGAGGAGCTGAGTTCGCTGTCTGAGTGCTGATCTGAGAAGTAGCCTGGGTCAGTGAATGGAGGGAGCTGCCCCATGCTGAGGTGGCTCAGGTCGTAGACATTGTCATAGAAAGATGTCTCTCTTTTGGGGACGAGGCCGGTGGCTGTCGGTGGAAAGGATACACAAATTAGCATTTTTATTAAATACAAGGCAGTGGATAGTTTCAAACATATACTGCATGCTGTTCAAAAGTGAAAAGACCTACTTTTAATGCTGTCTGCGATGATAAGGGTGCTGAGGAGTGGGAGGTCGTCCAAGAAGTTGTCGAGGAGTTGACACGTCTCGTCCAGCTCTGCCTCTTGGTCTGAAGGGATAGAGTTGTTGTTAGATTTTGTACTTCACAACATAATGAACAGTGTACTCAGACAGGTAATTAAACACATATTTTACATTTCTTTGTAACTATGCAATATCCCTTTTTTATTATGCCATGTACTTTGTCAAAAGGTAATTTCTCCCTAGGTGCGTTGTGCTTTTACCAGGCTTGGTCTTGTGTTTGAGCAGGCTGTTGTACAGGTGAGCTCCGAGCTGCGGGCCAAACCGTCCCATCATGTCTTGTTGGGTCATCAGACACAGACTAGGGCCGTCCATATCACAGTAGGCCAGATTCACGGAGCGAGCGTCGAAGTTTGTGCCGTCCATGTTGTCACAGATCCAGTTCTTAACATTGTCCGGGGTCCAATAGTGGGGCTTCAGCTGCTCGTACCACATCTCTGGAACCGGACCTGCACAACGTTCACAATATTAGTTTAACAGATTAAAAAGTGGGTGTGCATAAATTCCTGTCCACGCTTCATGGCTATGGAGTTTGGGATTGTTTGGTTAAAACTGCAAAGTATTCTGTATTCATTCCATAGCAATAAACCAATGGAGATTTTAAAATGTTAAATACTGGAGTTTTAATTCACTATAGTCAACATTAGTCCATGGACAGATTCGCCTAAAATTGCAAATTTCACAAATACCGAATGCTATTAGCTTCACATTCAGGAGTGATACAGACTATTTTTCTATTATTATAACATTTGTAAAACTATTTAAAAAATAATAATAAGCATGCTTTGGCTACAGCATTGCAAATAGATATTTTTTAAAACATTGGATCCTCTCTGGGGAATTTCCCTGTTAAACATTGACCTGCAGAGTCAATGATTAAGACGCACTCAAAAAGAGGTCAAGTCACATCTAAACCTTTTGAAAATGAGTGTGTGCTTTTGGGCTTCATATCTCCAACACACAATCCAATTGCCTGTATAATATAGTTGTTCTAATGAATCTATTCCTACTTCATTTAGTCATTAAGTCATATATTAACACCATACATACTGCACACATCTGTCTTGTTAGTGTATTTGAATGTTGCGCACGTACTGGTGTTGCCCATGTATGAATCGGGGCTCATCCTGTCGTGGTGCAGCGGTGGGAGCAGGTCAGGCATCCCGCTCTGGTACATGGTGAGGTTGGCGTTGGTCAGGACAGTGCTGAGGTTCGGTGCAGCCATGGCGACTCTGGGGAAACACACGCAACATTAAACTCAACGTGTGACAAGTGGCGCAGCCTTAAAAGTAAGTGGCATTACAACAATGTAATAAGGATCATCTACAGGATTCTTGCACATTTACTTGACCACAATAGCCACATTAATAAACAAATATAAATCATTGCAAGAAATTGTTTATTTATATTGCTTTCGAATACAAGTGCAATTCTTAATGTCTATGCACAAAAACCAATATGAAGGAACATTTAATAATCGACCATGAAGATGAGCTTTACCTGGTTTAAGCGCCAACGAGATGTGTAGACGTGGTGCGCTCTGGTCAGGTTGTTGCCGATACTTTCAAGCTCACATTCTTATATAGCAGGTGCGTGGGGGCAGCGCTCAGGTGAGCTTAGGGGAATTCCACCTGAGCGAGGCCCTGCCCATTTCACTTTCCTGAGAACTGGATACACAACATAGATCTGTCACCGCTCTGCCACAGTCAGTCATGTATACAAAAGTATAACAACCACCTTCGAAAAGAGTAAATAATAACTAAAGATGGAACTTCAGAAGAAAAGCAGAAAAGATTTATTATGGCCCATAAGGCTGTTGTGCATGTTGTACTTAGGGGCACATAATTAGCACCTACAACGCTGAAGCTGAAAAGAAATATGTTTTCCGTAAGTAAATTACAGCTGGGAGAAAATCCTGAAACTGTCACATTTCTCCCACATTTTAAGTTTAAATAAAGCACTAAAAATGAACACAACAATCACAAAATCATTTACCAGACAGTCTATACACTAATTACATTCAGCGTGTTCTGGAATAAGGCAATTCACTTTTGGCAGACGTTCACTGCCATAGTTTATGACACTTTATAAGGTTTTGTGAAACATGAGAAACGTGTCTCACAGTCATGGCGCTAACAACAGCAGGCTGCAAATACATAGCAGCAGAAACATGATAATATGATAAGCATCAACAAAGCAGTCTCATCTGCAGCTGTGTCCATCACCTGCTGCAGCGCGACTTATTCATAAAGAACAGCTTTGCGATCCATTTGAGTTCAGACGTTTTTATCATTTCCATGAGACCCTATTGCTGGGTTGCAGGTTCTAGTATGTGATGATGTCAACGGGACCCAGCGGGGGGCAGGACCCAGTTTTTCCTATTAACAACATTACGCTTTCACAAGTCGTAGCTCAAAAGAAAGAGTATGAATTACAAAAATGATCATTAATATCAGTCACTGGGTGCATGAACAAATATTTTGTTTTTGAAGTCCAAAAATGTCCTCAAAAACAAAACATTTTTTCCTCCATATAATAGTATTGGCCTTTGGAATGCTGTGACGTCACCTGCAACCCAGAAAAAGGTTCATATATTCCATTAAGTAATGAGTCATTCATGTTTCAGTGTATTTAAAAGCATGTCATTGAATAGGTTACTGTTAGATGCTATACTATTAGATGCGGTCACAATAATGATTCGAATCTCCTCCCATCGTGCAGGACAATGACTGCCAGTAAATGCAGGTGCGGTGTGGCCTAACTGAAACTGTTCGGCAGTGTTTACTCTCCATGAACTCTGAGCCCTCTGGTCAATCATTCAGCACATTATCACATCTACACACGCTCATCAACACCGTCTTTGTCACGTCTGACATCATTGTAATGTTTTAGTAAACTTACACAGGTCTATTAGATATTAAACTGGTTATTTATCCCCAAATGCACTCATATCAAACAGATCTTTAGCCTTTGCAAAATTGTTCAGAAAACAGTGGTGACTAGTTTAAGCTATGGGTGCACAATGAGCGTCACTCATTTATGGTACTATTTATTTATTTTTAGCGTTGTTTTTTTCTGCAGCTCAAAGCAAACCTATGTCAAATTTCGTGCGTAAACACTGGTGCTATTGTGAGCAAACCCGTTTTTCATTTCCATAGATGTATTTCATTTGCATAATAAAATACTGTGTTCAGTAGAGTTACTGTGCATCTGCTGCAGTTTCTTTGAATACATTTCAGAACTCAATTTGTTTGTAAAGGACAGAGGGGAATTCCGAGATAAAATACATATCAGGGCTGGGCAAAACATCTATTTGAATTAAAAATCGCCTTTATAAGTCAAACCAATTCATATTTTTTAGAAAATCACTATTTTTTTGTATCAATAATTTGGATGTTTAGAAATCCTTGTTGCAAACTGCACACTGCAGAGTGACTTTTCAGGTTGTTGTTTTTTCTCTTAACAGTGATTTAGCTGCGTAAGAGAGAAACATACTTAACTTGAAGAAAAAGCTCCCGCACACTGTCTCACTCTTTTTCTCAGCTTTTATTGACCAACCTTTATCAAGCCTGATGAGGGTCTGAGTGGCGAAACGTTGCAGCTATAAAAGCAAAGAACAAGAGTGAGACAGCTTTTTCTTCACGTTTTTTACAGTGATTGCCTTGCTATTTTTCAGTTTGTCATAATAATCAATATATACCCGTAGCTAAAATATATTTACATTCAGCAGTTATTTTGTTTTAAATGGGGAAAAAAAAAATCTAATTGAATCGTAAATTACGTTTTTTTTAAATAAGAAAATCTAAGATTTTCTTGAGGGAACATTGCCCAGCTCTATGTCACATCTGTGCAAGGATACTTTTGCTGCACAGTCATTGGTCACCAAGGGAGCGCTCCATAGAGCATAAACAGATGCATGAGCCAACTTTAGATAGAGGGAATTTTTGTACACTTTCAAGTTAGGCCAGGCCGATGTAAACACATAATAGAAATGACTAAACCACATGGGAAAGCAACATAATAGCAGTTCATGAATTATCTGTCTAAAACAGAACTTTGGTGTCGTTCACCCCTCTTTTGCCAATCCTCTTTTGCAATGGATTAAATAAAGTAATGATTAAAGGCACACTACATTCCTAGATGTGAGATGAGCTCTGGGCGTATTATTTCACCTTGTCAGTTTAACCTTTGGATGTAAACGTGTAGTCTGGGTCATTTCACACAAATACACATTTCATCACCGACAGCTATTCCACTGCAACTCTGAACACTACACTCATGGGACATCACACCCATCGGCCATTGTGGCACAGAGACAATGGTCTGAGGAACAATGCAGTTAACCAAAGCCTTGTGTAACCCTGTAGCATGTGGGCTGGGGAGACGTCCCAACTCTCTGGCTTTTCCACAGTTTTGCAAGGTCTTAATCCTTACTCTGAACTTCCCCACCCTCTTCATCGCTGTGCAGGAAAACAGAGGAATGTGACTACTCCTGTTTGAACCGCACTTACGGAAAATCATTTCATCACCCGCCATTCAACTCTATATTTGTCACTGCACCTGGGCTTTTTTTTTCTATCTCTTTGTGCAATGACAAGCTGACAAAGGCTTATTTGGAAAGTTATATAAACTAGAACAATGACAAGTTAAATATTTGTGTTTATTTGGAAAATGTATGACAAAAGTACTTGTACATTGTTTTGTAAATTTGCATGTGTAATAAATACTCAATTAAGTACAACTAAAATCTAAAGCCATAAAAGGCCTTATTCAGAAGCTCAACACTAGACTAATTTCCACATAAAAAATGTAGATTCACTGCAGAGCCCTCCTTATTTTTATTTTTTTAAACAAATTATCTCTTAGATGTTTCAAGAACTCACAGGAGGGACCATATGAGAATCGCCAAAGATTAGACATTTGAACTTCAAAAACCTTCATTTAATAAATCAGACAGTGGCCAAACTTGACTTGCATTTGTCGTGCATGCAGAAGGGCTGCTCAATAGGCCTATATTTTCATTTCGGAGCCAGATTTTTGGTGGTGACAAATCACTATAATTTGTTTTCTAAGCAAATAATATCTGACTTAAATAATATCCACCAGAATCTGATTAAAAAGGAAAACAGAGCCTGCTTTTAAATAGCAACAGGCTAATACAAATGAAAAGTTAAACTTGTTAACTACGATGGGCTGAGGCCTGGTTAAGTCATCTGTGCTTGATGTTTAGAGTAGGACGTTTCACCTTTATCCACAAAGACCTGCACAATAAACTGGAGCAGATGAAAACAGGTGGAAAAGTCTTGTGTGACTAAGAGTGCCCGAAGTGCTGCCCGGGGGCGAAATGCAGCCCTCAGACACATTTTTGGTGGCCTTCAGTATAGTAATTGATTTGGCACACATCGCAGGGGATGGCACTTTTTATAGCAAGTATAATAATTTCACTCGATTGAAACCTCAAAAACGAACATTTTATTGCGAGACAGCTGCATTAAGGTTCCACGCCTAAATAAAGGTGCGGAGAACAGTTAAACCCTTTCTCAAACACACCCGGTTGACTGCGCAAACCAAATACAGAATCTGCCATATCAGATTCAGGGGTCCAGGCATATGGACAATAACCTCTGTGCTAATAATATATTTTAGCCACTGGCATAATAACATTGTATTGGTCAGGATACCATAATTTTTGCATGTGCATAAGAATTGACCAGTTAAAGGCACTATATCTACAAATGCCAGTGTTGTACATCATAATTATACATAAATGGGTGTTTAAACTTTAAAGGAAATTACAGTATTTTTCACATTTCACATTTCTTCAACAGGCATTTAATCTCTGATTTGTGTAATATTGTTCTTCAAAATCATATTGAGGGCCAGAGGTTCAATAATGAAGAGCCGGTTTTGGCCCCCGGGCCTGACGTTGCCAACTCCTGAGGCTGTTCATGATTGATAAAAGGCTTATAGGTAGATACACAGCAAATAATCATAACAATAATTTTAAAAAGCTAATTTTTTTAAAATGTCTGCTTTTACATAATTCCGAAGGACAAAACAATTCTCATCCCCATTCTGGAAAAACGAATAGCCTAAAAATCGAGTAGGGGAAAGCTGCAGACCCGGAGCCGAGACAGATCTACTGTGAAGCAAATCCACCGTCATAGTGCGCCCTCTACTGGTAAAGACAGATATACGACGGTATTAGCTCTTGGGAAGATTGATTTGGATCAAGTCAACGAAGGTGAGGAGACTTTAATCGAGTTATTTCATTTTTAATTTCTTATGAACACTAAAGCTAACACTTTAAACAACATATTACGAATTACTTGACCCCCCCCTTTTGGACAATATGTTCCAAAGTATTGTCTCTGTCCCCCCCCCCCCCAAAAAAAAAAAGATGACACGTAATTTTCTGCTTAAAATAGCGTTTAAGATAGTTGTAAATTTGTAAAAAAAAACAAAAAAAAAACATAATCCCAATTACATAGGCTACCCAAAAAATGCAATTATTCATATGTATTAAGGGTATACCTTTACTTTCGGTGGCAAATTATTGCATATTTTAATTTCAAAGAATCTTGTCCTTTTGAAAAAGAGATTTTTAATCTCAACGAGCTTTATCCTGGATAAATAAAGGACAAATAAAATGTAAAAAAATGGCACCATTATTAATGGCACATTGTTACATGTGTATGTCATTCCAGACTAGTTTTGACCATATTATTATTATTATCATTATTAAATAATTATTAATAAAACAAAAACAATTGTAGATGTAAAATTACATAATGGGAAAAAAATGGCTGATTCATTCATATAATGTATTTAATTTGTGTACCACAGGACATACTCAAAGGGAAAAAATCTGAGTGGTATCCCTTAAAGCCACGCTTTCAGGTACTTGTTTATTTAGATACGGAGGAGCACCAGGATATTTGTGTACCTCAGAACCCTGATAAAAAGTACACAGACTGTGCTGAAGGTCAACGATGAGGTGGAATTCATTGTTGGCTTCCTGTTTCCAGAGGTACATCCAAAAAGTGTGACAATGTTACTGTTTTAGTTTTGATGTTTACTTTATTGTTACTTGTACAGGCAATCATTCATGGAATTTGCCAACTGAAGAACATACCCTGGAAGGAGGCAAAAGAGGCGTACCTCCAGGGAGCCATTTATGAACAAAGGTTATTTTATTTTATTTCAGATTTGCTTTTTTTTTCTGCAAGCTAACATTATTAACCCAGTGATTTCTCTTATTTTCTGTACTGATTACAGCAATGGCTGGTTACCACAATAAATGTTAATTTGTTCCAAAATATTGTCTCTGCCCCTTGTTCCTTATTATTATGAACAAATGAAGGCACTGTCCTACAAAATACAATGAAATATTGGAGTAAAACATAACTGTAAAACGTGAAATAAATACCGTCGTATATCTGTCTTTACCAGCAGAGGGCGCGCTATCACGGTGGATTTGCGTCACGGTAGATCTGCCTCGGCTCCGGCTCTGCAGCTTTCCATTATTGTAAAAATCAGGTGAGCCTAAATTTCAAGACAATAGGCTATAGACTCACGTATTGCCAACGAGTAACGCTCCTAAAACCTGTCAAACTAAGACTTTGGTCTGAACTGACTGTACGGTTGGCTCCCCCTAGTGGCCAAAAGAAGCCACTGTTTTGTTGTAGGCAAATGCGCGGCTCATAGTGCCATACGAGTGGCGATCGTTGTGACTAAGGCACGGCTTTGCTCTTTTATGGGGCAAGATTTTCAGATAACTATTACACACCAGTCTTGAAATTGACATTAACAGGCCTAATTTGCCCTTTTACCCTTCATCCTCTAAGGGGCGCTAAAGATCTATCGATGCCAAGCCACACGAGCCTGCATTAAGTTGCGTATTTATTTATTCATGTTACTTTGCAAAACCCATTCATCTCTCAGATTTTTATGATTGGACTTTTGCACCGCTGACATGATTAAAATCCAGCTAATGTTCACAACTATTATTATTTTTATATTCTGTATAGGATCCAGAGTCCAAACAAATGTCATGAGAAAAAACTAAACAAAACAGTTTTTTTGGCCTTTTGCCAAATTCCCATTTAGTGACTGAAGACAGACAGGAAATTGTGAATACTAGAAATAGAAACTTTTTAAGTAAACGCATAAATTAAATCAGTGGCTAATCACCCGCAGCTATTGTGGTACATTTATTTTTCCCAGGCTTCTCAGTATTAGTTTCCCTTGGCCAAACATGTGCTGATGCTCCCGTTTAGGCTGATTCAACATGGATACATAAATAACCTAATACATGAACAGATCAAATGTGCGGTAAACATATTTCTGTATTATTAGGCTATGATCTTTAAGCAAGGTGGGGATGTTCCTGTGCCACTGCTCCGTGCGCGACACTGGAGAGGGCTCGATCACGTGACCCGCTAATTCCCAGGGATTTTCTGTCGGCCATGCTCTTTAGTCTTCCTGCCTCCCTCCCTCCATCCATCCACCCATTCATCCCTCCATCGCCCCCTTGTCTCCCCTCCGGTGGGGGTGCCCGTCGTGCAGCAGCCGCAGCAGGAGCAGTCCGCTTGTTGGCCCTCACTTCGCTCACGTCCCGCAGGATTTACAGGGGCTAATGGTGGGAGAAGTGTCCGGGGGGGCATTAGCTCTGGTCAGATCCAGGCAGCATGTGTGAGCAGCGCTGATAGATGACGGTAAGATGACACGTTCTGCCCTTTGTGGCGCAACACCGGGTTCAACAGTGCGCACTCTCTGTCACACAGTTGATGAACCGCGTCACATAATCGGTGATACAGTAGAAGTGAAACTACTTTAAAGGCTTTGGTGTAGTTTGTGCAATGACGTAATTGTTGATATAATCTCCATCAGTCATTAATTATTCACAGAGAAACTATCCTGAACTTCATCTGTTGCAGGGAGCTTTATGGCCAATCCCATTTCCCCATTTGATCTGTATGCGAGACAATATTGCGAGTGCACCTGATGACAAGGATAGAGGAAACACTTTTTTTTTTTGGAGTGTCATCATATCAATATGTGTGTGCTAATGTTCAACCCTCACCGTGCAGAATGGATCTGAACTCCGTGTATATTTAGGCTATGTTTATATTTTGACGCATTTTCGGGAAAACAATGATCCTGGACAAATAATTTGGGAATCAGCGCGTACAAATAATGCAAGATTCGTAAATCCTGCATTATTTGTTATTCAAGTTTGGTTATTAAATCTGCAGCCCGGATTGTAATTGTCTTGCAAAACTCTTCTGGAGCTGCATCTTATTTTCTGCATTTCTAATATGATGATTGCAGTTTGTTTAATTCAATAGATTAAAAAAAAAAGAATAATATCCTTCTGCATGTTTATGGGAGTCACAGATGTCTGGTGCATAACCTTCCCCTTGTGAGTAAATGTCAAATTACATTTTCTCTTATGATTGTGATTATTACAATACCTCCCTATTTCTAACTATTTGCTCATATTCATTGGGAGTAACATGAGGAGCACATGTAGACACCCACCCCTTCCCAGATGAACCACTTTCCTGGGGGCAATAACACTGAACAAAATAAAAGTCATCTTGTCTGAGATATAGCACTTTTGTAAGGTGGAGCACAATTATACAATGCTTGTTTTTGATAATAACAATGACAGAAAGCATATTTTAATTCAACTTTATAGCAGCATATAGACATACAGCGTACAGCTATTTATGCTTTCACATCAGAGGCTGCCCCATCACTGTCTGTAGAGGAGTGACAGCGGGACAGGAAATGAGTACAGGTGGGATGCCCTTGTTTATTTGATAGAGCTTCGGGCTTCTGGTGGTGGGACGTTGGATCCGTTCCCAGCTTACGCAGGCTGAGGCGGCGCACCCGGTGATAGAATTATGTGTAGTGAGAGAGAGGGAGTGGTGAGGCAGCAGACAGCAGTGCACATCAGCCTATCCTCTCTCTGCCTGCCCGCGCTGATGTCCCATGTGCCTTATCCGAGAGGAGGATGCTCAAGTTCCGAGCGGACCGCAAAGTCTGCAGGTTAGTGCGCCAGCGAGGGAAACAATGGCAGATATGAGTGCACGAGATGAGCTGATCGTGCTAATGTGTGACAGATGCTAAACAGTATGTGGAGGTCAGTGAGGACTGCAATGCAGAGCCAGCTGGAAGCACAGGGAAAGTCCTGCTCTGAGAGTGGAGCGGTGTGTGTGGGTATGCGTGTGTGTGCTGGAGCTGCAGTCACTGTGAGGACATGTGGAAGATGCTTCCTGCATTTCTACAAGACTGAGGAACTATAGGAAACCATACAATAGTTGGGATATATTAGAAAATGAATAAACATTAAGTATAAGTATAGTTTTTATAATAACATTGGTTTTGTATGAGAGAGTAATCGACTATATGGTGGCCTGCTTAGTTTACTGTAAATGATATTCATAACTATGTCAAATGTGTAATAGAAGATTAACTGAAATAGCAAACAGTATAGATAGAATGCATAGTTGTATTGAAATTAAACCATGTTTTTAGGATGCATTTCCCAATTGATATTGTTATATGCCTAATTTATGTTCCAGTGCAATGCAAAAGTTAGTTATAGCTACACTTGGGAATAGGGATAAAACACACTTTTATAAGGTTTGTATAACCAAGCCGCCAAGTTATGGCTAAACACAGGTCTACATCATTTGTCGTGTAGGAGATTACTTTGACTCAGTGGATATTACAACATAGCACTCTTTTAAACTGTCAGCCACTCAGAGATTATGTATGTTCATTTCATCAATTATTTATGTAAGCTCTACTTCCCATGCAGTGATTTTCTTCCTTTATCTTCCAATGATCTACATTTGTTCAAGTAATAAGAGTCAAATGTTTGAAATAATAATACAAAAATCTTACAGAAGTGAAAAACAAGTTAACACCTTTTGACAGCGGAGCACACCGACCCCCAGGGCTATGTGATTTGTTCTGACAGTGACGTTGTATGCGCTGTTTATGTATGCTCTATTACTCATTGGATGTGTGCATATAGTTTAGGATTGACAGGTTTAGAAAAGGAACCATCATACTTGCTGTTCATTTATCCACTAAAGGCTATTGATCAGAAAACAATAGACATGTCCAAAACAACCAACGTGAGACGCAGAGTAGTGATGTATATAGGCCCACTGCTAATATTGAAACCACACTAAATTTCCTATGCCATAAATCTATTTAGCAGCATTACCAACAACACCTTTACACAATTTACCAAGTCGCTGTCTAACTCATACATTATGAAACCAGAAAATCTAAAGGCTAGACTAGAGTGATCTGAAGTGTGCTCCATAAAGCTGGCTAACGCAAGCAGCAAAGAGCATTGCAGCCTGAGTAAATCTAATCCAATTTGGCCCACACAGATTACAGCGCGCAGTAGACGCGACGGGCCAAGTCCGGCCCAGTGCCCCATAATCCACATCGGACTTTCCCTTCGTCTACGTGCTGACGTAACACATAAACAGGAAATTTAGCGTCGATAATGCTGCAGCGAGTAAATCAATTCACCCTGTGCTGTCTGGGGCAAAAAGGGACGGAAAGGCGATTAAGAGGCACGCAAAGAGCATTTTCCTTTGACACGAATCATAGTCCGAGATAGCTGAAAGCAGAGCACGCGCGAGGCTTTTGTCTCCCGCGGTAAAGCTGCATAAATAACGCACGTCCTACAGCAACGCCAGTGCACGTGTTAAAAATAATTAGCATAATCGGATTATTACGGTTTGCCTCATTTTAACAAAATTACACCATTTGTCTGTGCAACTCATCTCCCATTCAAATCACATGCGCAGCTCTTCGCGTGGACCTGGGATGATGCGAGGTGGTGGGTGTGTTTTCCCGCTCGGTCCAGCTGTGAGAAGTTGAATCATGTGCTCGCTGATGTGTTGAAAGCAATAATGAGGTTGCGGTGCATGGACGTGTTCTACACAGGATACAAAACATCTTTAAAAACTTAAAAGAAAAAACGTAAAAGGTTATTGGTTGAGGAGAGGACTGCGCTCTAGGGGGCGCCTGTGACACGTTCACCGGAAGCTCGTGCATCCTCTGTTGTATGCTGGTGATTTCGTCTTATTTGTGTTGTTGATTGTGGAAACTTAAGAGGTGTTGTTTGTTGTTGTGTCACTGGATTGTGTGTACAAATATGAAAAAAAATAAAATCATTTGAAATCCATGAATCAATGACAGAAGTGAATTTAACCTCTTAGCCTGCATTTTCTACAGTACGGATTTACCCAAATCTAAAAGCTTCTCAACTGGACAGTGATTTGAACGCTAGAACCTCCAAAAGTGATTGTAACTTTTGTATCACGTTGTCGCCGCATTTTTAGTCAATTTTTTTTTCGTGTTTTCATCTCTTTTTTTGTGTGTGTCATGTTTTGATGGCTTTTTTCACGACTCTTGTTGTCATGTTTTCGTCACGTTTCTGTCCAATTTTTGTGGCTTTTTTTTGTCGCATTTTCATCACTGTTTGTCATTGCTCTTTTTTCGTGTTTTTGTCACTTTTTTGTTGTTTTTTTGGTCACGTTTTTGTCGCGTTTTTCATCCTTGTTTTCGTCGTTATTTTGATGTTTTTTCTTTCATTGTTGAAGCTTTTAGATTTGGGTTAAAGCTGAACTGGAGAAAATGTGCTCAGTTCAGGTGGGGGTTAACAACACAGCAATCGCACATCCATGTCATGTTATATTCCTTTTAGATTTGAGGTCATAATGAAAAATATAACAAAACTATTTGGAATGTAACACATAAGCACCCATTATTGTACAACAACTACACTAGGGGCCGCAGTAATCGTAACGCACGAGGCCCTCAGAGCTTACTGTACTGGCATCCTCTTTATGACGGGTACACGTGTGCACTTTTCCTGACAGCTGTCTTACTGTGTACAGACTTGATGAATGATTTTGTGTGTGTTTGTGTGTGTTTTTGTCTTTGTGCAGGCAGTGTGATCTGGACATGAATGGGAACACTGCTGCTAGAAACCTCCCTCACTCCAAAAGTGCCAGCATGGTTTCAGAGGTGTCCCAGGAGAATCAGCCCTACAGCCGGGTCAGTACACAACATGCGCTTATGTAAGATACTTCTGTGAGAAAAGCTCTGGTCTAATGTTTTCTATTAATAAAACATCAAATACCATAAATAGGACTCTTTTCATTTCTGAAAAAGACACCAAAATGTTCCGTACTGTCACAGCAGCCTACTTTCTAGTTTTAATTATTTATTGAACTAGTGGGTATAGCATCCCCCCAAAATAGTCTAGGGAATATGCACTGGATACTACAATGTTATTTTCTAATGTGACTTACTAAACATTTATTAAAGTGCTGTGATTTTGTTCCTTGTTTCTGCTTAAGTGCTTTTGTCTTTGTGATTTTTATCTGCAAAGAGTGCTAAACAAATAAAGTATCCCTTTTGTACTATACTTACTGACAGATATCACGGACGCCCCGGAAGGCAGCGACTTTTGGAAAGCGCTCAAACTCCATGCGCAGAAATCCCAAAGCTGTGGTCTCAAAACAAGGCTGGCTATACAAGCAGGTCAGTTACAAAGGAATATTACGGTGCTCAACATTTTCCATACAGAAGAACAAAAATAAGAAACAAAAACAAGACAAACAGACACACAAAAAATAATAATAATAATACAAAAAAAATAACAAAACAAGAGGTGTACATGTAATACAGAGAATCATACATAATCAGGCCTCCTGGGCAAAATGTAAGTACTCCATTTCTCCCAGATTTTGTCAAATTGATCAATCTGAAGTCTTTTATGGAATATAATTCGTTCCATAACAAATATTGTATATACAAGATTATACCAATCTTCCACATTCGGGGGGATATTGAATTTAACCATCTTTTTGTAATCGATTTTCGTGCTGCTAAACTCAGCATACCAAACAAACATTTCGAATCTTTATCTGCATCGATAGAATATAAAAAGCCAAATAGTAATTCGTCCCAGTTTAAAGTTGTTTGTAGATTAAACATGATTTTCAATTCAGTTTTAACAGAATTCCAAAAATGTTGTAATAATGGGCATGACCAAAACAGATGGTATTGTGAAACACCCTGGGCGCTATCCTACTTTTGACGATTACGGCAGTGCGATTTCGGTTTAGATCATGATTTCAAATTCAGGAATAATACAAATGTTATGCCCCATCCCCAAAGTAACCACAAGAAGAGAAAAGCTCACTGATCATTGTGCTTGTTGTGTGTGGTACAGGGCAGCAGTGGAGTGAAGCAGTGGAACAGGCGCTGGTTTGTCCTCACTGACAGATGTCTATTCTACTACAAAGGTTGGTCTTTATTCTGCTTTCCTGCACAAACCCACCATAAAACTTAGTATTTAGAGTCTCTTGTGTAATAAAAAAAAATACTTGTGCATAGCAACTTTTTAGCTGCATGTTTGAGGGAAGGCTCTTGGAAGGTTGTTTACTTGATTGGCAATACGCGAGTTGGTTAGTTATGGTGTTTTTTGTTTGTTTGTCAGTAGTTCTCACACTTTTCACACTAACTATAGCTTTAATGCATTATAGTTAAAATTACCATGACGACCATGAGACCCACACGAAGAAGCACAAGTTCCACCAGTGGTATAATTGAGTCATTATTTTTCTTGAATGATGCATGTAGAGGCTGTACATCATTGCCTTTGTCTGGGCATTGACTTTAATAATGAACTGAAGAGTGGCTTGAAGGCATGGACATGTAATTTGGTGCAATTAACCCTCGACTCGGGTAGGAACCTTATATAACAAAGATTGTGGAGTTGGAGATTGTTGTGGGAAATATATTTTCCTCTATTATTCCCTAATCCCAAATAGCTCTTTTTTTTTTTTTTGCTGGTGAAGACTTGAATAAACTGTTATTACTTTGGGACAGCAGACAAAAGGGCTGCCCGTCAGCATAGCAACGAAGAAAAAAAACAGCAACGCAGTTATTCTTGTTCTTGGCTATAAATGTTCTGGCCGGGCATAAAGCGTCCTTATACATTATTAAGATTCCTCTCCATAAGACTCTGGCGCTTCTCCCGGCAGGCCTGAGATATATTTGTGTACTGTTTGTCAGGCCATGTGCAGTGGTCATTCATGTGTGAGATCTGCTGCGCAATGCTGTTTAGACGTCATTGTTTTTGTCCACACACCGTGACTTGTTACTTCTGCAGTCTTACAACAGTTGCATCACATTCAGCTTTTCTTTAGAAGCTTTTTAAAAAAAGAAGGCAAAAAATATGGCACTCAGTTGACCTGGAACAAAGGCATTTTGATTCCCACACAAATGTGGTCAAACTAAAGAACTTTAGATTTAAGTTAATCTTTTAACAAAACATAAGCTACAGTTTACATTTGCTCTCTTTGCATCTATATTACTTGCATGATTAAAAGGTATGTTGTAAAAGAACAGGTCAGGTCACATTTACAAAATTTTTTTTATTTGATGGTTACTAACATTTAAAATATGCACGTCTCGCTTGCCCATCTAACAGATACCTGCTACCTGTCTACGTCTCACACTAGTGAGGTACCGCAAAATAAACACGACACTGGCTATTGATGTAAAATGACGGTTTTGCTTTACTGTAATACTCATTAAAATAATACTTTTAATAGAGTAAATGTATCTGTCACCTACCTGTATGTTAAATCTGTTAAGAGAAATAACTTTAATTTAATAATGTAATTTTTCTAAACCATGGTTGGTGGATCAGCAGTGCAGCACAGTTGATTATCAAACATACCCATTCTCTACTTTGTGTCTGTGGCACAGCTGAGCACCCCCACTGGCCCTCACATGGCGGCAGATGGACAAGAGACGAGGGCTATTCGGAATCCCCCGGGGAACTTAACATTGATGGCAATTAAAATTAAAACTCCAGTGTGATACAAATAGTGTTCAAAATGAATTCTTATTAAAAATGGTCTTAGTAATATGTTATGGTACTTGATAACAAATATTTATGTATGCATAAGTATCTATATATTGGCCAATAAGCCATTTCCCAATGTAATATCCACAAATACTTGTATCACAGACATATACACCAAATCATCTGGCTGAGAGCCAAGGACTGATTTACACAGTGCCTCTTGAAAGTACTATCACGGTTTTCTATTGGACCCAAAAGCAGAGCACAGCCGGTAAGTAACAGGTGAGTATTTGTTTGTTGGTAGGTAGGCTGGCAGGAACTGGAGAAAAAAAGCAGCGATTTAGTAGAAAATCCAAACATTTACAAGATGGAGCCAAAAGCTTCAACTGACTATTGCAGTACAAACAAACTGGCCAGGAATGGTGAAGAAACTTCTTGAAGTGCAGGTAACGAGCTGTGGATTGGATGCAGGTGTGTGAGTAACAGGTTGCAGAGCTGATGGCTCCGCCCAGGTGAGGAGACAGACAAACACAAAAACAAGAGGGAGGGGAGGAGTGGCAACGCAGGTCCATGACAAATACACCTTGAACTTTTGCACATTTTGTCATGTTTACAACCATAAACATAAAAAAAATATTTTGAATTTTTTACTGAAAGTTCACACCCACGTAACAGACAACTGTGAAGTGAAAGCAAAAGGATACATGATTCTGTTATTTTTCAAAAAATAGAAAAGTGAAAAGTGGGGCGTGCATAAGTATTCATACAGCATTTTCTGAGTGCATTAAATTGCCTTTATAACATTCCTAATGACTGCAGAATGTCAGTCATTCCTAACCATTAAAATAGAGGACACCTGTGCGTAATCTACTCTCAATTTAATGTCAGCTGTTCTGTGAGGGCCTCAGAGCTATGGTCGGAGTGTATTGGTCACTAAACAACATCATGGGCGATGGTAGAGTGGGTTGTCTCATGATCGGAAGGTCGTTGTGTCCTTGGGCAAGACATTTCACCCAGCTTGCCTCCGGTGTCTGCGTACATTGGTGTATGAATGGGTGAGTGGATCCCTGCTGTAAAGCGCTTTGAGTGCCTAATGTAGGTTGAAAAGCGCTATATAAGTATATAAGACCATTTACCATGAAGGCCAAGGAGCACACCAGAGAGGTCAGGGAAAAAGCTGTGGAGAAGTTTAAAGCAGCGAAATGAGGCCCTATGTCAAATATCCCTTTAAGTTATACAAAGATTTCCCAAGATTTGAACATCTCACAGAGCACTGTTCAATCCATCATTCGAAAATATAAAGAGTATAGCACCACTGCGAACTTACCAAGACACGGCTGTGCAAAACGTTATGTATGGGGCCAACCTAACACTGCTCATCGTCCTGAGTGCACCATCCCCAGTGTCAAATATGGTGGGGGGAGCATCATGCTATGGGGCTGTTTTTCCTCAGCGGGGACTGGGAAGATTGTAAGAATAGTTGGGAAGATGGATGGAGCCAAATACAGAGACATTTTAGTGTAAAACCTGCTGGAGTCAGCAAGAGAATTGAGGCTGAGGCGGAGATACACCTTCCAGCAGGACAATGACCCTAAACACAAAGCTAAATCTACAATGGAATGGTTTCAAGACAAACATATGAATGTGTTAGAATGGCCCAGTCAAAGTCCTGACCTAAATCCTATTGAAAATCTGTGGAAAGACCTGAAAACTGCTGTTCACAAACGCTCTCCTTCTGATTTGACAGAGCTTGAGTTGTTTTGTAAAGAGGAATGGGCTAAAATGTCAGTCTCTAGATGTGCAAACCTTGTAGTCAAACCCCAGAAGACTTTCTGCTGTTATTGCAGCAAAAGGGGGTTCCTCAAAGTATTAATTCATTCTGTTTGAATACTTGCCCCACTTTTCATGTTTCTATTTTTTGAAAAATAACAGAATCATGTATCATTCGGCTTTCACTTCACAGTTGTCTGTTACTTGTGTGTAAACTTTCAGTAAAATAATCAAAATAAAATCTTTATGTTTATGCTTGTAAACATGACAAAATGTGCAAAAGTTCAAGGTGTATTATTATTGCCTTTGAGAGGCACTGTAAATATTTAATTTCATCTTTCTATCAATTTACTCAGGTGTGTAACTAACATAACAGAACAATGGTCTGAACCTAATCACATATTAAACCGTTTAATCCCAAAGTCCAGACTAGAGTCTCGTGCCCCACTGATAGATAAGAAAACCCCACGGGCCTCCCACAGAAATAACAGTTCACTCCATTCAAAACAATATGTTTTATGCATAGATTTGAACGGTACAGATAGCAATAACCATAGTCTAAATACAAATAGGTTAAATATTTAAACAAACCCAGAAAGAGTCAATTTCATACTGGGCCTACAATTTATGATCAAGAACCAAAGAAAATATGTTTTGGATTTGCAATGTATTGTTCAAATGGCAAATGTAGTGTGTGTGTGAGTGGTTGGTGGTGGTCGCTGATGAGCGCAGACTGGTTCCCTCGCTTATCATCACCGAGTATGGAGTGAATAAATAATGCACCAAATTGTAAAAGTGACTTTGAGCGCCTGGAAAAGCGCAATATAAGACTAATGCATTATTATTATTATTATTATTATTCAACCATTATTTACAATTAATATCAATACAGTCCTATCTTCTCTGATCTTATATTTCATCAGGCATTGACAACCTACTGAGATATTTACTTGGCTTTGACTTGCTCCAAATCCAACATCTTGCAGTCAGATTCCACTTTCCCACTGTTTAGTACTGAGATGGTAAACAGAGTCCAGTGACCTTGTGATGAAGACGTGCCCTTAGCTGGGGTTACACCACAAACACTGTTACCTGACACAAAATACACACTCAGTGGAGCATACTGTCGGTGTTGGACCAAAGAACCAAAGAACTGGGTGTTTGCCAGTTTAGAGCCTCTCCTGAACATCTGAGGGCAGCACTGACCCTGGAGGGGGGAAAAAGGAATGAATAATAGGATGACACATTTAGATGGAAGATCTTTACTTCACTTTAGAGATAGAGATGTACTGCACCAGATAATAATTTACATCCGTAGTCCCTGGAACAATGTCGACATTTTGACAAAAACTGCATTTGAACAAATCCTCATATTGTTTATATCACACGTACATACAAGAACTGTGTTTTACGGTATCGCTCCACTTGTGTGTTTGTTTACTTTCGCTAAATTGTAATAATGTGACACATAGATGATATAAATAGCATAATAAACAGCTTTATAAACGTATGTAGCAACTGAAAATAATGTTAAATGATTTTGTGTCATTAGATAACTAGTTTACTTGCAACAGATGAGCAATAAATCCATAAATAAATCTATCCTTATAATATTGAATTGTTCAATATGCCCTCTTCAATTCAATACACAACTATGTTCATCATGAATCGATGAAAGATTGTAAATGTGCCGCAAACAGTATTTTCAGATGTTTTCCATTTTCAAAGCGCTAAGGACTTGAATATTTAGCATTAGGTTGACACAGTGCAACAGATAGTGTGATTCTGTTTTTAGTTATTTTTGTTTCAGTCAAAAGATTTTATTTGTGGAAAAAATTAGAACTTGTATTTCTGGTTCTGCACATTAAATGTATTGAATCGATTCAATAATAAATTTTTTTACGTATTGATCGTGTCTAAAGTGAATCGTTGCAGCTCCTAATTGAAACATTTTGCAAACATTTAAATGGGACCTAGATCTGGGGGCTTTAAAAATGAACTAAAGCATATTTAAAAAAGAGACGAAGTTCATTTTTAGATTGCCTTGAAATGCTTTGTGTAATGCCAGAATCATTAGTATTGTAAATGTACTAGATGGTATTGTATTTTAAAAGCCCTTTTAGGGACAGACATTGCAAATTAGCCTTGGCTATAACTATGTGTTATGTTAATTGTACTAACCCTATCAAATAAATGGAATGAATGATATAAAAGAAAATTTAAATCAAATATGATTTTGATGGTCACAATTAGCAGATTGTATTGTAAAATGAATAACACTGTTATGGTTATAAATTCCTATCGTACATAAAGTGTAGGTTAATCACTATGTCTGTGCCACCTCTGCTCTGTTATTATTTACTTCCTCTGTGATGCATCATGCATTACCCTCTTCAGAGCGTACACACGTTATTTTGTGGTTATAACCTAATAATATAATGGATGGCAGCCAAAGCGCATTACTGTCTCCTGCCCTGCGTGGCAGGTTCACTCACTGTTCACAGACTGTAGGCGCAGGTACATTTGGGCTGCGGGCCAAGATTCCTTCGCCAGTGAGTCACATGGGCAGGTCTTTCTCGCATAGACACACACGCGCGCTTAGACCTAGGACGGGGCGTACTAGCTGATTGCACAAGCTCTTTTTACCCCTCCCCCAATCCTGCCTCTCCTTCGTTTGGTCTCCTTCCCTCTCTGTCACTCACACACCCACTCATAAATACACACGCTGCTGCTGCTGCTTTCAGCCAGGACCCGGTCACAATGCACATACAGGCGCTACAGACAAAGGCTCTGAAACCGCTCTATTTTTAAAGCTACCATTCGGATTTCCATTCTTTCATCGCCAGTATTGGATATCGCTGTCGGGTTAAACGTGGAAGCCATTATTGCCCGCTTATTTCTAGACTCTTGGACCATTATTCTTGGGAGCTGTCAGTAGAGGAGAGAGGGCTGGGAGAGCACAGGAGCAGGGCTACCAGAATCCTCAAGGCTGGACTTAATGATGTAAATGGATTGGATGTTCATATTCTGTGGCTATAGCATTGTTTTTGTTATTGCTGCCTTGCCAAGATTGCCGGCTTGTGTTGACATTACGATATTCCCTTTTTTGCAGATGAGAAGGAGGACACGGTATTAGGAAGTTTACCACTGCTCAGCTTCCGAGTCGGAGGAGTGGGGCTGTCGGATAACATCACCCGCAAGTTTGCTTTTAAGGTCGGTGAAACGTGATCGACCACTTTGTTTTGATTTGGTATTCTGCACGTGCAAAGGCTGCTACTGAGCTGCAGGGTGACTCTATGAGCCCCGACTGTTCATGTCTGGAGGACAGTGCACTGGTTGGCTGCGGGGTTGTTTGGTTGGTGGATTTGACATGATTGATGGCAGCTGACTGACAAATTGGGTTATTGTAGAGCTGTGTGGGAGTGAAAACATGTATGCAAAATATGTGAGCTACGTCTTTGACTTTGACTTTAGAAACAGAAAATCTCTTTTCCAGTGAAAGGGCAGAATGAATGAAATTATTATCCAGAAAACAGGAAAATAACGTGTTATTTACTGATGCTTTATGAAATGGTTGAGTAAGGCAGTGTTATCATTTTTTGTTTTGACAAGATTTGTCATGCGCAGTCTGGATGTGGTCAAATGCAAGTCCATGCGTCTCTATGTTAAAATCAGAATGCAACCCAGTGGAGATGCTCCAGCTATTAGACATTTGAGTATTTGTATTAACTTGTTCATCTCAAAGAAAACGCCTCACCTTATGATGATTAATAGAACCGTAGTGTGGAGAACACACATACTGTGATACAGGATGGTTGTCATAAAGCTGTGACACAGTAACTGAAAGCTCTGTGGTCACTGTGATTTGTATTTCTCTGGTCAAATAAAAGCCTCATTCACAGTGCACACAGTTCACAAATGCCAACTCCCTGGTGGTTCAACTAAGTTGCGGGAAAGTTCATGGATGCCAATTATAAAAAAACAGACTGCATTTTCTGTGAATGTCCAGTACACCAGAGCAAAGTGCAATGCCTGAACTCAGTTTGAGTAAACACATGTGAAGCGACTGACCAAACAGACACGATGTCCCTGTGGCTAATCGCCAGTCTGTTAGTTAGATCTGCAAACTCAATAAAAGGCTCGTCTTGCCCTCACTAACATACTTAGGTTTTGCCTTAAAGACTTTTTGTTTATTCAGGGAAAATATTGAATTAGTTTGTGTATCTGTTATCAAGTTATCCCATCAGTAGGAGCCACTTCCACTTTACACTGTAGGGTCAACAACTGCAGGACCCAGGGAAAAGTTCAGTTTCTCAGATTATTTGTAATGCCTCTATTACAATGGGACATTGTGAAAAATGTCTATTGTGGCTTTGCTTGTAAACACAAACTCCAGCGTGTGTGAGAAACTGATCCTAACATGCGCTTTTCAAGTTTTTCTGGTGTTTCAAGTGTGTGCCCAGTATATTATTGACATTAACAATAGAAAGAGCAGGTTATTACTGCTGGTCTCATTCTGTTATTGTTGTAATTACATTGTTTTGGATTCCACAACTGTCAATGACCTACAAAGTTGATAAGCAAGTCAATGTGTGGGGCCTCATTAGTCGGACCACACAGAGACTCATAAAGCATAAAACAGGAAACTTTGAATGCTGCGAAAGTTAAAATAATGAAAACACAGAAATGCCTGTCTGAAAATGTGAAAAACCAGTGCACTTGAACCACACCTGATGCCTGATCTGAAGCTGTAATGAGAGACGGCTCTTAATCGGGCCTGGAGGTGGTAATCCAAACCCTTTATGTTGATGACTCTTTCAGGTAACGTGAACACTGTGGCAGCCACATGAGTTTTTCTGGTTTAATGTGAAGTTAGGACAAGCAAAAGCTCAAAGGCCGAGGACTAATTTTCCAAAGACCTGTTATCAGGATGGCTCTGTTACCTTGAAAGAATGCCATGTTTACCCATGACACTGTTTGTGGAGCGTGTCTGGTCATACAAAATAGCTCAGTAAATAATATTCTGGCTGTTTTTCTACCTATTGATGTAGACGCAGCGTTGTTTGTCTAATACATTGCCAAAGTATTTAGACAGCAGCGAGGATATGTTAAATTAGGAAAAACAAGGCTCACAAATAGAATACATTTTACCCATTGAATTAGATCATTCCAACACAAAAGAGATTAAAGTCTGTGAAAAGCTGCAGCCAACTTTGAGGGGATCTCTAAGCAACCCCAATCTTATTTGTATCTGTGGGCTAATGCGCCTAACTTCTCTGCCAATGAAGGCGTGCTCTTTGTGCTCGGGCTTAGCCTCAGGTTGTTGAAATGCGCAGCACACGCCACAACAGTCATCCTCGTTATTTTTTCCATGAGACACCGGCAGGACAAAGTCAACAGGCAAGCCTCTACAAAATCAAAGCGGCCCAACATAGCCATTATATAAATCAGCCTCTTATTGTGTCATGCACTCTGCAGTAATGAGGGGAGAGAGTGATATTAAGTATTTATGAAATTAGCTCAAGCATTTGTAGCGTTGTCTGTGCTACTCCGATGTGTTTTCTGATGTGCTGAAGTAGATGTTTTGGCACATGTTTCCACAAGGGAATAATTAGGGTTACCTACCATCTGACACTTTTTTACTAACAGTCTTAGGCAAGGCAAGTTTATTTGTAGAGTACAATTCATACACAAGGCAATTCAAAGTGCTTCACAGTTGCATAAAATTACAAGAAACAGATCAAATCAATCATTAAAACATCAACATAAAAATTTATCAATTACAGTAAAAGGCAAGAGTGCAGATAAAATACTTTTTTCATATGCACCGGTAAAAAGAGCTGTCTTAAACTAAGAAGTGTGGTAACTAATATATGATAGAGTCATTACATGCTAAGTGACATATGTATAGCCTTTATTTGTTTTCATTTTGATTATTATGGCTCAGCTTGTAAAAACCCCAAATTAAAAATCTCATAAAATTAGAATATTTTGAAAATGGACTGTAAGCTATAATCATCAAATTACAACAAAACATAAAGGCTTGACATATGTCACTTTGCATGTAATCGTCTATATCATATATTAGTTTCACATTTTAAGTTGAATTACAGAAATTATTGAACTTTTTCATGATATTCTAATTATATGATCAGCACCTGTACAGTGCCTTGCGAAAGTACACCTAGAACTTTTGCACATTTTGTCATGTTACAACCCTAAACATAAAGATTTTATTTTGAATTAATTAATTTGAAAGTTCACACAAAAGTAACAGACAACTGTGAATTGAAACCTAACACTGCTCATCGTCCTGGGTGCACAATCCCCAGTCTCAAATATGGTGGGGGGAGCATCATGCTATGGGGCTGCTTTTCCTCAGCGGGGACTGGGAAGATTGTAATAATAGTTGGGAAGATGGATGGAGCCAAATACAGAGACATTTTGGAGGAAAACCTGCTGGAGTCAGCAAGAGAATTGAGGCTGGGGCGGAGATTCACCTTCCAGCAGGACAATGACCCTAAACACAAAGCTAAATCTACAATGGAATGGTTTATAAACAATCATATTAATGTGTTAGAATGGCCCAGTCAAAGTCCTGACCTAAATCCTATTGAAAATCTGTGGAAAAACCTGAAAACTGCTGTTCACAAACGCTCTCCTTCTGATTTGACAGAGCTTGAGTTGTTTTGTAAAGAGGAATGGGCTAAAATGTCAGTCTCTAGATGTGCAAACCTTGTAGAGTCATACCCCAAAAGACTTGCTGCTGTCATTGCAGCAAAAGGGGGTTCCACAAAGTATTAAGTCATGCTGTATGAATACTTATGCACGCCCCACTTTTCACTTTTCTATTTAAAAAAAACACAATCCTGTATCATTTTGCTTTCACTTCACAGTTGTCTGTTACTTGTGTATAAACTTTCAATAAAAAATTCAAAATAAAATCTTTATGTTTATGTTGTAAACATGACAAAATGTGCAAAAGTTCAAGGTGTATTAGTACTTTTGAGAGGCACTGTATATATTTTTAAGCATGGTTTTGTCGCAATTTGTTTCCATTTAATCTTTAATTAAATATCACAATTCTTTTCCATGTTGAACAGCCCTTACCCATGTTTTCTTCCCTTGATATAAAAAACGAAAACCAAAAAGGCTTTGAGTTAGGCGTTCTATGTATTTACTCCAAGTCTCAACTTAAAAAATGAGGAACAACTGCCTCTGGACTGACTGGAGGGCTGGAGATTAACTACACAATGACAATAATTGAGATTAACTGTAGATTTAGTCACAATTAGATTATTTCACTTCCCTCACTGAACCACAGATGTGTATTTCACATTTATTCGTATGGAACTAATGGTTGGAGGTAGATTATGACACACATTATTACCAGGCCACACTTGCAGATTTGGACTTGTGCGTCTTAAATATTCTTTTGAAGTTATTAATAATGAGAACTGGGGCGCACCCTAATGAATCAGGATTAGAAGTGGGTCCTGCAGTCAGAGCTGTGCAGCACTCCCTGTTCACTCGTGCCAAAACTATGGGCCACTTGCTTTATGTGCATTGGCCACGCGCTGTCATATAAAGTAATAATTAACTCTAACTCGGTCTGTTTCCTGCTGTGTTGGGAAACCGCAGGCACATTTAAATCCTGTTTGTCACTGTGTGCCTCTAAGTGAGTGGTTGACCACACGCAAAGACAGCTACGTATTGTAAAGCGTGAACACAGCCCAGATCATGTGTCGGAGCACCTAACGGCAAATATTCAAGAGTTTGGTGTAGTTGCTAAAGAACATTATCGGAATAGTCAACAAAGGAGGTTCATTTTATTTTGCCAAGGTCCACAGCCTCCGTCATAAAGTGTATTGTTGGTTCCCTTGTAATTAAGTAAAAAAAAAAAACAACTTTTAAAACAGTGGAACTTTGTGAAGAGTAGCACATTTTTGGGGGGGATTTTCTGCTCCATAAGCTTTATTCAAAAGGGCAAAGGAGGTGAAGAGCGGAGCTAGACATTAAGCAGATTGTCACAGCCGGGACTCGAACTCATGACACTAAGGACAGAACAGTTTTCCACTCTGTGCAGACTATTGACCGCACAGTACGGCATTTACGATTGAGGCAGGAAATAACTCAATAAACTATATTATTGAGGGCCATATTATGCCAACAAAACTAACTCCAAAGCATAACAATGATTTTTAGGTCTAAATGTCCCCAACCACATCTTAAGTAACA
This sequence comes from Proterorhinus semilunaris, assembly GCA_021464625.1. Taxonomy (NCBI): domain Eukaryota; kingdom Metazoa; phylum Chordata; class Actinopteri; order Gobiiformes; family Gobiidae; genus Proterorhinus; species Proterorhinus semilunaris. The sequence continues at coordinate 15,276,421 of CM038344.1, forward strand.
CACAAGTGGAAACAAATCTTTTACTGAATTTACTTAATTTACAGTGAAAATTGAAGAAGAGAAATATGAGGGCAAACTGCTAATAAATGTACAGATGATATTGAGCTAAAAATGGTCCCTCATGTGACTTTTCTACTGTTTTTGTTTCTGTCTATTGCTGTTGAAATAGGTTCAGCTCATGGAATATTAGAACACACATTGCAGGTCCTGGTTAATTTTACTGCCCTGAATATCCCATAACCAAAGAACAGGCTCCGTAAACAAAAGGCCATGCCCAGAGTCTCATTTTGTGACATATTGACTTGCAACATGTTATAAAATGCTCGTGTGTATAAGCCGTCACCTGTCCGTTGTGCCCCGTCTCAAATTTGACGCGTCTTTGTCTAAAACGGGGGAACAAAGGAAGGACAATAAAGCCAAGGAGGCCACACGCACTCCGCCTCTGTTGCCGTGGTTACTGCTGCCTGTTACTATAGAGCCGCGTCGGCCAATCGCCTCCGCGTGTCACATCGTAGGGCGGGGTCGGATTTTTGCTCCACCGTGGACGGAAGTGCACGTGCGACGTCATTTCCCCCCCCGATATGTTGAACACATCTCTGTCGCCAGCCTCGCACGGCGACGCCACACACGCGCGCTGATCTTTGAAGGCTGAGAGGCGCCGCTTCAAGGTCATCACGGCACATCAGTCGGGGAACGGCACACGGAGACATCGTCACTGTGCTGCAGACTTTATTGCATAACTGTGCTAAAGAAAAAGAGTGCTGCTGCTGTGTTTATATATTTGCTCATGATCTAAAAGTGCCAAGTTACACGAGGTCATGATTTTAAATAAATAGAAAATTGCACACAATGTATCATAATTCATATATTGTTACAGATTGTAGTATGATTTGGTGTCCTCTTACTATGACAGAACCAGGATTAAATTAGACTTTACTGAGAATATAAATAGTTCTCTGTCTGCAACAAATAAGGTTGTGCTGAAGCTTGTTAACCCCCGCCTTTGACCGAGCACATTTTCTCCACTTCGGCGTCACTCAAATCGAAAACCTTCTCGATGGAGCTTACAACCTCATTTGAAAGCTAAGACCTGCAAAACTAATCATAACTTTTTTGTCGTGTATTCGTAGTTTTCCCAGCACGTCTTTGTCGCTCGTTTGCCACGTTTTTTTTCCACATTTTAAAAGAGTTTTCGTTGTGTTCTCTTGTTTTTTTGTTGCCTTATTGGTTGCTTTTTCATCACTCTTTAGACGTATTTGTGGTGCTTTTTTTATTGTGTTGTTGCTTTTCCGGCACGTTTTTGTCAGTGTTTTGCTTTTAGATTTGGGTAATGCCAAACTGGAGAAAATGTACTCGGGAGTTATGGTCACAAATATTGGATCTTTAGAAGCCAAAATATGTTTATCCGGCACTTGATAGTCTGTAAGTGTTTTACTAGTTTAATAGATTGAGTGTAATTGACCACCTGGGTCTGAAATTTTATGTAACGTACAGTAAGTAATATTAATAATTAATATTATTTTTTAAGTCCCGCCCTTAATTAATAACCAATCAGAATCCTTTCTGATTGGCCAATGAGACAAGCTTTCCTGTGAACTGAAATCAGGAGGGGAGGGAGCTTTTTTTTTAAATTTATTTATATATTTATTTGAGCAGCAACACTCTACTCAAAAGGAGTGGGCCGAATCAAAAGCTTATGAGTGCCCACCCCCAAAATCAATCAAATTAAAATTATATTACACAAAAACACAAGGGAACAACACGCAACAAAACAACAACGAGGAAACAAGAGCAAAAGGAACACAAACAAACATCAAAACTCTTGGTCCATGATTAATACTGTTCATATTTGTGGAATATAGACTAAAATGTGCCAGGTTATTGCTAAGTTTGATGCTTTCATCTAGTCTTTTCCATATTTCTACGCCACATCTCGTGGGGTTTAGGGTTGTTCTGAAGTACTGTTTATCAAAACTCATTTTATCTCTCAAGTTGTATTTAACTTCTCGTTTGCAGAACATATTTTGTATACTTTCAGGAAGCGACTTTTTTGAGGCTTTGAACATGATTTGAGCCATCTTAAATTCAGTAAGGTCCTCAAATGTCATTGTTTTTTATTTAAAGAATAATGGATTAGTGTGTTTGTTTTGTTTTTATTAATGGATCCCCATTAGTCTTTACCTGAGTAAAGACTATTCTTCCTGGGGTCCATGAAAATGCTACATTTAAAATATTACAAAACATCATCATTACATATACAAATACATAATTAAAATCGCATTCCTGAACACAACAAGAACATGCTAATACAATGTTTCAATACACCTAACTGTACATACATAACCTGGGAGATCATTGTTCTCTACGTTATAGTCCATGATTTAGGACGTGATTTTTTTACCACTCTTTTAAAACAGCTTTTGAACACCAATGCTGTTCAAGACTGAGGGAGCTTATTCCACAGAACCGTTCACCGTATCCAGCTAAATGGATTATTCTTATTGCCGTTTTCTGAACTTTAAACTTTAAGCTTGACCGTTTGCTTTTGCAAGTTTATTCTCCTTTCTCCTCATTTTGCAAACTAGGAGTGTTTTTCTGGCCCATCAGGGGAGGAGGAACTTGACTGCTTACTTTCAAATTTCACTATCACTCTCTTCTCAATTTACAATCTTACAGACTGTCACTTTAATCTGGAAAAAAACCATGAACCACAAGATATGAGCTAAGATCCTCATAAATAGTTTTGGACTTGACCAGTGTCTTTGCCGTTGTACAAACCAAACAAACGATTGTGCATATTTCTTCCCCCTCCCTGCCCCTGCCTCATCGTTCTCTCTGAGGTCCTCCAGCCACCTCACATAAGGTACAGTATGAGTTCAGCGATGTTGGTTTTACTTGTGCAACTGCATGAGGGCATGTTCATACACTGCCTGACCAAAAAAACAAGTCACCACCTGGATTTAACTAACTGCTCTGATCTGCGGCTACTGCAGTTGGTCCTGTCTAGGTTCAGCAACACTATGAGCCCAAAGAATGAGGTCAGCTCAAACTCCATCAATGGATTTCTTATATTATATTGTATTTCAGGATGACAATGCCAGGATTCACTGTGAAAGAGTTGTTCAGGCAGCATCAGATGGATTGGCCGCCACAGAGTCCAGATTGTAACCCCATTGAGAATCTTCGGGATGTGCTGGAGAAGGCTTTGCGCACACTCTCCCATCATCGATGCAATATCTTGGTGAAAAACACTGGATGGAAATAAATCTTTTGACATTGCAGAAGCTTATCGAAACAATGCAATGATAGAAAGCTGCAGACCCGGAGCCGAGACAGATCCACGATGGTGAGGTGGCTCTGCCGTGATAGTGCGCCCTCTGCTGGTAGGAGCAGATCCACGACGGGATTATTTGTTAATATTTTATGTTTTACAATTATTGTTCGATTTAGTTTACAATTGTTAGGATTAGGGCTAAGGTTAGGTTAGGGTTGTTAGGATTAGGGTTAGGTTAAGATTAGGATCGTTTAGGAACAAAAATAACAAGCAATGTGTATGCTGTTCAAAGTTATGTTATCTTTATTAATCAACAGATAAGAAAATCATAAGAACTTTGTTTTGTTTTCATGAAAACATTTAAATAACTCAGCCTACTAACTCCTCACGTGCGTGAAGTAGATCAGCATCAACCTTTCTGAAAGCTGATTGGTCTAGATCAGCCTTTTCCAGCAGAGGGCGCACTATCACGGTGGGTTTGCTTCACGGTAGATCTGTCTCGGCTCCGGGTCTGCAGCTTTCCCCTACTCAAACAATGCCACAATCAAAGCTAAAGGCGGTCCAACGAAACACTAGGACCTTTTTGTTAATGTGGCGACATTTTGGTCAGACAGTGTATTTTATTACTATCAGAAACTCAGTGTAATTCTTGTCATTTCATCACTGCACTATGTTTATAAATCATTCATTATGTAGACTGTAAGACTCATATTTGTGCTGTTTTGTATTTATGTATCTGCATCTGGTTAAGTGAACTGGTTTATATTTGGTTTGTTTTTATGGGTTTTGTTTTTACATTCTTTTCTTTTGATATGATAGAGCAGCTTCCTGCAAAAGACTGATCTGAACTTGCTTGGTCTTTGTTGTACTAGCGCCTGCATGGTTTTCCCCTGCACTAATCGCGTGACGTCTGTGAACCTCCGGCACGGCGCCAATGATCAGATCTGCAGATGCTCCAGATGCCCTCCCTCACCGCGGCTGTCTCTGTTCTTCAGGTGTGGCAGGAGGATGGAGAGAACGGGGTCGAGGAGCACGAGCTGAGGGGTCCCGTTGTGTTGTGCGTGCAGGCCGAGCACAGTGGCACCAGGACCTACTACTTCAGCGCAGACAGCCATGAGGAGCAGCGAGAGTGGATCGGAGCCATGAACCAGGCAGCGGACGTGCACACCCAAACAACGCAGAGGTGCGTTCTCCAAAAAAAGCAAGAAATGTCTTTGTTTTGTTTGATACACATATCTCTAAATCTAAGTACGTTTTCATTCTCTGGCTCTACTGAAGTCAGATCCAGAGCTGCATCATATCAATAGAATCTAAATCACAGGGGGAGCCTAGGATTGCAGGGAGGGGGGCAGAGCTTTGTCTGGTCAGAGGGTCAGGCTGATAGAGATATTATTTGAGCAATTTAAATGGTAAAAAACAACACAACAAAAGAGTACAGGTGCAGAAAACACTCCAATTTGTTTGAAAGAACGGCAAATTGGCCATAATTTTAATGTTTTGGTCCATTTCTGGGGGCCACTGTTTTGGACTGAGGGGTCTGACTGCAGCTCGTCCAGGGGAAGCTTCAGGGAAAAAAGGTTTGGGACCACTGAGTTAAGCAATTCATATTTCAGTCTTCTCTCTCAAATATAAATGCTCCTGGACCCTAAACCCTAGTCCGGTGGCAGGCCGCACTAACACCAGCCAACCTGCCAAATGCTGGCTGATTTTCAGTGACAAGCTCGTTTGTGTACCTTTCCCTCGCTCTCACATTAAAAATAGTTAAGAATTTGTCAAGATGTCTGTCAATTTAGCTGCTATTACCAAATAACGTCAAAGTATTATTGAATAAAAATAATATAGACCATCAGATGCAGTGTTTGACATAAATAGAGAAGACTACAGTCCAGTTTCTCCCCATAGTCTACAAAACAAGCTCCACAAAAAACGCATAACCATTAAGTCTGTCCGGCAATTGTGCTGTTTCTGCTCTGCTTGAGGATGATTTGATGTGTAATATGAAAACATGGGTCAACAGTTCATGTTTGTCGGCTCTGACTTGCTCTTCTCTTATTGACTCTTCTCTTGGCTGCCTCATCAGTTGCAGAAGGATGTTGGATGATCTAATTTCTGTGACTCAAATGTACTGTAATTGATTTAATTAATTTACTTTAATTTTCCTGAGATGTATGCTATTGCAGACCTACCTTTAGCTTTTAATCTTGGAAGTTGATCAGCAAAAGAAACAAATGCAAATAAAAAGTGCTTAGGTATTTTATGTAACAACACATGCATTGACTCTGATGTTTATTATTATAGTGTTGTTTGTGTGAGGCCACGTTGGAAGATACTTCTAAAAATGATTTACACAAGGCTGCCACACACTGGAAGGCAACTGTTACTACAAAACTATAGTGCTGACTGTAACATCTGTATGCACTACGGCTCTTTGCTTTACAGAGAGCATAAAAATCACAGCCAACATCATAATTTTAATAACAATTATAAAAACAAATTAATTTAAACATGAACATTTTCTATGATTAAAGCTAATGTTTCTTCCTCAATTTCACACAAATCATTATTTTGTCTTGTGTTGTCGTCTACTGAAGTCCGGAGACCAGTGGCAGTACAGCTGATGTCAGCAGCACCATGGTAACCAAGGCCCCGGACCCCAAGGCGCCGCAGACAGACAGTGACTCTCAGCCCCCCTCACAGAGCCCCTCACAGCCCAATGGAAATGGACCTGAAACCCATTCCCCCGCCCTGTCCTGCTCCAAAAAGGACAATACAAACAGTGTACAGACTGAGGCTCCAGGGAAGGGTACAGGGGGAGTACCTGTCCACTCCAAACCTCACCCAAATGGCTGGGCTCCACACAATACTGTCCCCAGGACCAGTGCAGCCCAGAGTCACCACCAGGAGCGGACAGTACCCCCTCAAGAAGCAGTGGTCATGCGCAGAGGCTTTGTTCCCAGGACAGGCCCTGAGCGAGTGGCCCAGAGAAGGAGCTCCATGGCCCAGCTGCAACAGTGGGTCAACCAACGGCGGGGCATGGCCTCTCAAGAGGACCTGCGCAGGTGGGTCTTCAGGGTGCATTAGAATCCATATTACTTTCTATGGACTGTTGTGCCAGTGCCTCACAAGGTACTTTACAAATCCACCTTCTTCCGGAGTTCCAGAATATACAGTTGTGCTCAAGGGTTTACATACCCTGGCAGAATTTTTTATTTTTTTGGGACCATTTTTTAAAGAATATAAAAGATGACACAAAAAGTTTTTTTTTTCACTTATAGTTAGTGATTGTGTAAAGCCATTTATGGTGAAACGACTGAGTTTGCTCTTAATCATAATGAAGAGATTCATCATAATGAAAAAATGACCCTGATCAAAAGTTTATGATCAAGAGGAATGGGCCGCTTTACCCTTAGATTATATACAGTACAGAACCTTCTCCACAACTACCACAAAAGATCCCAAGCTGTCATTGATGCTAAAGGGGGCAATAACAGAACTGTGGGTATGTAAACTTTTGATCAGGGTCATTTTGGTACTTTCTTTTTTCATTATGATTTAAAAAGAGCAAACTCCGTTTTTTTTTTCACCACACATGGCTTCACACAACCACTATGAGTGAAAAAAAGGTTTTTGTGTTATCTTTAATATTCTTAGTCAAAATATCATCAAAAGGTCTGCCAGGGTACTGTATACTTTTGAGCACAGATGTGCATATCTCTATTAAGGCATTGTTCAACATTTTAATATTAAAAAATATAAATGGTTCACTTTACATATATTTATTGTGATGACAGCTGCTCAATCAAATATGTTTGGAGACATACATTATGACCAAACAAAAGTGTTCAACGAGACAATATACTAAATCAATTATAACTTCCCTGTCTCCTCAGCCCGTCTCGGTACTACACTGTCAACAGAGGGCTGTCTGAGTATTATGGCTTCTCCCCTGACCCTCGCTTCATAGACGATTACCCATTGTACTCTGGCGGAATGACGCCTGACAGCATCTGCACTGTGTCTGCTGTGGGGGCCTACGACCAGCGCTGGAGCCTAGAGGACAAGCGGCGCTCGCTCAGAGACGGCCCCCATCAGCTGTACGGTTCCCCCATGATGAGGGACTCCTGGGGGCCACAGCAGTATGGCATGGAAACAGCCATGAGGCGCTTGTCCATCCAGCCTCGCTCTCGCTCGGTTCCCCGCTCCCCATCATCGTCCTCAGGGGGGCTGTACTCCCCGGTGCCCCCCAACTACGTGTCCCCGGCCCGGTCCCCCTCCACACGCTTTGACCACGACCAAGGACGAATGAGGGATGACCACATTTACGCAGACCCTTCCGTTTACACCCTGAGGAGGTCGCTGAGCTCGCCAAAGGTCAGACATAGAAAAACTGCTTACTTTGTGTTGAGTGATATTGTTTTGTCAATCTGTGTCTCCAAATTAGTCCTTAGTTCTGTGGGGATAGTCCCGACTGCCCTTTCAGGTTAAAAGGTGATTAGATGATTAATAACTTTAGTATTAATTGTCATTTTATTTTCATTGTTTTTATGTTTTGTTCTGTTCATTATAACTATTGTAGTTATAAACAACCTAAATACATCGACTGGGTTGTGTAAAATCAGTCCATTTCGAAAGTGCACTCTTATTACTCAGAGGTAGGTTTGTTGTGGGTATTGTTTACATTAATGCAAAACTTTCTTGGTATTTTTTTCCTCTGACATCTTTAAAAACACTCATTAAGCTATAACTGCGATTATATAACAACTTGTCAGCAACCAGACGGGAAGCAAATATTTATACAAATGTTGTCTATGCTAAGAGGTTTTACAAAACAAATGAGGGCAGGTGACATTTCTGTTATGCTTGTGAACAACTCATTACTAAAGACTATATAAAATGTGACCTCACCACACCATAATGTTGGCACCTTTGCTTTTGTTGAAATGTCATACACCACGCATTTTGACACCACTAACACACTACCCTCACTTCTGTCCTTTCCTTCTCACTGTCCTGCCTCCCTTGGTACCCTCAGTATGACTTCCCTGGCAATAGGAGGTCCCTAAGCCAAGGCCTGTATCACTACAGCTACCCTGTCTCCCCCTCCATTCACAGTAAAATGGTATGTGCCACCGCTTTACCCACTAATATGCTCTCAGTTCAATGTTGCAGCCCCGGGTCTCTTGCTATTCTTCCACTTTTCCTTTCTCTTCCAGCTTTATGTTTATAAAATGGCCGTTTAGTAACATTTGCACAATCTACCATGTTTCCTTTTCCGTGCGGAAACATGCTTGTATTAGACTTTTTTCTTACATAGAAACATGCTACTTATATGTCCCATTGTATGTTTATTTCCAATTAATAATTTAAGTGTCTTCTGGTGTTGAATCAAATCTGCATGTGTGTAATCGGATATGACTGTGTCTGGTGATTCTGATGATCTTCATGATTGGGTTTGGTTTTGTGGAGCTTATGTGATCTGTCTGTTGTCTGTCCCTGTCTGGTGTTTGCTGCTGCTTGGCTCAGGACGACATGTTAGACTTCCAGCTCCAACGCAGTCTGGACTACCTGGATCAACAGGTGGGACTGTGCATTACATTCCTGTCAAAATGATGGTTGGACAAACAGATTCATTGATTCAACATTTGTAATTTGGTTCACACAAGTCTTTTAATATGCACCGTGTTTTTTTGTTGTTGTTGTTCAGTGTTGTTCTGAATTGGTTCTTCTGGTTCCAGGTGCCTCCATACCATGATCCCTACAGCAGAGAGCTACATCCCACACTAAAACTCAATGAAATTGAAACAAGCGTAAGAATGATATCCCAGTCATGAATTATGTATTTCAGACCTGTTTTCTTGTTAGTGAGAGGAAAACAGCTTATCCAATTGTCCTCCCCACACAGAAACTACTGGGTCGACTGTGCGAGCAAAACCGTTTTTTGAAAGACCAAGAAGGCCTTGTCCACAGACTAAGAATGGATAAGGTACATCTTTAATTCTACAAGTGACTTTTTTGTTCTTCGCGCTGGAGTAGCTTTCTTAAAGAGGAGACACTTCCTTTGGTTTAATAGTTGACACATTTGACAAAATGTAGTATCCTTTGATTTTATAGCATCAGGCTTTAAAATCAAAAGGTTAATCATGGTTGTTTTTTAATGCAGGACAGCCTTGAGGATGCACTACTGTCCTGCCACCAGGAGATGGAGCTGCACCACCACCAGCCTCTTACCATGGAGAAACTGCAGTTCAAGAAGGAGGCTCTTCAGAACCAGCTCATTAACATCCGAGGAGAGCTCTCACAGGCCTCTAGTGTAAGGCTCCCTCCCGCTCTGATCCATGCATTTATCTCTATATGTTGTTGAAATTTACTAGAAACCAAAATCACAAATTACAGTGTGAAACATGTGCACATTGTCCTATAATAAACCCCCATTACTTTTTCCCATTCCTGATTTAGGCGTTAACCACTGCACGTATGGAGTTTGAGGCTCTGGAGGATGAAGCAAATGCCATTCACGGGGATCTGTGGGAGCAACTGAACGCTGGAGGCCAGGTGACGAGTTTTTTTATTTGTACTGAAAATGTATAAACTTAAAACTAAATAAGAAAACTTTGTTTTCACAACTGTTTGTGTTAATCATCAAGAACTTCAAGCGACACTTAGTACATCATTTTCTAATCAATTGCATTATAGCCTGATTTTTCATCATTGTCTTTTTGCAGAGTGTCCTTGTGCGTAATCATATACAGAAGGAGTTTTGGAGAGTCCAAGATGTATTAGAAGCACTTCACAAAAACAACTCATCGCGAGGCACTAACACAGCCAAGCACAAAGGTAGATATTTGAGTCATGGCGGTATTTCCTTTTTTACTAAAACGGCAAAAACATGTATCTCTTTAATGTGTGTGTTCACAGTGGTTAGCAGTGGTACCTTTAGCACCAATAGTCCTGCCAGTCCTCTAAGCTCAGTAAGCCTGACCAGCCCGCTCAGCCCCTTCTCCCCACTGCCTGGCTCCCAGACCCCTCCTTCTAAACACCCTGAGGTAAGAACCTGTAGCACCCACCCTGGGCCTGACCACACCGCCGGCCTGTGCTTAGACTCCAGAACCCTGCCCAAAATGCGTAGAAACTCTGCTCCCAAGCAGCGGCCCAAGTCCTGCATAGTTCCTCAGTCTGAGCCAAAGCCGAGACACACTAGACCCATGAGTTACAAAGGACCTGATCAAAACCTGCCCGCTGTTGTGTTGGAAAACTTCAGATTGCCCTATAATGGACTGGAACCTGCAACGGAGGCATCCTTACGTAATTCTCAGATTAATTACAAGAAAAGTGCAGCGTCGTATAGCTCTGACATTGACCAAAGACGATATTACCAATCCAGCGGTCACGAGGAAGACATATCTCTGGCTCACGCTTCCCAATCAATTCACATTCAGACGTCGTATCAGGCTGATGATGTTCATGACCCAGTTCCAGAGTCGTATCCCATCTCAGTCATTTGTGTTAAAAAGACTTTCCCAGAAGCGTCTCATGTGATATATTCCCCCGTGGGGAGTCCACAAACCTGCCCCAAAAAGAGCTCCCATAAGGTCTTCAAACAGACACATCTATAAAGTGACACAGCTCAAGCAAAAACAACAATCATTTCATTGCACTGTATCAGTCCCACTTTGCAACTTTGCTATACACCCCTGCCCCCATGATTACAACAACAGTTCAGTGAAATGTGTAGAATTATACAGATTTTAAATCCTAAATGGTCATAAAAATATACACTTCTGCATATATTTGTCTGCATTATTATCTCATTGCATTTATTCCCATTTACTTAAGTGAAACTAGTGTAGACTGCATATGTTCTCATGCCTAGACTCTGCGCTTTATCTGTAAATGGATTAGGACCTTTTACAAATCATTAATATGCTCTTTGCTTAGAAAGATGACAGCAATGGCGTGTCCCGTGGCTGCACTAAATCTTGATCTAAAAAATACTTTTTTCACAAACTAATGGTTGTTTAAAGCATTTGAAGCATTTGAAATCATTTTTCTAGTCTTTGGTGCTCTCTGCTTTTCTCTGTATTCAAACATTCTGTGTGCTTTCCAACGCTTATGATCATGCTCTTATTCTCCCTCCTGCTCTCCCCTGAACCTGCCCTCTCTTCCTCCCCTTGTCTTGTGCTTGATGGCGAGCCAGGAGTGCGTCCCACCCAGGCCCCCTCTCCCCAAGTCCTATTACCCACTGGAGTCCTCCCCCAGTTTCTCTCCCTCCACCCCGCCCTTGTCCCGGGAAAGTGCTGCCTGGCTCTGTGGGTTGGCCTTCTCTGATGCAGAAGATTCGTACAATGCCAAGGTATTCGAACCTTCCAGTCATGCCATGTCACCCGCCCCCAGTTTTTCACAACAAAGTGACTTATCTTCTAAACTCTGAACATCTGAGTCAAGTAAGATTGTCTCACCTGCATTTTCTCTTTTTTTTCTGGCTGGCACTGCTTATTGCTTCAACAGAATTAGATAATGTAATTTGCGCTAGTAATCCTGTTAGAATGTAGATTGTTTCTATAAAAAGAAAAACAGGCCGTGGAGCGAGCGTGTGTTTGATGATACGCAGATTTACTAATATGTGATGTTGCAAAGTAGTCCAGGGTTTATTTTATTTGTGAAACCCTGTTTAGCTGTGCACTCTTGAGGGGTATCCAATATATGCTGACACCTTTGTGAGTTTCTATGCAAGTAGTAAGTAAGTAAAATATCCTGCAAAGCAAACATTATGTTAATACTTCACAAAACAAGAGCAACTTCAGCAAAGTTACTACTCTGGTCTGAGACGAGCTCGCTCTTGGTAAAATTAAACGAATGCTTATGTGGTATTGTTGTTGTTTGAATGATTATTTTAATCTCAGAAACTAAAGACTGCATGTTTTGTTTCGGGGTTTTTTCAGAATATGAGTGATGCAGAGGACGCAGGCCAGGACAGACAATCGTCCATAAATAAAGGTAAACTAACTGTGATATGCATAATTTAAAGCCGTACTAAGTTGCTTGTTTATCTTAATAAATCCTTTTTGTAGTCCCTCTGGGGGTAATACAAGTGTTAATGGGATGATTGGGGGTCTCTCATCTCCCCCTGGTGTATCTGGCCAGAAAACCACATTTGCAACTTGACTGCCACCAGACCGGAGCCACCAATACACACTAATGGAATCACAAAGAAGAAGCTAACAGGCTAACGGGCAAAGCTAACTGCGGGCTAGCGCCACTTTAAAAAGTATTTACAGCCAAGTTTGAGTGAAAGAAATTATTTCCATTGTGTAACTGGATGTACAATATCCCTCTCTCCCTTCGCCTTTTCTGTCAGCGTAGTATTTACTCTCACGGACAATTGATACGTAAAAAAGAAATTGCAACTTGCTACGACACCTGCAGTTGCGCTTATGGCCTCTAGGGGCAAGTTACTTAGTACTGCTTTAACCCTCGTGTGATCCTTCAATTTTGCACCCTTTAAAGACCCTAATGTCAAAACATTTACACTTCAAACAAGAGCCTGAAAATTACCACACACTCAGATTTTTTTCTGCTTCGTTTTACAAAAGTCCTTCAGTGGCTGTTGGGCCATTTGGATGGGCTTTAAATACGGTTACACGAAATTAAACATGTCGATTTTCAAAGTAGATGAAAAGATGCACTATATTGTTAGGCGTGATAACACTTTAGGAGCACTTCGACGTCCGCACGGTAAAGGGAAGATATTATTTTTATCCGCTTAGAAAATCAACCTGACCCAAGCTCAGGTAAGAACATACTGTATCTCAGTATGGAATAACAGTGGCCTATTCCTTTAAACGCTCTTGTCTTCCTGTCTCTGTTGAGTGCGGACGTGTCTTCTCACTTCTCCTGGCTTTCGTGCTTTTTCCTGCCTCGTGCTTTTTCCTGCCTCTGCGAGTGTCTTGTCTAACTTTATTTTTCCTCTTGGACCACCTGCTCGCTGTCCTCCCAAACTGCTAAACTATGGAATTGATTAACTGGAATTGATAAGTTTTTTTCACAAAGTGAGGCCACGGAGGAGGTCGTCTTCCCTGACTGGATTTTCACAGCTCGGTTTGCGATAGATGTCGTTTGCCTCGCAGTCCTGTCGGTCGGAGACATCATAGATATTTACTTATTTGGACTCTTGATAACAGGGTACCTGCTTATTGGATGGACTGCCCTGGATTATCGGAAATTTGAAAAGACAGCAGTTCGCAATCGGACCACGCTGCTGTCCGTTAAAATTAACGAGCACTTTGGAGCAGAGAGTGACCGAGTGATGGAATTACACCGGAAAGTAACGCTCAACGATGAACTGTTGTATTCGACCTGGCAGCTCGCTGTGGAGACGGACAATAGTTGGACTATATTTCTGGGAGGAAAAGGGATGAACTGTGAAGGGAAGTACCTGCTCTGGAGAACTGAACTAAAGCCGAGACCAAGAAAAAAGCCAATTCATTATAAATATATGAACTATTGCTGGAATAATTCTCTTCCTCCTGAGAGAGGAGGTTTGAAGCAGCTGGACCGCTTATCTCTCCTACGCCGTCAACACTTCCCTTCAAGGCCAAGCCACGGAGCTAAACCTGATAAGGACTGAGCTCTCTGGGTCATATTTTGCATAACACTGACTTTCAGACTGTAAACAACCGCACACACATACCCCCTCCCTAACCACGCCCCCGTCGTTCTGCATCTGCCTCAACACGTTTATCCAGCCCCGCCCCCCGGTCAATGACCGGTCATCCTTCCCCTCCCCAAGAAAAAAATCCACTTGTGACCTCGTGTGCTGTGTATTTCCCATGTCTTGATGTTTCTATGTGCTTTTCCTTAACTTAACCTGATTGTAATTCCGCATATCTTCTTTTGTAAGGCACATTGAGTTGCCTTGTGTACAAAATGCGCGGTATAAATAAAGTGGCCTTGCCTTGCTTTAATTTTTTTTTTTATAGCAGATCAAAAATTTACTCTGTTTTATATTTTGTCAGTGGGCATTGTTCCCCCTCGGACAAAATCTCCCACAGATGAGGCTCACACCAGTGCTTCTGGGGGATCTCGGTATCGTGGACGGATGCACAATGGAATCTCTAGGGTAAGTAGCAGTTCAGAAAACCAGCTCACTTGTGGTTTAGGTTCATATCTTACATCTTTAAGGCAAAGATGGAAGCAAGGATTTTCTCATATTTACTGCAGTTCCTTGGCTTATGTCCTGTGTATTTATGCATTGGCATTGGCATAACCGTAGCTGTGTGTGCTGCTGTAGGAGCGTCCAAAGAGCGCTGTGTTCCCGGCAGAAGTCAAGCCTAAAATGAGCGTGGAGGAGCAGAACCAGCGACTCAGACGGAACCTGAGCAAGAGGCAGAGTCTGTCGGGCCCTCACAACTACAGAGTGGTAAGAGCAACATATGACCTGAAAAACATACCCCTGCTAAACTAATCATGGATCGTAAGTTACTTTAGAGTACAAATGTTGTATGCAGGTTCCCAGGCGACTGACAGCTCATGAGATTGATATCAAAGACCTGGAGGCTGCAGTGCGGGGCGAGGGCCTGGAGTCTCCCAGTGAGGAGATCGCCCGCCTCAGACGCCTACAAATGGAGCCCGAACTCTACGACCAGGTACAGTCAGGCCTTCACTCTGCAATCAAAAACAAAGAGAGCGAGAAAGGGACGGCATTAGTATATGGACTGTGACCGGTAATTCATTTGTCCAAGATGAACTACTTTAAAAGAAAATGATTTTATCAACACTATGAGCAGCATATTCACATCATACTTTACGTGGCTTCAATTATTTAGTACTATTTAGTTACTTGTTAATGTTATGTGTTAATCTTTTCTCCCTTGTGTGTTTTTGTAAAGTTTTCCAAAGTTCTTTAGTTCACAATTCCCCTGCCAGACTGATACCCTATTGAACCTTACGCAAGCGTTTAGATATGTGCTCCTGTGATGTTCATACATGGACAGGTCCTTGCTGCTGAGAGGCTCCTGGAGGCAGATGAGTCTGGTCCCCTCAGTCCTGAAGAGCTGCACGAGAAGCAGAAGAAACTGGAGCGTATCAGAACTCTAATCGCCAAGTCCAAGTAGGTTTAGTTAAAACAACAAGCAAACACCTTTTTTGTTACATATTGTGATTGTGCAAAGTTTCAGGCTCAGTTAGTGTAAAAATTTTACTTTCCTCAAAAATACCAATTCTGAATATTTATTTTTATTTGCCTATAAAACCAAACGTTGTGAAATAAACATTTTTCCTGTGCTCAGCCTTCAGAACATGGTCCCGGTGCTGGACGGTCCGGTGGAAGGTGTGCCCCCTGTCAACTCTCAGCAGCAGTTGCAGGAGCAGGAGAAGCGCATTGAAATCTCATGTGCCTTGGCTGCAGAGGCGTCCCGTCGCAGCCGCCTGCTGTCCGGTAAGAATCGTTCTTTGACCGATCCACATTTACACGTCAAAAATGAGGGGTCAGGAGACCAATAACAAATTGTAATATACACATTTGTCCAGCAAATAGCGCTGTGTGCTCAGAACATGCTTTGATTATGCTGCGATCCAAAGAGGAAGTCTAGTTCTGTTTAAACTTCTTCATAACTTTTGGGTGATTTGGCTTTCTTATTTATATACCATTATTTGAACAAATATTAATGTGCTTAAAGTCTAAAAACCTGGTGTTTTGCAATCATGGTTAAGCTAATATTTAACCAATTGGTGTTGGGGCTGTGATGTCATTGTTCTCAATGAGACTCTGTTTGTACATATGAGCGTTTGAGAACTGCCTGTCGCTGAGAGATGAAACTACCTCCTCCAGAGTTTTCTCTGGAGCCTGGACTCAGTGGACACGATGTGCGTTGTTGTGTAAATAATTGGCATCTTTGGTATTAAATCACTGTGAATTAGTGAAAACTCGTAGCTGTGTAAACAGACCCTTAATGGGATGTGCTTGTGCTCAATTGTAACTGTTGATTCTTAGATAAAAAAAGCTTAATGTTTGGGGTGTAGGTGCCATATGACCTGGTAGTTTAAAGCACACAATTTCACCTGACTAAGGCCTGCATGTATCACTGATGACAATGTTGTGACCCCTATTCTTTCCATAGTTTCGTAGGTGTCTCTTCACCATAGACAGTAGTGACTGCGTGTTGACCCTAATGTTCCATGTGGTTCCAGCCCGCTGTGTCCCCAGCCCCCCCACCTCCCCGACCCGTCCATCTCAGTCCTCAGAACCAAACTCTGCCAATGTCATGAAGGCATGAGCACACAAAGGTAACTCACTGTCCCCTTGCTCTTGGCATTTGCACCTTCTTAACAATGCATTATGTGTGTAATGCATTGAAGCAGAATGTAAGTCACACGTGTCAAACTGTTAATGGGCCAGTCTTACAATGGATTCATTTTTGTCTTGGTTAACAAATAAAAGCAAGGCTCTACTGACTGACAGAAAATAATTATTTAGTCCTCCATAATAATAAGGAACTAGGTTGTGGATCAAAATCATTATTTGCACTCACATCTTCTTAATCGAGCAGTTACAGCACTCACACAGCCTCGTGGATACTTTTATAATTCTATGAGTCATTATACACCCCCTTAATAACAAGTATTTCCATACGAATGTCGCTTGTTGAACACTTTCTAAGTTTCCTTGCTACATATTATTATTTAGATACCAGATGCAGTAGAATCACACCTTTCTATTGCCTCTTCATAATATTTCTGCTATTTTAATTGTCAGAATGCAGATGTTTTGACTAACTGTATGATTAATATATAAATGCTGGATGTATCAAGATGAAACAGGTTTATTATCTCATTTGTAGATTTAGGTGATTTATTTGTCTTTAAAAGCTGTAGCAGAATTTTGTTGATGTAAATTTATATTTTTATAACATTAACATTTTGTCACCTGTGTTTGTCTACAGCTCAGGCCTGGGTTGCAACCAAGTTTGACCGAGCATCTTTCTGAGAATTCACCTGACTTACAACACAAAGGTTACCCCACACCTCACTTTGATCTGACCAAAAAATAAACAATGCTATCGGAAAGTAAGAGCTGTACCTGTACATGAAAACACCAGTTCCAAGTAGCTCAGGAGTCGATGAAGTGCAGTTTGGACATTTTGAAGATGAGCTACAGTTTGTTGACTCCACATGAAACAGCAGCACATTTGCAGCACATTTGCATGGTTCTGGATGTGGAGAATCCCAGGAGGACGCGTCTCTGAGGTGCTGGGATTTACATAAACTGGGTTGTTCTCAGCTCACTGTGATGCCTCGTTCCCATCGGTCTATGTTACCTCATCAGAGATCACTTCTGTTCATATGCAATGCCATGACATTAAACATAGCACTTATATGAACACAAACATGCCCACTGTAGAGAATTTATTCCTCATGAGCACAGCACTATAGTGTACATAACAACACAGATACTATCTAGAGCTTATTCTAAAGTGTGAAGCTAAGCAGTAATGAACCCGTTTGTCCGCCAACTTTCAACTGTTGTGTTGAACTCAGAATGTTTGTTTTCCGGTCACTGTAAACTTTACTTTGCTGTTCCCTGTTATCACAATCTACTCGTCTGTTGGCCTTTGTGAAAGCTGAGTGGTTTGAAAAGGGATAGTTCAGGTTAGAAATGCAATGTCTTAAATGCTCTGTGAAGTCAGTTTAGTTTGGTCAAACTTTACAACTGAGCACAGTGTGCACCAGTTCCTGCCTGATGTTTAGTATACATATACACACATAGTATAGTATGAATACATTTGGGATGCCCTTAGCTGAATAACATAACACAATTAGTGCACTTGTATACGCACTTACTCAGTAAAAGGAGTTCGTAATCAGAAAGTACCGATAGTACTTTGAACAGCTTTGACAACTTGTTATTGACTATTGTTAATAGAACCTAAACTCATAAGATCAAACAAAAACGAAACACTTCCCAGAGTGTTAAATCATCCTCTGTGTAATAGTGTAAAGTTATTTATGTTTGATCTAAAAGCCTAAGATGACAGATTTCTTTTCTCTGTAGAACTGCATTATTAGTTGGACGCAGCAGACGCACCCAAATAATCACTCAAAAAGAAAAAGAGGGAACAAAACCTTAGGATTAACATGCCCACCCAGGTCTGCTCAATAATGTACGAGGCAACGTTATTCTGCACCACAGAGACAGTTTTCACAGTCCAACATTCTTTTACTTTTAGCATATTTCCCAATGCTCACTGTGTGAAGTCATAGACACATGTAATATTTAAAAAAACGTTTCATTTTGTGGTAAATGCTGCGTTCATGTGCCACAAGAAACCCAGTTTTTGCTGAGATGCGGGAAGTGGAAAAGTCGAGCTTTTCCTCCAGGACCAAAGTGAAGAACTACAGAGTTACCATTTTAAGATGATACAACAATGCTTCATGTTCATGCTCTATCTTTTTATTCATGGATACATGAACTAGTTTTAATGTTTTATACAGTATTTATTGTTATGTCACCTCTTGATAATTAACCAATGGGAATGTGGGTTGCGGTGCAATATGTAATCTAAAGATAAAGAAAACTGCCTGAGTTGTGTGTTTCTGACCGCACTTGAACGCAGCATTAAATCCCATTTAAATTTCTTTTCTTTTCTGTTCTAACTGGACCTTCTGAATGAAGATGATTTCTGAGCGCACATATCACTGTACAATGTAGCAGATGTTTGTGTCCAACCCTGTAACCGGCACGTTCCAGCCCGTCTTTTAATCCCGTCACTTTGGTTAGTGCAGGTCAGTGCTTTATGGATAATGGTGTCAGCTAGAGTTGATCATACAGTACAGTATATATTCTGTAAATTAAATGTATGTGGAAAGTGACCTTAGTGTAATTCTCATGCAGTCAGTTATTTGAGAGGAAGTATACGGTATTTAACTGTAAATTTTTAATGTTCATTTACTTCAATGCAGTGTGTTTACAACAATGTGTATGAGGCATCTTTTTGGACTGCTAACAGACTTTGTAACGCCATTTGGCTATGAATCATTTCATAATCCACGTGTTCACACTCATTTGTTCAGTTTTGTAAACATTCACGATAGACAAAGCAAAAAAAACAAAAACAATAACAGCTAAAGAGAAGACTTCTATATTTGTTCTTTTGCAGATTTTTTTAGAACAGGGGAAATGACGTGCATATTTTTTTAGATTCACGGACAGTCACGTTTCACAAACTTAATTTTAATGGTCTCAAGAAGCGTTTGATGAAGCAAAGATATTTTTGAACGGATTGGAAGAAAACCGTTGATCATTGTTGTTAATATTTGATACCTTTCTGTATGTAGCATTTGAGGCTAATGAGAATAAAGATGACCTACAATGTATACACTAATTATTGTATATGATGTTTAAAGTTATGATATGTCTGATTATTATTAATGTCCTATTAT
This sequence comes from Proterorhinus semilunaris, assembly GCA_021464625.1. Taxonomy (NCBI): domain Eukaryota; kingdom Metazoa; phylum Chordata; class Actinopteri; order Gobiiformes; family Gobiidae; genus Proterorhinus; species Proterorhinus semilunaris. The sequence continues at coordinate 15,296,129 of CM038344.1, forward strand.
GTAACCGTTTTGGGAAAAAGACAAAGTGCTTGGACTATGCAATTAATTTAAAAAAAACACTGCGCTTGCTTTGAAGATATTTGCAATAAAGTGAATGTATCCCGCTGGTTTCTCCTCTGCTTATGACGGCAGCATTTTGAAACAAAGAGGTTTGGCTCAATTGTGCTTAAATTATTACATTCTTAATGCTGCTGCGGCACGACATAATGCCATTGACAAAGTGACCTGAGACAGAGGTGCAATATGAACCCCCAAAAAAGTCATATTCAATGATGACAATGCCAGGATGGATTGTGAAAGATCTTCACAATTGGAATGGCCACCACATAGTTTAAACCTTAACCCAATTGAGGATCTTTGGGATGTGCCGGAGAAGACTTTGCGCAGAGGTCCAACTCTCCCATCATCAATACAAGATCTTAGTGAAAAACAAATGCCTGTATGGCAATATATCTTGCCACGTTGTCGAAATGCGTGCCATAGGTGTGTGACCGCTTTTGGACAGGCACAGCTAACTGTTGCGGTCTAGGATTTAACTCATCGCCAGATAAGACACGATTACTGAAATGGGATGAAAGTTAAACCCACGGAAAATTCCAACATTTAATAAAACATTTGCTCTCGTGCAAAACAAGTAGTTGAGTCATTAGTGCATTGTTGTGCTTTGCTTTAAGCAGATGACATCACATCGTTCTAAAGGCCTATAATATTATATAGTGGTAACATTATTTTGATTTTGAGGAAATTTTGGGTCTTGTACAGAAAGATCATGGACCCAGTGACTGATATTAATGATAATTTTTGTAATTCATACATTTTCTTTTTAGATACATCTTGTGAAAGTGTAATGCTGACTGTTAATAGGAAAAACTGGCACCTGCCCCCCGCTTGGTCCGGTACCCAAATCCTCAAATAGACGACAACAACAATGCTATATTTGCAGTGTTTTATCAAAATAAGGACCTAATGTATCCAAATCGTATGTCTGTAAGGTTTTGAGCGCGACAGTACAAAGCAGGTAACACATATCAACATGACATTCAATTTAATTCAAAGTGCTTCACATTTCATCACATAGAATTAAAATAAAAAGATAACAGACCAAGATACACTCAACTAGTTGATATTGAAGGCCGGGGAGAAGAAATGTGTTTTCAGTCTGATCTTAAACTGTCTGAGAGGATCTGACTGATATGGAAGACTGGTCCACTGTCAGGGCGCTGGCGCTCGTTTTAGGAACATCCAACAGGAGCTGGTCAGCTGACCTCAAGGCTCTGGACGGATCGCAACAGCTCGCTCAAATAAGGTGGACCCAAAGAGTGCAGACAGATTGTTTAAAAACAAGCTCTCCTTTTAAGAGCTGAGAGTTACTGGAATGGTCTTGAAAGTGAACAGACATTGACAGATTACTAGAATCAATAATGACAGTATGTTAGTAACATATTTTTACACCACATTTTATTTTTGCCCGAAAATGATTAAACAATCAATCCTTATTCACCCTTTTTGGGTGAAGCCTGAGTAGATTTTTTGTGAAATGCAACAATTATGCATTCAATTCAGGAATGCTATTGACGCCGGATGAGAATAAATACTTCTCAAAGCTCAATCGGCTGTCAGTCAAAAACATGTTTGTCAAGGTTAGTTAATCAATTTAAGGGAACAAAAGACTAAGACTTTTTCATCAAATTTCTCTAGGTTGAATTAGTCATTCACTGCAGGCAATACGTCATTCTTTATATAATGATGCTTACACCTGAAGGACATTTCACTTTCTCAATCATTTTGGAAGCACAATAACAATTCAATTGAAAGAAGCAGACATCTACTTGGTGTCTGCCCTGTGCATTGTTTTCTGCACGTTAAACATTGACACATTTTTTTAATAGTAAATATTAAACCCATATCCATATCTATTATAATTCCCATTATAATATTTGTTTACTATAATATATCTCTCCCCTTTGAGATGTTCTTCACACATGTCTCAAAATTTTGTCTATCTGTCTTTGCATTGCCAATCGAGACGGCATCTATCGTCCTGTGTGAGCGTCACTTTTGCACACAACATGAAATTTCAGTAACCTTATAGTCTTTAATCATTCTTTTTAATCATGGGTTACCAATTTGCCTATAGAAGTTTTAAAACCCACATAGCTTCTATTGTTAACCAAATTTTCTATGCCATATACAAATTATAAGCAACGTATAGGCATATCTTTTATTTGTGTAGATCGTTACATTTTTCTCAGCAAATAATTTACACACTTCGATTAGTGCAACTATTTTCTTTGCTTGTGCAGATACATTTCAAAGTAATTTCCTAATAACTGCATATCCTACACAATTTTTCTTTTGCAGAACTATCCACAAAATTACTTCTCCACTCATAAGGAGTGTATCATTTTATACACTAATTGAGTTTCATGTGAACACTAATTTTTTAGTGTTTAGTACTTTCCCTTGGGTTTGGCACCAGTCTACTAGGTAAAAAAAAAATTATGCTACATTTTTCCTATATTGTCTATTGGAATCGACTACATTGCATTGCTCAAGTCAATGACAGAAAAATACTCTTCATTTGAATTCATAGCATTTAAGCAATGTCTGTGAATTTGAAACATTGGCTTTCTGTTGCACAAATCTTTATCTTAACTCTTGTACCATCCTTCAGGCTAATTAAGGTGGTGCCTTTTCAATTGGAAAAATAGGTGTGTTTCACGGTTAGTCTGAACACAGAACTATTATTCCAGCCTTTTTCAAATCTCCAAATACTGGTGCTATGCCGACTTCGGCATCACATTTAAAAGGATTTTCTTAATCCTAGGCCTATTTCGTTTTGCCTTTAATTTTTTCTACTGGGGTCACACCTTTAATTAGTTCTATGTTAGATGGACTGTTAAACCATACATTTTCAAGTAAATCAACTAAACATTCTTAATTTATGCACCAATTTATCAGTAATTGGATCTGGACCCGGTAACTATTTGTAACTTTAGTATCATCGGGTGCCATAAATATATGCTTTTTGTTTTACACAGGATTCTGCTAACCATAACATTATTTTAGTACTTTTACTGGTCTCTCTGAGAGGTCATGTATTAACGTACACATCACAGGACTTACTGATGGCATTTTTCGACAGAAAGTTGACCAGCTGTTTTTTGGAATTACTTGTAACTCCAGACACATTTTTCGATCCCTGATCGGGTCTCTGACCAGACGCCGCAAGTTTATATAGTGGTCCCTGAGCCTCTCCTGTCGGTCCACTCTGTACTTTCAATAGCCGTAGGAATGCTCCTACTTTGCACTTCTTTTCTTATTCTTTGTAATTTTCTCTACATGCATTGCATGTATGAAACCAATCCTACAGTTGATAACTCAATATAATGTTTGGTTAAATATTTTCAGGTCTTTGACCATTATAATCAATTTCAATTGGCTTTGGATTTTTCCAAATTAATCATGCATGAGTGATATCTTTTTCTAGTATACTGATGAGCAAGGCACTTCCTTAGCTTGCACAGATCTACCTCTGAGCAAGGCATTTACTTAACTTGCACACATTTTCTGAGCAAGGCATTCCCCCCTATTTTACTCTACAGTGGCAACAGTGGCGCAGATGGTAGAGCGGGTCGTCTTGTGATCGGAAGGTTGGGGGTTCGAATCCCACCCCCTGAAGGTGCATTCTGTCGTTGTGTCCTTGGGCAAGACACTTCACCCACCTTGTCTCCAGTGTCTGTGTACATTGGTGTATGAATGGGTGAGAGGTTCCTTGCTGTAAAGCGCTTTGAGTGCCTAATGTAGGTGGAAAAGCGCTATATAAGTTGAGACCATTTACTTTGCTACACTATCTTAAAATCAGATTTACTCTAGATTAAAATAATTATAATAGCAATGACTTACTTACATTGCAAGGTATAATTCTTTTCTACTCAAGTTACTATGAACGTATCAACTTTTCATTAACACTTTTCACACGTATTACAGTTAAAATTAATTTGATGAGAACCTGTTAGGGAATTTTGCCTGTTTATATAACAAACCTGGAAACGCTCTGTTATTTCTGCCTCAGAAATATGTAACAGATTTAAACACACATCGATTTAGACATTAGGTTTATTCTCGGATCCGGAGATGAGAGGAAAGCCATCAGGCAGCCTCACCTGGCTTCCTGCTTCCTCCTCGATACAATGTGTAGCGGCCAGGTTTACCCTGTGCAAACGTCCGCTCTGGCAGCAGTGATTAGGCGTCTCGGACGCGTGTGTTCCTCCAGAGAACACGAAATATACAGTGTTCCAAAAGGTTTATTGACTGACCTCACCCAGCCATCCACAATACACAGATTTTAGGACTCAATAGACACGGTCAAAAGATGTTTGCCTCCACGCTGCCACACCTGAGTGCCCCCTCCTCCCCCCTTATATAGGGCAGGTAATTGCACAAGTTTGCACACACAGAGCGCCACGCAGTGGCAAGAGGATCAAACATGAACATGCTAAAATGGCTCCAACACAATGTGTTCAACAAGCTCTTACAGAAAAATAAGCACACCCACTTTCCTCCAAGAAACAAGGTTACATCCCATCACACAACCAGCCTCTCCCCTTGGACCCCTCAGTCAGGGTGGGGGATGTGATAAGTAACTCGGCTTTCTCCGTCCGCTGGTGGGAGACAGTCATAAACTTTTTAACCTCCCTGCCTCCTGAGAGGGGGTGTAAATGATTTTACCCCTCCTTTCCTGAACCCACAGTCCCCAAAGGATGGGGTGTGATCACACCCCATCCTTGTGTCATTTCCTCTCGTAAACAAGACTTTACATATTTATTACTTTCTTTGTTCCTGCTTTAAAACAAGCTGGGGTCAGCATGCATACAAAGGTCACATTTCCCCAAAAGGTCCCAGGTGGTCAGGACATTACTTTAGCACAGAGTTAGATTGACCAGTTTTATGACCCAAACTGAGATAAGCAAACAGGTAATCGTTTACCCGTGGCCATTTCCTTTTGAAGCTTCAGTGCTCAAATGCTTTCCTTTCGTGAGGGTTGGTAAACAGACCTCAGCACATCAAGTTCTGCTTGCATTGTTTGAAGCGCCTCATGGTTTAAAGAGTTAACATTTCAACCAACACAGATTTAACAGTCAAACTGTAAATGTAATACTTCATGTTAACATCAAATACAGAATTTCTCACAGATTTTCAAAGTTGAGGAGCACATTGCGCCACTACTCCCCACGCAAACAGTGAAAGATCACCATCAGCGCTTCACACACCATATATCTCCAAGAGTAACAATCACGTATGTTATTTCCCCAAAATGTTATAGGCCTACACTTGTTGGTGTAGGCTCTTAGTCGTCCAGGAGTTCACCTTCATAGTGGAAGTTTCCAAAGTTGTCAAATGGACTGAGTTGAGGTTTTACTTCTTCAACAAAGACTTCTTTTGGTATCAATCTAATAGTTTCAAGCCACATTTACTTTCTATTGTTTTATTATACATTTTCTGTCCACAAAAACTCCGCACTTCACAAAGGATTAGAATGAATGATCCATGTGTTTATACATTGTGAGGTCACAGAGGCAAAGGTTAATAATTATCTCTGTATCTTGAACCATTGTAATAGCCCAAAGGTCACATGACACAATCAGAAGTTTTACGTCAGCCGGACTTCAACATGGTGGCCATCACTGAGTTTCAGAGTAAGTGTTCCTACTTCCAAATTCTTTATGTTAATAATATTTTTTATTATTAATGAGTACTGCATAGAACATGGCAGAACATTCTGTGTAACTATTAACCTTGAGCTGACTCAATCAGTAAAATAAACGGAGTAATATTGCTGTCCAATGATTTAGGAATGGAAATTAATGGACACTCATCGAATATGAATACGTGACATATCTATGCTTATGTCTTGGCTTTGCAGAGATAGGCGTTGGTTTGATGGGATTTGGCTTATTCTTTCTTCTCTTTGGAGTGCTGCTGTACTTTGACTCTGTCCTGTTGGCATTTGGAAATGTAAGTGTGGATATAAAAACTCCTTATTTTTGTTTGTATGGTATGATAGTCGAGGTAAATTAATCAGTATTGAATTTGATGTTTGTTGATGACCAGTTATCAGATAGCTTTAATACTGTATATGTTGTTAACACATAATGGAAGAAGAAGAAGAAGAACTTTATTTATATAGTGCCTTTCACAGACATATAGTCACAAAGCGCTTTATATAAGACAATTATACATTCACTCCATACTCATAGTATAGGGTATAGGGTATGGTTATAGTTCCTGTCCAGTGGAATCTATTTTATAGTTTTGGTTTGAGTCCCACACATGATGTTTGTGAATACAGATGTTTTAATCCAGTGATTTAATTAGCGCGTGCAGCTTGCTCTGATAAGCTCAGAGTACAGTCCATAGTGGACTCTATAAGACCCATGACACTATAAAAGTAAAAGCTATAATCAGAACTTGTTTTTCAGGTAGTGTCGACAACAGCATTTTTGATGAATGCCCATTGATGTTTTCTTTAAGCTTCTAATTGCTCCATGTTGTCTGGTGCAGATCCTGTTTCTGAGTGGGCTGACCTTCATCACGGGCTTCAAGAGGACGGCGCACTTCTTCTTCCAGCGACACAAGTTCAGAGGCTCCTTCTTCTTCTTGGGAGGAGTGTCTCTGGTGCTCTTCCGCTGGCCCATCATCGGCATGCTGGCTGAATGTTATGGCTTTGTGGTGCTATTCAGGTATGTTGGATGACATCAGGCAATTACGATTAGTTTCCTTGTTGTTACAGCAAGTCTTGATTGGCCGGAGCCTGTATGAACCAAAAGTAAAGAAAACTCTCAATCTCAGATTTAGTAACTGGGAGGAACATGTGGCAATTAACAATTCAAATGACGCTTGTCATTTCATAATTAATTTAACCATAGATTCAAAGTTAATCAGATGACACCCCCAGATAACATGTACCAAGAGATGCCTAATTCAATACTTCCATCGCTGCAATGAACAGAACTCTCTTCACTCTGTGCAGGTCCTTCTTCCCCGTAGCTTTGAGTTTCGTCCTGTCTGCGTTCAATTTACCATTCCTCAATTATGTGAGTTTCTTTTTCTATTAAACAAATTTTTTTTTTTACTTTTTGTGGCTAACATTTGAGCACTGTTTAATTTCCTCCAGTGGTTCTCCAGCAGCACATCGATGGTCTGATCCGGGGACTGGAAGACCTTGTAAGGATTACCAAAATAACATGCTGTAAATACTGTATGATACACTGCCTGGCCAAAAAAAAAAAAACAAGAATTAAAAAAGGGGAAAAAAGAATTGGATTTAACTACAGTAAATCTGGGGTCGGTGCAGTTGGTCAGGTCTAGGTTCAGCAACAATATGAGCCCAAAGAATGAGATCAGCTGAAGATCCTGAATGACCAGGTTATTCCACCAACGGATTTCTTCTTCCCTGATGGCACAGGCATATTCCAAGATGACAATGCAGGATTCATCGGGCTCACATTGTGAAAGAGTGGAATGAAAAATCATTTTTACACATGGGTCACCACAGAGTCCAGATCTTAACCCCATTGAGAATCGTTGGGATGTGCTAGAGAAGGCTGTGCTCAGTGGTTAGACTCCCCCATCATCAATACAAGATGTTGGTGAACAATTTATGCAAATCTGGATTTTTTAGCATTGGAGTGTGTGACCCTTTTTTTGGCCAGGCAGTGTGAACAAGTGTAAAATGATGTATTTAAACTGCCATAGCCAGAACAGTAAGGCGTTTTCCTGTCGCTTAACATTTCTTTTATGTTGTATTAGGTGTTTCATGTATTATTGTTATTAAATTAAGATTTATCTCTGAAGCTCTGTCTTTGTTATAGTAGCGACCTTGCTCATACTGTCATGATTCGTTCCCCTGGTTTTGTATGTTGTCTTTGGTCTAGTCCTGTGTTTTATTTTGACATGTCTGTTCTGTCCTTGTGGTTTTTGCTTTACTTCCCTTGTGTTAATTGCCGGCCCCGCCCTGATGTGTTTCCTCATGTATTTATACCCCTGTGTTTCCTTTGGTCTTCGTGTGTCATTGTCTACGTCAGCCCCGGTTTGTTTGAGCTTTGGCATCTCTGGATTTTGTTATTTTCGTCATTCATTAAACATCACCAGTTTCGTTGCAGTCCTGCATTTTGGGTTTATTTTCCTCACTCCGCCTCAACCGTGACACATATACAGAAACTTGTATTTAATGTCAATATGCACTTTGCACAGGCATACCGAATATGATAAACGTTCATAATTGAGAGAGGCAATTTGACTTAACACAACAACATTAGTCTTTTATTTTCGGCAGACATGTATTTACAGCGTATTTCTCTCAATAAATTACACAATAAATAACAATAAATAACAGTTTACACAATGATCAATGCTTAAATTATAAACAGAAGTAAATACAGAACAGATAGAGCTGGTGATGAGTTTTACCACAGTTCGGCTTCATGCGCCAGATAATTTTTTCCACAAATGCAGTTACAAAATTATTCAAAGAACCTAATTACTTTACATGTATGTGCCTTCAGTATGTTCTTCCAATTCCTGCGAGGTTCAGCTCCGGGTGTCATGACCCTCATTAATCACCGTAATTCCTGAGTGACAGCCTGTACACATTAACATCTCATTAAAACAAATTTCAGAATAACTTTTCACACACCTCATGAATATTTACAGCAGTTTCATCCAAATATGTGAAGCTGGAACCACAAGCATCGGCTATTCCAGAGTTATGTGTGATATTATAATATCTAACAACTTGGAAGGTTTTCTTGCCTGGAGGGCCAGTCCTTACCTAATAGAAATAATAGGAAGAGCATAGTATTGGCTGGTCCAGGCTAAAGGTTTAGATGACCTCCCTGGCAAATGAAAGTACCCATTTTATGTTTTTACTAGTAGTGGAATGAAATTTGATTTGTCCATTCGTTTTGCAGTGAAAAAAAGACTAATTAAGAATTTTAATTATAAAACAGTTTTATCAATTGTGAGCTTGTAGGCTAGTTTTTATTTTACTGTGAAAGTGACTCTGAATGTGGATGTGGGCCACCACTAACAGTTAACATTTCTGCTCTCTCTTTCGTTGTTGTTAAACAAATAACATAAACCAGGGTCTTTATCTGTGAAAAACTGTGACACAGGTGTAAAAACATGGTGCTAAACATAACAAAAAATTACATGTTTCCCATCTGTCCTGTTGAGTGTTCCCTAACTTCCCAAAACCTGCGATGAGGCGTTATAGAAGGTCAATCTCTTTTACCCAAATTCTGCCGCAATATCTAAACTGATGTCACAACACTGATCTCTAGGTACTGTATCTCTTTTTGAATCCATATACATAAATACTGTATCTCTATTTGAATCCGTATACATACAAAAGTACAGGCTATTATATACACGGTATACGATGAGAAACAGTGCATTGAGTCAAATCTGTAAGATGTAAGACATAGTTACATAGTTGGTTGGACATATCTTTAGGACTGATCATCATTCACATTGAAACAGAGCTGGCTCAGAGTCAAGGGACATCTGTTAGACACAAAAATAAAAGATCCAGTGAGGATTGAGGCTTGTCCAGTTGTAAATAAAATACTTTAAGGACTTTTGGGTACGTGTTGGTCCAAGGGTCAGAGGTGAGAGGTCTGCTTGATGCTGTGAAAGGACCCTCTGCTTGGAGAGGTGGGTATAGAAGTGGCCCTCATGGTTCTGCTGCGAATGGAGTTCTGGTCCTGCCACCGGAGCCAGCGCTTCTTCACTGCCGATCGCACCTGGGACAAAAGCAACAACGGGTTAAAGCCTATTTAGCCTAAAGGGCTTTTTGAATCGTTCAAGAGTGCGTCTCAGAGACATCTTTTGGTAAAGATGTGTTTGTGGTAAAAAATAAAATGAAGCTTACCTCGCTGTTTAAGAAGCAGTAGAAAACAGAAACAAAGAACCCCTGAGTAAAGAAAGCAAACATATAAGTTATGACTATAATAATAATGCATAAATAGTGCTTTTCTCAGTTATATAGAGTTGCTTTACACTATCCTCGCTCAATGAGAGTAAGCTACCGTACAGAAGCCCTGGGATTGATAATAACTTGGCCAACAATCAAGCAAGTCTTTTACTTTAAACTAAATTGTAGTTCTTTTACAGACTTTCTCTTTTACACAATCAATATGAGCTTTCCATTAAAATGTTTCATCTTGTTTGCGTGCTTTACCTGGAAAGACTCCAGGAAGGAGTTGAAGTAGATGAAGACAATCTGGGACAGCTGGTCGTCTCCTCCAGGATTCACAAAGAACAGCATGTAAGTGATGCCCAGCAGTGGCAGCAGCACCAGCGTGGCTTTAACGGCCTTTCTGTGAAGCGTAAAGCTATTTTAGACAATTATACAGGTCACCAGATAAAATTTACCCAGGTTTATATGTCCCTCAAAAAGCGGAGATTTACCTATACTGGATAGTTTCAGTGGTCGTGGACGCTCTGAGCTTCGTCATCAAGATCCTCACAATGTTGAACAGGAATACAAAATTAATCTGTAAAAACAATTATACTGCTTAATATCGCAATTTCACAAAATATCTCTTGATTTTCTATTAAATAACACCGCCAAGCTCCCAACAGAGAATAACACTTCATAATAACTACACCTTATTCAACCTTAATTAATCATGTACTAACACTTAATTAATTGTTTACTATTCATTAATTATGTGTGACTAGTGTGATACCTAAATACTACCTAACTACCCCAAACTTTTAATGAAAAGCTCATCAGATACTTTGATTAAAACTATGAAGTAACAATTTATAAACACATTTTTGTACCCTGATTTAACCATATTAATTAATATAATAATAATATAATATAACATTAATAATTAGTTCATGCTTTATTACAAGTGTTAATGTATAATATGGCACAAAATTGGATTAGAAGTCCAGCATTAATTACTGGAGTAGTTAAGTAGTAATTAAGTATGAGTCAAACTTAATTAATAATAGTTCATGATTAAGGAAATGTTAGTACATGATTAATTAAGGTAAGGTATTATAAAGTTTGACCATATTTCCTCTACCATAAATTAGTTTTTTAAAATGTCAAAAGGTCAAGCTCTGCAGTAAAACTGAAAACTAGACTCCCCCTCCTAAATCCATATTTAGTTCACTGTGCACAGAGATTCATGCTTACCAACAAAACTAGGATCATTGGGCCTTGATAGATGTAGTCTGTGTAAACACCAGGCTTTTTTCCAAACCAGCACCTGGAAATACAGAAACACATTGAATAAAACATTTCGCAATTAGCAGCGGTGTGTTTAAACTGTCTGCACTGGTGTGTGGCCCGCGGTCTACATCACTGCCTATCAATGCTTTTCCTTCACTATATTAAACAAATGCAATGCATCCAGGTCCAGATCTACAGGGGAGCAAAAGGGTGCATTGCAACCTAATTTTAAAATGTTTGCACCCTCAGGTTAAGTCGCCCTATACATTTTAATATCGAGAATCTCTATTTTCACCCAATTGAAATTCTGACGCCCCATCAGCTTGTTCAGGAGCTGGCGCTGTGAGCGTCACATTTTAAAGTATGGTTTCTCTTAGCATTACTGTGACAGTGGCCCTAAAAAGTGGAATGTGTCTATGAGTTTATCTCTGTGAACAACTGGGATGTTAGAAATGTGTAAGAAACGTTCGCGATCACTTTGGACATAACTCTATTTAATCCACTCGCTCCCTCTGTTTGTAAACTAAAAATCTGGCCATTCAATTTCATCCTTCTGGTACATTTATGCACACGTTTATGGCCATTTCTTCATATTTGACATTGTTTGGTGATGTATTACATTGGTAACATCTAAATAAACTTAAGTAACCACTGACATACTGTCCCATAGAAATGAGGCGGCATCTGCGGTTGTCTGTGCTACCACTCACCACTCACTAGACCCTGTTAGTTAGCCTGGGGTTGGTTCTATTTCACAAAACTCACTTTTCATTGTCATAGTAAAGCTTCCCAAAGGCCCAGGCCACAATGATCGGCAGTGGTATCCCTGTCAATAGAGGCAATATAGTGGGTGAATGGGGTAAGGACAGCTAAATACCATCACAATAAAGCATATAGGAGATGCTCTTACCCCAGCCGATGGCCAGAAACATCCATCTGCGCAGCTTGTCGGTGGAGTAGGTCATGACTACAGCGGTGTGCAGATAACAGCCCTCCCCAAACATCCAGAAGAAGTTTGTCACATGGAAGTAGTTATAGGCTGCTGTCACCAAGCGGCACCACACCTGCGGTCACGGAAATGAAGAAAAACCTGCCTAAATGGCTACAATAATGGTGAAAATGAAAAACCACTCAGCATAAGCACTGCTGTCTCTCTCTTGTTTGTTCCTCTAAGGTGATGCATTATGTTAGTGTTTCCCAGCAGAGGGGATTTGGATAGGGTGACCAGATTTTCAGACTAAAAAACTGGGACACTATTTGGGATTTAGTCGCAGGGTCAACCAGGGAGCCATTTATTGACTGTTTTTCCTAACCTAAATGGTAAATCTGCGTGTTACTATCTTACACCATGCCACAATCAGCATTAACATGATAGGCTTTGTATTTCTTATTGGTTTCTACCTGGTAATGGACATTTGCATGGCCCAAAGACATGAATTTTCAAGCAAAGTTTGTTACTTTGTGGATCACATTGGCCAAAAACTGGGACACTTGGGACAGATCCCATGTAAAACTGGGACAAATTAATGGTTTTGAAGGACTGTGTGGGGACATGGGACAGAGGACTCAAAACTGGGACTGTCCCGGGTAAACTGGGACGTCTGGTCACCCTAGATTTGGACATACTTCAGATTAAACAGGCTAGTGACACTAAACAAGATTGGCGTATTTTTTTCAAAAGAAAGGGATATCTTACAGTAAAAGGTAAACGCAAATGATAGGGGTTTTACTTGACCTCTTTCTTAACAATCTGCAACACTCTCGAGACAGGGTGTATTCGGAGTATAAAGAGGAACGAGGTAAGGTTGGGGATAAGTATGTCATCATAGAGTTCTTGAAGGCTCAAATCTGTAACATCAATAATCAGTGGATTTTATTGCCATTGTCAGACATTCACAAACTAGGATTATTTTCCCTCCGCATTGCATTCTGCACCATGATACATGTAGTTATTAAATAAATATAAGTCTATAAGGGCATGCCAAACAAGACATGGTAAAACTAGCAAACTCTGAACAAACAAAACATACACAACAGACAGCAGATGTGGATGTGAATAACCACGTATAGTGCAAATATAACAGAGCAAATGACAGATAACCTATTAATTATTTCAATGGTTTTCAGTTTTTTGCAAGAGTTACCTGGTTGCTCTCGGTGACCTTTGGGGACATGGTCAGCTGGACGATGAACCATGTGGCGTTCCTCAGAATGAAAGCTGAGATGAGGTTCCAGTGAATTATGTTTCGCAGGCACCGAATGCTCCTGAAGCCAAAAGGAAAATTTGGAATAACATGAGATATTTATCAGTATCCCACAAAAAATATAGCTCTATCATTATCTAATCCGTATACCTGCTCAGAGGAACACGTTATTCCACCTGCTACAATCTCTAGCTAGAGAATTTAGGCATGTGTCAGAAATAATTTAGTCCTGTATACCTTCTTATAATAGGTGAGATAAAATGGCTTCCAACTTGTGATCACAGTGACAGCACAATAGCCACATGACTGCTTACAGGTATGTTTGTATGTTTATGTGCCTATGTTATTTCTATTTGAAGAATACGATAAACACAGAGATGTTCGGGCTCATGCCTAAACGTCACCTTAGCCTCATGAAGAGAGTGAATGCCAGCACCAGAGCCGCCAGAGAGATGCAATGTCCCAAGTAGTTTATGATGACAGCCACTTGGTAATGCACTTTACTCTTCCTCTGTAAAGACAAACACACATTTAAAAGGTTTATGACTGGGATCCATATCACAAAAGAACATCATTATGAGACTATAAAGGTCATGGTCACGTTTTCAAAAGTAAGAGTTGACAGAGAGGTATAGAAACAGAAGGCAACGTGTCATGCGTGGTGCGTGGCATAGCTGAGGGGGAAGAAAACCTCTCATAGGAACCACATTTTTTTCCTCTTTTTAGCTGTTTTCTAGTGGACAAACAATATTTATCACACACCAATCGGTCAAAAAAACAATATCTCGCCATTGTGGAGGCCTATCAACACGCAACACTGATATAGCGTTGAATCAATTGTTGATAGGCTAATATTGCCTCTACAATGGCGACGTGTTGGTTTTTGACTGATAAAGTCAAGCCAAAATCAGGTCCATATGGATGTTTTTTCGCAGCAAATTGTTAATAGAGCCAAAAAATTGCACTTGTTGCCATTAGCATTGGGCCATGAAGTTCACGTAGCTTCCCGGTTAGCATTGCCCATGTTTTATGGGCTGTTGAATTCAGCATTTCTTAAAGTAATGGTGGAGAAAAGTTCATTTTTTTTCTCTTTGTTTTGCCCCTTTGACTTTCCATCCACGGCCTTGCACCTGTGTATTTATGTGAGACTCTGACCCCTTACCAGCCCTGCAGAACCTAACGTTCTGCCCAACACCACCTGCTGGAGGTGCCCAGGTCATTTAATAAAGAGTGGGGTGATCAGGCTTTTGCTGTGGCAGGTCCAAAACTCTGGAACTCGTTGCCGCTTGAGTTACGTGCCGTTTCGGACCTGCCCCTGTTCAAAGCAAAACTAAAGACTCACCTGTTTAAAGAGGCATTTGACACATAGTTCTGTGGCAACTGTTGTGAATGGTCTGTTTTTAATGAAATTTTACTCCTTTTTATATTGTATTTTTATTTTTATCTTTAATGTGTGCAGCGCTTTGGTCAACTTTGGTTGTTGTAAGGCGCTTTAGAAATAAAACTTGATTGATTGATTGATTTGACTGTTTACCATAATGGGCAGTTACAAAGACCCAGCCTGTATCTATAGAATGAGCGTCATTGGTCTGTAAAGGTGATGAAAGCAGTATTTACCTGCTTAGGTTGTAAACATAGTGGTTTTTCATTGTGTTCACACTTTTAAATGTGTCGAGTAAGGAACAACTACAATATTTTTGTGCTGAAGCTTCTTTTTTGCATCATGCTGCCCTAAACTTTCAGGAGACGTGTGTGGTAGAGAGGTGCATGCTGGTCCCCAGGGTTTTGTTGTGTGCTGATAGGACAGTTCTTACACAGCCTTCCTCTATTTGTATTTCAGCTGCTTTACGCATTCCACTTCATTGATGACTTTATTGGATATTTCCTCAATGTCCTGGTCCAGATGGTCCACAGCGTGTCCATATGCTGGATCATGTGACACTCTCCCACTGTGAGATGTGTGCTATTGTGCGATTGGACGATAGGACTGGCATTAGTCCAACAGTTTTTTCTGGAACGGTCTCAGTAGAACCACAGGAGTAGATCTTCTGTCCTCGGAGACATGAGCCAGTACTGGGTTTGAAAGGCTGCTCATTGGCACAAACTGATCAGCACAGAGAACTCATCCTGTTCCTGCTGGGACTAAAACAATCAAACCCTTTCCCTAAATCTATTAAGAAAAATACATAGTACATCACATTATCCATAGAAGAAAAGGGCATTTGTCACAGAAGATTTCAGCACAGTCTGTCTCTATCTTAGCGACAAACACACAGTGGGTGTTTGGGAGTTTTCCAACATATTATTTCTACATTAGTGATCATTATGCAGTGTCCCGGCAGAAGAGGGGAATCCATCAAAATATGATTTAGTTGGAATTATACAGAAAAAAGAGATTTCAATTGGAAAATGTCTTTCATTTTGAATTATTTAGCACCGTACCAGACCAGATGTTTGAATTGACTGAATGACAAGATGACCCCAACTGGGATTAAGATTAGGCATTGAAGCAATAAGAACAAATTCAATTAACCTCTATGAAAGATTAGGAATTATTATTATCTCTGCTATTCTACTGTATTCTGCAACTCCTACTCTAACTAGGGCTTGGTACTGTTAATTCTTTTAATACCGGTACTTTAATGATGCTTGGTTTATGATACCAATACCCGATCTATACTTTTTGTGATACCTATACTAATATAGTCCTTCCTGTATGACTGGAGTGGGTAATGGAGTCTCTCTTACCAGGACTGGGTTTGTACCAGGCTGGGCGACCATGCCCAGTGGTCAGAACATGTATGCAAGGATCCAAAGGTTGCCGGTTCAAACCCAGCTCGGATCAGTGTCTTCTGCTGTGTTTTTGGGAAAGACTCTTCACTCCCCTTTCAAGCTGTATGTACTCTGTGGTGTGTAAGTGATTGGTGGTGACTGGCGGGTCCAATAGCATCTAGTATGTCTGTGAAAAGTGAACATAGACTAACTCAGGTCATTTGACAATAAATGCATTCAATTGACAAATGTGTTGATTACAGCCGCCAATTCAAGCTTTTAATCAACTTTAACAGAAAGTTAAAGGATATATCATTACATTTTGCTTTTATGTCGGAGAATTAGCAATTTGTTTGGCTGCCATGGGTGAAACGTTTATTATTGTTTGTGCTCCTCAGTTTGTTGGTAGTTCTCTGACGAGGTGCGAGCCCATTTGGAGCATGATTCATATGCCTCACATTTTAAAATCCAGTTTAATTATTCATTGGTTTTGCGCTCTAAATGCATAAGGACGAGTGGGTGACTTTGGACACCGTGCCAGTCACACTAAATCTCAGGCCTTATGCGATATGCTAATTTCTGAACTTTTCTCCCGAATACAAACTGGGACTGAGCCAAGGCTAAATTTGGAGTCTGTCACTCGGGGCTGAAATTGCCTATGGGCAGTTGAAAGAAGTAAAGGGTTGTGTGGACAGAAGTACAGACGAGTGCCTGTCACTCTAAAGGCACTGGTCTCTGAACGCACAGCTGGTGTTCCTCACAATCTGTCACTTCATTTATTTATTTGTTATTGAGTCACAGTCTCCATGGCAACAGAGCACGGCATTAGTGTCACTTCACGCTGAGTCATATTCAGATCGAGACTCAGAGGTTGACTACACCTCAACAACTTTGGTCTTTCAGGATTTATAGCAAAAACTTATTTTCACCAACAAATCCCTTCATTAAGGCCCTCCAACGCTCAGAAATGCTGTAGTAGCTTTTACTAGAGCCAATCTGTTGATGCAACAGCCTCCTCTGATGAATCAAATCATGTAATGTTTTCAGCAGCACAACAGCAAATGCAGGTCCTTGACTTCTCAGCTCTAACATTTACTTTTTAAAACAACAATAGCACTCTGCTTAGATTGGTTTTATTTTTCTATCATGTAATATTTTATGTGTGATTTTATGCATAGAAACGGCCAAAATGTGCAATTTCAGAAAAAAAGTGTAGAATAATAGACATATGAAATACAAACGTGACTCACAGATGAAAGGGGCTGCATATAGGGCTTGTTTCAAATCAGCCTTGATTTGGCTACATCAAATCAGACTTATAATATAATGGTGTTGCTAGTTTGCAACTGTTTCTGTTAAAGTGCTCCATGACCTGAACAGAGGTGACCCGTGACTGTATGTAAACTCTGTTATTACCAACAATAATTATGGCAATACAGTTGTGTGGTTTGTTTATTCTTATAATGGATTTTTATAGTTTGGTTTAAAAAGCAGTACAATTGCAGAAGTGACACTATTATCAGTTTTCTAAATGAGTTAAATCAACACCATCTTAATAAACCTGCTATTTACACCAGAGCAGTGTGTTGTTACAGCGGTTACTGTGAAGATGCTGCCGTTTTTCCAGGATTAGCTGAGACTAGGGTGTATTGAGGTGGAACAAAGGGTTTGTGTGGTCAGCAGGTGCAGAGCGTCTCACCAGGAGGATAATCTCTGTGCACTGGCTGTAGTTTCCTCGAGGGGCCCATGTCCCATTGGACTGACACTCTCTGTAGACCCGGTCTGGAACCACAGAGATCAGAGGTCAAACATGTCCACTGTAGCATTTGCTTCTTGTTTGCATTATATCACGTACACAGAAATGTCTGGTCTTTTGTGATAATTACAGGATTTGGGGTTTTGACCTGTGTAGTTTTCATTTTAACTTCCATCGCTTTCTTTCTGGGCTTCATTAAAAGGAATAATTATGAAAAAATCTTAACCATATCTAAATGTGCCAACACTTTGTGGATCATAGACTCTAATTTGTTTTATCTCATTTTTATTTGTTGGTCACAATTCCAACACAAAGCAATTCAAAGAGCTTCACAGATCGAGAGAGTGTTAAAATATAACATTTACAAGGAAAATAGAATAAACAAAACACATTAAATCATTATAAAATGCATTCAAATGCTTTGTAGACAAAATACTTGTGCAGACCAGTGGTGTTGTAATGAATCCCATTGAACTGTTCAGGGCAGGGCCTGGAGACCACTTCACCAGCTGCACTGCGGGGCCAGCATGTACCTATCCCATCCACGGACAGGTCACAGAACAGACCTGCATACAAAAGCAGTGTGTGCATGAGAGTCTGCTGATGGAATCGTGGAGACTATTTAGGGACTGAAAGCTATTCCTGATTACTCATGATATGATATGTAACCTTCCCCCTCTTTCTC
Source organism: Proterorhinus semilunaris (assembly GCA_021464625.1). Lineage (NCBI taxonomy): Eukaryota > Metazoa > Chordata > Actinopteri > Gobiiformes > Gobiidae > Proterorhinus > Proterorhinus semilunaris. The sequence goes on from CM038344.1 coordinate 15,314,797, forward strand.
TCCATCTTCTCTCCATTAGTTCAGAATCTGTTATGGGACACTGTTCATTTCTTTCTTATATTTTCTTCAGCGCAATATGGTATTATGAAATTCATTGTATTGTTTACTTCAGATCATATGGAAATACTATAAATATGCTTTATAGATACATTTCACATGGGTTTTCATTGGTGGATTTCACATTTCAGTAAGAGTTACAACTACGTAAATTGTTAGAACTGCGGCCACTGATTCATACTGACTTTACTGCCATTGTCACATCAGAAATGTCATGTTCCACCTTGCACAGGAGAGATCATCTATCTTTTATTGAGAAACTGACGGCATTGTGTAGAATTTGCACAAAGGACGTTTTATTCATTTCAATGTTTTCAATTGAAGGTGGTGATGGTAGAAGTTAGCGATAAGATAATACAATAGACTGTGTCCTACCTGATGTGTTGGTGAAGGTCAGCGTCAAGTTGAACACCATTGTCCTCACTGAAAACAGTCAAGCATAAGAGGCATTTAATGGACGTGTTGAAAACCAGGGACTACTACATGTGCACACATTTAGATAGAAATGTTGATTACAAATACTACAGAAAATATGTTTCATTTCATTTGGAATATTTTTGTGATTTTGTGACGGATCGGGAAAGCGCCTTACAAGGAATACGTTCTATACCTTGAGTCTCTCTCTCTAAAACCAAAAAATCAGGTTAGAAATCTAGGAGTAATCATGGACTCAGACCTGAACTTAAACAGCCACATCAAAGCAATAACATCATCAGCTTTTTACCATCTGAAGAACATTGCTAAGATCAGAGGAATAGTGTCAAAACCAGACTTGGAGACACTCATCCATGCATTAGTCTCCAGCAGGTTAGACGGCTGTAACGGCTGCTCACTGGCCTTTCTAAACGAGCTGTTAGAGCTGCAGTACATCCAGAACGCTGCTGCTCGAGTCCTGACAAGAACCAGGAAATACCACCATATTAGTCCAGTGCTCCGGTCTCTGCACTGGCTTCCTGTCACTCAGAGAATAGAATTTAAAACAGCTCTGCTTGTGAACAAGTCGTTTCATGGTTTAGCACCAAAGTACATCTCTGACATGTTAGAGCCGTATGAACCATCTCGGGCCCTGAGAACTTCAGGGAGGGGTCTCCTGGTGGTTCCCAGAGTCAATAATAAACACGGTGAGGCTGCGTTTCAGTTTCATGCAGCTAAAATCTGGAACAGTCTTCATGAGGATGTGAGACAGGCCTCAACTCTGACAATGTTCAAATCCAGGCTGAAAACAGCTCTTTTTACCCGAGCCTATGAAAACTGAAAGTATTTGATCTGCACTCTTGCCTTTTACTGTAATTTATTAATTTTTATTTTGATGTTTTAATGATTGATTTTATCTGTTTTCTTGTAATTTTATGCAACTGTGAAAGCACTTTGAATTGCCTTGTGTATGAATTGTGCTCTACAAATAAACTTGCCTTGCCTAGTTTCCATGATGGAGAACCAAGCATGTCAAAATACGGTGTTAAACGGATGATAATTCTGACTTGATTTAATTCATTAATTCATTATACCAGCGTAAACACATTGACGCATTGAAGGTGGAGTTGGCAGAAATGTATTCATGATTATCCAGGCCTAATTTAATATTTTTCATAAGATGTATATTTTCAAATGTATTTGTGTTTTAAAGCCACAACGCGTAGAATTTTACCCAACAAATAAAATAGAAATACAAGCATTTATTTTATGACAGATATTTTCATAATTGAAAAAACCCTCATAAAGTGGGTATGTCTCCAGCTCGTCTCCATGGAGATGTCGACAGGTCAGTAGAATTTGAGATTTAAATAGATTATGTTCATCCAAATCCATTCTTTGATTACCCACGGCAGAAATAGCATTTTCTGTGTTGATCTGGTCATTAGGAGCATGTTTTGCACTGATGGCAACAGTAAAGGCACAACGCAGTGTGCCTTTAAGCTTAGCAACGTTCATTGTGACACACAGGTATGAAGTGCATGTGACACATTAGACCTAATTAGCAACACAATTATACAGAATTTAAAATAAAAAAAAATGAATATGTTTTAAACTCTTAACCTCCAACCGGTTTCTCCAGTTTAGCTTTACCCAAATCCCTAACCCTATCCTTTCAAATGAGGCGTGACTATGGCCTAAAGGATGTGAGCTCCAGTCGAGAAGCTTTAAGATTTGGATAAAGCTAAACTGGAGAAAATGCACTTGGTTAATTAAGAGGTTAAAGTTTTTATCATTGATTGCGTCGTTTGCTGAGCACAAGAAGTGATAGTGATTGAGGTAGAATTTCCTCAATTTCCTCAGAACTGTTGCACTGCTGCTGCGAACAGAAATGAGATGGTAAATGGTCACACACAAAGCGCTTTACATCAAGGGACCATACACCCATTCAGACTCTCATTGTCATAAAATTGTATGTTGACTGGTGTTAAACTATGAAAAATACTTACCACAGGCATTATTCCATTAAATTGAGTAATAATCAAGAAAAGAAAGCATGAAAACTGAATGCACTTTTATTAGTAGAGATGTTTGTAAAAAAAAACCTTCTCACCACCTACATTGGAACACTGCTGTTTTGTAACGCCTTTTGTTGCCTAAATTTTGCATCAAAATAAAGCGCCACTGGGGACATAATCATTACTTTGCAGTTTTAGAGAGGATAGCTTTGATTCAGTGGATGCCCCTGGTGTGAATCTGTATACTGTGGCTGCACTTGACTGGCTGTTTATAGTAAATTCAACTCCTCTCTCCAACAAAAGACTGAGCAGAAATGAGTCACCAGCATCAGATTCAGAGACACAGGCTACAACAGTGGGCAGCACTAACCTACTTTTAACACTGGGCCTTTCTGAAAGGCAGGTGTGAACACAATTTTATGCGCATAGTATGAATGATGCTCAGTTTGGTCCATGCTTAAAGGTCCAACTCCAGATCTTTAGTTTACAAACAATGACATTTATTTATTTGGTAGAGTAGCGCGAGTATGTTACAAAACTGGAGACCACAGTCGTGATTCATTCGAGATAAAGAGCCTTTTCAGTGACAGCTGTGAATTCAATGCATCATATGTAGGTTTGTAGTTGGCTGACTACATCATATTCCCCGGCAGATTTTGTTAATTTCTTGTACACTTTTCAGCTAAATGATAGACACTGGTACAGGACTGCAGTATTAAAGCTCCCTATTCCATTCATGTTTGTTGTCTTGTCAAGCATCGTGATAACCACAAAGACACATCCATCTATCTGCCAGATCAATGTGGTGGTGAAATGAAACATCAGCTATTTTAAGGAACATTACAACGACTGCACAAACCACAAATGGCCACCAGAATCCAGGTCAGTGTGCACTTGCTGGACTGGCCTTTTGCCTCAGGCGTAGACATAACGTGGAGTGGGGGTATGGTATATGAAACAAACAGTGAGACAGACCTGTGAGGTTGGAGGCCATCAAAAGAAGAGTCTCACAGCTGAAGTCCAGAGAAGACGCTCCCCCCAGGGAAAGCACCAGGAGGAGGAGTGGGGCCTGCACACATACACACCACTGTGTTAGCACAAGAATATTGAACAAATCAGTTCAGAGAGTAAGACCAAAGACCCATCCATCTCGCCCACAGGCAAGTGACTCAAAGCACTGTGTGAGCTGCTGCAGACTGCTGAACTGGAAGAGTGAACAAAAGGCCACACAAGGCTATGGATAATTGTGTCTGTTTGGTCCATCCTTTTTGGTGTGAGAGGTTACATTTTATACTTTCCATCTGTAGATCTCGTACATTTATTTAAAAACAACTACAAACACGGACATAGAGTATATACACTATTTACAACCACCCCTGCAACATAAAACAAAATCCCCAATCTATAACAATTAAGCAGGTCTTACAAGTGATCACAAGATTGATTATCTTTTTTAAGTTTAAGCTCTTTTTTAAGTACTGTAAAGGTTGAAGACTCTCGAATAGTAATTGGAAGAAGACAGCTTGTGCACAGGAATTGTGTTTTGTCCAGTGGCAGTTTGTCTGAATGGAACCTCACAGTCCTTTCTCGTGGCTGATTTGATTTGTTTTTGTTTAGTAAATTCCTTGCACCTTTCTGTTATAGAAGAGAGTATACTGTAGTTAATTGAAATTTGCAGGTGGATGACTCTGCAAGTATGTCCTGGTTTCACTGTCTCAGGACTGCCACAATTAGAGTCCAAGTTTTATACAAAGGAATTCATGGCATTTAAATACAGCATGTTTTCAACTCATTTGCTTATACAAACTAAAATGTACTTGACCATGACGCTAGAAAAGCTGTTTATAGTTCTCTAAAACTTGCAAGACCTCCTAAAGGCACTGAGGTTTCACATTGACTCATATAAGTCTATAACGCTGTGTGTGTTTTGATTTGTTAATTCAAAAGGAATAGAGATAAAGGAATGTTTATTGTTAATGAAGTTTATGGACCTTTTTCGCACAGAGCAGCAGCTGGTTGTGGGAAGCAGACATCTGGCATCAGCACATCTGACAAAAGAGTGTGCATGCCTTCATTCAGTATTATGAAGCCTAGGCGTTAATTCAACCTGGTAGACTAACTTCAGCACCACCGACCTCCAGCCAATGATCGCTTCCGAGAGGGCCACACCTCCACCTCAGCCATCAGCGTAAGAGCCGCACCTCCGTAGCAGCCTATCATCGCCATCGGTCCCACTTTTAAGCCTCAGCAATCATGGTCCATTCGCTTCCCAGCTGCGCGCGACCCGCCTCCACCCCATCTCCGCCTCTCCCGTCCACAGCTTCTACCTGTTGCATCGCCACGGGTCCTCCATACCACCACCAGTGTCCAGGCTCCGGGGGAAGAAATCCCTAACTCCAAGCTGTTCATTTACACTGACTAATACATCGATGTCTACCGCCGGGGTCTGATCGCCAAAACTAATACACATGTCAATAAATCGCTGCTTTTGTCTGTGTGAGTCTATCCAGGTGGAAATACTCTCAGTCCCCGCAATACTACACATACAATGAACATTTAGGATTTCACTCAGTGATCAGTGCTTTGTTTGACCAAATGGATAAATACTGTGATCAATACTGGATCACAGTATTTAGAGTAAAATTCGGCTCTGGGCGTTTGTGAGTTTGTGAGAAAGGTAATAAGGACCATGGCCTCAGGTTTTAACACACGTCACAACATCTGACTTCATCTCCCTTTGTCAGATCAGCTACAGACAGAGGCAGTGGTGAATCAGAGCCTGCTCTTAAGCCATATTTGCTATGGCACTCAAAGCAAACCACCCCTGTTCTAAAGCAAAGTGAATGGATATGTAAATGTGGCGTGTGGGCACTGATCTACACAGCTGTGCCTCCCTTGTTAACCAAATGACCATCCGTCAAAGCTCATAGTGACCAAAGTAACCAAGTGTTCAGCTGAGTGCGGTGCAGAAATGACTGACTATCTACTATATAATATCATGACAAACTCAAAGCCTTTTTGACTTTCCTATGTCTTCAGTCGTAAAATAAGTGATCAAAGGTTCTGTGAGTTGGGAAATCCTATTACTGTATCCAGATTAGTACAGGTGACAGTACTGCAATGACAATCCATTAGGGACCTACAGTGCAGACCCTGCTGTCACCATGACAGATAGAGCTGAGGTTTGTAAATAATGCCCCTATCCCATTGTTGTGACGAAGCTGAAAGTTAATGAATCACTAGGGGAACTCTACTTCACTGCATGGTGTTGTCCATCGATCTTTATTTTAGCCACTGTGTCAGATTAATGTAAATGCAGAAAGCCCATTCTCAGCCCTGTCACAACGCATATTCTATAAATCTCGACATAACACAAATCACCAAGCGCCGCTTAGCAGGACCACAGCGCAGAGATCCACTTAAGCACTTACAAAGATATATTGCATGAGCAGTGGCAAAACATGGCATCCTGTTTGTACATCCCACACTTTACATGAAGACTGAGAGAAGGTGCAACCAACAAGTCAAACTCACGCAGACGGGAGACACACTCTGTTCTGTGTCAATTTTGAATAACGTCTAGAACAAAACGCTGTGATATCGCATTATTGTTGTGTGGCAGCTGCAGACAGTTCATTGACCAATACTGTTTTAAATACACACAAGATTTACATAAGCTGCAATACATTTGTCAGAAAAAAGTTACTCAAATAAATAAACCCTAAACACACATTTCAGGTTGCCGTAATAAACACTGATTTGGTTGATGCTGACTTTGTTTGTTTGTAATCATGAGTTTGGGAATGTCAGCAGCGAATCGCACGAGTGAATTGTTTCAAACTAAACCACAACTTAAGTTACACCCGAGCGACGCCAGGGTTTTAACTCTTTTTTTGACAAGCACAAAATTCAAACATGTCAGGGAGAGAAGTCTTTAGGAGTTAGTGCGCGGACGTAGTGCTCCTCGTATTATTACGCCTCACAATATAGTACCCCTTTTTATCCGCTGAGAAAATCGACATGTTACATTTCTGTGTTACTATACTTTGTAGTGTAACACGTCACGTAACTGTATTTAAATAGGGAAAACGAGGAAGAGTTTGGTAGCTTCTAACGGGAGCTGATTTGGAACTACACAGTATGTGGAAGAGGCTGCGTTTGTGCTCCGTTTGCATGACAGAGCGCACGGACAAAGACCAGACAGGTACATATCAACTAGTCTAAGGTAAGGTAAGAACATATGTCAGTATGTAAAAACGGTGGCCTATTCCTTTAACAATTAGTGTAACATTTCAAAAACATAAGGGTATTCAAATAAAGTATACTGATTTAAATGCACAATACTAAAACAGTAGATAGGTAATGTTGGAATATTCATGAACAAGGAGTCTACACAGAGCTGTCATATTGAGCCTTGGTGAGCTGCTGTTGTGGGTGAGTTTGCCACTGCCCACAGCTACTGCCTATCGAACACTAAACAGATTATCCTGTCATTATTAGAGAAATAAATTATGCAACGTTAAAACACTGTTAGTGAATGGTGTTAGCACACTTCCATTACACAGAACAAAGACCTCCAATCAAAAACAATAATAATGTATAAAGGGCATTATTTCAAGCAAATAGAGCAACATGTATGTCGGATCTATGTTTGGAAAAAAGAAAAATGATCTCAGTACTCTCAATTATATCTCAGAGATTAGCAGAAATAATCGTGAGCATGTTAACAAAGCATTCCATTGTTCCAAAATATAAACTATGGGCGGCACCAACACCATATTTTTCCGCCACAATGTGATTATGTAATTGTTTCCCATCGACTGGTCAAAAATATGTAACATATTGCAGCATTCTCCGAGGCGTTGCCAGATGTTGCTTGCTATATAAAGGCCACAGATGTGCGTTACGTCCCACTGGACTGTGAGTGACGGCTGCTGTCCTCTGATTCGCTGTGAAGTCTCTCTCTCAGTCTTTTGTAAATAAGGGCGTAACCTTTATGCATCCAGGTCCAGCCACAAGCAGCGGCGATTCTGCTGCCCGTAGGTGACTTTGTGAATTTAAAATATGGGTGCAGAGGGACAGGCAAAAGGCGAGGGCCGCAAACAGCAGTTATGCAGCATACCAAGTGCATCATATGCACTTGGTATGCTGCATAAGGCTTTAAAAAGGTATATAAGTGTCGAGGACCCATCTTTTTACGTATATATGAAGAAAATAAATAATCACAATTTAATCACAATTTGTGCAAATTCTCCTTTCCTGTTGACATGTTTTATGCTAAACTGAGGTAAAAGTAATCTTTACACACACACAACATTGTTCACAAGTTAGAGAAATCTTATATCTTATACCATATTACTCAAGTTGGAGCAAATATTGTGACAAAACTGCTTCAGAAGCGGTTTTATCAGCAGCTGACGATGGCAATGACACAAGGTCTATTTGACATACAGTGGCCCCAATGTAAATACAATATGTCATTTGAAAACGACACAGCGTCAGGAACAGCAGAGGAACACCATGCTAAATGCATAAATGATATAGTTTAGGGTCTTGTATTTAAAATGCAGACTTACACTTCTCTCTGACTCTGTCAAACTAGGCCAGTGATGCTGTTCCAAAAAGCCTTTTGGATTGATGAAGGACTGGGGAGACACAACTTGGTTGGCACATCCTGGTTTCCTTTATTCTTCTGTCCCTACTGCCCTTGGCTGAGAATCAAGGACTATTAAAACATTCGTCATCTCTGAAAGATCTAGTGCAGTCGTTCTTAAAGTTTTCACACAAGTACTACCCAAGAAAATATTAAAATTTCAAGGAACAAATCTAATCCAGGTCCAAACAAGAGACCAAGACTAGTGTTAGGGATAGAATTTGTGGTGCAAGTACAGATTGACAAAAACTGACCAAGTGCAAACAGAATGGGAAGTAAAATGCTCAACAACTTGTAATAGAACGACAAAGAAACTGTAGAGCAAAAGTAATCTAAGGCCGTGACAAAATAATTCAACCATCAACCATATCATGTTTTCACCAGTTCAATAATGGGTTTACCTGGGGCACTCACTGGGGGGCACTACCTTAATATAAATAATGTACGAGGATGATGAGAACCTCTGGAAGAACATCAGTAATTGGCGTCACTGCCTTGGCTTTATGCTGCAAATAAAGCAATTTTACTTGCAGTAGTTAAGCGTCATTTACTACTCCCCCTCACACTGCCACTCAATCTGCTGCCAGCAACTCTGTAAGACCAGCAGTGTTTATCCAGACATGTATGAATGAGCACACAATCCCGTCCACATCCTCTGGAACGCTCATCCATGTGTAAGGGATGTCGCCAGGGGGATGTCTGGGCAATTAGTATCTAGATGTTCTTTCGTCAGCAACCACGTCTTTTATAATTTTGCTCATTTTTATTTTTACTTGTTATGTTTACATGAACAAAAACAAACGACACTTGAGCTACAGTGATTCTCAAACTGTGGTATGAGTATCACTGGTGGCACTTGGGCTTCGGGTACTCAGGAATATCAAGATTAAGATTATTTCATCAATTCTATGGGCACACTTAAATTAGGTATTTTTCCTGGTTTAGACTTGGTTTACAGATAGTTCACACACAATTTATGTTGATCTTTATCTGGATCTGGAGGCATTTGGAAATGTCAAATACTTGGTGTGATAAGTTTGGCAACCGCTGAACGAGACCGGTAACACTTTGTCTCCGTTGGTGCATGATGAGAACCATACTGAAAGTTGTTGTTTTTTTGCAGATGGTTATTTGTGTCTTAATCCCGTGCGCGGTGGCACTGCGCTGTGATTGGCCGCAGACTGTTTACTGCTGGGTGATGAAGAGGAGGTGCGGACAGACAGGAAGTGAGGCAGAACGCCCACAGGACACGCTCAGCTCACACGTCCCTCCAAGTCCTATCCCGTCTCCCTCACACGCCATCTCTCAGACTGTTAATAACATCGTCCAATGCATTATTTTTAGTGTTTTTTTTTTTATATACACAATACACTTTCTCTAAAACACTTTGGTGTGTGACGACCATCCTGTGCGACGATTCATTGAATTGTTTTGCTTTGCATGTATAATGTACAGATTTTTTTGTCGGATTTATGTTGCGCAATAATAAGCTGGAAGTCAAAAGCCCTTATGACCTCAAGTCGAGAGTTCTCACAACTACATCATCGAGGTCTTTCGCTGTGGGAAAATCCATTTATGTGTGGGATAATTCAAGTCCGTAGAGAGTGAATAAATGTTCCCTGAGCTTGTTTGAAATAGTAGTTTGGCACGTGAAGTTTGAGTATGATTCAATTGCTATTCTAACCAGTTAATTCAGAGCAAACGTTCATAATTTGCAATGTCAAAAACCACAAACAAGAGTATATTATTTCCTATGGTTGTGGATAGAATAAAGACTTTACATGCCATAGATGAGCATGTTCCCAAAAAGGGCAAAATGGCAAGAAACGCCACCTTTGCGGGGCAGAGCGGCAACACGCCTCCACAGTTCTCCAGGACTTGCCAATCAAAGCCTATGCTCCAACTTTAACAATCAAAAACTATGGATAGAGGAAACTATCTTGAGAATTCATTATATTTGTTGGACCCAGGCTTTTAAGTTGTTTTTGGCAGATGTGAATTCCCCATTGGGTTCCATATTATATCGCCCCTTGCACTAGGCCTGATATCGCAGCACCGTCAGTGTCATGGGGGCCAAAAAGAAGCGCAGCCCTCGCACTTTTTTCCAAAAATGACTGTGGATTAATTGTTTTGATGATTGCCTGATGCCTAACACAATAGAACTGTGATGAAATACTGTATCTTCATATCAGACACTATGGCGTTACAATGGCTTTGTCAAGTGGGGCAATTAAGCCACGGACTCACGCTACTCAGACACTCTTGTCCTGATCATCATGAGTGGAATTCCTGGGCGTGGGTATACTGAAAAACTCAAAAAAACAAAAAAACAAATGGCACTAGTAACATCGCGGAGGATGTGTCTGAGTTGCACCTTTAGGACTTGGTCCGTTGTTTGTCAAACTGCAAATGTTTTTATTTTAAGATGCAAGATTATAATGATATTACTGAAATATATTAGAATAGAGCTGTACGATAGAGCAGTACATTTTCGTAAATTAAGTCTAAAGGAATACATTGTTTGTCAACCTGTGTCAAAATCAAAACCTATAAAAGACTAGATCAAATGAAAATGATACCAGTTAGTACTAAAAAGTACAAAAACAATAATTTTTCAATTGCACACCTAACAAATTTGTAAATCTCAGTCAGAATCTGCACCAACTGGGAAGCACCACTATAGATCATCAATATCAGTATAATGTAAAAGAAGGCAAAGAATTACTCTATAATTAAAAGATTCAACTCAGAGAAGATGGTGAATGTTTTGGTAAGCTACAAGCATTTTTTGAGGGGTGTATATTCAGACTCCGAAGTGTGTCATAAAACAATAAAGAAACAAGTTACTTCACGGCTAAATGCTGTGACTAAATCAAATCGACACCGTTTGCTGCCCGCTGGCTCTAAACATGATGGATTTATCCCAGAATGATGTTGTATTGTTTCAACTGAGCGCTATTCAAGCCTGGTTTGTTTGTTTTGTGAACTGTAATGTGAAAGTGTTTTCCTTCACAACAAAGTTAAAGCGGAGCCACAAAAGCAAACTGGGATATGAAAAAATACTGCGCATGAATTGAAAACAACTCAACTCCAAAGTATGTTGTATGTTTTTGATATGGAAAAAAACAATATAACACAGTTACAGAGATCTGTAAAAGTCAAATTTGAAACTTCTACAAAACTTGTCTTTCCAATTCTCTCTCTCCACTCACAGAATCTCCCTCTGCGTTTCAGATTTAACTCAGAGCCGAACAAGCTGGAACTACTCCAAGACAACGCCACACTGCTAAATATAGCACCGATACACAATATGTACAGATACATTGGCACACACTGGATACACACCCACTGCAGTAAGACAATCCTGCACATCTGCCCACCAGCGGACACCACTCAAGGACAAAAGTGAAGACCACAGCACATCCATGACATGTCTGGCTTCATAAACACTTCCACTGCAAAGTCTGTAAATGTATAACCTCATCACAGAAGAAATTGTTTTCAGAACCAAGCTCAAGATAACAATCTCTCAATACAAGTTTTAATGCATATAAAGTTGTTTTGTTTCCTCTTTTCCTCTGTAGTTTTGATGTTGAAGGGAAAGTATGTAAGATAAAACTTACATGAGATATAGAGGCAATGTGGAAATACCACATGCAACACAAATGTGTTAATGTATGGATTATGCAAAAACAATAGGCAATAATTATATTTCTGGTCAATATCAAACTAAACAAACCCTGGTCTGGCACATTCTGTCATTGACACGAAGCAGAATGGTGTAACTGTCTGCCGTGTGAAAAATCATTTCAGATCTGGCGGATAAAGATGCAGATCAAATTTAAAAACACATTTAACTCATGGTTACTAAAGACTATCTTGAACAGTCATTTAGAATTCATGGTCCAAACAAGTACAAGTGAAATCATAAGCTACTGTATTTTGACAGGCATTATCTTATTTTAGTTTGTAGGTTTCAGGGCAACGTTACTATTTATAGCTTTCATACTTTGGTTAATTACAAATTAATGTGAATGTGTTGAATAAATATTATGAAAACCAAATTTTTTTAAAAATTGAAAGATTAATGTGTGTATCCCTTATTTAAATAAACATACAAGATACAGTACTCTAATCTTGTCCTAATCCAGATATGGGCAAACCTTTTGGTACACGGGCCACATTGGGTTTTTGAACTTGTCAAGTGAGCCAGACCAAGGCTAGAATTGGATTGTTTCAAACCAGTACAATTCTCAAATAGACCGTAATTGCGAAACACATTTTACAAAGTAACAAAATAGCTGCAGTTATGCTTTATCCTTTTCATGTCAATGAAAACATAGGTCTTTCCCCCATATTAGGCATTGCTTACTGGGCTTTATCATCTTTTGCAACCCAGATGCAAGGGCTAGGCAGGTCACATTTGGCCCCCAGACCTTAGTTTGCACAAGAGAGGAATAACTTTAACTTTCATCACTTTTATCTGAAGAAATTAAACTTTCTTCTTTTATAAGGGACAAAACCAACATAATCATTATTCAAACTATGAGGTGTTATACAAATATTATTGCAAAAGCACAGCTGCTTAGGGTTTTCATATAATAAATCCACATTAGTTATAGTAGTGTGAGAACAAAACATCTCACTTATAGACTGGCAGACAGAAACCACATACGAAACAGCCAATATCTCAACATGCAGCGTCTATGTCATTGCGCGCCAGTGTCAGAATACGTCTAATTAAAGCTTTTCTGTTATTTCTCCATTATGTTTTCACGCAGTGCAATACACTCAATCATTTGCTTCACAGTCGGCTAATACAGGCACATTGCAATGACACTCCGAGGAGCTTTTGTGTTCGCTCTACTGTAAGAAGAGATTTAAAAGTGACAGCTGCTGTCAGTTCTCATGTTGTACAACTGAATCATGAAAAACATAAAACGGTTTAAGTAAAAGTACCAAAAAAAAGCTAATAAAAATGCTTTGAATTAGAACTATATGGACATTAGTTTTAGGAAAAAGACATGCACATCCAAAAGCTCTAAAACAGTGTGCTGGATCAAGAAACAGTGCAGTGAAAAAAGACAAGTCTGATCTTTAGTTTGATGAAGGGCTGTAGCTCAAAATGTTACTGCCGGTGAGAGCAATTCAAAAATGGGGGAATATGGGCATTAGCAGAGATGGACATGGCACGTGCATAGATTCAATTACATTCTATCGTGAAAGATGGCTAAAAAAAAGTTAATTGTCCTGAATTGTCCAGTACTTTCTCTTGTAGCTGATGACTTAAATGTGTAATAGTACTTTAACAAATAAATAAATCTTTGTCTGGTATTTGTTATGCAGATATATATGAATGGGCCCGCTATACTAGTAATACAATTCCCCGGGATCACAACCCGTGCGACCTCCCAAACACCTCCCACACACACCTGCCTCACTGGCTCCATCTCTGCCTTTCATTCATCCCACGCCGCTGTGCCGTAAGTCCTGATCCCGGAGTCAGTGGGGGTCCCGCTGTCAGTCCCGGTCCTCATCGTGGGTGCTCCAGGTCTGAAAAGAGGGACCAGCTGGAGCTCTGTGGCCGCAATAGGAGCAATGCTGGGCGGACTAGCCTCAGCAAGAAGACTGGGCTCACACTTCTCTTCCTCCTCCTCCTCCTCCTCCTCACTGCAGGAGAAATAAAGAGAGACATACACTGATCGCGTGCAGCCGGAGGGAGGGAGGGACCTGGGGACGGCCAATCAGGGAGGCGAGATAGACAAGTGCAAAGATTCCTGTACAGCCCAAGGAACAACAGACGCTTAATGCTGCCCCTGGGGCTGTCAACAAACTCCGGTGTTATTTATCAATGTGTTTATTGTGAAGGATGTAGCCAAAGTGGTGCTGAAAGAGCAATGACAGAAAACACTACTTACACTTTTATTGGGAGTTCAACATATAAGGCTATAGGCAATAAAATGTATTGAGAATTACATACCATTTGTTGCTCTTCTAATATGCACCAAAGTGACCAGTTAACAAAGCAAGTTACAGTAAACGTTATATGAAGATGCATTTGCATGTTATAATGTTATAATTCTGTGATGGTTCAGAATAATAACATTATCTGTTTTAAGAAAATAAATTCAAGTTGGAAAATTGCCTTTAGTAGATTATTGTCATCACTTTTACTTAGTCAGTCTTGTGTCATTATATATTTTTTGGTCTGTTCTAATGTAGTATTGGTTTTGAGACCCATCATGCATTTTGTTACTTGCTATCACTGTGTATTTCTAAAGTGAAGTGTGTCAAAAGAAATAAAATGGAGGTTGTAAACCATGCAGTTAAACTTGTTGGTTCTCTTTCCTTGCCAGCGTGAGCCTCAGGCAAATGTGGATTTGTGTAGGTGACTAAATCTATAAAGATATCTCTGCCAAGGTATTCTGACATGGCCCGAATCCTGGCTGTAGAGCGGTGTGAACCAGTCGACATCTCCCTTCGTGCTGCCCACACGTGGAGGTGTGCAGTCCTACCTGACAGTTCCAGGCATTTCATTACTTGGTCATCAGAAAGTGAGAAGCAGCAGGAGAATCTGTGGGAGTCAGATGGCGATAGAGGCATTAAAATTCATCAACTGCACATTTACCGTCAAATTATATATATATATTTTTGCACGCCCCCCACCAAAAAAAAATAGTCACCCCCCCAAAAAAAATAGTAATTTTGATATATACAGCAATTAGTTCTGTCCACTGTTGCGTTAATGTTTAATCAAGATCTGTATTAAAGATGGTAGCGTGAGACCTCTGCTCAAAGCCTTCCAGCACGTCCCAAAGAATCTGCATGGGGTTGAGGTCTTGACTTTGTGGTGGCCAATCTACTGTATATCTCTGGCTCCCTGAACCACTCTTTCAAAATTCTAGCTAGATGAATCCTGGCATTGACATTTTGGAATATATCTGTGCCATCAGGGAAGAAAAAAAACATATTTTATGGAATAACCTAGCCATTCAGTATATTCAGCGGACATCATTCTTTGGGCTCATGATATTGTTGATCATGCTGCAATTGTTTAATAGGAGGCTCTAACCAATTTGCTAACGTAAATCCAGGTACGGTATTTTTTGTGCCCGGCAATGTATATCATCCTTCTAAGAGCATTGGTCTCCAAGAAAGAACTGATACAGTAAGTGTGTTGTAGAGTTTGACCTTTATCATATAGACCTGCTGCCCACATCACACATCAAGGACAGTAAGCAGTGACTAAAGTCCCTGTAGATTTGACATGTCTTAACAGACATATTCTTCTTTAAACTTATATGTGAAAGTCAATGTGCAAACAAGTCCAGAAAGCTATACACACAAACCCAGTATCTTTTAGTGTCCTGCAGCAGTTTTCCCCATTTATTTTTCCAGATAACCAAATTTGACTATTTCTACAATACCACATTACCACGTTCTAATGTTTACAATTATTGTGCACATTATGTTAAAGACACTGTGTTTATCATAGACTTGTGGTGTTCAAACATTCACACCAAGTAAATCATAGTAAATATAATAACGCGTTCTCAACTTTATTTATAGAGAGCTTTTCATACAATATTGTAGAAAATTAAGTGCTTTAAACTTACATAGCTCTTTTGTGTGTTGGTTATTCACTCCATACTCGATAAACTTAAGGGAGGCTGAAAAACACCCACGTTATTCCCTCACGGACTCCCATTCAGGGACTAACCAGGCTCTGACGGTATCAGGTATATCAAAGGTGATACCACTAGGCCTCGATCAGGTCAGGACCAAACTGAGTCTAAAAGGGTCTAAAATACATACAAAATGACAAAATGAATGACATCTAGACTGAGTGTAAACCATGTCTAAATATGAAAAGAAACACCAAACTTAAATGCATTTCTAAAGCATAAATTAAATGATTAACTCTTACTAGTAAAATGAGTCTTGTTGTATTGCTGTTAACACTAACCCATATAAAAAGTTTACACTCTGTTAGAATTCCTGCTTTTATACATTGTTCTATTTTGTGTTGACTTTTTTTCTAGAATAGGTTAGAGCAGTTATCAAGTGAACTTAAATGACATGCCGCAACAAATCAGCAGTGTTGGGGAGTAACAAAATACATGTATTTAGAATACGTATATATACTCATTTTAAATAACTGTATTCTGGTAAAGTCACACTTTCATTTGACTGTATTTAGAATACAGTTACTTTCCAAATATCAAGGGAATACATCCCAGTACATCATCATTACATTTTAGCTCCAAATTGCACAACATTATAAAGAAACAACTTGTTGACCTGTTTTTCCTCCAAAACAAATATAGATTTAAAACGCCTTTTGCCACAATTGATACAAACACGGCACATGTCACATGATGCGCTGTGATCTGCTGCTCCTGTGCATTTGCCAAGAGAGTTAAAAAGTTCCTAATTAATAGTAAGTGAGTGTGTTCCAACAATCGCAGTCTTCATTTTTATAATTATATGCCATATTTATACATAAATATAATGACAATCAATGTGAAAGTATTCTAAAAGTATTCAAAGTATTCAGAATACAGTACTCTGATTAGACAAAGTACCGCTTGTTTCTTAAATTACAAAATACATTTTAAGTCAAGTATTCAGTATTCAGTAACTAAAAAAATGTCAAAGTATTCTCCCCACACTGCAAATCAGTGGTTAAATTAGATCGATAAATGGACCTATGGCGGCTGCAATGCTTAATTTAATCCTGCTCTGACCGGAGCATACTGTTGTTGTATCCTTGAGCAAGACACAACACTTGACTGTCTATGCATGAATGTGGTGTGAGTGACTGGTAGTGGTCTGAGGGGCTGATGGCACAGATTGACAGTTTTTTTTCATCAGTCCTCCCCGGAGCAGCTGTAAAGCAACTTCTAGTGTCTGGAAAAGCGCAATGTAAGACTAATGTATTATTACAACTATTCCCCATGTTCAAATAAACTTGGATAACTGGGGAATACAGTAAAGAAAGCATGGAGAAATGGTAAAACAGCCCAATATGTTTAATGAAGTGGAAGTGTTTCAGTGTCAGTGATTACCTTGGTCTCTCACAGCAGGGTGACATCCTCGATAAGGCAACTTCTGTCCTGTAGCACTGCAGGATCTGTGCAATGGAGAAGAGATCGGGAGTCTGAAAATATATAAATAAATCAATAAACAAATTAAGTTCTGAACAACACAGCTGTATTTCTACTCGATTGACCTGGTTCAAAGCTGCTGACTCAAAGAAGCTGCAGTCATTGAGTTGAACAAGAATTATACTGTTAGAGCGCACCGTCTGACATCTTTGGACAAATTGTAAAGTCTCCAGACCATTATTGTGTATCATTTGGTTCATATGGGGATTTGAATGCACAGAGCACATTAGGGAATTGTAGCCAATACTTCACAATAATCATAAACACTTCCAACTGAAATTGAAAACCTTTGTACCAAAATCCATATGAGTGCAAAGTTAGTTTAAGAATTCACTTTATCCCTTTACTATCCCAGAAATAAAAGCGATAGTAGGATAATCTGTGGACAAGGAAGCGGAAGAAATTTATTTTACATGTATGTAAATTAGCTACAGAACCACAGATAAAGGACTGTGATGACTCTTTCTGCAGCTTGGAAGCCTGGGTCGGTTTTCATGATTGGCTGCTGGATTGAATACTCAACAGAAATGATTTCAGGAATAAACTATTTAGCATATTAAAAGGAAAATCATTTCCGAGCTGCAAAAAGAAGTAGACTTGCAGCAGCAGTATTTATTTGATCTTGATTTTATTCTTTTTGAGAGAGGAAATGGTGTGAAACAGGAATTGTGGGGAGACATAATTTAGGAAGAATATTATACCAACATGTTTATACAGTATGCAAGTTAATGCAGCTGGGGTTGCAGGATATTAGAAGCGAAATACCTTTTAGGTTTAAAACACACACAAAACAAAAACATTGTATTGAAAATGCATAGGCTCCTAGGCTTACTTGGAAAAGGACTAAACAACTCTCAAAGGAATTTTTGGTTTAGACAAATAGGTCTAATTGATGTGAAAATATAGGAACACATTGCCCATCCATTTGCCAATCCAAAGTCAAATAGCGCCATCTTATGGCAATGTAGACTACTGCATGCCTCAAACCAGCAGTGTGGCAACGGACACTTCTTTTATTGACTAATGACTATTCTCATATCGGCCTATTACCTCCAATTCGACTATGTAGTAGGCCAGGGGTAGGCAAGTTTTCTTGGTGAAGGGCCGTTTTTCTTCATCGTCAGAAGACTAACGGCCAAACACCCCAATTGTAGCCTGAAGTAAAGCACTACTTTCAATAAATGCCAGTGTTGTACATCATATATGGCTTATTTGGGTGTTTTTCTAAGACATTTTAAAGGAATTGACAGTATTTTTCACATTTTTGAGTACTTCAACAGGCATGTGATCTCTGATTTCTATAAAGTCATTTCTCAATATCATCTTGAGGGCCAGAGGTTCAATGGTGGAGGGCCGAATTTGGCCCCCAGGCCTGACGTTGCCTACCACTGTAGTAGGCCTAACACATTTTAAACTATGGCGCCAATCCAAACCCTACACAAAACGCAAATAGCGAGCAACCAAATACAAGAAGGCTGGGCTATTTACTTTTTGCTTGTGTGCCATTTTTAAACTGCCTGGATGTCTCCAAACCTCAGTGCTTGCAGCAAGTTTTAGCAGTTTCGCTTGTTTCTTCTTTGAAAGTCAGTTTCCTCCTTATGTTGTTGCCATGGTAATGTCCTCTCCCTGTCTCCCTGGCAACAACCTTTTTTTCCTCCGCTCCGCTCCTTCACTTCTTCAGTCAGCTGATAGCCCTAGCTTCCGGTTCGTGTATGATATCAGACGAAAGGACAGATGTAAACAGACCTTATAGAGCGTGGGCTATTATTTCTCTCCTGTCTGTCTTCTATATATCCTTCTTTGTCTCCACTCATCGGCCCTTGGCGCGCGCCCCAGGTGGCGGTAGCGCGCGTCCCTCTGCGGCACATTGCAAGTGCTCTGCTCGGTTCGTATTTTCCGTTATTATGATGTAGGCTGTTATTTTCTTCCACCCATTCTTATTTCCACCCCTCCCCGCCCTGTTTTCCACACTGGGGCCTGGATGTACCTACCGCCATCTGTCTCTGTTTTGATTTTTGACTTTTGACTTTCAACGGGCTTTACCTTCGTTTTCTTCTTCCTTCCTCGTCACCTGTCCAGCCGTAGCTTTTACGTGTTTGTATGATCGTAGGCTCTAG
Source organism: Proterorhinus semilunaris (assembly GCA_021464625.1). Taxonomy (NCBI): domain Eukaryota; kingdom Metazoa; phylum Chordata; class Actinopteri; order Gobiiformes; family Gobiidae; genus Proterorhinus; species Proterorhinus semilunaris. The sequence goes on from CM038344.1 coordinate 15,334,223, forward strand.
GCTATTTTTTTAGACAACTCATTCTGCTTTTTATCTCCTGTCCCTATTTATTTTAACCATTCGTATTTCGCATTCATTTCCCGCGCTTTGTGTCAATTCCGTGCCACCGCTTTCCCTATGTACCATGTAAAGACGTGTTCGGTTCGCTTCGTCTTTTTCCGCCCGTTTCCGCTCGACTCTCTCTTCTGTCCCTCTTTCTCCCTTCCCCTTTCGTCCCCGTTACACTTCTAACGATGGTCCAAAAGTCGCGGAACGGCGGCGTCTTTCCCGCACCTCAGACTGACCAGAAGAAGCTCAAAGTGGGGTTCGTGGGCCTGGAGGGGGCCGTGGCGGAGACCAGCAGGGACGGGGCCCTCCTCATCACAGGTACACAGTCACAAGGGTCTGCAGCGGCATGACACACGGGACAATGTAAGCCTGTAAAATATGTGCGTTTATGGATTTATTGATATTAATTTATTGAAACATTTATGGTAATTTGAGCATAGTGTATGGGACAACAAAAGCTCCTCTATTTGGGCGTCGTATTTAAAATGGCGTACTGGAAGAAATGTATGATCATGGAATAAAGTTGCTAAATTGGCTTCCGAAGTATACCAGTAATGTCACTGAAATTTGCAACAGCTACCTCTGTGCAATGATTAAACAATAATATATCTATATAGTATGATCAATAATAGACTGCATTTGGAATTTTGTTGTTGTGCACAGGGGTGGAGGAGGGCCCCCGCCGACAGCGCAGCAGTGTTTCTGGTGGGAAGAAGCCTGTGAAACGTAATGCCCTTTACAGGCGTCTGCAGAACTTTCTCTACAATGTTTTGGAACGGCCGCGAGGATGGGCCTTCATCTACCATGCATATGTGTAAGGCCAATCTTCTCCTGGTCTTCTCCTGTCTGGTGCTGTCAGTCTTCTCCACCATCAAAGAGTATGAGAAGAGCTCCGAGGATGCCCTATACATCCTAGTACAAATGACAGGTTTATTCTTTCTATCAGCAATGCACAGAGAGATGAATTCAATATCTACCACTAATTCAAACAGGGTATTTCTTGACCAGACACGGACAAATGAGTGAAGATTATTAGTTTCAATATGGAGGGCAGGATGCAATTTTAAGACACTGTTTTCCATTATTTTTGTCTTTGTGTCGGTCATCTGCAATCCAAACATGTCCAGGATAAATAATTTGCACATCGCTTACCTACTGTATTTGTCTGATGTAAAAGAATGGACAACAGTAAATTGACTATACCTAAGTCAAGCTAAGTTAAAGACTCATTCTAGATCCCTGTTTTTCTTCTGAGAGTGAGACATCTTTGCTTAAAAAAAAAACAAACCCGTTAGATATTTTCCTGTCTCTACCCGCAGTGTTCCTCTCACTCAGATGAGTCAGTGTTTGAGAGCGAGCACAATATCAGCTGGCAGGTATCACCAGTTTAAGTGGTGGCCAACCCTCTGAGGACAGGACTCAAATTCTGCTGCAGCAGGTCTGTCCCCAGAACACTGCGTCAAAAACAATATTTAATGATGTCTTCCTGTGGAACAGAACTGGAGACTTTGTGACACTGCTGTTTAAATAACACGGTAATGACTGCGTGTAGTGAATCAGTAAAGACCCTTTTACCTCAGAGCCTGCACTGTCAGCAGAACAGTGAAGGTTCTGTCCAGGCCAGGCCGGGTAAGGCCCTCTGAGCTTCAGTTTGATTTTCTGACACTTGTTTTGTGTAATGTGCTGTTGGCAGGTTTATGCTGGTCTTCTCCTGTCTGGTGCTGTCAGTCTTCTCCACCATCAAGGAGTATGAGAAGAGCTCCGAGGATGCTCTATACATCCTGGTACAAATGACAGGTTTATTCTTTCTATCAGCAATGAATTTATCTATCTATCCGAAGAAAGTATTGTTAGAACGGTTGTGCATTTTCAGATTTCGATTTTGTTGTTCTGCTTTTGATCTTCCTGTATAGTTTGACAATTATTATGCAAACTGTCATTTGCAAATGAAGCAGTTTGACTCACGGTTGGTAATAATTGGTGATGTGTGCGTCATTGCAGCTGAAATGTGTAGGCAGAGCAGAAGAAATAAAACAAAATGTTTTTGTTCGTCTTTGACAGGAAGTGGTGACCATTGTGGTGTTTGGAGTGGAGTATATGGTGAGGATCTGGGCAGCCGGATGCTGCTGTCGCTACAGAGGTTGGAGGGGACGCCTCAAGTTTGCAAGGAAACCCTTCTGCGTCATCGGTGAGTTAAAAATCTAATTTTATACTAAGATTTTTTTGTGAGACACGTTTAGCCCAGACCCTCAAAATATTCAGATATGTATAGATCATATTTGATATTCAGGGGTGAAACATATATTTTGCCCCACAAGAGCAGTATCTCACTGCCAGGATTAAAATGTAAATGTAAAAAAGTATTATCCTTTCCCGCAGACATCATGGTGGTGATTGCCTCTGTGTCAGTGCTGGCGGCGGGAACACAGGGGAATGTGTTTGCCACATCAGCCATCCGCTCGCTCAGGTTCCTGCAGATCCTCCGAATGATCAGGATGGACCGGCGCGGCGGTACCTGGAAACTCCTGGGATCTGTGGTATATGCCCATAGCAAGGTCAGCCTCCCGAAAAGTCAGCTTCAAACTTAAAAACACCAAAATACAGGATATTGTTAGTTTCACATTGTTCAAGCATGTAAATATTCCCAATGTGCAGTAGGTACTATTCAGGAAACACAGCCACATTTGGTCACATATTCTAAGAATATGTGGCTGAATGCACTGCAGTGAGAGGATGCTGAACAATGCAGAAGTGTATTTATAGAAGCCAATTCTGAGAGGTGAAAGAGGATCAATACCTCTGATCAATAACAGATCAGGTGACACCCACGGACAGGAAACTGGTTAATACATACTGTAGATACTAGCTTAGCTCTTGGTCATATATGAAAACAACCTGTGGATATATGTCGATTTTCAAATGCTAGTTTGTAACAATAATATAGCTTGATTATAGCAGTGTTTGCCCATCAACTGGAGGATCACTTGTTTAAACCTTGTTCAACTACATGCTGTTGGTGTGCCACAGAGCAAGGCATTTGCCCTCTTCATTCACTGAACAGCATATGAACGGCTGTATGTACAGATAGTAGCAAAATTGGATCATTGGCTCACAGTGACAAATGGAAAATGGACAAGTTTAAAAGGAGGGAAGACTGAAACACTAGAGTCTTTAATTGATTGATTTATTGTTTTAATACAATTTTCAAACTGCAGAAAAACACATACATAGATGTCAGTCTCGCCTCTATAATTGACTGTTACACCTCGACGTTGTACATTGCTGGTTTGTGCAGGAGCTGATCACAGCGTGGTACATCGGCTTCCTGTGTCTGATCCTGGCCAGTTTCTTGGTCTATCTGGCTGAGAAGGAGGACAACGAGCAGTTTGAGACGTATGCTGATGCTCTCTGGTGGGGACTGGTCAGTACCTCTGTTTATCATTATTACTACCTCCAGCCATTGCCTGTACAGCTGTGGTAAACTTGGCATGTTGCCTTTTGTTCAGATCACCCTGACAACTATTGGCTACGGTGACAAGTTCCCCATCACATGGAATGGCCGCCTTCTCGCTGCCACCTTCACATTGATTGGAGTGTCTTTCTTTGCCTTACCTGCTGTGAGTTCACCCACCAACTCTAGCCCTTCCCTCAGACAAATGTATTTATTTATATCATTTCCAGTAAGATTTTATACTTATAAAGCATTTACAAACAAAAGTTAAACTAATTATGAATAAATGCTTTTATATCGCAGTTATATCTGAAACTCGTGCATCCCTCAGTATCAGTTAACTCATTGCTTACTATTCATAATTAGTCCATTGTTCTCCCATTATAAGTTGATTATTAAATGAAATCACTGTAAATGCTGTATAGTTTATTATTTACCTCTGATTTCCCACAATTTTTTTGACTTTCTATTTTGTGTCACTAACTGAAAGCCTGTCTTTAGGGCATTCTTGGCTCTGGCTTTGCCCTGAAAGTGCAGGAACAGCATCGACAGAAGCACTTTGAGAAGCGCAGGAATCCGGCTGCTGGACTAGTACAGGTACAAATAACTATAGAGCCTTCTGAGACCAATCCCAGTCAGGGACGTGAGATTGTTTTGCAATCAGGGCATTTTGTTCCCTCCCTTGTTGTAACACCCATATTTAGTGTTGCTTTTATGAAAATTGGAAAACACGATCCAAGTTAGACCTTCAGAAGTATTTTGAGACACTGATCTTGATGTTGATATTCAGGCAGCGTGGAGGGTTTATGCCACCAACCTGACCCGAACTGACCTCAACTCCACCTGGGACTACTATGAAAGAACGACTGTCCCGATGTACAGGTATCGCGATGAGGCGCTGTCCCTGTCCTTTACGCTCACACGCAATTTAGAACCCACACCAATTCAATTATCCAGTCCAACAACTTGTATTACAATGTTTGTCTATATCCAGGTTGATTCCTCCCTTGAACCAGCTGGATCTACTTAGAAATCTGAAGAACAAGTCTGGTCTTTCTTTCAGGTATGAACCAGTTTTTGTCACTATGCATGTGTGTGTAGTCTTACATTATGCCTTACACATAGATAGAGTTGTGAGTGAGTGAGTGAGTGAGTGAGTAGAATAGATAGATATGAGCTTTGACTGGTGCGCTTTGATCCAATGACTTTGATCAAAGACCAGTTTGTATTTCAAACCACTCACAAAATCAGTAGAGCTAAATGTTCTACCTTTTAACTCTGGATGTAATATTGTGTGCTTTAGTTACATCCAGGCCTGTAGGTTCACACTTCTCCCCTGAGACAGAACCTAAACCCACTTAATTAATGCTCAAATGGGGAGTGAGAGGGGGTTTTATGAAGCGCTGCAGACCGGAAACTTCACAAATCAACGACCACTTCATGTTCAGTAGTGTACAGTACACTACTTTGTTGCCCATTCAATAAAGGATAAGTCTTATCTGTCTGTGTTTCCAGGAAGGATGTCCAGCCTGAGCCCTCTCCCAGGTCATTGTTCACCTCCTTCACATTAAGTAGTCAAGTTTAGTGCTCAATTGTGAGATAGTGTAGGCTTTGTGTAAGCTTTGTTCAGTGAGGTACTGTTATCAGCATACTTAGCTGTTTTTCTGTAAATCTACAGTCAAAAAGTGAGTTTAAAAGAGAGGGTCTTCTCCTCTCCCCGGAGTTCTGGGAACAAAGGAAAAGGCTCTCCTCAGCATGGTAAGTGTTTTTTGTATTTTGCAATGCCACTAAAATTAGTACTTATATCTGTGTTCCCATTAATGACACTACTAATTTAATACATGTTTTCACATTCACCTAACTCAGTCACTGCCTACGACACACCACAGTTCATGCAAACAAAACATTTGCTTTACCCTCCTGCTTGCTCAATTATATAAACACCTTTTTTCTTTGTTCATTATAATGTAAAGCAAAACATGCTTTATATTATTCTGATTTCATAACTTATACAACATATCAATTAACCTTTGTTGGCACAGTGATGTGCAGGCCTGGTATAGGGAGGAGTGCTGTATAGTCAATACTTGGTGGTAATAACTGAAAAGCTTTATGGCCTTGAGCTTGGACCTGAAAATCATGGTTTGTTTTGTGGACCTCTGGGCTCTGCTCGATGTAAAGTCTTGGCGAGGTCTGGTCTTTTAGATAACCTGTTTCATTCTGGTTGTAGTCCTGCCCACAGTGGGCCCAGGAGTGGGTCCTGATGGCCATGCGGTATGTCCCGTTCCGGATCCCAACCTAGATGACAGTCCTAGTAAAGTCCCCAAGAGCTGGAGCTTTGGGGAGCGTAGTCGGACCCGGCAGGCCTTCAGAATCCGGGGGGCTGCGTCCAGGCAGAACTCAGAAGGTGGGAGGGGCTTACGCCAGCCAATCACAGTTCAGTTTTTGAACTGTTTGCATTAAACATGGGAATCTTTGAGGATCTTACAGAAGAGGAACTATGTTTAATGTAGAAAGCAGACACTGCATGAGTGTTTTGTGGAGATCATATTTGTTCTGTGTGTTATTTTTGTTATTTTTGTTGTGAGCTGTTGTCAGTGTCTCATGTCCCTTTTTGTCTCCGTTATAGATAGATCTAAAACAGCCCTAAAATAGTATTAAAAAATCTGAGAATTTAAATTGTCAAAACATGAATTTAGACTGATGAAGCAGGTGAAGTCTAGGAGAGAGAAGTAGAGGAGGATGACACGTGGACAGATTGTTATTTGTTTATTGTAGTAGATAAGGTGTAGGAAAGACTGAGTACACTGAGTTTTTGTGGCCACTGTATACACTGTACAGTAGATCCTTGTTGAATTGGTGTCTCTGCTGTGTTTGGATGTGTCCGCTTTACTGCTTTGAAGACCTGACGTCTTGTCACGGTATCTGTTGCTTGTGTTTTGTGACCCAATTTTTGTTCTTTCTGTTGCCAATAGGTGTCCTTTTCTTTTTATCTGCTCAGAAAAGACTAAAGATATAAATGTGGTCAGGGAAAATCTGATAATATCTAAGACAATAATAAAATTAGATCAGTTTTTCTGAGCACAAGCTGCACAAGTCCTGACAGTCACTTTTTGTCCTCCTCTGCTTCCCATAGTGCTCATAGAGATGCAGGATGAAGAGTTCAGACAGAAGAACTCTCCAGGTTAGAACACACACATCAACTACACACAAGACCAAACCGGTTTAGACTGGGCCAGAGGAAGGACAAACTAGTCTTGAGTTTCTTGTCAAACCTCTTACATTGACAGACTTTGTCAATGTAAAGACATTGTTCCCTTTTTTCTTATTTTGTTGTTGGTTTGTTTGTCTGAATGTATTGTAATGTTACCTTTCATGGAAACATTTCCACAAAGCTACAGATGGACAACATTGATTCACTAAACAATGCTCTGATTTGTAGAAGATAATGATCTGTGTCGACCAGCAGGACCACTTACACGTGGTTTCGTTGTGTAGTGATGCCATTTTGTGTGTTGTTGGCAGAGGCGAGTCTGCCTGGGGAGGACATGGCAGATGATAATAAAAGCTGTCACTGTGAGTTCGTCCCTCAAGACCTGACGCCGGGGTTAAAGGCCACTATCAGAGCCATCTGGTACATTTTTATCTGATTCTCTTATTTTGCACTTAACTGTTTTACTACTGTCTTTTTAACCACTACTCTCCATAGTGATGAGTGCTCAGCTGTCATTGGTAGCACTGCACATTTTTCTTTTCTTGTGATCACATTTCTGGATGTAAATGTCTTTTTTTTTGTCTTTTTGTTGCTCACTTTATTTCAGCTCATTTAAATCACTTTATTTGTGCTCATCTAGGGCCAAAGGTCTGAGGACTAAGGTCAGCGTGCGCTGTGGCATCCATTTTCTGTTGTTTCACTACTTTCAGTTTTTGGTAAGAGTTTGACATATCTGTGGCTTGTTTGGTTTCAAAACTGTTCAGTCTCAGACCCCAGAGGTGACTAAATTAACAGTGGAACAAGACTCTAAAGGCCAGCTCACACTGAGACGCTTTGTCACTCAGCATATGTTTTCTGCAAAAGTGCCCAGACTGGGGGCGCATTGCGACATTCAATCCCCCGCAATAATTCAAAACTACTGAATTCAGCCATAGAGAAAAACCCAGGTTATGTTTGCTTTTTCTGGCAGCATGACCCTTAAAGTGTCCCATGATTTGAGAAAAGATCTGGCCCTTCAAATAATCCGGTCTAGCTCACTGGCAATTTCCTTTTACAATGATGTAATACCCTATTAGGCTTATCGCGGCGCTACATGGCTACCGCAGCAGCCATCATCGTCCACAGCAGCTTATACTCTCACTAAGGAGGCTCTGTACTTTTGCAGTGCTTCCGTTAAGAGTCAGAACTCTGGTAGTCCAACAGCAGTGGAGCGCTATTAAGTAAATACAAAATATTACTAGAGCTGGAAAGGCCTTTAGACACGAACAGGACAGAAATAACTAGTGCCAGTCACAGTGAGAGTTATAATAGTGGATCTGCTGCTCCTGTGGTTTTAAAGGGGCTTCAAATGCTGAAATATAATGAAACTTTTGCACTGCTATTGTATTTGCACAATGATGGTAATTTTTTTTGTCTTTTATTTACCCCCCAAAATATTGATACGTTTGGTGGTGGTGGGGGGCTCGCCACATGACCGGCCCAGTGGCCAGATGAAGGAAAATCTGAGACTGAAGTGCTTTCTTACTTTTTTGTTGACATAGCTTTAACAAATGTTTAATTTCATTTTCATGAACAATTTTTCCACTAGTTTGTTATTCATTCATTTAATTTAATTTGACTTTCATTTTATTCCTGCTTGTTCTGCTTGTGAGGATGGAGGTGTTTCTCAGTGCTGTGTACAAGGTGTAGTCGACGCCTAAAACCTCCTATTTTAGTAGCTTAGAAGTTCATTGAAAAGGTAATGCTACATGTAAAGAGTTCACCTATTTTTATCTGAAGCCGTTATTTAAGAAAGAAATTTAGAAAGGTGCGTTTGAAAACTGTCTGTATGCACTGGTTTCGTCAACTGCAACAGAAATCAGGATACTGTATTAGAGGAAACAAGTTAATCTGAATCTGGTGTAACTGCAGCCTGTATCTACAGCATCATGCGCTTCTTGGTTTCTAAGAGAAAGTTTAAAGAGAGTCTACGGCCGTATGATGTGATGGATGTCATTGAGCAGTACTCTGCTGGACACTTGGACATGTTGGCCCGCATCAAGAACCTGCAATGCAGGTATGATTTATGCTAAAACCACCTCCATATTAGGTATCAGGATGTGTCAAATGTAATGTCTGATATACAGAGTTGACCAAATAGTTGGGCGAGGCACACCCATCACTGATAAGGATCGACCCAAACCAAATGAAGAGATGCCGGATGACCCGAGCATGATGGGACGCCTGGGGAAGGTGGAAAAGCAGGTGACACTGCACTGTCCTTAGTTTTACATTTTCAAATACAGTACAGTATTTCTATGACAACTTCTTTTGACTGTTAATGGTATATGATCCAGGTTCTGTCGATGGAACGGAAGCTCGACTTCCTGGTGAATATCTACATCCAGAAAATGGGGATTCCACAGTCTGAGACTGACGCCTACTTCAGATCTAAAGAACCAGACCCAGCCCCACCGTACCACAGCCCTGTGGGCCAGCTGGAGAAGAGCCAGTCTGTGCCCAGGAGTCTCCAGTGAGTATTCCCAATCCTTTATTTGTACTTATTTTACACAGGCGTCCTTTCCATGAAAAACTACAGTATTTATAAATTACAACAAATACTGTATTTTGAATGTAATAATAGAAATAAAACCCAGTCCTTCATTCTGAATAGAGTTTGATCTAGTTCTTGTTTTCTTCCAGGGTCATTCCTGGGGAAAGTGTGTCTTCTTCGCGAAATGTTTCAAAAATGGTCCGCTCCAGCAGCTCCACAGCTCAACGCAATTGCCCAGCTCCCTCATGCCCACCTTCTACATCCTGGCAACCAATTAGTGCCCACTTACAGCAGGCTCCACCCTCTTGGCCACGCAGCCATGGTAATACTCCAAGTCCTGTGGGCGACTCGCTTGTGCGGCTTCCCCCTCCACCTGCAAACGCAGGATCTCGAACACATCGGGACCGTAGTGAGAGAGGCGGAGCCAGCGGGGACGAGCACAAACCTGACAGTGAATCATCTGTGTCTATTCCTTCTGTGGATCATGAGGAACTGGAGCGCTCTTTCAGTGGCTTCTCCATATCCCCATCTCGACCACGCTGTGCCACAGTCCGGCCGTACATCGCAGAGGCTGAGTCAGACTCAGAGTCCGAACTGTGTCCCACCTCCAGGCCCCCAGAGGGGCGGCGAGAGGACAAGGAGCGACTGAACGAGGGTCTGGACGCGACGAGAACACACTGAACAAGTGAGGGATTCCAGTCTCATATAATGTAGCAGCAAAAAACATTTCTGGTTGAAGCTATCTCTCTGCCTAAAGAAAAGCTTTTACTTCATTTCAATTCCCCATCAAGACTCGAGACTGTGGAGCTATCTATAAGACTGTATTTTTAATCTTATTAATTTCTACCATATTCCTCTATTGCAGTGTTGCCTGCACACACAAAAAAAAACACACGCACACACACACACAAAAAACACATTGTTAAACAGTTTAAATCGAGACATCAGTCTTAAAGGACTGAAAGTCCTAAAGTTAAAGGACTATTGATACAAGACAGCATATAACCACACTGTCCAACAGCCCGGTAGTCAGAATGCATCTCCTATCCCAGAGCAGCACTATATATATATTTACCTCATATGTAAGACAGGTATAACATGTACTTTTAAAATTGTTGCCGCAGACCATTATTGCTTTTCTGTAGCGAGCTTCATAATGCCTGCAAATGTAACAACTTTTGGTTTGTACCAGGGGCATTTAATCAAATTTAATTAAACAACTGTGGCCTCTAATGACTTTACAGATGGTAAAATATCCCTCTTCTTGAGTTAGCTGGATTTAATACTACTGAGCTTTTCCCCAGTGAGCATGTGCCATAATAAGAAAACAGGAAACTAAGTGAGCTGCGCTTCCAAATGAATGATGCAGTAACGTATAAACTAAAATATTGCATTTACTAAGTTAAGGTCTCTATTAAGGCAGAAACAAGATGAAAGTTATCAAAATTTTATTATTCAACATATACATCTTAAAGCATGCTAGGTCTTATTTTATAGTAAGATGCTTAATGCTTAAATTATACAAAACCGTAATACAGTATACATGCTAAACTGAATTTTATATACAGTACATATTTCTATTAAAAGTGGGAACTATCAATGATACTAAATACAACTGCTGTTCATTGCAGACTGAATAACTCACTTTTATGGAGCATTTGCTGAATTCATTAATTGTATTTCATTATTTTGTATATGCACAGAACTAGCCAAACTATTTAACAACACACATTATTAGTCTGTGGATGTGCCTTAATTCGGATGTTTTATTTTATTATAAGTACAAATCTATACTAGTTGCATATGAACTGCACAGAATAATATCAGAACAATCTGAAAGACAGTGATCCATGCTGTGCATACACAATCACATTTCACTATGAACTTTTTTTGTTTTTTGATTGTAGTTTTAACTTAAGTAATTGTCCACTCCAGCAACATTAGAAATGGGGAGCTTTATCTGATCAAATGTGCAGTTAGGTTCAAACACAACCTTTACACAAACAATTCAGAGGCTCCTCACTGCCCTGTGAATACTCAGTCCTTCTGTCCAATCACGCTATAACAACATTTAATCATAAACACTCCCTGGCAAACACACAAACCCTCTGCTGAGAGAAATCTCTTTCATCTGAAACAATTATTTGCTTTAACTGTGTAAGAAAAGCCATAGGTTAAATAAATGTGATCATTGCATAAACTTCAACTGTATTTACTCATATAGTATTTACATTAAAACATAAATTCATATAAAAAATGGTGTTGTTTGTGGTTTATGTTAAATAACGTCTTGTTCCTTTGAATCATATTTATAATTATCTGCATTTATGGAAATATTTTGGAAATTGCTGTAGGGCGACAGTAGCTATGGGGATAGAGCGGTCATTTTATAACCAGGAGGCTGTGCTTTGAATCCTATTCAGACAGGTTCATGTAGTTGTGTCCTTGGGCAAGGCACTTCACCCACTCTCCTATGTTTGTATTGCGAGCAAGACGAGTCATTAGTGATGGTCGGTGGGGCCAAACAGGAAGATTGGCAGCCTTTCTTCTGCTTTTCCCAGGACAATTGTACCAATGAGTGTGGGGAGTGAATGGAAATGACTGCAGTTGCAGTGCTTTGAGAAGCTTGTCAAGCTTGAACATTATAAAAATAGAAATGATCCTACGCCCTAGAATAATAGAAATTCATGAGCTCCGTAGCATCCATTTTCTTCCACTTGTCAGTTGCCGGTTTGTGGGGGCAGCCGTTGGAACTTCCCACATCACATTGCACCATTCCCTGTGCTCCTCCTGCAGGTGGTGGGTCCACAGAAGGATGGCCTCACGTTTCTAACTGGGCCTGTTGGTCTCTCATTAGGGGCTTCTGAACCGCTCTTTGTCTGACCCATCACCTAGGACTTTTTTGCCATGGGAGACCCTACCAGGGGCACGAAGCTCCCAGAGTTCCCAGTATCATTCGGGCGCTCAAACCCCTCCACCACATTAAGGTGGCGGTTCCAGGAGGAGAACTCCTTAGCCTACTTAAAAAATTTTTTTTTTATATAGATCAGATATAAAATCTTTATCTCTTGTAAAGTCATTCAAAAACACATTTAAAAGCAAGTCAAAGCTCACTGTCATGACAGCAGAGGGCAGCACCACCTCAACAGCCACAGGAAAATGCTCATGAAAAGTTGTAGTGATAAACCATGGATCTATTTTTATAACGATAAACTGCCTGCTCCCCAGTTTAATCCATGCTTTCCTCAGCTCTTAAAATCAGTTACGGTATCTGTCTCTGAGTTTTAAAAGTCATTGGAATACCCCTTGAACTGAAAGAGAAAGAACACATTTTAGTACAGTTTTCCAGCTTTATTTATTGTACAAGCACAATGAAAACGAATACCATTCGGAAGCTTTTGTCATTACAAGCTGGAAATGCATCTACAGAATGTGAACAGGACTGAGAGCTGGAGTACTCTGGCGTGTTGTTCTCATAAAGTTGCAAATAAATAATATATATGGTCAATTACTCAAATACAAATGTGCAAACTATATTGTATTTCTGCCCCAAGTTCAAAAACATAGGTTGAATATTATATACATCTCAGTACAAAATAGCAGTATAGGTATATATAACTGATACAAGCTTCATCCCCTGAAATAAAAGGTAATATACAGCGCAATAGCATAATAATAGGACGGAAACAGCACCTAAATATAATAACATAAGACTCATAAAGGAACAGGACATCGTCATTTGATATCATGGCCAATTGATTAATCTTAACCTGGCTAAGCCAATAGTTACATACATATATGTTCATAATATGCAAAATGCATTATGCATAGTTGCCATGCAATAGCCATCCTACTTATTACTGTGATGTAAAGACCAAATATAAACTGGAGGCTGTGGCTTGATATGCAGTTACACTCAGAGGTCCATTGACACACGAAAGTGCTGCGCTCGTTGGGCCAGCTCTTTGGCGAACTCCACGGCCTCGTGCACTGCCTGCCGGTCAGGAAAGTGCAGCGCAGCCTTCTTAGTGGCCACAGCCAGCTGCTTGAGGAGCGCACACAGGTGACTGCTCTTACACAAGAGGCTCTGGCGGCACTCTCCATGCTGGGCCTCTTTGTACAACGTGTCCACCAACCTCTGTCCTACCATAATCACAAGCTTGCTCTGAGAGATGAACTTCTCAGGGGGCTGTCCGTCCCTGAGGCTGCCCACAAAGCCTCCAATAGCCTTCTGCAGAGCCCCGAAGTACAGTCTGCAGTGCTCTGAGAGGGAGGCAGGTCGCTCTTCTGTCCCACAAGGAGACTCGGGCAAAGCGGGTTTCTTGTCCCTCTATGAAAGAAAAATATATATTTAATGTAGTTTGATACGTGTGACATTGTTACACAAGAGTGATAGTTTATACATTCAGTTGCGACATACCAGCATATATGCACCAAGAAAAAAATCCTAGTTTGTGAACCTGTTCTCAAACAATGGCAATAAAAAAACTATTCTGATTCTGATATACTGTAGTAGAAGAAGAAGAAGTAAGAGTAACATTACTTTGAAATGATTAAATATAAAGACTTATTATCAATGGCGCCATTAATTGTGTGTGAAACAAAACAGAAAATCATGTGGAAATAGTGAAGAAAATGGCAAGAAAATACAGGAAAACAAGTAAGAGTATAGATACTTCATTATAATTTTACTCAAGTAGAAGTAAAAAGTGCCATAAGTATTTCTTATGGTACTTCAAAAAGTTATTGAAGTACATGTACTTGAGTAAATATAATTGAGTACTACCCGCCTCTGAACAGAAATTAAATGAAATTACAAGTGTGTCCTTGGTGCTATTGACTTACACTTTCACTATGCATGGAGTTGAGAGTATTGGAGCATCAATTATTTTTTAAAGAACTTGAATTAAATAAATAAAGTCTTTCTACTCTTGACACTCACCAATACAGTTTGAGAAGACACTGTAGCATTGTGCTTTAGATCTTTTTGCACCTCCTTTTGCTGATTTTCAAAATCATTCTTTGTCTACAAAAGGAAAGTACAATTAGTTATTTAAATCACATTGAAAGCTTTAGTTTAGAATATGCAGCATCAAATCACCTGCAGCTCAACATAGTCATCCTCTACCGCGACCACTTCTTCACTGGCCTCTGAAGGCTTGTGTGGATTTGATGTGCCAGCGTCAACGAGCTCTGGTTCTTTCTGTGGTGGCTTAAACAGGAGTTTTCCATTGGCGTTGATCATGGATACAAGTCTCTTCACGTCTTCAGGAACAGTCCGTGCCACCATGACAAATCTCTCCAGCTGGTCCGGCGTTTGCCCCTGTGCATCTTGACTCAACACATCCAGAGTCCAGCCTGCTGCATTTAGAGCACTCACTGTCTGCTGTAGGATGACCCCTGAGTCCTCCACAGTGCACAGCTGTTTGTAGAGTCTGGTCTGCAGGTTGTAATCAGTTAGTCGCCGAGCATTGCCTTTAATGTCCATAGCAAAGTTGAGAAACCTGCTCAACGAGGTGGCAACTTCTCTTGCAGCGTCCCTAATCTCCTCTAAGTGTTTCTCCATGTGGTTTTTGCTCCTCCAGCCACTGCTTACAAATTCCATGATCCGGGGCACAGCTCTGCAGACACCGTCCTGAAGATCCAAGAGTCTTCGACACACCTCGTCCTGCCGTAGAAGCACTTCCCTCAGAGGTTCCGGAGACGACGATGACAGGGGTAAAGAGTCACAGGAGCTGCTGGAGGAGCTAGATACTGTGCTGATCCTCTGATTTGGGTTTGACATTTCCAAACTTTGATTTTGACCATTCTCCTCAAGTGACATCAACGCTTGGCTAGCTGGACTCTTGCGGAACGATGGACAGTTCTTCCGTCGATATAATGATACTTTAGGAGCTTCAGGTGGTTCAACCCTACATTCAAGCGGGATGTGATCATCAGATGGAAGATCATACACGGAGTCCTGCTCAGCAACGTCTTTCCTTGGCAGAAGTGGAACTCTCGGTGGCAAAGTGGGTGGGCTCTCGAGGGATCTGGACTTTGGAAAATTGTTTAGTAAAGGGGATTTTGGGACTCTGTTGACAGGATGGCCCCGTGCTGGAATGGTGTCGTAGAGCTCCAGCTGGCCCGGTGGAGAATTCTCTGGAAGACTTTGCGGAGGACTTTGTTTGTCAGGACTCACGGGAACGTCATATATCCACTCAGGCTTTCGGAGAATAGGCAGTGTGCTGTAGCCACTCATGGTTGTCTTTTGGGTTTCTGTGGCAGAGGGGATGGGGATGTCATAGTTGGAATCCGGTGCTGAAGTGGGTGGGATGCAATAAATCTGTGAGATAACAGATAAGATGTTATGCATGCTACGATTGAGGCATTTATATGTGGTATTGTTCTTGTTCTTTGGGCTTTTGATATCCAGGGAAGGCCACAGAAGCTCGATTTCTGACTGATGTCCACATCATATACGTATCTTTAGAAATGTGGTTGTCTTTCCTCGTGAAAGGCAGGTTTTACTCGACTTTGGGTCTGTTTTGTCTTGACAAACAATTTTCACTTCCATTTGGTTTTTCCCTTTTTGACACGCTAATGAAACTTCCTCTATATTTTTTTCAACTCTCAGTATTCAAGTAGTATTCAAAACAAATAAATACCATTCTGGATTTAACAACACATTTACTGAATGGCCAAAGTGCTACTTTATATGTTTATATATTTCATGATAGATCTTTATTATAGGTTCAGCCAATTTATGATATCTAGTAAATGTAAACAGGATAACCCTACGCCAATTTTTAACTTTTGTAAATCATATACTTACACTAGAGTCTTTTGATCGTTCACATTGAAACCCTGGCCGTGAGTCAAATCTTTTTTGAAGTTCGGAAATTGGAACCAGGGAATGCTTTCGATATGATGCTCTTGGAGTAGTTGATACCTTCACATAGAGAATGAACAGTTCAGTCATAATGGTAGTAATAAGTACTTAAACAATGTGGCCTCAAACTTCACAGAGGCTTACAGGGAAGAGGGACGCTCGTCTTCCTTGGCTTGGGACATCGTAAAGCTCCCCGCTTGGACTGGAGGCCAAGTTGAAAGGCTACAAACATAAATACAGGTTATAATCTTTTGAACCAGCAGAATATCTACTCCTTTGATCATTGCATTATTTACTCTTCCGACCTGTGCCTGTGAGACTTTTACAGGGACAGTGTTCTTTCTGAAGCTCACTGGTACCCCTGGAGGACCCTACACACTTTGCCAATTAACACAGCTGTATAAGCAAAACCATGCCTCTGGAATCCAAGGGTACCTGATAATGGGAAAGGCTACTACAGAAGGAGATGGCCCCCTGTTGAGCAGCAGAGGAAATGGTGCAGATGGGAGAATATTGTAGCTTACTTTGTGTGACAGGCCTCTGTGCACACACTACTGTATTCCCGAGGTGGGTTGCTGGGTGCAGTAAAAAGCGTCTGAAGTTTGTGTCTGGGTGCGTTTTAAAGGCTCGTAAAGCTCCCGTGCTGCATGCCTGTCCCGCTGCAGAGGAACCCGGTCACATCTGTAAGCGCTTTGACAGCGGGGGGCCACTGCGCTGCATTTCTGTACCTCTGAAATGGCGTACCTCGCTAATCACACACATTAACACTCTCCACAAACTAATCTGTGGGTTCCTACAATACAGGTTTTTTACCCTTCACATTTGCCTGATCATGGTGAAAGTGTGTGCTGTCTGTGAGTGATTTCTGTCAGAAGAAACATTTAGGCTAACTCACTGACAAGGACCAAAGACATGAAAATTAAATATTCACCAAGTTGTTGTTATGACCTTGCCTGTATTAATGTGTCAGACATTTTGAATGTTTGGAGCTGTGGCAAGCACGTCACAGAGGGTGATTCAGAATTCAATAACTGTGCACTATGATGGCCAAGGGGTTGCAGTCATTTGTGCAAACATTTTGTGTACTGGAAAGTGTAGATTTACTAAGTGAACATGCCAATCAGTCATTTGAAAACGGATCTGATATTTTCCAAAACCTTTAATGAGCTATTTCATTTCTAAAAACCTCACCTTGTTGCCCACTTGGTCCTCAGAAACCATTTTAAGTGCTGACAGCCCGGGAGTCCTCGTCACGGACATGGGAGTAGATGGGACTTTGTAGAGCCGCTCTGTCCTTTCACACACTGCACTGTTGGACCTGCTCACACTGGGGATCTGGTAGATGTTGTTTGTACTGCTGCTGGGGGACGGCCCTGATGGTGATGGTTTGTCCTGTTTGGGGCTGAGGGCGGCACTGGGACCCGCCGTGGTCTGAGACAGGAGGCGCAGGCGGTTTGCAGGGGCCAGGCCTTGGCGCCCGTACAGCGAACACATCCACCAACCACTGGTCCCAGCCACATTCTGCTCCATCACCGTGAGGATGTCCCCCTTCCTGAACGCCAGCTCGTCGGGACACTCTGCTGTGTTGTCGTACAGAGCTTTGGCCAAAGTCATCTACAATGACAAATTATCACAATGAATCAAGAGTCAAACATCATGATTCAAACAATAACTGTATAACATACCCAGTAGTGGTTAATGACCTACACATATATAGTAAAGTATTCAAATTATAGTTCAAATAATGAAATGAAATAGTAAAATGTATTCGGTAAAAAAAGAAAATAATTCAAGAACGAACCCGGACCCAATTCCAGGACGACAGTCACGGACCAAAGAAATCACATAATTTCTTTTGTATTTGGAGAACAGTCTTTTACTGACAACAGCAGGCGAATATTGTGAATTTGAGATGTTGCGAGCAAATACTGGCACATGTGACAATGGAGTTTTGAGTTCTGTGGTTGTGACTCTTCAGGATAGATGTGCATTAATCTCTTCACACCACCAGTGCTCACTTCCTGAACGCCATTTCCACTGTGGCTTTATCTGACTCATTTAGCTCGTACTCTCATGATCTCATTTGTCTTTCTATCATCACTGAAAACTCACCCAGCAGCACTGTTCATTTCACCTGACAGATTGAGTCTGTTTTGAGTCATTTATGGTCAATGTCAATAAAGAAATGTATAAACTGTGGTGAGGATTGGATATTTGGATAATTAGAACTGCTGTATTATACTGTGTGAATGTGTAGAGAGTGCAGGTGGTTTACAATCATGTTTGCATGTGGTTGGATTATTAGAAAATTAGCTTTATGGTAAGCTTAATATGAGTTTAAAAATAGTTGTTATGGTAATATGAAAGCCCCACAGCCTTGTGTTAAATCCTACACATCTGGAGTTTAGTTGAGGCTCTGTCTTACGTTAAGTTGTTGAGTGCTTCATGACACATTAACTCGTTTCTTGGATGAAAGTCCAGTTATTTGAAATGCACTCTATTAGTACTGCAGCAGTAAACAAGTATCCATGGCCTCAGCTGATGGGGAGTGTTTGAGTGTATTTATGTAACAAAGGGCCCATTGACCATCTGAGGGCCACACGCTCTGCACCTGTCATAGTGCAGGCCTGTGCTACAACACACACTCCCTGACTAATCCTGGACTCTTGCACCCATAGACTCAGATCTCCCACACCAGAACTGCTCAGGATGAAAAACTGCCCTCGATGACACTTCACTTCTGTTGCAGACCATAGTTGAGACACGTGGGCCCACTCTTTGCTGTGATATGAAGAGTGGATTCCTGCACACGCCTGCTCGTGCAGACAGCTGCCTCAGTGCTTTGACTGCACAGCTGTGTCCTCAGCACATGTAGAGCTACTTTTCTGAGTAGACAATACCAAGACTGGGTATTTAAATGGAGCTTTACTTGTTTTGTCATGTTGTTTGTCAACAGAAACCTGAAAACCAAGCCATTATTAATAACCTGAAATAGATATTTGGTTTACAAAAGTTAGCCAAGACACTTTCGCAAAGCTTGAAAAGTCATCTGAAATTCAGTGGAATTTCCAGTTTGGTCAGGTAAAAGAGGTGATGTGGTGATGGGCTTCTATCAGGGGCTTATTTAAATCTGTCTGTGACCAAATGCTTGTTGTCAGTCTGTGGACTTCATCAAGACCAACTCTGACCTCAGACCTTTAAGTCTGACCCCGAGGTGGGGTCAACCACTCACTGACAGGACCACACGGCCATCCCTAAACAAGGATGAGTTTCCCAGGCCTTCACTGAACACTGAGGTGTTGTTTTTTTTATATTCAGACAGGAAATCAGTCAGTTAAGAAGACAGATTCAACATTCTCACAGTACGGAGCTGTCCATACTTAGACAGTGGGATAATAAACATATAAACTATATAAACATATTTAACAGAACTATATAAACAGAACTAGAAAAAAACAAACAAAGCCATCTTAGTTTACAAAGTTAATAATGTAAAAGTGGAAATAAATAAAAAAGAGTAATAAAACTCAAATCATGAGTTCAAATGTGTAACAATTTAGCTGAGCAGAAGACCAATAAACACAATACATCCACAGCATCTTATTGTCCATAATTTGTTGTACTTTATGAATTTTATTAAATGTGGTGAAGCTGAAATATCAAATAGTTCCTGGATGACTGAGAGCCTTCACAAACATGCGTACAACTTTTATCTTTTCTCCATAAGAAACGCTGACCAAAAACAAAGACAAGTGAGCGCAGACTTGGTGGCAGTGACACTGACTACACCAAAGCTCTGCTGGCACTTCCTGTCTGCAGTGGATGAGAACTATGTCACAATCCACGGAGCAACAGTCGGACAAAGGGGATCAAGGAACAACTCACTAATGCCAGAGTAGAGATGGAACTTATGGGTAAAGACAATATTGACATAACTAACGTTTAATTGTCAGGACAGAAGGCAGGGTCTTGTGAACTAGTGTGCATTAAGTCCAATCCACGTCATGCAAAAACCAGTAACTCTTCAGACCTACTTATGAATATTGTCACGCACAATAAAAATACGAAAGTACAAGCTGGGCGTTGTGGGAGACTATTCAATCAACCAGCAGTGACCTATGTGTGCATTGCCTAACCACCATGCTCTTGACTCTTAATGCTTCATGGCTCCGTGCATGTAGACACATTTCCCGGGTTAACCACAGGCACACACTCTGTGGGCTCCAGGTCCAGGCCTTCTTTTCAACCGTGGTTCCTCTGCTTCACAGTCAACATCCGCTCACTGACCACGGACATTTACTGCTATTGCTGCCATGACGGTGTAAAAGGTTTCACAGCAGAGTGCCACTGGGTAATTTTATATCCTCTCCATGCAGGACTGCACAATTGATTCCAAATACAATACAATATTCATAGCAAAATGTTCTGTCTTATTCTGACCCCATAAAATGTCACCAGCTCTGAGCCGGAGGATCCAATGGGCTGTCCGTCGAGACACTGAACAATCCTCGACCCACATTAAGGCTGTTACTGGTTTCTTAAAGTTCGCAACTGTCCTTGTTCAAAATCCAACCATGAAAAATGTGAACTTTTGCGTTTTTCCACTGGTCTTGAAAACCTTTGATCAGAACTGTAGATCAGTGGGTCTCAAATGGCGATATATGAACCAGACTTTAAAGTGACTATACGGAGTTCAAAAATGTTAAAATGTTGTATTTTCCTCCCCCTACATGTTCCAGCAATGTCCCAGGTGTAGAATGAGCCCAGACCTATTCACCACAACTGCCTCTAAAATTCTGCACTGTGACAAATATATAAAGTGCATGGTGTGAAAGGTTTGAAAGTTTGCAATAGACTAATACAATAAATATTCAAGTTGTGATTTTTTTTTTTTACATTTTACAAAGCTAATTTATCAGCATCCAGTCAGTCCGTCCAGACAATGTGACTTCTAAAAAAAGCTATTGCCCGAAAATAGAAACGGTACTAAAATAGTAAAAGAATACGTAGCAGAAGTGAGTCGCCAGTCATCATGAAATGTAAAGCTTTTTCAAGAATTAAATGTCGTGCTCATGTGCAATGTGCTTCTCATGGGAAACTGTCAGATGAGGCATTTCCTCCCTCTGATGGCTCATCTCCCTTAAATAGCCTTCGTGATGAAGCAGGGCATTTTGCAGCCCTGTCTCAAAACAAACTGTAGCTGTAAGACATACTCAGAATTTTGTCTTGCAGCAATTGACTGGATTCACCCTAAACGTGTCCAGTCGTTTAGGGGTAAACTTGAATAGACTAACTGTTGCTGCTAATTTCACTGCAAAAAGTCATATCTTGAGCCATACAAATTTCTGGAATTAAGAATATTTTTCCCTAATATGAGTAATTTTGACTTGCGATGTAAAAATAATCAGCCAATGGAATGAGTAGTTTTGCACTTAAGAAAAAAAACATATATTCTGAGTCTAATTTTAAGCACCAACATAACTTTTTCTTGTTTTATGTGTAAAAAAAAAAACACTGGCAGATTAGCTTACTTACCTAGTAAAATCAAGGACAAATATACTTATTTCAAATTGACCTATTTTTAGATCACTTTTTGTAGTGTTGGGAATCTTTAGCTTAATTAGCCATAACAGTTTTTTCTTTCTTTATAAAGTTTATACATCTTTTTAACATTTCACCTTAAGAGCTTGACTGTCAGGATGGTTTCTTGAAAAAGCAGTTTTTTTAAACTACTTTTGCCCTTTTTATAGACCAATTGTTGACTACGTATATCTTTTTACGTTCACGTTTTTGTCCTCTTTTCTGTTTGTCCTGGTCTTCACACCTGGTTTAGTCAAGTTATAGACCTGGTTCAGATCAGATCCAAACAATACCATAGACCAGTGTTTCCCAACTAGGGGTGCAGGGACCAAGCAGGGGGTACTTGGAACTATTTCAGATGGGAAAAAAAGGGGGAAGCTGGACATTATTTTGGTAGGAAAAGCTATATGTTTGCAGTAAAGTGTGTAGTTTTGATCTATTTTGAACGTAACATTGTCTTAGTCCTTACAAATAGCACTTTTAATTGATTGCTTTCTAAATAAACTGCAACACCCTTGAGGTCGGGGGTACACGGACAGCCACGGGAAAGGTCCAAGGGGTCTGCAAGACAAAAAAAGGCTGGGAACCACTGCCGTATGTCATAAGCAAATGTGTCCTAATGAGCAGCAGAGAACGTTTGGTCCACAGCGCTAATGGCATGAGCAACTTATTTTCTAAAGAGCGGCGTTAATGAGGCTCATAAAGTTCTGGTCCAGATCAGGACTCTCCAGTTACAGCCCACAGTTAGTGCCGCTCACTGGGCTGTGCAGGGAGGATCAGGGCTGACAATGCAAATTACAGGGGAAAGTCTAGCAGGTGGTCCACACAGGCAAGCTAAATGTAACACAAGTGCTTTTTTGTTAGTCTTTATAGCCAACACTTGATTAAGAGAAAGGTAATATCGCAAAAATGGCAACACACTTTGTTATTTTTCTTTAACTCTTTGTAGTTATAACACAGGGGTGGCCAAACTTTTTTTTAATATTGAAGCGTACATCGATCGGTGGTTAGTGCCGCGAAACCTTCGACTAGCAGAGGTTTAAATTGTGCCCCATACCTTTATTTATGTTTAAAACCTTTTGCCCAGGCTTAATGCAGTCTTTAACAGAGCAATCTCAAAGTAAAACAAACTTTTTAATTGATCGGGATGTGAATGCTGCTGACCCTAATCCAAGCACTGAACATTCACCACTGAAAACCATTGAGCCGATATGGAAAAAGGCATGTTCAGCAGTACCTTAAAGCAGACACCCACATTTGACCTTCCCCCAATAGAGGGTACTGCATTAATTATGTCAGGTAGATGTACAAACAAAAAACACATTTAGCAACACATTCATGACATTCTTTTCAAAATCATATGTAAAAACATGCATGATGTCTTTAAACCACACGTTTAAATTACTCAACTTCTTGTGAAGGAAGTGGGTACACATAACAGTTGATTTTCCTGAATATGCACAACTCACCATGTTTGCAGCTGCTCTCACAAACTTGAAGTTATATCCCTTGCAATGTGTCTCCTACAAAACCATCTCAGCTCAAGAGCACGCACCATTAAAGACACTGGTCCAGAAGGTCTGTCACAAAACACAGAAAGGGTTTTAACGCTGGGGGCGGGACCACAACACACAGTGCTCTACTCCGATTAGCTGAAAGGATCCCATTTCATTGGAAAGCACTGCCCACTCACTCGCCACCAGCGCAGCTCCAACTCCTCTTCCAGCACTTTACAAAGCAGAAGTCCTTCTACCAAATAATCATAGGGACTTTTGAGTTCTTATGACACTTCCTCTTCTTTGAACAGGGCCATCTTATATGAATGAATGTGGGAGACACTCAGTCAAAGGTTTTGAGCTAAATCTCTTACATACAAACTTTTACCTGGACACACATAAAATAGCTCTCTTCATAATAACATAAGCAATAATTGCACTGTTTCTCCATTGATCTATATGGGGAATTGTAATTTCAAGGACATTTTCTCAACAAAAAAAAAGCATTTTCCTTACATTGGTGCAAACTTATCTCCACATCAGTAGCACCTACCTAACTTTTTTAGACTTAACAATATTTTGAAGTTTTTTTCAGAGGGATTTTTACATTTCTAATGCCAAGCCTGATGTATTGAGTTTTGAATGTCAAAAAACAAAGCAAAAAGCCAATGTGTTACAGACTTTTCAACTAAAAACAGCTTATTTAAAAACAAAACAATATCCAAAATCCCCTCCGAAAAAGTCTTTGTAACTAAGAAGCTGCTGTTGCAGTCGCTTCTGTCAGTCTCCCCCAGGGGAATCTGAAGCTACTAACGTCGCTTACCACCACCGAGTATGGAGTGAATGTAAAATGCTCTCATGTAAAGCGCTTTATGACCATGTCTGTGAAAGGCGCTATATAAAGATCTTCCTCTTCTTCTAATATGTCAATGAAATAAAACCATGAATTCAAACTTCTTTATACAGTCTATGATTCAAACCTGCCTCGATCCATTATTCAGATTTTGTCACCGAAAAAATAGATTTTTTTTGGCATTTTTAGGCATAAAAGGCCTTATTTTTACATAAAAAACTTGCAATACATTTCTTAATCATATTTATGTCAGTAATCTTCAGCAAGTTTCAAATTGATATCTCTTGATTTAAAAAGCTTCCCTATTCACCTGCAGAGTCTCGCCATAAATAAAGCAAAAACACTTAAAGTGCATATGACACAGTAGATACCATTTTTGCTAAAACAGTTAACGCGATTATGTTTAATAATCTAAACATAGTCTTGCTAAAGATGTACCCAGTTTTCTTTAGTTTGGACATTTGTGTGATGTTTATAGTTTCATTTACTTATTGGACACCGACTGTTGCCATGCCTACCATGTGAAGTCTATCATCTGTACGTCACTTCCTGTTGGCAACTTTTTTCCCCAACATCTAGTGCGTCACTGAAATAAAATTATGCAACTGATGAACTTGCAACTGATGTCATCCTTCTAAATAAGTCATCATTTCAAAAGCATTAAAACCTGTCATATGCACTGTAGAAGCCATATACACCTCCGACCACTGGGTGGCATGGTAGGCTTTTATGTGTAGGTACCTCCCACTACTTAAGTGGGCCAATTATGAGAACCAGGTGTTACAGAGTGTGGAGGTACTGTCTTTTGACCGTGTCAATGGAGGAAATCTATGGCAAATAAAGGACATTTGTCAAACTATTGAAGTATTTTGGACTTCTATGGGAGGAGGCACGCGTCAGAAACCCATTTACACTTTGTAATCAAGTGGCTTTGTGGCACAGGGCTACCTGGCTGCTACATTAGTCAAAAGACACCTCATGAGGAGGGTTTTGTTTGGAATGAAGGAGGTTGAAAGCATGCAGGTCTTCCTCTTTGATAGTCATATTTAAGTGCCCGGACAGCGGCAAGGCAGCAGCTTTGTGCACAAGATGGAGTTCACCGGATGGATTGGAGTGGACGCAGTACACCCAGCGCAAAGGCCCTGCTAAAGGCTGGACCGACACCTTGATGGAGCCTGGCCTCATTGAAGTTGTTGAGTGGATCCATTTGGATAAAGAAATTGGCTACTGTGTGAGTGACAATGACTACGTCTACAAAAAAATCTAAATATTCCGTTACTGCTGCTCGCTTAGAAACTGAAGCAAATATTGCTGCGCTCTTGGTCAGAAGAGCAGCATTGGTACAGAAACATGCATTGGAAGAGCAAATAGGAATTATTAAAAGGAAAAAAGAAGAACTTGAAATTAAAATCAAGATAGCTGAGACCAAGGCTAGGCTCACTGTATTGGCGTCTGCTAAAGTGAGTAAGAAAACTGCTTCACACAAAGTAACATCAGAAGAAGTGACTGTGGGTCTATCACTCGACCAAAATGTTGTTGCCTCATTATCACCTGTAACTATATCTCCAGTCACTCCAGATGAAGATACAGGGGCCGGTGTGGACAACAACCTCTTCACGATACACACCGAGACTACTTCACACACCTGTAACTACATCACTCATGAGCCATCATCATCTTCAAGACAGGAAAAGATTCTCATATTGAAAGATGCTGAGCATTCCTTCAAAATAATGGAACCCTCGGAGGCTGCCAACAGTGACGGTATAGGGCCAAACACTGTTGATTCCCCATTGGTGCAGGGGTTTGGAGCCCCTCAGGGGAGTGCAGGACAGGGTAGGACAGGCCTCCAGGATTTTCTGACAGTAGCTGCCGTGGAAAGCGTTACTGAGGATGGAGGAAGCCAAAACCATCTGAAATTTGAGATCATGACCAAAAGTTACTTGGATGCCACTCTGAATGATGTCACAGCTCACATTTTCATTTTGGACAATTCTTCTTGGCCTATTAACAACATGGACAAGTCTCAAGCTCTTTTCCTTCTGAAAATGCCCAGAGCTTTCAAGAGGAAGCGATGGAAAGTATAAGCTGTGGAATGAACATTGAAAGATGACAAAAGTGTGATTAGCAATGGAATATCTAAAATGTAACAGTTTGTGAATGTATTGTAATGCACTACATATAAATATGATGCCCTAAAAAAAAAAATGAAAAAAAAAAAATATTCGAAAATTGTGTATATACTGTAACATGGCTTATTTTTGCTAAAATTTGTAATTGTTCTAGCTTCTGCTGTAAACAATTAAGGGGCCGGTGTGTAGAAGCCATATACACCTCCGACCACTGGGTGGCATGGTAGGCTTTTATGTGTAGGTACCTCCCACTACTTAAGTGGGCCAATTATGAGAACCAGGTGTTACAGAGTGTGGAGGTACTGTCTTTTGACCGTGTCAATGGAGGAAATCTATGGCAAATAAAGGACATTTGTCAAACTATTGAAGTATTTTGGACTTCTATGGGAGGAGGCACGCGTCAGAAACCCATTTACACTTTGTAATCAAGTGGCTTTGTGGCACAAGGCTACCTGGCTGCTACATGCACTTTAAGGCTATTTACATGAGAAAACTCTCAAAGTCAATCAATTGGATGTTACGATACTGTGAGTTTAGCTTCCATCAACAACTATATTAACTTTTAGGAAGAGATTACTTTGTTAAAAATATAATTTGTTATATATTTAAGGCGCATTGAGTTGCCTTGTGTACGAAATGCGCGGTATAAATAAAGTTGCCTTGCCTTATTCTTTTGTTGTTGTTGACCCCAATCAACTTTTACTCTTCACAGGAAAATACCTTTCGCGATCCACCATCAATGTGACATGACGAGCCTCAACCAAAAATAAATATACATTTCCACTAAATTTTTTTTGCATTTTGACCATTCCACATAGCATTCTGTTGATTCAAGCATTTATAAGGCTCATTGTTAAAAACTGTCATTAATTAACATCCACTTTTGGCAAAAGTCTCACGACCCACATTTGGGTCCCAACCCACCAGTTGAGAACCATGGATATGTAAAACCAATTACATTACTGCAACAGGTCCATTTTAGCCCATTTTTGAATTCTTTATACCAGGTCGACCATTCATTTGAGTAATTCTTCTAACAGCAGTCGTGGGGGTTGCCTGGACGTCTGATTCTTTGGCCTTTGGCGCTTGTTGTCTGGACAACACAGGCCGCGGCGGTTCCCTTGAGAGACCGAGGGCTGTGGGAATGCTCCGGGTGAACGCTGACCCACTGCTCGGAGTTCACGATTAACCCATTTACTGGTGTTTACACCATTAGTCAAAGCTGGAGTGTTTCTCTTGGGTCTTAAACAAAACACAAGGCAGTAAATTGAGTCCACCACCATATGTACTTCGCAAAACACTAGAATTGAAACAAAAAGTTAAGTGTGTTCCTTTTCTTGCTTGCTCAAAAAAGAAAAAGGCATGACAAAAAAACAAAAAGTAATGCTTCCATCTGCACCGATTTCTATTTGATTTTTGTATTGGCAGCACTTTAGAAAGTAAATGTTCAAATCAAACATTTCTGCTACAGTTGAGAAATTAAATTAACGAAAACATCTACTACAACTGTAATTGAATATATATACATTAAATACTGTATCATCTTATCATTTCTAATGGGAGGAAAAGCATTTGTTTATTTTGTTCAAATAACAGGATACAAGTGTAGGTGAACTAATGAACACGTAGTAAAAAGTTTGCCGATAAATTCAAAATTCCCCTTTAGATATTTATTAAAAATTACATCAAAAAGACAGACAAAATATAAAAGTGAAACGTGTATGGTCAGCAGAAGACACACAAACAAGGGTTTCTCAAAAGGATCCATCAAGGGAGGTAAACTTGACAGTATTTAAAACTAAAACGAAGCTGTGCTGCAGGAGTCCGTAGTGATTTGGGCTCAGTCTGTGGTGGTGCGACGGTACCAGAAACGCGCTCTGAAGTCGTCGCTGCAGGTCATGAAGCCGGGATTGGTGGGAGAGTGGACGATGCAGCGCACGATGTTGTTGTGCCCCAGAGACAGCAGGTTCTTCCTCTCTGCAGTGCGAGAGTCCCAGCAGCACAGGCTGATGGTGCGCTCGTCTGGCAGCAGCACGTAGTCCTCGGTGTGGTTGAACACGCCCTGAGTGCGGTGCATCTGCCGGCCACTCAGCCCCGCACCTGAGAGGCACAGACAACGTGGTCAGCTGCAGTTTCCAAAATGATTTTATACTAACTATTCGTGCTTCACTGCATTATTATACATATTGGTAGGAGGAAAATCTGGGCACGTTTTAATCTGGGTATGCAAAAACCTTTCAGATAAATGGCGCCATCTGCAGACGGATTGTTTTTAGTCAGCAACATGTGTGTATGCATCTTGACATTGGGAGGCAGTGTTGTGTCAGGTCAAAGTTGTATTCCTCTAGTATTGTTTAACCTCTTAAACAATACTAGAGGAATTGCTTAAAAATCTAAAACTTCTTGACTGGAGTATTCGAACGTTTCACCTCTCATCCAAAAGGCTTAGTCAGCGACAAAGGTCACAATCTGCACGCAGCTGAATATATAGACCACTGGGGAGGAGTTAGGGTGGGCCCGTCTCCTCCCCTCTAATCACAGCTACTCTCACCCGTGGGTAAACCCCTTTGAAGTAGAGTGTCTCTAACGATCTGCTCACCTCAGTATCGATCAGTCATGTCCTATTCATAGATAATCACTACTCAGTATATGTCCTATTCATGGCTGATCACTGCTAATTACCTGCCTATTGTTCTTTTGTTGGCTGAGGTGTCGTCTCCTTGGACTGGCCAAGCCTTTTCGGTTTCTCCCGAAGGAGTACAGTGACGGAAGATTAAATCTGAGGCCGCCATTTCGATTAATGGAGGGGTTTTCTTTCCTGACAAAAATAGCTTCTTTAACTCCTCTTTCAAACCAACGTTCTTCTTTAGCTAAAATTTTGACTCCCCGTCCTCAAAGGAGTGGTTTCATTTGAAAGCCAAGACCTGTCGTGTTTTCGTCTTTTTTGTAGTTTTGTTTTTGGTCACGTTTTCTGTCGCTTTTTGTTGTCACTTTTTGTGTTGCATTTTTATCCTCGTTTTCGTCACTACTTTGGATGCTTTGTTCAAGAAGCTTAGAAGTAGTATGACTAACTTATTCTTACCAGTGTACTTCACTAGCGCTCGGCCTGTGGAGATCTCCCACAGCTTGACCACAGAGTCCTTGCCGCTGGACAGGATATACTTGGAGTTTTTGGAGAAGATAGCGGAGCAGACCTCAGCGCCGTCGTGGGCTTTCTCAAAGGTCGTGACGCAACGGTTGGAAACACCGTCCCACAGTTTGATGCTGCCGTCTTTGCTGCAGGAGACGTAACTGTTGGCGGAGTGGTTGTAGCTGACGCCACTGATGGTGTCAGTGTGCTGGTCCACAGGATTACAGGACACGAAGCACTGGAACGTGTTGACATCATACAGGCGCAGCGTGGGGTGCTGTGTCCCCACCAGCAGAAAGTCTCCAGAAGGATGGAAGGAGATTGAGCGCAGCATTTCAGCTTCCTATACTCGGTAAACAAGAGAACATCATCTTAAGAAACTAACTGGTGATATGTTAGAGGTTATAGGAATGGAGACGGAAGCAAACAAAAAGTTAACCGTACTTGTACATATTTAAAGGCTCTTTTAGCAGAAGGCTTTGAATAGTCAAACAGTTTCAGGGTGTAGTCTCTTGAGCCAGAAGCGAGGATCTGCTCGGAGGGATGGAAAGCCAGACACGTGACTTCATCAACGTGGTCGTACAGTGTCCGGATCACAGGGTGGTTCTCCATGTTCTGCTGGGCTGTTTCATTCATCATTATCTGTAAAAAGATCAGTAAAACATGAAACGTATACATTTTCTAAGGCAAGTTTAATAAATGCCATCACATTAAGCACAAGCTAAATCTGTTTTTGATGCATTTATGATTCTATGTGAACTTGCAGGTGGGACATTATGACGCAAGGGACACATGTACCCATTGTCGATATATCGTATCAGCGTTTATTATTCTGTTATTGATGGCCTAATTCCTCACCTCAATGGGCATGGCACTTTTGGCCAGCATGCGTTCTGTGTCCAGGATCTTGATTGAGGCGTCCGCAGAGCCCGTGGCGATCAGCTGTCCATCACGGCTGTATGTGGCCACTCGACATGGCCCTTTGTGTGATGTAACGTAACACGTCTCATACTCGGACGCCTCAGGGGACATGGTCTGCATATCGGCGTCAAACTCCAGGTCAATGCCAACTCCAGGGGCTACGTTGTCTGATCGGCCAATGGCGTATTGAACTGCACTGTCGTCATTCTCCATTCCTGAGAGAGAAGAACATTACGCTGAACAACATGGGATGAATTCTGTACAAAAGTATCCAACAGTAAATGGCTCCCACAATCTCTATACGACTCTCTCGTAGTGCATGGTTTCATGTGTTTAATGCATTGTGTTTGCCAGTACTCATTAAGTTTGATAATGCGTTATTCGGACATTATACGATAAATATAAAAGGTTTAATAAATACAACATAATTTCATTCATACCCATCTTGGCCAGTTGCATGAGCTGCTCAGACGGAGACACAACAATCTGCGGTTTGACTTCGCTGATGAGACTGTTGGCGATGCTGGTATAGCCATCGTACAGCAGCTGACTTATAATCAGTCTATACAGGTGTTGTCGGTCTTTCAAAGTTGGTTTTGGACGAAACATGTTGGCACGGAGGAGAGACTAACAACGGCCCGATGAGCGTGAAAATATCTGCAAAAACAAAACATTCACATAAAACACAGTTATCCGTTGACAAGCAGATTATTTCCCCAAAAAGTATGAAGCTCGATAAAACTCAAGAGACCAATACATATCTAAGCTAGCTGTGAGGGAAGAATGAATGGAACTCATGCTAGCAAAATTAGCTTTGTTGCTGCAACTGCACATAAATATCTATGATAACGGCAAACCGCCACGCAATTTCTAAGAGTAGCAACCAGTTTCAGATAGATTGGAAAATAAAGTGTCACAGTACAAACCTTAAATGATTATTATCAAGTGCTATAGTCAGAAAAAAGTAATAAAAAATGCCTGCAAACGAAGTTTTGATGGCGCTCCCATAGACGTCCATGTGTGTGACGTAATACGCACTGTGCGCTTTACGTCACACGTCACGGCACGTCTTCTCGAAAAGGAAAAAACCAGCACAAAACAATCACAATATATATATATATATTTTTTTTTACAATGTTAAATTAAAGACCTAATATGCATATGCTAGAAAATAATAATTTAAAATACTACTAATTAAAAAAAAAGTTGTGGCAGGCCTGGCTTTGCAGGCATTCATGATTAAAAGTTTTGTACATTTGTTAAAAAAATAAAATAAATAAATAATACAATCATAATTGAAACATTTGCTCATCGTCATTTTCTGTCTATAGGAAGGGGTGGATGATTACAATTCAGTGCACCATTATAGTTTAAAGTTTATAGCTTATTTTGAACGGAATTCTGTGTTATATGTTTTATGTTGCACATCTGCATCAAGAAAAAATCCTAGTTTGTGAACCTGTTCTCAAACAATGGCAATTAAAACTATTCTGATTCTGACCATTAACAACTACCCAAAGAAATGGAGCATTATCTTTCCAAAATATTTTTTTTTGTATTTATGTATATTTATGTATATAAATTCAATGATGCGTGACTGAATAAGCAATGATGGGTGGCTGAATGAGCTAAACTGGTTTACAAGCATAAAACATTAATTCGCTGACTAAAAGCAAGCACTGCCATCCTAATTCAAAACATAGCCAGCTACTAGATGAATATTTGAAAAAGGGATGAGACTCCGGCATTTATCACCAACCCACGCACAGTCTCACAGCTACCACTTCCTGAAATGTGTCTCATCAGTTCAAATGTGGCCAACCAGAGAGACATGCAGGCCATATTCAGAATTTTGTTTTATGTAGAAGGATAAATCTGCAGAAATGGTGGTGGGAAATGTCTCTTTTCCATGTTTATAAAGCAGCTGGAGATCCATTTAGATAAGGCCTATGTCTTCAATCAATGTCTAATTCAGTTGTTCTTTGAATCAAACTCTTTATTCGCATAACAACATACATAATGCCAGAGTCTGGAATGCACAATATTAAAGGTAATGTTTTGTATTAAATGGTTTCATATAAAAAGACACTACACAACTGAACTTGGTTTGTCTCAAGTTGCAGACACACGTTTCACAATGTGGACAAGCTGCATCTGTAAGTCATGAACTGCAGAGTTCAGTCTCTGAGCTTTAACTGGAGACCTGCACATTAGGACTTCATTGGATTGTGGAAGAGAGAGTCCCAATTTAATTTCTAACAGTTTTTTGCTGTAGTATTTGGCAACCTTAAGTCTAGGGCTACTGTTTTCTATCTCGAGAACCAAGACAAGAAACTTAACACAAACTACATCATGCAAATGTTTTTCTAATGAATTAATACGTATTAACCTTGTATTCAGTAAAACCAATATTTGATTACATCATGGCGACACAAGTAGGTTTTTGAAATATCCGTGCATTTAGATTGACTAATGCCCAGTTAACTGCCCATTGTCTCACCATGCAGCATGGTGATCTCATTCAGTTGCTTCGGTTCTATGAAACATAAAGCTGACTCCATCCTGCAAGGCCACTGAGGCTGGAAATGTGTGTGGTGGGAGGTGTCCTGTTGCCATGACGACACAAACACAGACACAAAGCGTGCTCTCAGCGGAGCCGCTTGCTGTTGCTGTGGAGATGAACAGAGACTGAAGGAATGATGCACCGCTATCATTGTCAAAATTACTTTAAAGTCAGGTTATATGTTACCACATCAGAAGAGCATCAACGTTGAAAAACTCAACCAAACAAACACGTCAGCAATAGTCACCTAAACACCAACAATACTCTTTTAGCTATATCCGAATAATGCATTAAATTTTGGAAGAGGACATCATGTATTTAAACCCCATGTTTGGTTACCTGTAGTGGGGCGTGCATAAGTATTCATACAGCATTTTATAAGTGCATTAAATTGCCTTTATAACATTCCTAATGACTGCAGAATGTTCACACCTTGCCCTAACCATTACATAGAGGCCACCTGTGCGTAATCTACTCTCAGTATAATTACAGTTGTTCTGTGAGGGCCTCAGAGTTATGGTCAGAGTGTATTGGTCACTAAGCAACATCATGAAGGCCAAGGAGCTCACCAGAGAGGTCAGGGATAAAGCTGTGGAGAAGTTTAAAGCAGTATTAAGTTATACAAAGATTTCCCAAGATTTGAACATCTCACGGAGCACTGTTCAATCCATCATTTGGAAATGGAAAGAGTATAGCACCACTGCGAACTTACCAAGACACGGCCGTTCACCTAAACTAACAGACCGAACAAGGAGAGCACTGGTCAGAAATGTAACCAAGTGCCCCAAGATAACTCTGGAGGAGCTGCGACGTACTGCCGCTGAGCTGGGGGAATCTGTACATGGGACAACTATAAGTCGTACTCTACACAAATCTGGCCTTCATGGACGAATGGCAAGAAGAAAGCCATTATTGAAAAGAGGCCATAAGAAATCCCGTTTGAAGTTTGCTAGAAGTTATATGGAGGACACAGCTACCATGTGGAAGAAGGTGCTTTGGTCAGATGAGACAAAAAGTGCACCATCCGTTAGAATGGCCCAGTCAAAGTCCTGACCTAAATCCTATTGAAAATCTGTGGAAAGACCTGAAAACTGCTGTTCACAAACGCTCTCCTTCTAATTTGACAGAGCTTGAGTTGTTTTGTAAAGAGGAATGGGCTGAAATGTCAGTCTCTAGATGTGCAAATCTTGTAGAGTCATATCCCAGAAGACTTGCTGCTGTTATTGCAGCAAAAGGGGGTTCCACAAAGTATTAAGTCATACTATATGAATACTTACGTACGCCCCACTTTTTTATTTTCTATTTTTTGAAAAATAACAGAATCATGTATCATTCTGCTTTCACTTCACAGTTGTGTGTTACTTGTGTGTGAACTTTCAGTAAAAAAAAAAAAAATCTAAATAAAATCTGTATGTTTATGCTTGTAAACATGACAAAATGTGCAAATGTTTAAGGTGTATTAGTACTTTCGCAAGGCACTGTAAATCTCAGAAAAATGTGGAATGCTATATTTCCTTTTTTTGGCATTCCACATTAAGTGAATTCATTATAACAACAACAACAACAATAACAACAAGTCTCTGCTCTCATACACATAGCACAATAAATGAATTAATGATATCCACTAAAACGCACTTACACAGGTACTGCTCTTTACAAGCTTATGTTCTTGTTCTATAATCTTTCCAACTTCGGATTGAAAAGAAAAGATAAAGAAAATAAAAGAAAGAAAATTAAACAATGGAGAGGATTCGGGATTCTGGTGAAAACGTTTTCTTCATATCGCCTATACTCAGCATAGTCGGTGACTCAATGAAACTCCAAAGAGACGCTATTTCTCTATGTTCTCATTCACTGAGTAGGTGTGAGGACTAAAAATAAAATGCGCACCCAGGAAATGATAAATCAACATTGAGCAAAAACATAACAAAAAAAACCTAAATAAAAGACGAGTGACTACGGCGGTGCAGATATGTTCTAGAGGATTAGACACATTGTTTGTCCTGATAAAGCTAAAAGCCACTCTGGCAACAGCACTCGTTCTCTCTCTCCAAACTGCCCCCTGCACTTGTGGGTGCATGAAACGCTGTGTGGGAGGAAGTAGGTGTGTAACTGTAGCCCGGTATACAAAGGGGATTTATACTGAGTACAGCCTTCTTACTCTGCTTAACATTCATTTAATGCAAAATTAGTAAAAGCTATCAAACTGTCCACCAACTCATCCCGTAATAGACATTATATTATTTATTGATTCATATTGTATGTATTAAACATACACAATTGTAACACATTTGTAAAGCACTGGCAAAGGGATTAGTGATCATTCTGTGATTAAAAAACATTTATAAAGTTTTCTTATTAGTTGTATTTATTAAACACCTAAATAGATGCTGTGTGTGTTGCCGCATTATCCCTCTAGTAATGGCTCGGCACATCATGGCAAGAATGAGGTAAGAAAAAAAAAGGTTAGGGTTCCATCCATCCATCCATCCATCCATTTTCTTCCACTTTTCCGTTGCCGGGTCGTGGGGACAGCTGTTGGAGCTGCCCAGATCACATTGCACCAGCCCCTATGGCTCCTCCTGCAGGTGGTGGGTCCACAGAAGGATGGCCTCATGATTCTAACTGGGCCTGTTGATCTGAACCACTCTTTGTCTGACTTGTCACCTAGGACCTGTTTGCCATGGGAGACCTTACAAGGGGCACGAAGCCCCCGACAACAGAGCCCCCAGAATCATTCGGGCGCTCAAACCCCTGCATCACGTTAAGGTGGCGGTTCCAGGAGAGGGGTTAGGATTATTTGCCTAAAATGTATTATTAACAAATGGGTGCCATGTGGAGCACTGTTTTAACCTCAGTGTCGTGGGATCAAGTCCCGGCTACGACAATTTGATCTTCCCGCTCTTCCCCCCCTTTCTCCCTGAGCTGTCCTGTTTAATAAAGCTGATGGGCCACAAATCTTAAACAATCAAACAAAGAACAAATGCTTAATAGCGTGTTGCTGCCTATAATTAATATGGCAAAGTTTTTCTAATTTTCAAAGCTCACATATTGAGCAAGAGTTAAATTGCCTTTTGCACTTTAGAACATTTTGTTTTGTGCCTGAAACTATTTACTCAGATACTCCCTATTTGAAGGAATCCCTGACATTGCTGCCCTCTCTCTCAGGGCCTTCATGTGCTCCCTGTCCTCTCTGCTCATCACTGTGTTCAACTTGTTCTCCGGAAGTCTTTGTTTGACAACTAACCACCCACCCACCCACCACCAGGCAGCCGAGCGCCCAGCCTGCCTGCCTCTCTGCCTCCTCCTCTCTGCCTCGCCACTTTCTCTGTGCATCTTCCTCACATTTGCATTTGTTCTCCTTCCTCGTGACATGTCAGAGAGCTGCGATGTGACTGAAGTGAATGAGGCGGCCTGGTTACTCGACTGTGTGCTGGCAAATGGTTGAAAGGTAAGGGACGATATTGACTCATCATTTATAGCTGATATACTGTAATGCCAATATTGTAATGTGGGATAACTTTCCCTCAAATATTGCAAACTATTTTTGTTTTACTTATACATAGCAGGGATAGCTTACAATTTCTATAGTATAATTGTAAGATAGGCTACATGCGTGCCCACGATTGGCAATAATTAAAACCAGACTTAGTATTTGTATTAGACTGGAGGGAATGCAACCCTTACCGGTAAATCCCTTTTGCATGGAGAACTTGGTGCATATTATTTACATAGCTGTGAGGAAGTGAAAACAACTAACATCAAGGGGGAACAATGGCTGAAAGGTACGTGCCACGTGATGTATATTAGAAAAGTTTTATGCAACTACAAGAGGTGAATATCACAGCACAGGTTCACATAAAGTATGGTGCGGCAACAGGAAATCTGCAACAAAGGCACACTCTTATTAACTTCCACTCTAGAAACACTGAGCAAGGAACCAGACACACAGATGATGTAAGACAATACTGCATCGGGCTCAGGGATTCATCTTATCACAGGGACAAAGACCTCTGTTTCGTAATTGCTTTTTAACAATGATCGAGAACAGTTTAGTGCAAAATCGCTGAGCACTCATTCTGCAAGTGACAGTAACTTATTTGCTAAGCCATTATCGCGTTGTTGAAGGAATGTTTTTTTGTCATCATTAAATTCTGTTCAATTTGTCAACACTAACGTTGGATTTACCTTCAGGCACAATGTTTTTGTCTAAATCTAAAAACCTAATGATACAGTATGGTTTGACATAGGCCTATTGATTGAATAATCTTTGATGTTTCGATGCACCATGTAGTATTTCTGCCATTGTATAATTTGAGAAACTGTGGGCAACAAAACACAAAATCGCACAATAAGTCATGCA
The DNA here is from genome assembly GCA_021464625.1 of Proterorhinus semilunaris. Taxonomy (NCBI): domain Eukaryota; kingdom Metazoa; phylum Chordata; class Actinopteri; order Gobiiformes; family Gobiidae; genus Proterorhinus; species Proterorhinus semilunaris. The sequence goes on from CM038344.1 coordinate 15,371,378, forward strand.
ATTCCTTATTTGACATTATGAAACACGCACCAGCTACTGCTACAGAAATACCTGAGCTGTGCTTGTAAATAGTGATAAAGTCGAGATCTGACCCAAACTGTTTTTCTCTTTCAGGTAATTAGAGAGCGGCTTGAGTGCATCACGACAGCAGCCTTGTTACCATGGAGACTGGTAAGCCTGGATTGGCGAGCTGTGCAGCTCACATGAGCTCTGTGGCAGCGCAGACGGAGCGGAGGATGGAGGTACAAGCCCCGCTGACGGCTCTGTACATTCACACAGTGCCTGCTCTGCCCTCCCAGCCTCTCCCCCAGCCTTCCCTCGCTGCAGTGGACCCCACAGCTCTGCATCTGACCATGCCGCCGCTCTACTCCAAGGAGACACTGCCTTTCCTAACGCTGCACATCGCCAGTGGGCTTCAGCCAGGACTGAGCGTGACTGCCGCCCCTCCTGCAGCTAAACCCAAATCTTCCGGAAAACATTTGTGTCCTCATTGCGGACGGGACTGCATGAAGCCCAGTGTGCTAGAGAAGCACCTCCGCTGCCACACTGGAGAAAGACCCTACCCTTGCACTGTGTGTGGAATATCTTTCAAAACTCAGAGCAACCTCTACAAGCACAAGCGGACTCAGGCTCACGCGCGACTTTCATCTGAATCTGAGCAGAGCACCATGGGCAGCCAGGACAGCATTTCCTGGTCAATAGACACTACCAGTTTATCTGTGGACGAGCGGAATGACGAGTCTGTTGGAGTAGAGGGAGACGCCAATTTACCTGTGGCTAAAAAGGCACCTGTTGTCCCCCAGACTTTGGAGTGTACTGAAAAAATCTCAAGTCCAAAGATACAAGGACATACTCAGCCCACACAACCAGAAAACAAACCAAATGCAGAACGTCCTCGGCCAGTTAACCGCCATGTTGTTCTTCAGAGGCAGGAGGCAACCCTGTTCTCTAAACAGTGGGAGAGCTCTGTGTCTAACAGCAAATCCCAAAGCCACGAGAGCACTGACTCAGGCTTCAGTGAAAGCAGTGAGCTCTACCCCAGCCCAGGGAGTCTCCTACCTGACCACAGCATGGACTCTCTGACCGAGACCACCACAGAGCATGGCGAGGAGACTGCCAGCCATCAAGAGAACCAGGAAGATAAAGCCACAACAAAGGAGCAGGAGAATAGGAGCCTTGAGGAGCGCATAACCAAACTGATCTCACAGAATAGTGTCGTTGTGGAGGATAAACATCTGGAAAATGTTAGACCTCGGAAGACGGTTCTCTCCAAGCAAGGCAGCATTGACCTCCCTATGCCATATACGTACAAGGACTCTTTCCACTTTGACATGAGGATTAGCAAGATGTCAAATTCAAACAGAAAAACAGGTTTGTACAACTCTGTTCCAACACAGCAATCTACAACTGTGGAGCATGCACCGTTAATTCGAAGTAACTCCCTGCCCTTTAGCGTGAGCCTCCTGCAGCCCGACCAGAGCTGTCCTACGTCTTCCTCCCATCACAGAGATTACGCAAAGTTTTTCAGACGGGGAAGCTCAGGCCAGATAAATCCAACAGGTTTCTCTATAAAGTCTGTGAACCAGCAGTCATCCACCCACCGGCACTTGGTGCGCCAAGCCGCCGTAGACTGCAACCACGCAACAGACGCTCTCTTCAAGAACTCATCTGTAGAGGAGGCGTGCACCAGCAGTGTCCGATGCCAAGGCGAGGCTGGTGACATTTGCGGAGAGACGGGCAACAGAAAGCTCCGGAGGAAGAAGGCACAGAAGTTTGCTTACAACAAGTGGTACATGTACGGAGGTGGGACGTTCAAGAAGTTGTATGACCTGGAGAGAGCTGGTGAAAACAGTGCTGTTAGGGGGACAAAGTCTATGCCTAGTCCAGAAGTAATCCAGAGTTTACAAAAAAGACTATCAGCAGGGCACTGTGAAACTGTGAAATCTGTAGTGTTAAGTCCTAACCTCGTGAGAAGCGCTACAGTGCACAGTCTCGAAGCTCATTCGGCTGGACTTCAACTAATGCCAGGTGTGAGTTTTAATTCTCAGCCTAGCCATATTTTAGCATCACCCACCACACCAAGAATGCCTCTTCAAAGAAATCTGTCTTTGTCTGTACTTCCCTTACCATTTCTTTCTTTGACACCAAATCTCAATTTCGATCACAATCAAAGAACCGAGGCAAGGACCTTATCAAATGAAATTTTTGTCCCCACCTCTCAAAGCCATGTAAACATTCCCTCTGACAGGAAGAAACAGAGAACTGATGACAAACTGTGTTCTCAAGATATGGAGACTGACCCAAACTTGTCAATTGCACATACCTGCACCACTTCTCAACCACATTTGAGCCAAATCAACATTCAACACAAGGTGTCCCAGTTTTCAGCAAGTACAATCAATGTGAATGCACCACTGGGCACCAGCTCACCAGCTGCATCTATTTCAACTGCTGTTCAGAGCAGTTTTATGCCAAAGTACCAGCTTAAGTTGCCTAACACTTCAGACTCCAATTCTAGTTTGCCAATACAAGTCGGATCTAAAACTACAAAGAATAACATTGTCTCTGTATCTGTGTCGACTGTCCCCACTCTGTCCTCGAAAGCCAATACTTCAAATGCTGCACACCAAAATATCAATGCACCCGAGGATTGCAGTTCTGTGCCACCCAAGTCTATGCCATGTACTGCTAGTCAAATCAATGTCGTTTCTCCTGTCGTCCAGCAGTGCCCTATGGCAGACACCAAAACCACAGCCAGTTTACGAAATTCCCACGTGGGACATTTCAGCTCCTCATTTGGAAAGGTTGCTCCCATAACACTGTCAAATACAAGTGTCACTTTCACCCCCATTCACAGGACACGATCAGCTCCTGCTGCCTTTACAGCTTTCGTACCAACTCAGCGACAGCCAACGTCACAAAAAAGTCCCCCATGTCCTTTGACACCGCAGTCAAACTCCGACACAAACGTCCCGGTGATACCTTGCCAAATCGTGCCAGGTCCCCAAACTGAGCCAAAAGTGTTTCATGTTCAAACGGCAGATCTGCAGATATGCTTTCAAATCATCTCTGACGAGCAGTTGGCACTTATTGAACCGCAGATTGAGAAGCAAACAGATAGCAGTCACTTCCAAACTGTGCAACTGCCTGCTTCAGCAAATGAGGTCAGAACGTGCACAACTCTGGAAAGCACTGATAAAGAAATAAGCCATAGCCACTGCGAATCAAACAAGGAAGTAGGCACTCTAAACCATGAAAGCGCAAAACCTTTAATGTGTGATAAATCTGAAAAGGAACAGCCGACAGTCCACATGAGTCAAGCCTCAGGTCAGTTTCCGGCCTCGTCCGCACACCCACGCAATGCGTGCCACACAGACCAGGTTGGAAAACATTTGAGTTCTGTGGAAGTTGAGTCTATAGTCACCTCTCCAAAAGACACAATGTTAGAGAAAAGTCAAATTCCACAAAATGATGATGCACTGCTTTGCACTGTAGCACAGGAACAGAGCACCTCACACGCAGAGGAAAGAATGGGGCTGTCGGTATCACAAACATTATCTGATGAACACAAACCTGGCCCTGCAAATGTCACTTTGCAATGTCAGGGAAACAATTGGAGGACTAATTGTGAAGAGAACTGTACAAAGTTTGGAGATGAAAACAATCTGCGCTTTGGAAATTCAAATAAATCAGTCGCCAGAAGCAATCTTCAACTGTCCATGGTGTCCCTCAGTTTATCTCAAACAAACCTGGCCTCTGGAATGGTGGGACTGTCTGATGGGCCAACTCTGTCACATGTAGCTGACTCAAAACAAACTGCATCTGTAGCTTCAGCGCCTACAAGACCACCCACAGCCGCAGCTTCAAAAACTGTACCAGACCACACTACAGGTAAATATCAAACTGTGTTCATTTGTGTCTACACCGTGTTTTGCTACATGATGTGGAACAAATAATATTCCATTTGGAAAAATAAATACATAAAATCACAATTTATAATGCTTATAAAACCACCATTTTCTCATTTTAAGGAAAGGCTACATAACCTGTCCTCTTCTTTATATTTGTGTTGGTAAATCCCCTTTTCTCTAGCAATGTGACTGGAGCTTGTTCTGACATGTTTCTGCGTTACACAATGTTAAACACATGGTGGCAGCAAGTAACTACAGTACTTTGAACGGCCCACCTTTGGCTGTAAAATGAGTAATAAGTACCATTAAGTCTATACTTATGCTTAGATGTAGAAATCAAAACATGCAGACAAAAAAAGATGATAAAGATAAATAAAGCTGTTATTAAATGCTTATGTGACCTCTCAGAAGGCCAGATTCAGTAAACATCCAACAGTTTTTTTTATTTTGTATTTTTAAGTAATCTGGGAAAGAGGAAGAAACATGCTTTTGCAATAGACTTAACCAATTAGCCACGTTTAATGTTCATACTAAGGTTAATCATGATGTGTTCACAAATAATAATCACACATAATATGTGGTGAGAGTGTTCGGGAGATGATGAGGGAGGTGTAAAGGTTGAGGGGCCCCATATCCTGCAGGTGAACATTTGATCTATCACTCCCTGGGACCTTCTTTAACATGTGTGGAGGAGGAGTGTAAAGGATTTCACTGAGCTGACACTGAGCCTTGGCCCTTTGCCCTCTCTCCCCATGGACACAGATAGAATGTGCAGTAAACACCAGAGCTCATGATTCTTTGTTTGGTTTCTATATTTGTAAAGAATGTGGTTAAATTATTATGCATACAATAAATGTTGTTTTCTTATGTCTGGGTTAGAAAATGTTCATGTTTTACTCACTTTTAAATTAAACTGCTCTCCTCATAGCCAGAACTACATTGTGAGGTTATTTTGTCTTGATAACAATGTTATTTGTGCCTTTTGCACTGAGAAACGCTTATGCCTTGCTGTACTCAACAGGGAGTAGCGAGGAAAGCTCTCTGGTTGGAAGTGCGGAGCTGCAGTCAGACACTGGGGCCCTGCAGCAGCAGTGTGGGCAAAGTCATGAGCCTCCGGGGACATCTACAGAGCGCTTGACTTACATGCAACTGGACAATATGGTAAGCTGTGGACTGCTCCATGCACCATATTTGCAAGCGCTTTTCCCACTATATCAAGTTTAATTAAAATTACACAAATTACTTTCTCAATCATTGTTATCATTGTCACACGCACACAAAAAAGCATGGGCTACACCAATTTCCTCTTTGATCCTTTTGAAATCTTAATGATTTAAAACAGTGGTTCTCAGTCAGTGGGATGGGACAAGTGGGTTGCATCACCATTTTCAGTGGGACACACAATATTATTATGATACCAAATTAAAGGTGGGCCTCAAATCAGCACCAGTTGAGCCAAGCCCAATGTTGCCTATAGGCAAGCCCGGATTAACCATATGGGCAACTGGGCAATTGCCCAGGGGCCCACCTGTGGGCCCAGGGCCCACCGTGGGCCGTATATGGGCCGTCCACAACATCTAAAGGGCCCAGGACAGCAAGGGCACGAGCAAAATACTGTTACTGTAAGGGGCCCTTGAATATTGTTGCCCAGGGTACAACGAAGTGTTAATCTGGTCCTGCCTATAGGGCACCAAATTGGCTCTTGCTTTAAAGGTCTATGTCTCATTACATTAGTGCCTCCAAACTACTCATGCACATTATTCCGTGTACATACTACATAGGTACAAGTTATTAGGCGCATTGAGTTGCCTTGTGTGTGTAATGTGTGGTATAAATAAACTTGCTTTTCCTTATTACAGATTGTTACAAAGCACTTAACATTGTACTAAATTTTATGCTAATATCATGGGTAGAGTAAAATAGCGTAACCCATTGCTATAATGGTACAGCGACTGAGGTGTGCTAAATATAATCTTGTGTTGCGCGCACATATTTCTTTTGACAACTACTGCTCAACAGCTATTTGTGTTAAACTGGTGCTGCTGGGCCACACACAGTAAGTCATAACTTACTTTGAATAGAGGCCTTTTGCCAGTATTCAAACTTTGTTCTTGCTAACATAATGCAGCAGCTGACAGTGCTCCCTTGTGTGTCTTATATTTTATGGTGCAAATTGCTCCATACACCATTTATCTGGTATGTGACGGGGTTATCATAAGGCATATCATACAGATCACATCATGAAAGTACCACAATGCCTTTGATTGTGATGGTTTTTCAGTAATGGCTCTGTTTTATTAGCAGGCAGAGGAGGCCGGTGACAGGACAAATTCCATTCCAAACTGCTGGCCATTGGAGCAGCAACATCTGCTGCACCTTCCCCAGACTCGATCAGGAATGTGTGGGTACCCACCACAGAGCTCTGGCATGGATCCAAACCTACAGTCCAGCATCAATCACTTCAGCGATCCCCAACCAACCTTGCTGCTAAAGACTAACTCCCATATGACACAGCACACAGAAAGTGGCTCGTATACAAGTCACGTAAATCCAAATGAACCACCCCAAAGTAAGACCATGATTGGATGTCAGGATGGATTTGCACAGTCTCAAAAGCTAGACCAAAGACAGGTTTGTGGAGCTGAGAATACCATTGTGAACTCTGGTACGACTTACTTGACAACAGCGTTTACGTCTCAAAGCCATATCAATGAAAAGCCAGGTACTTATCAGTCCAGCTCAGTATATGTTAACCCGCCAAGGCAGACCAATGTTGTTTACCCTGAGCACGTGTGCCAAGAGGAGCCACCAGAGCCATGCGACCGATTCCCGCCCTTGTTTGGAGTGGGTAATTCGTTCAGTTACTCCCATGACACCCTGAGTGGTGCAGTCAGGGTGGTGCAGAGTAGTATAGATGCGGAGGACAGCAGCAGTGATGATGAAGGGAAACTCATCATCGAGCTATAGGATATGACAATCAATAAGTCAGTATTTATTTACAGGCCCGTGAGGCAGCTGGATGGCATTGTGTGTAAATATATACATATATATTATTTATTTGCATACTTGTTCACTGCAAATATTTCAAAAATATTTTCTCTTTCACACGTCTTTCGAAGAAGTAAGAAATGTGCCCAGGTCATAAATTTTTTTTGCCAGTTCTGCAAGTTATTCTGCAACATGCCGTTTTCAGTGTTGTATTATTTGCTTCATGTAACCATGGTGTCTTTACGCAATTATTAGAGTATTTACCTGGCTTTTCTGCACAAATACACCTTTTTATAATTTAGTTATACAGATTCGGTCAACCAGAACAAGTAAATGATTATACAAACCTGAGACTGTTTTGCATCATTATTTTCCCCATATGTCTAATTCTCTTTTGGGTTTTCTGTTTGTGCTTGTTGTATGACTTTAGTACATTGTTTAAAAAAATAAAGTAAAAGTAAAAGGTATTTTTTTCTGTGCAAACTAATCCATTGTAACCCCTGAATTAATCACTGATTTCCAAATAGAAATGAAGAACATCCAGTGGGGCACAACTTTTTTACAGTCGATGGGCACAACAAACTGGACTGCTTTACTGTGGTAGTGTTTCCGTTGTGCACGGCGATTTGCAATAGTCAAATCAACATTTTAGATTTTTTCAGTTTTATGCGTAAATGTAACTCACCTAAAGTGGACATTATGCAATTAAGGCTCAAAAACATTAGCAGCAAATTATAGCCTAATATTTTGCATTTTAAATTTTAAATAATGTTTATAATGCGTCTTCTACACGCAATAGTGGGCATGACATTAACAACAGCGAAAACAAAAATTCCGTTTCATCTTACAGCAAATGAGCAAATTGTGATGAACTTACTTTGAGTGCAGAACTGCTTAGAACGATGTTCCATCCATGATACAATGAAATTTGAGAAATACAGATCGGATCACTTTAGCAGTAGAGAAAGAGATGACCAAGGATTACTCTAAACCAGTGATTCTTAACCATAAGGCCTCGGCCCTACTCAGGGCCGCAAGCGCCTCCTTCAGGGCTGCGAGAAGGAAACAATTTCCACCTTTGGGCCGTGTGGGCCGTAGAGCCGCACGATGGATCACTTTGAATGAATATTCCTGGGGATATTCACTTGCAGTACACTCTCCAACCACTAGAGACAGTCATGCGCTAGTCAGTATATTCAGGAGATATGAACCATGCCAAAAATAAAATCACAAAGAAGAAAAGAAAGTAATGGAAGAGTCTAAACTACATAAATAGAGGTAAAAAAGCACTATTCCAGGGGTTTTATTTTATTTATTTATTTTTGGTCAGTGGAACAATGATAAAAGTGTTGGGACACTTAGTTTCTTTATCAGCTCAATTTGATTGTGGGGAGTTCAGTAAGGTAAGTCAATGGTAAGTAAATGAGCTAACACTCCACAATCACCCTATTGTAAATCTGTCAACACATGACGTCACACGTCTAGTTTAGTTTATTGAGATCACGTAATTTAACAAAGGATGTGCGCCGGCTTGCCGTCGTATCCATAAATAGTAATGTGAAAAAGAATGGTCTCTTGGGAACACACCTGTGAGACTGAGTCAGGACGGTCTGCGCGTTTGACCACACAATGACATCAGCCGGCAATGACTATGAGTCATGTTATACAGTATACCATTTTGTGTATTTTCACTGCAATATTCATATACATGACAATGATGTCATTATTGCATATTTGTTAAAAAAAGAGCATATGTAACGCAGAATAAGAGACAATAGTTAGCTGCTGAGTATAATATAAAGTAATATTAAGGTGACTGGTTTAGTGGTTCTTTAAAAGGGGATTATTTTCTCAATTATTATTTTTGTCTCTTTCTACACAAACGCATACAGTGTGTATCTTGTTTTCACGCCAGGTGGAGAAATCCTGAGTTTCATAGTCCTAAAAAGTTTGGTTTAAGAAACCCTCTCAGAAACTTTCTTCACTGCTTCCCAGTAGACATGTTCTCTACATTTATATGTTTAACAAATACGATATACTTTTTCTGTTTTTCTGCTGTTTCCAGGACATAGATTGACCTTGATTTACCAGTCAATCTGCATTCATGCATGACATTTTGGTTGTGGCAAGATACGTAAGGGATAAAAGTGGCTCAAATGAGTTTCCTCCATAGAGGCTGGATGCACCCATAGGGTGAGGAGATCTGTCACCCGAGAGGAGCTCAGTATAGCGCCGCTGCTCCTCCATGTTGAGAGGAGCTAGCTGATGTGGCTCAGGAATCTGTTCTAGATGCCTTCTCCTTGAGGAGGGTTCCTGGGCACATCCCATTGGAATGAGGCCCGTAGGAAGACCTAAGACACATCTCTGAGCTGGCCTGGGAACGCCACGGGTGTGCCTGGATTAGAAAGTGTGGGCAGCTCTGCTCAGACTGCTGCCTCTGTGACCTGGCCCAGGAAGTACTTATGTTATATCTGTAGGCGAACAGTGTGCAGGTATGGACATTACTCCATGCATCACTATTACTTCTGCTGCTGCTTAATAAATAACACTTGTTCCACCAAACGACAACGTGGTAGCTACACGTTGCCACCACAGTAGCTTGATCTGGTAGCGCTAACAGGTCGCCATAGTACGATCAGATGTAAATACTGTTTCTTCTCCAATAATACCATTATCATCACAATCCTTTTACCCAGTTATTGCAATGTGAAATCATCTGCTGAGATGGCATGTTCTTAGTTGTCTTCATAGCTGTGCTGTATTGTATCTTGTTGATGAAATTGATCAACTTGAAAGACAGTTCCAGTGGCTCCCACACCAGGGGCACTCGAGTGGCATTTGATTTGAACTATATCCAGACCATCCACACTCAGTGAGACCTGGAGGTCTGCTGAACTGTCTATACATTGTTTTACTTAGATTATCTCTACCTATGGATCCACGTGGAATGAGAGGTCTAATTGCGTCAAATACATTGCCACGGTCTGAAAGTGTGAAAAACATTATTCTTGCCACCTACTCACACAGCTTTGCAGAAGATTTGTTTTCAGTCCAAATACCCCAGGCTTCAGACTTAGTCCCCTGAAGAGATCAAATAAGCATATAAATCCATCAGTGGAAATCTCACTCCTGAGTGACAGCTGATGCTGAAAGTACTTCTAATGTGTGTTTATACAAAACGGTGTTTCAAGAACATAAAATAAAGTAAGTCTTCCATTGACTCTGGTATACCCTGGCATGATTCTGGTGAAAGTGAACAAAATCGTCTTTTACTATACCAGTAATTTGTTGCGGATCAGATTTCGTTAGCATGGTGCTTCAAACTTGTAGTCCTGTATAACATTCTGTCAATAAGGATCTGTTCTAGGTTTTACTGAAGTAAAAATTTCTTCCAGAGGCTATCAGAAAAAACAAAAACAAAAAACAAAGAACAAAAACCTTTTATAGACACAAGTTATGTGCTAAATCATGGACATGAAACACACAGTTAGTGATGGATTTTGTTGTAGTGTAGTGTTTTTCTTTTGTGCGTTGTGTTCTGTTCTGTTGCGCACTATGGCCAGTTTCTACTACAGCCACCGTTGTGCCTATTTTTGGAAAGTCTATGGCATTTTTTAATGGAATTTTTACATCCTGGATTCATGAAATAGACCTCAACAATATCTACTCCATGTGGAGCTGCAGCTCTACTCCAAGATCCTCTAAGGTGCTAATCTAAGTACTCACTTATCTGATTGACTTATGACTCTACAGAGTTTCAGTAGTGTATCATTTAGTGCACAATGACTGAATCTATTGTGCTTTAGGGTGGTGAAAATCTGATAAATCGGAAATGACAGAAATGAAAAGAATCTTGGCTTCTGAAGGCAGGCTCGGACAGTAGAGTCACCTAAAGGCTAATCTGAATAATCCTTCCAGTCTCTCATCGACCATGATCAAATCAAATCAAACTTTATTTATAAAGCGCTTTTCATACCGAAAGGTATCACAAAGTGCTTTACAGATAACAAACAGACAAACAGGTGCTTGCGCACGCACACACACACATATATCATTAGGACTAAATAAATAGATGTCAGTTAAAAGCTAAACTAAAAAGGTGGGTCTTGAGCCTGCTCTTAAAAACATGAACGTTCTCTGTGGTCCTGAGCTCCTCCTCAGGTCGTTCCAGAGGCGAGGGCCATAATATCGGAAAGACGCCTCGCTGTGAGTTTTTCTGTTGACTTTAGGAATAACTAGGAGACCCCTGCCGGAGGAGCGAAGGGGCCGTGAAGGTTCATAAGGTAAAAGCAGTTCTGAAAGATAAGAAGGACCAAGACCATTAAGACATTTAAAAACCATTAAAAGAACTTTAAAATCGATCCTGAAACACACGGGGAGCCAATGCAGCGACTCTAAAACCGGTGTAATGTGGTCCCGCCTCCTGGTCTTCGTCAGGACACGAGCTGCTGAATTTTGTAAAAGTTGTAAACCTGAGATACTCTTTTTGGGAAGACCATAAGCAGAGCATTACAGTAGTCAATACGACCGGTGATAAAAGCATGCATTAGCGTCTCCGTGTTGGCCCGAGAGAGAATGGGGCGGACTCTGGCTATGTTCTTTAGATGGTAAAAAACTATCTTTGTGATATTCTTAATGTGTGGAATTAAAGTCAGCTCAGAGTCAAAAATCACACCCAGGTTCTTAACCTGTGAGGAAGGATTAAAAGACAATGACTGTAGTTTGGGTAAAAGTTTCTCTCTCTGGGCCTTAGGACCGATGACTAAAACTTCAGTTTTGTCCTGGTTAAGCTGGAGAAAGTTTTTTGCCATCCAGGATTTGATCTAAAATGCAGTTAAAAAGTGCATCCATTGGCCTGATGTCACCAGGAGACATGGAAATGTACAACTGTGTATTATCAGCGTAACTATGAAAGTTGACTCCATGTCTCCTGATGACATCACCAAGAGGGAGGTTAAAAAGCACTGGGCCTAAATGATGTTCCACTTGACCCGAGCTCAACCAAACGTTCCCAAACCAAACAGTGTGAATCAATACGTGAAGGTCTCCCACTGCTGCGTTCCCTTTCTCTCAAGAGCATTTGAATGCCTCATACATCTCTGTCCAGATGTGCAGAGGTGCAGATGTAGAAGCAGCAACGACAGTGCATTCATCACAATCATCAATCATGTAAAAATCCTTATTTAAAATGTGAATGCTGCAAATGTGATCTGACAATTTAGATTTGTTTTGGAATATATTTACAGCCAGCCAATTCATCCTCCCTCATATAAAACCGTTCATTTGTATTGTAGGAAAATAATCATCATCCACACTATCGTACACATGGTAATAATAAAGGCATGACCACGTGATCCTCAACAGGCGTGGAGACTAAAGCTTTTCATTCTAGAGTCAGTCAGTGGCTTTCTGACAGACCTGGCGTTTAGCTGGACTGTCACACCGGACGCTACGTGAAACTGAACTTTAAATACACTGAGGAGTAAAAAGAATTTAGGTAGCTGGTATCTGGCACATTCCAGTAACAATACACCACAGTTGAATGATGTGAAACATCCGTGATCATCAAAACTACTCACAATCGGTTTATTATTAAAACTGACGTACGGCAACTGATCTCCATGGTCACACAGGACAGCCAATGCCCTATTAGCCGGCTCAGTGTATTTTCCCTATAGCAATTAGCATTAGCCATCAAACATCACACATTGTGAACGATCCAGATGTTTTCAGCTGTCAACCCATCAACCACATAATAATAGGTAAGATCAAAGCCTAGTTGAAATCATTAACGAATTTGAGATTTTACTTTAGATACAAATTGGTGTATAAAAGTGTCCTCTGAGCTAAATGCTAACTCACATGCAGTTTTCTTCTTTAGACTGCAGTTTTCAGTCTTTATTTCATTAGACCTGTAAGATAATCACTGTTAGGATTTTAGGCAAAACACTTTGTAATAGCTTATGCTTAAAATGTTGCTCCGTTGTGTTAGAAAGGCATGATAGATGAGCGGTTAGTAGCTTTGTGGTTCACTTTGACATTATTTGCAATAATTATCCAATATGGTGGCGGGTGACATTTTTGTCGTGCGACTCACAAAAAACAATAGTTAAGAAAATAATCACCTGCTCTTTTAAGCCCATTTCAGTATTATGGACCCAAATCCTCTGAATGAGGCATTGTCACTGATCTTGCTGCATATCGCAGCAAGCGCATGTGAAGCCAAACATGAGTAATGATCTTGGGCCTCAGGCTCATATCCTTATAGACCGCTCACAGCAAACATAACTAATGCCCAGCTCTAAGGCACAAAAGTATTTCTTCACCTTTCAAACTCTCGACCTTTTCAGTATTCAGTTCTGTAACACGACCTGAAATTCTATGACGTAAAAGGGTGATGGCGTCAAGAGTTAACATTCACCAAATGTGCTTTTGTTCATATTTTGTACATAACCATGTGGTACTGTTTATTTCTGTTGGTTGTATTATTTCACCTTTTTATCATTGAAAGACTTCACATTTTGCTGAGTCACCTTTTTGATTTTTCAACCTCATTTTGTGTGTTTTTTTTTCTTTCTCCATTCATGTATTTATGAATAATCCTGCACATTCTGACTTTCTCTCTCCTTCCCTAAAAATCCTGGTTTTAAATCCAGACATCTTCCCTAGATTATTTCAATATTCAAAATGCCTTCATTTAAAACATGTCTTCTAACTACTGCTGTATTCCCCAAACTATTTCCCAGTGGTTGAGGTCATCCTCCCACTGCTCAGAAATGAGGAATGATCGGTTTTCTGTTTTAATATAAATATTTGATCTGTTGAGTGGTCTGACCCAATGGAAGTCAAATGTGAAGCTTTTAATACAATGTTAGTGCCAAAATACTAAATTTGTAATCTCACAAAATCTCAGCATATTTGAATCGTCAGATTCAAATAGCCAATTCAAAAGCCAATTGTAACGCTTTTTTTAAATTTATTTTTGTGTGCAAAAACTGCAGTTGAATATGTTGCAGACCCTAATTGTGTGTTTTCAACAAACCTATGGAAGAGAAAAATAGTCCAGCAATTTTCCAATGAATTTTTATTTTGACTGTGAAACATAGCAGAAAGATTGTACATTTGAGGCACCGCCCAAGCTGATGCTTTTATTTTGAAAAGGGTTTAGGAAGTGACGGCATGAAAGCAAACTTGACACAAACCTGTAGCTCATAAGAAAAGTGTGTGTGAGAGAGGCAGACAGAGTAAAGTCACACACATCAGGACTGTCTTTGGACTAGTTGAGGTTATCTGGGGAACACACTTTACGCTCTTCATACTACAGTGGAAAGCTTTGATTCTTTTTCATTGTTTTTCCCTGAATTGTTTTAATTTGGACGTTTTCCATGTGTAATGGCTACTGTGCCCTTTATTGATGTGGGAGTTTTGTTTACTATTGTGGTGACAGCATCTCTAGCAAACGGTAAGTGAGCAACATTATTTTTCATTTTCAAAGCACAATTGTTGAGAAATGTAAAGTATCAAATTTGTATTTGCATGTATTTGAGTATAGCATTTTAAAATATTTGGTTTTGAATAACAAAGGTGGTATTCCAATGTCTACAACTTTTATATTGAGTTTAGACAGTAACAATTCAACCTCACCTTATCTTATTCGTATACGCATCATTCTCATGGCCCTAAGAATATGAGACATTTTAGACAATATGCCCAAATATATTAAAATCTTTGTAATTCAGGTCATTTGAATTTTGAAAAATATTCATTACTAATTGGTATTTCAGTAGATATCAATTGTGTAATATAATTACAGTGCAAAATGCAGGCATGGTGCCCTCTCAAAGATTACAATACTAACAATGTAAATGCGATGAAAACAATCGCTAAGGAGTTGTTCTGTTAGTGCAGCTATGAGTTAATATCCGTGTAATAACAGTTTTAAGGTAATTATAGTGAGAAAAAAGAGTTTGTTTAATCTTTCCTGAAAAATTGACATTTTTGTTGACCAGATCATGAGTAACCCTTTGAAAGTGAAGAAATATTTTAATATTATAGGAAATATTGACAAGAAAATTGTAAAGTAAAACTATTATCTTCATTCAGTGTTAATTGATTTTTAAGTATAACTCTAGCATGTGGTATTAGTGACAATGTGCTGTATGTGTTGAATGTGGTGGCGCAGGGTTCTCGATGAGCAGAGATATGACAGACAGCAGAGGCGTGGAAGCGCTAAGGCCGGGCACACAACCCCCTGGACCCTCCCCTGTTTGTCCGGACTGTGACCCCCCTGGATTCCCTCGCAGGCGAGCAAAGAGGTGCACATGCTACACCTACAAAGACAAGGAGTGTGTGTACTACTGCCATCTGGACATCATCTGGATCAATACTCCAGAGTGAGTCAAATTACACCTAATCAAACATTTTTCAGGAGTACAAAAAGTACTTCAAATCTGACAGCAATTATGCTTTGATTTGCAGCATATTTATGGGAAGAATTGTTCAGGACCTAAGTATAATCTTAGCTGCTGACATGCATATTGAAATGTGATATACAATGCACCTGTTGTTTCTCTCGGTAGAGTCCTGTGTGCACTGTAGTCTGGATGCTTTGATTTTACTGTACATACATGGGCAAATCTCTTCTGCAAAACAATTATTTGAAACCAGTAAAATATTGGAATGGTTAGTTTAATTAACAACAGAACAGCATGTGTGTTCTGTAGGTTAGTGGCTGAATGACTTCCCAACATGTATTGGACGAAAATTGGAAGCAAAAAAGATCTGAAAACATGTTCAGTAATACCTATAAACATTATTAATGAGGAGACTAAGAATTTACAGACAGATCTGGCTCAGATTTTACCTACACAATGAGATCTTGACAGCTGGGAAACCTGTTCCCTGTCAAGGTGAACAATGGGTTGATCCCCCTCTTCACTTCAGGGCAATATCCCAATGGTCAATCAAGCTTTGTTCATTATCTTAGTCAGTCTTAACATTTTTAGAAGCAAAGGGCTCACTTTGTTAAACCTGCACTATAGCTTTAATGAGTGTCACCCTGGTCTTGTCTTTGCAGACACACTTTACCATATGGCATGTCCAGTTACCAGGGCTCCCCACGGGCCAGGCGATCTGTGAGGGCTACAGGCAGGACAGAAGCCAGCACCTCGCGCTGTGTCTGCTCACTGTCCGCAGACGCCCACTGCAGAAGCTTCTGTGTGCACAGGTAAAGATAAGAACTCAATACCACAGAAATATACGTATTAAACGGGGAAAAAATATGTATATATTTGAGTTAAACATGATGTGTTTTTCAGACAGAGAGACAGAAACCAAAGGCCCCTGCATACAGTGGAGACGCAGTCTAACAAACTGTGATGCCTGAACCACAGGCTGAAGTGCCCTGAAAACTATGGGCACGAGAAGAACTGGACTGTGTGCTCCACAAGTCACTGCACACAGGTGTTTATTCCTCAGCAGTGACGAGGGCCTGGACAGAGAAGATCCGGTCATGTGACCTATGGTCTCTAGAGGAGCAGCCCTCAACCCCATGCCTCAAAACCTTTGAAACGTCACAGTGCCTCCAGCACCAGCAGACACATCTTATGGACTTTTAAAAAGAGCCTTAAGAAATATTGTATTGAAGAAAAAAATTTAAGGAAGGATTTTATTTTTATTGTGAAGGATTAAACGCTCATTAAGAAAGAGAAACTATAGCTGCTGATGCTCTAAAATTAACCTGTGCTGCACATTAAAGCAGTACTAAGTAACTCATGCCCCTAGAGGCCATAAGCGCCACTGCAGGTGTCGTAGCATGTTTTTTCATTAATTGTCCGCAAGAGTAAATACTACGCTAACAGAAAAGAGAAAGGGACAGAGGGATATTGTACATCCAATTACACAATGGAAATAATTGTTTTCACTTAAACTTGGTTGTAAATACTGCTTAAGTGGCGCTAGCCCGTAGTTAGCTTTGCCCGTTAGCCTGTTAGCATCTTTTTCGTGATTCCATTGGTGTGTATTGGTGCTCCAACTCAGTGGCAGGCAAAGTTGCAATTGTGGATTTCTGGCCAGAGACACCAGGGGGAGAAGAAATACCTCCCAATCATCCCATTAACACTTGTATTACCCCCAGAGAGACTATGAAAAGGATTTATTAAGGTAAACAAGTTACTTTAATGTATCAACATTTATAATTTTTTTAGACTGACTATTTTTATACTGCATTCTTGCGGATAATAAACTTATATTTCGTGTAATATAAGGCGTAAATGACAAAAGGGCACGGTTCCTTGTTTTGGTTCATGTGTCTTTAGACAAACATGCATTTGTAAAAAAATGTAATAAATATTGAATATATTTATTTATACTTTATTTTATCCCAATTGTTGGCATATTGTGCATTTATACTTCATATGCTTATCTATTTTAAAGTTATGCCAGGCCATACACAGTTTTCTGAAGGCAATCTTTGACTCAATGCACCTTCACCATATTTTTTCCAAAACATGTGATCACACCGCACTGGTGGTTTCCTGTTTAAAGTTGTAGAACATGCACTGTGGTGACCATGAAAGTAAAAGCTGTTCTTGAATAGCATAATGAATTGTAAAAGGGCTTCTGAGAGGAAAAGAGCAGTGTGTGAACAGCTGAGAAGCGGCCCAGCTGTTGCCTGCTCCTGAACTCTGTGATGTACAGTTGCAGGTGAACAGGAAGTGTTTTTTAGTTTAGTTTAGTTTAGTTTATTTGAGCAGTTAATAGTCTGATAGTCTGACTCATTGGCTCAATAGTCTGACTCATTGGCAAGAAAAAACCCGCTACACTTCAAAAGCGGCTATTTTAACACAGACCAAACTTACAATGCAAGTAACAAAAGGCAATTAATACAATTCTTTCAGCATGTTACCAGTACCAAACATTGTTAACATACAGAAAGTCACTAGTTTTATGTCAAAAAGGCACATTAATATACATAGCATACTCCGTGATCTTGCTACTTCCCAGTTGTCATCATCAGTATAATATTAATTTATGTACAATTTTCCTTACTTTTTTTATTTTTGAAGAATTATCAAAGAACAGAAACACACAAAAGCCATAAGCTTTTACTTAACTGACAAGGTCTTATTTATTTTTCCTTCTGGCTAATACTTTCACTTCTGCTGCACTGAGTCTGTCAAAGTCAGAAGTCGCACACGTCTATGATAACATGTGTGTTACATGTCTTACAAGAATATATGAACAATAATTAAAAAACACTTGACTTGTAAATTGTTGTTTTTCTATACATTGTTAGCTTTCATTTCCCGGGGAAATATTTTTAGCCCATATTTTTATTTCTTTCAAATGAGAAAGCAATGGTTTCTTCTCGTATGGATACATAGATATATCTACTAATAAGCAATATCAGAAACCCCCACATCCGGGGGCCCAAAGCTTAGCATTTAGCCTAATCTAGATGTTATATAGGAATGGTACACAAGTCTGCCCAGATTGCATGTATTTTTATGTGCATGTATTTTTAATGCACGCTAGACAGCACAATATGCCCCCAAACAGCATTGTGCATCAGGCTTGAGTGAGGTTTGGAAGCAGCCCAGTTCAGACGCTGTGAAAACATGTTTACCTGTACTTCCTAAAAGCAACATGGGTTTTCAGATGCAGGTCACTTACTGAATTATTATTATTATTACTATTTTGTTTACTGAGAGGTCAAGGTTACAACAATAGGTTACAACTAAACAAAGGTCTTTGATTGGATGGTGAAACATTGCAATGACATTGTTACCGCGACACTGCACAGCGGTATTGCATATCGCACGTTTCTTCAATATTGTGCAGCCCTACTTACGACACACAATTACAACGTTTTTAAAGCTTTAGTATAGTTAATCATGGCACCCCGTGTGGCATCAAATTGGGATGGTTGGCCTCTTAAATCATATTTAATCTTTTCCATATCAAAAAAGAGCAAGAGATCCCTATACCAATGTGGGGCTTTAAGGGCGTTTGATTTCCATTACACTTACTGAATTAAAGCCTAATGTTAAACATGTCTTCGTCCACTGTTTGGATTGCACTTTTTGTTGCTTTGGATGACAGAAAGAGTCAGAATACAAACAGACTGTAGGAGTGAACAAGAGTTGTTCGACACTTAAAGTGAAATACTGTCTGAAATACTGCAGGTGCAAAAGATAAGAGAAAAGTGAGGTCCCAGGTGAATACAGGGTATAAATCAACTATTACATAACAGGGCATTTGAAGGTCCTATATTATACTTAAATTGTGTCCAGCTTTAATTTCAGAGCATAAACCAAATGGATGCATTTCAGTACGAGATCACGTGTGAGAGTCTTTGAAGATGTTCTCACGTTTGACACAGCGGGACAAGATGGGTTTCTATGAGCTTGGGACAGGGATCAAAGGCTTCAGCTTTTAAACAAGTCAGACCCAGACACCATGTGATATAGACATCACAAGTCAGACCCAGACACTATGTGATATAGACATCACATTTTTGATGCAAAAGGGGAAAATAAATATGCTAATACTGCAGCAGATACCCTGGAGAATCTCAATGGACTCATTTCAGCACCTGTACAAATGTAAGTTCACACAACATTAATCTCGTGTTGCTTTGTTCCAAAATTCCATTGTTCTCAGAGAGTTCCATTATTTTGATTTTCCTCTGGTTCTTCTATTTTGTATAATTTATGTCCATTTGGCTTTCGATGTACGCTTGTGCCAATAAATCGGTAATAATAATAATAATGATAATAGTAATAAAAAAATGTTAACAACAGACTAAATATCACCAGTAAACCTAAGAATATTGTATCACAAAAAGCTTTATGCAAATTAACACATATTTTACAGTTTCTTTTTTTTTCTTGCCTAAATCTTAAATTAATTCAGGACAGGTCAGGTTTTTTCTTATCCATATGTGCCATATGGATAAGAAAAAAATAAAAAAATAAACGCATTTGAACTTTCAAAATCTTGATGCCAGACACTTTCTTACTGACAGATGGAGCGCTGGGAGCTGTATTTCTGTCAGACTTTGATTATAGAAGCATGTGTCACACACACAATCCGCTCACATGTGCTTCATTCAGACTCACACAAATGGCAACACGTTGACACAAGCCAGTGTTGTATGTTTAGGAGAAGAACAGAAAGTGAATTTATTTTAATAATAATAATACAGAATCAGTTTTATATTGCGCTTTTCTGGACACTAGGCTTCCTGGTGTTACCAAACGGTCTCCCATCCAAGTACCGACCAGGCCCTTCCCTGCTTAGCTTCCAAGGTCTCTTGGGATTGGGCAGAGCAAAGGCGGTATGGCCTTAAGACATAAATGTATGATTATGTTTACAGCTTATAATTACGTGGATGTATCTAGTGAAAAGGGCAGACCATACGGCAGATCAAATAACTTTAGTCTGGTTTTAGGAACTCGAAGATGCTTGTGCTTCATTGAGATGCAGGATAGAAGAGGAGCAAAGATACATTTTTAAATGTAAATTCGCACCAAACAGGGATGAAAGGGGTGTTTTACTCTGACACACCTTGGATACTGCACTAAAGAAGTCAGATTGTTGTTGCCCAACCCTCTTAAGGTGTAGACATCATGCATGAATACAAACTGGTCTGTTAAATGAGCCACATACAGAAGCTGAAGCAAGTTCAGGGTTTGAAGAATGTATTTTGGACAGCTGCTGAAGTTTAATGTGCAAAAGTGTTTGTTTTTGTTTTTTGTTCATAGAACAATTTAAACAATAAAGCTCTTGTCAAACCCTTGAGAAAATACTGCATTTGTAATGAGAGGTGTATAAAACACAACGGGAAAAGCACAAACATGCAGCAATGTACCAGAATATGTAGCAGCCCTGTAATCTAGGTGGGAAAAAAAGAGAAGAACATGGGGTCTTTGCGACCCTTCCACAACAGATTGTTCCTGGAGCTAAGTGACTGCAGATGTAAAGTCTCGGAGTAATGAAAGAGGAGCAGAGGTAGAGCGGACGTCTGTTTCTTCCCCCTGAATGGAAGCACAGGGTGCAGTCTGCAGGAGCCGCAGATCTTGGTTGATGTCTTGATAATATCACTCATGTGTTCAGGCTTTGTGCCGTAAATGGTGAACTTCTGCACATTGCCAGGTAGAATCTCAGTATTAATTAATGGTAAGTACTCAAACAGGACTAAACCAGGACCAATAAAAGCATTGAACGATGCATACAATAGAACTGAAACTAAAATGACAAACGGACATGTGTGTGTCAAAAGTCCTGCGTACGTTCCTGCTTGTATGACATACATGTTGTCGTGGAGGGAATGTTCCAGCTGACTGTTGACAAACACACAGATGCGGATGACTGATCATTACTGCTGGCGGCGCTCCATCTCAGTCTTATTCAGCAAGTGTTTTGTGACTCAGGCTCCTGCTGCAGTGAATGTTATTCCCCGGCTGAGAACACGAGCGAGACCGAGGTTTATGAGCTCAGCTTCAGCTATTTTCTCTATGGAGATAATTATACTCTGACTGATAATGCTGGAATAGCACTGAACACATGCTTCAAGTGATTTCTTTTATCCTTTGAAGTAAAATGGAAAGATGTGGTTCAGCACATAACTGGACATAGATTTTTCAGGTGACTTCTCTTTACTATTCCTCGACTTACTCATCTGTCTTTGCAAACGCTTTCTCACCAATACAGTGCCTTGCGAAAGTACTAATAGACCTTGACCTTTTGCACATTTTGTCATGTTTACAACCCTAAACGTATGATTTTATTTTGAACGTTTTACTGAAAGTTCACACACAAGTAACAGACAACTGTGAAGTGAAAGCAAAATGATACATGATTCTGTTATTTTACAAAAAAAGTGAAAAGTGGGGCATGCATAAGTATTCATACAGCATTTTCTGAGTGCATTAAATTGCCTTTATAACATTCCTAATGACTGCAGAATGTTCACACCTTGCCCTAACCATTAAATAGAGGTCACCTGTGCGTAATCTACTCTCAGTATAATTACAGCTGTTCTGTGAGGGCCTCAGAGCTATGGTCAGAGTGTATTGGTCACTAAACAACATCATGAAGGCCAAGGAGCTCACCAGAGAGGTCAGGGATAAAGCTGTGCCATCATTCGGAAATGGAAAGAGTATAGCACCACTGCGAACTTACCAAGACACAGGCGTCCACCTAAACTAACAGACCGAATAAGGAGAGCACTGGTCAGAAATGCAACCAAGTGCCCCAAGATAACTCTGGAGGAGCTGCGACGTGCTGCCGCTGAGCTGGGGGAATCTGTACATGGGACAACTATAAGTCGTACTCTACACAAATCTGACCTTCATGGACGAGTGGCAAGAAGAAAGCAATTATCAGAATCAGAATAGGTTTTATTGCCATGGTTTGAGAACAGGTTCACAAACTATAGGAATTTTTCTCGGTGCAAACGTGCGACATAAAACATATAACACAGAGTTAAAATAAAAATAAGCAAAAGAACTTTAAACTATAAGGCTATAGGGGCATGCATAAAAAAATTAATAAATAAGATAAAATAAAAGTGACGTGTGGTAAGACAACAACAATTTGACATTGAACAACAGCGGGATGGTATTTACAGATGTGTAGGCATATAAAGTGATATTAAGTGTTATAAAGTGATAGCAGCGGGTCTAAGTGTGGACACACCACACAGTGCAAAAGAGCAGATACATCCATGAGTCTGTAACTAAGCTACAGAGACTTGTTTTTGTTCATGAGTCTGATGGCGGAGGAGAAAAAATTGTTCAAGTGGCGGGAGGTATGGGTCTGGATAGACCGTAGCCTCCTGCCTGAGGGGAGAGGGGTGAATAGTCCGTGTCCAGGGTGAGAAGGGTCAGCTGTGATCCGACCCACACGCCTCCGGTTCCTGGAGGTGAACAGGTCCTGGAGAGATGGGAGCCCACAGCCAATCACCTTCTCTGCAGCACGCACAATGCGCTGCAGTCGGTGCTTGTCCCGTTCTGTAGCGCCGCGGAACCACACGTTGGCCGTGTAGAACTGCACCAGCATCCTTTATTGAAAGGAGGCCATAAGAAATCCCGTTTGAAGTTTGCTAGAAGTCATGTGGAGGACACAGCTACCATGTGGAAGAAGGTGCTTTGGTCAGATGAGACAAAACTTTAACTTTTTGGCCCAAATGCAAAACGTTATGTATGGAGCAAACCTAACACTGCTCATCGTTCTGAGTGCACCATCCCCAGTGTCAAATATGGTGGGGGGAGCATCGTGCTATGGGGCTGCTTTTCCTCAGCGGGGACTGGGAAGATTGTAAGAATAGTTGGGAAGATGGATGGAGCTAAATACAGGGACATTTTGGAGGAAAACCTTCTGGAGTCAGCAAGAGAAGTGAGGCTGGGGCGGAGTTTCCCCCCTACAGCAGGACAATGACCCTAAACACAAAGCTAAATCTACAATGGAATGGTTTAAAAACATATGAATGTGTTAGAATGGCCCAGTCAAAGTCCTGACCTAAATCCTACTGAAAATCTGTGGAAAGACCTGAAAACTGCTGTTCACAAACGCTCTCCTTCTAATTTGACAGAGCTTGAGTTGTTTTGTAAAGAGGAATGGGCTAAAATGTCAGTCTCTAGATGTGCAAATCTTGTAGTCATACCCCAGAAGACTTGCTGCTGTTATTGCAGCAAAAGGGGGTTCCACAAAGTACTAAGTCATGCTGTATGAATACTTATGCACGCCCCACTTCACTTTTCTATATACAAAAAAAAGAACTTATATTGCGCTTTTCTACCTTTATCAGGCCCAAAGCGCTTTACAGTAAGGAACCAGTCACCCATTCACTCTCTCATTCATACACCAATGTGCGCAGACACTGGAGGCAAGTAGGGCGAAGTGTCTTGCCCAAGGACACGACGACAGTGTGCATTTTGCAGGAGCTGGGATTCGAACCAATGACCTTCTGATAACGAGATGACCCGCTCTATCTCCTATGATGAAAGATGATATAGAATACAATAGAATTACACACAAGTAAAATGAAACTTATTCAACCCTCAAAGTGTCAATAATAGAGTAATAGTAAATATACATTAAAAACACAGTCAATCAAAAACAGTATTAAGATAAAGCGCTGTGGGCTGCAGGATTAAAGTGTGATGGAGAGGTAACAGCTTGGTGGTATAAATAGCTCCTCAGTCTGGTACTATGGGTCTTTAATGCTCTTAAGTGTTTGCCGGAGGATGGGGCTCAAACACTGCATGTCTGGGGTGTGTCATGCCCTTCTTCAGTCTGGTGGCACATAAAGAGCTGAGCTCCATTCCCAGAACACAACTAGCAGAGATTTCTCTGTCATAAACAGACTTGATTGAGAGAAGTCCCTGACTGCTGTTCAAATGATGACAGGTGGGAGCTCTGTTTTCTTCACTGATTCAATAAGTCAGGCTCTCAGTGGGACTGCTCATCAGCACATGCTCGCAACAGTCAACCCATTCTCCACTTGAAATCAACCACATATTTTCCTGCTTTTTCACCATTATCTTCCAGATTTCATTTTTATAAATTACATATTCTCTGGGGGACTCTCGAGAGCAGATCCTTGAGCTGAGGTAGTTAATAAAGCAACAAGCACTATTAATCTATAGGGAAACAGTAAATCAGGTGGGAGAGATCGTCTTGCAAGTTACAGTATATGGTGGGTGGTTTCCAACTCTGACCCATGTCGTAAGCAGGACATTTCACCCTTCCCTGTGTGAATGTGCCATGTTATTCAGTGTATTATGGATGGTACAGATTGGTAGCTTGGTTTCTGGATCCAAAGAAGCATAGCACCACCACCAAATGTGGAGAGTGAACAAGTATTAGCCGACTATAAAGTGCACTGAATCTTGTCAAGCTCCTACAGAACAATATAACTCGGAGCTGTATAACATTGATTTAACAAAGTGTTTAATTTTAGCAATGAGGGAGAGAACAGGCTCATAAGATCAGTGTGCAGTACAGTTGCAGTCACTGAAGTCACTTTCTACTGAGAGTCTGTGGCTCACAGATACACAATTGTTCAAATAATTGTGGCTTTCATTTGAGACAGTGAAAAGAGATAAAAAGACCTGTTGAATACATATGAGCTAATTGTGTCACGTGTTTTTGAGAGGTCACATGACTATGGGAAGAATTTTGCATATTGGTCAACATAATAGGAAAAACATGTACATATATGGGTGTGGACAGGCGCAGTAGAATAGATGGTGGACCAGTATAACCACAACACAGTGCAAAAACACAATATCTATTTACATAGACAAGAATATTTACAGATATTTACAAGCGTTTTTAGAGAGATACCCCGGGGTAGGACATTAACAACCATAGCAACACTACTACAGTGAAGGTATGGCAAAAACAAATACTCAGGCACTGTACTATGAGTGTGAACATAGTGGTACAAGTCATAGGAAGGAACGTAAATCGAACTGTTCGTTGAGACCTTTTGGGCTTTGTGTGTCTAGAGTATAGATCCAGAAGGCCTCTCTTTTTAGAAGCAAGTTGTTGATATCACTGCCTCTGTTGGAGTTTTTTATTAGTTCTATTCCAAGATACCTCAAAGTGCTCACATTGTGCTGATGAGAAGTGTACCGCTACAGGGCTCTTGGGGTCATGGTTCCGTATATTAGATCGATGTTCTAAAATTCTTGTCTTTAAGGGTCTTGTTGTTTTACCAACATTAGCCGGCCCTCAGGGACACTTGAGCATGTAGATGACATTGTTTGTATTACATGTGATGGTTCCCTTTATGGGGTAGGATTTCCCAGTCCGTGGATGGTTGAAAGTTTGTCTTTTGCGTAAAATTACACTGAGTGCAGTGGCCGCATCAGTAGTTACCTTGTGGGATGTCGCTTAAAAAGTTAGTTTGAGTAGATGGAGGCAAGTGGGCTCTTATGAGCATGTTGCTCAAGTTGGGTGGTCTTTTATAAACGATCCGTGGTAGTGAAGAGAAGTCTTTCAGGTTAGGATCTGATTGGATGATGTACCAGTCTTTATTAACAATGCGTTCAAAGTCCAGGCCAAGAGGTGAATATTGAACGATACAGTTGACTTTTTTTCTGAAAGACTTCACTACCACGGATCGTTTACAAAAGACCACCCAACTTGAGCAACATGCTCATAAGAGCCAACTTGCCTCCAAGTATGTATATAACAGGTGTGTCAGAGCTGTCTGATGAAGGGCTAGACCCGAAACGTAACTCTGGTGTGAGCAAATACACTGGTGAGCATTGTTCAGTTGTGCGGATCTTTTTTGGATCCAGCACACTGGTTTAGAACGTCGGATGTGCGTGTCTTTCCTCCTCAAATCTTTCATTTGAGACAGACCTTATTAGAGATCCAAATTGGGGTGCATCATCCATTCACCGGATATCTGTGACTGCTGAGAGTTTGTGTGTCACACTGTGTGCATGTTTTACTTGCACTTAATTGGACATTTTCAACCATCAGCAGGTTTCAGTCTTGACTCATTGGTTCATCACTACAAACCAGTTCCAGATCTAAAGCACAGTGGCACGCAACCAGGTTCCGGAGCAATCATCACACACACATATAACACAAGGTGCAAAGACTGTCACCAAGCTGTGTGTTCTTTCTGCCTCAGGGCCTTCAAGTCTGCTCACGCTCACAAATCACTAAACACATTTACAATGTCAAAAACGCCCTTGGCCAGAACACTTGTTTATTTGTCATGAAGACATGACAAATGATACTGGTATGTCTGAACCAACAGTGTTACAGATCAACAAGTGAAATCTGGCTATAAAAAGAAGTCCACCTGAGTCTAAGAGGAAGTATGAAAATAAAAGGCTATAGATGCATTTATTTTCTGCTATTTCCAAAATCGAGTACATCGTGGCACTCAGTGACAATAACTTAACCTGATTATGCACAAACACATGTATTTTCTGTCAATGGCTTGTGGACCTTTGAAAGTCCCCTGGAGTACCTCTGAAGACCACCAGGGGGCCCGGACAACACTTAATTTATAGATTTCACCCATTTTTTTTTACCCCACAGTTGATTTATACCTTCATGCATTTAGGCTCAGTTGGGAGACAATTCATTTTTTAAAACAACGTTTATTCTAGTTACAATTTTACAGGACAGATGGATAGACTATATATAGATAACTATATAATAAGCATCATAGTTGCAATTACACAATGACATCAAGAATCAAAAGTAAAAACAAAAGAAAGCAAACATACATTTGTTGTTTTTACAGTTTGACTGTAATTGCAGTTTGACATGCATGTGTTAAAAAAAAAGATCTGAAGAAAGCTCTGCCGTTATATTTATTAAATACCCGAGTGTGAATTTTTAAGTTGACTGTAATGCCCTAATTCTTGAACAAACATTAAGCACCGGCTCCTTCGTGAGGGATGTCAGGACTGTACCACCTCCTTGTGGCTACTGTGTAGTTTTACACGGATATGTACAAATTATGCAACATCATCAGGCCGTTCAGAAAGTAACTCGTTTTATATTGTTTCTTGTGTAAAGTACAATTACTATAAAGTCTTGACAAGACCATATTCATACAAAACCATAAGAATCTATAGAGCCAGCGGTCACTATACAATCATAACAGCTGCCCCCTCGGTCAAAATTCAAAATAAAGTCACATCTTGGAAAGTTAGATTTTGTAAAGAAAACCCAACTCTTGGGAGGCCTTTTGAGAACCGTCTACCTTCGGTGTTCCATAACATTAAAAAAATCTAAGATTATACTGTAGATTGATTATTGGTCACCTCTTTATTAGGTTGTTAATAGCCTTGAGTTCATCAGATGACAGAGCTGTAAGGCTGTAGCCCCTCAGCTCAGGCTTTCCTACACACAAACACAGGAGAGAAAAACAGTGTCACTTGAATAGGATCCTGAAATACTACATTAAAAGTGTGGTCAGCTCTCTTGGTGAGTGCAGCTGCCAGTCTGTGCCTTCACTGCTACTAAACACATTCTCAGAGGCATTTTTCATCCAATATATCATTTAACAATAATGGTGGTGAATGTCTCAACTGCACACCTGGCAATGCACTAAGCAGAGGTCATGTTAGGTTTTCTGTATTTTTCATACATTTTAATTTTATTATTATGTTGTAACTGACACCTGAATCCATGTCGGCTCCAGACAGAAGGAAACAGGCAATTTACGTCTATCCTTCCACAGAGTCAACACTGGAAACAAACTTCATGTGTCTAATGACACATCAGAGAAAACTAAGCAATATTTATTTTCGATACAAACGCACTTGGCTGAAGATGAGATCTTTAACAGTGGAAACAGATGGGCTATCATTATTTATGAGGACTTTTCTGCCTCTGCTCTGTCTCAGTTTTGGCAGGTTCAT
This sequence comes from Proterorhinus semilunaris, assembly GCA_021464625.1. Lineage (NCBI taxonomy): Eukaryota > Metazoa > Chordata > Actinopteri > Gobiiformes > Gobiidae > Proterorhinus > Proterorhinus semilunaris. The sequence goes on from CM038344.1 coordinate 15,399,684, forward strand.
AGAAGAGCATAAAATCTCCAAACAAAAGCAAGAAACCATAGTGTCAAATATAAAATATACAAAAGTATGTACAAAGGATTGATGTTGGATACACACAAAAAAACATTGAATATATAGCCACTAAACAATTGAGCTGGACTCTAGGATCCCACCTGAAGAACACATTTTCTTTCCGAACGACACCGTATCGTTCAAAGTCAACTATGGGCCCGATCTTGCGTTTTGAATGCAGACTTTTGCACTGACGGGGGCGCTCTGTACCATCTTCATGCCTTCATACCAGGCGCAGTAAGTCATGGCGATGTTACGCACAGCAGTGATCCCTCCCTAAGCTTTACCTCCTACAGACTGCACTAGACTGGAATATTTTCCGCTACGGTCGGTGGGTGTGGGGGTCACGTTGGTGTTTTGATCACGTTTCTGCGGCGTAGTGTCTGCCCTCCACTCTTCCATACTGGTGCTAGAGCCTGACCATCGATATATTCAAGAGCTGGACAGTGTTTAACTCTCAGAGGGAGAAATAGTTTGTAGTTTGTCCAGCGAGCGCTTAATAAGATGCACGAGGCTGCGGCAATGTTAATGGAGAGAATACGAGAGCGAAGGGGAAGCAGCAAGCGCTCATTGTAGTCAGTGCTTTTTAACCACCTCTGTTCGTAACACACTGTGCCTCAGCCAACCCCTTTTTCTCTAAGCAACACCCGTAGTCTACCGGCGAAAACACAGGCGAACCATTGTTTGTGCGCAAGATACCAACTTTGTCTTGCGCTATGCTGTAGTTGCGCCAGGCAGAAGATCAGCCCAATAACTCCTATCTCTGATACACAGCTCTAGTTCTTTACCGTTTCTGTTTTACTTTTCACTTCTATGAATTATTTTCTACTAAAATAAGATGCAATTGTTTTGAATGCACAAAAAAATGACTTTTCTCATTGCAAAATGTGCATGTCATGAACTTGGGGGAGGGCAATATACAGCAAATATGAATGTTGGAATAGTGTTCAGCTCTTTGCTCAGGACAGACATATCGCACATGTTTTCCCTCATCCACTCCTCCTTGCTGTGAGGGAGTGACAGGTTGAAGTGTGATTTCTCAAAGAGGCAGATACAGATACAGTATACTGCTGCAATACGTTTTCAAGAGGATCTTTTACCTTGAATATCATTCAGCCGGTTGACTTTTGCTTTCAGTTCTTTACGAAGATCATTTATTTCTTTGTCAAGCTGTTCCTGATCTGCAAACAACAACAGAATAGATAATGTACAACGATAGGCTGTGTAAGAAGATGGGCCGTGTCAAAACTGTACCTCTTTGTATCATCTCTGTGGTTTTATTTGCGGGAAATTTGACAAAGATGTTTCCGAAGCATACTTTTACCTTTTCTGGGGGGGAAACAAAGCATATTTATTTGGCAATTTCTCTTAACCCCCACCTGAACCGAGCACATTTTCTGCAGTGTGGTTTTACCCAAATCTAAAAAGCTTAAAAGCATCAAAATAGCGACGGAAACACAACAATGAAAAAAAACATTGAAATAATAAACACAAAAGCCCAAAAAACGTGCTGACTATCACTATTGTTCTTAGCTTTCAAATGAGGCATTACACAGTTGCGCTACAGTTGAGAAGCTTTTAGATTTGGGTAAAGCTGAACAGGAGAGAATGCCAGTACTCGGCTCAGGCGGGGGTTAAGAGGTTAAAAAAAGGTGACACAGAGCCGACAGACTTTGACTTACCGCTACTGGACACATCTTGCCGCAAAGCATTTAGTGCCTCTCTATTTCGGTTTCTTTTAATGTCCAGATCCACAATCTGTCAGAAAAAAAGGCTTAATTCATTATGACAAAAGCTCGTTGATATGAAAATTCTACTAAATCATCTAGCATTAGCCTACACAACAAGTTTAAGAAACTTAAATCAGAAAAAAAGTGTCAGTTAGCTCGTAGCTTACATTAAAGTGTCAGTTAGCTCGTAGCTTACATTAAAGTGTCAGTTAGCTCGTAGCTTACATTAAAGTCTCAGTTAGCTCGTAGCTTACATTAAAGTGTCAGTTAGCTCGTAGCTTACATTAAAGTGTCAGTTAGCTCGTAGCTCACATTAAAGTGTCAGTTAGCTCGTAGCTTACATTTTTCCAAGTGATGATAAATATTCCGGATTGTAATAATTTCGGGATTCGGAAAGACAATTTCTACGCGTGTTGTACTGTGCATTTGTCACCTGTTGTTTAGTGGCAAGAACTTCTTCTGCAGCCTCCTCCACTAAAGTTAAATACTCCAACACGCGCTGAGAGTCCGCGTCCATGGCTGTGTCTCCACCAAAATACATCCGGAGAGAAACACACTCCTAAAAAAACAATCGGTCCGGCCATCTGTGCAATACTGCCCTCTACTGTTCCTGCGATGAAAAGTGGGCACATGTAACACTCAACTCCGTTACATAGTAGCATTTTGAAGTAATTGGGCTTCTTGAGGAACATTTTATTATTAGCTACGTTTTCAGTTTTATAGAGTTGTATTCTTGCGTGTCCTAAAACATTCATCACTTACATTGGACATGGTAAAGCCTTACCACTTGCACACACTGAAACACTGTAAAGATGCTTACAGTACAAAAAGTCATTAAAAATAACGTGAGTCATTTAATGTGAATTCAATAACTACAAATACACGTATTATTACTTATTAGCAGAATAAAAACACAGATGTGCCTTTAAAAACAAAACAGACTCAATATCTATTGAAGTAAAACATAACTTTAAAATGGACAATGCCCATAAAACAACATAAGTGTAACTTGGAATCACAGTGAATTTAGAAATTGATGAACACAAAACTATTATGAGTCCAAATTAAAAACAACACGACAAAATTCCTCCAGTGGCTCTTAGGGAGTGTCCTTGAAATTGTATCCAATCCAATATCACTTATGGAGAGTCCATTGTCTCCCTTTTCATAATTTGACATTTTTCTGGGTTCATTGTCCATGTCCCTTTATATGAAGATGAACCAATCAACAAAACATGATATTAATATAAACTTTAGCATTGGGAATAGTGTGCTGGCTACTAAAAAAAATTAAATAACTATGTTTTGGCATCTGCACTCATAATCGGTCCAAGACTTCATTTTAGATATAGTGTATGTACCATCCAATGATCCAAACACAAGATTGAGGTATTTTGGAAGCTTTTCATAAATACTGAGAGGGCCCTTTGGGGCATTCTTGGTCCATAAGAAAAATTGGATTCCACGGTTATGTGCTGTGGTCTCAAGATGGCGTTCACTTTCCTCCGGCCATAATTTTGAGGTACTGAAGAGCATTGTAGGCCGCGTTAGCTCGAGCATCATCCACACTTGGCGCAAACCCATGGCAGACTGTGATTGGCTGTGTGGACAGCTCCACCAGACACTGACAAAGGCCACTCAGACTTCGCTCTTCTGGAAAAGAAAAGTACAAATACCAGCAGGTCAGTTTTTAACAACAATAACACTACGTAACACTTTTATAGCGCTTACAAGAAACTCAAAGATGCTTCACAGGAGGGAACAAATCAAAAACAAAACCGACATGATCTTACAAAACAGATATAATGCAATATTAAAACTGCTGATTTAGTGGCATCACATTTATTCTTATTCTAGTGTCCAATTCAAACCAATCACGTTATCTCAAATCCTGTATGGGAGTCATTTTAGCAGTTAAATCTGATGAGATTTATGTGCCATTATTGTTTGAAGTGAGGAAAATAACTTGCAGATTCAGCATGAAAGAAAGTGTTAGGTAGAAGGATTTGATGTGTCTACCTTAAAGCAAAGTTTATAGACCATGCGGCTTCAGTGGGAAGTCTTACCTAGATCGAGGTAACCAACATCAAAGCGCTGCTCTAGAGACAGGTCGGTGAGAAGGGAGCAAAAGTTGGAGTCTGTGGGACTGGCGAGGGGATGGCTGCGCAGCTGCAGGATCTTCTCTCCAGCGGAGTTCCTCAGAGAGTCCCAAGTGCAGCTGAAGCTTTTACTCTTACCCGACTCCGCTCTATTCCCCACGTGCTGAATGCAAGGAAGAAAAAAAAACATTCATCAGTCATTTCTGCATTTCTGAGTTTTTGTGCACTCCACAAACTACAGTCGTTTATTTGAGTGCACACCTATGAACCTATGAATCACAAGAACATGAACAAACCATTGCAAAAGTGTCATCCTCTGTGTCCGCTTCGTTGCTGCTTCTCAAGTCAACTGGGACATCATGAATTCGTGACAACATCTTGGCTGCAGCATTTCTCTTAGCTAGCTTTTTGGACGTACCACTGCCTGGTCAAGATTAGAGTAGTAAGAAGTAAATAAATAAATAATTCAAAAATACAAATAGGATGCAAAGGGTTAACAAAGGCAAGATTGGCATTATGCAACTCTTTATGTGTACGAGTGGTCAGCATGGCGCCTTTACTTTCCATCAGTGGTCGCTAGGACGCTCCAGGATTAATTGTTTGGAAGGCTTTCACTGCTGACGGACCCTCTCACCAGAAAACCTACAAAACAAGTGATCCTGTAGCATTGTAGAGACCACCGTGATCGAAAGTAAAGGTGCCATGCTGACCACTCATACAGCCAACTGGTAAATGTGCACTTTTTCTGTCCTGCAAAAACAATAATTGAAAGTTGTTCTTTTTGTGCACATAATAAATGATGTATACTGGACTTATGTGAATATTGCTTATGAGTATACCTATTTCCATGAATCTCTCAACTCTGCAGGTCATGGTGAACTCTTTGCGATGTGCCGGGCCAGATTCCTGAGTGACTGTGTACTCTGGCAAACGCCATCCTTTCTGTACTACCAGCTCCTGTCAAAGAAATATATACAGCAAGAAATTAATTTAAAAAACTAACACAAGGCACAGTTTTCCTGACAACACGGAACAAATCAAAAAGCCAAATTCGCACCTGAAGGGCTCCTACAGGGTTACATTCGGACTGTTGAGAATTACTTGACGTCTTCATCTCAGAAGGTGACCTGTGAAAAACAGGCAGCATACAGGTGATATAACACATTACAACATCAGACAGCAGCATTAGCAAGTTCACTTGTGAATTGTGCCCAGTGAATTGTATTTCATTTTAAACATTTGTCAATGGTACATAAAAACAAAGAGGAATTACCTACTTCTTTAATTTTATATTTTTCTAGTAGTTAAATTGAATTCAATCAGCTCGTCACTTTGACTAAATGTAAAATACATACAGGGAATTAAAATTTAGTTTCTCTTCATCCATTGATGCAAAAAGACAATAATAGCTTTGAAACAGGAAACTGGGGGAGAACGAAAGTTAATGTTAATATAATAATAATAATAATAGGCCAGCAAAGGGAGGGAAGGGGAGAGTTAAGCTTCCCAACAGTCTGGAGCCTTTGCTTTGCCCGATCCTGTCAGACCTCGGAAGCCAAGCAGGGAAGGGCCTGGCAGGTACTTGGATGGGAGACCGTTTGGAAACACCAGGAAGCCTGGGAGTGAGTCAGTGGTTGGTGGTGGTCACTGGTCGCCTTGCTTACCATCACAGAGTATGGAGTGAATGAATAATGCACACGATTTTAAAGCAACTTTAAGCGTCTGGAAAAGCGCTATATAAAAGTTGAAATTGTGCCAATTTGCGTTAATTAAAATGAACCCAGACTCGGGATGAACATACAAAAACTCCACACACACCGGAACCTTTTTGCTGTGAGGCAGGAGATCTTACCGCTACACCAAAGCGCTGCGCTGCCCTTATACAAGGTAGCTGCAGAAAGAACTGACCTGTCTCCATCCACTGCTACATCAACACAGATAAATCCGTCTCCTTCAGCGCTTATTCCAACGGGACCACAGAGACCCCCCTTGAGCATCTTCAGAGCAGCCTCGGCTGCTTTGTGTTTGGCTGCCTTCTTGCTGGGTCCTTGGCCAGTGCAGCTGATTTCTCCCACAGACACTCGAAATGTAAAGTTGGGCTGGTGGGCCTGTCCCTCGGCCTTCAGCAGGTCGTACACTGGGGTCTTGCCTATCCGCGTTCCATACTCCTGCAGCAGACTGATGGGCGTCTTCCCCGGATTCACTGCCAGCATTTGCTCAATACTAGACCAAAAGAGAGAAGGGACCCCATTAATACAGTTCCTCTACACAAGATGTAATGGAGAGTGTGGGGACATGTGAATAAGACATGCCATCTCTTAACAATGTATAACATTTGGGATTTTGGGAGACCTTCCTGGAGTGTTTTGACGGTATGAGATATAATTATATTCATGCAAGAGACGTAGTGTTTTAATGTTCACTGTACACATGATTAGACACGTGCTACTACAGGGGCCCACAGGCCGTGCATGATAAGTTAGAGGGCTACTACACGTCAGGGAGTTTAATGTGACTGTTGCATACGTCTGTCAATTTAAAAAGTTATTCATAAAACAGACATGGGCTGATTGAATATTGATTTAGCACTTAGCTTTAGCCTACCTGGAGCATGATCCGGAGTTTTTCTTCCAGCTGTCCGGTGCTATCTCGTCGTTCATTCCCTATGTCACACAGACAGAGCCCGGTGATTTCGGATGGAAGCTCCCCCCAAACTGAACCGACGCTTTCGTTCATTAGACAGAACGTTTTAACTCAGATAAGAGTGTCAGAAACAAACCGCTGCAGCCTCTTCTTCTGCATCCACATCAGCGGCACATGCTACGACCAATGTGCTGCCCCCACCTGGCTGTAAAACATAGACACGTGATTTAGTAACGTTGAAGCAACTTAACACACGGCAAAAACCCCGAGTAGCCTACGCTATGCGTAAACTAATACACGGACAATCATATTTGTCTCATTTGGAGACTCTCTAAATGAGATGAGTGATCATGATTCTGCTATTAACATCCAGACCAGAGGGTGGCGGTAGCGCTAGTGTCACTGAGCATCAAAGATAAGAGATTGACGACAGATTATAATATATACTGTTTCCGTATTTGTTTGTTTAATCTTGTCAATGGTTTAATCATGTTTTATCTTCTGTACCTTTTGGAGCAGTTTGAATGAATAGTGTATTTTATGCATGTATTATTATTTACTTAAATTACAATAGCCTACTTGTGTAAGAGTTTATGTGCGGTTGTGATATGGCTAAACAAAAAACAAAACAAAAATAACGTTAAAAAATAAAGTCCTTAGATGACGTTCTTCGTTTCCGTACGTCACATCCGGGATGTGTAGCAAACGTGCATTTGACTGGAGTGACTTTCAAAACATTTAGATGAGTATCCACGAAGAAATAGTGAGTGAAATGAGAATTTCAAGTGGATCAACATTTGCACCAGCTATGAGTAAATAAGCTCAAACAAGACGAGCGGTAATGGGGTGTTTTAGAGCTGTCCGAGTCTCGTTTAGTGCGTCTCATGTTAGGCTCGTTATTCAGTATGCACAAACCAGATTGTGCTCTGCTAAATCCTCAAGTGGACAGAGAAGTACTTTAGATATACTGAGACAAGAGCTGTCTAAAGGGCCAAGACTTCCTGACTTTATTCGTGAAGGGACACTCTCTAAACCCAGTTCTGTTCACAATGGAGAGCCTCAAGAAACCAGTTACCTGCCTGATCATATTGGCGAGGGGATCTCCAGAAAAGGTTAGTCTAAAAACTTGAGACGCTGTTTGGACACAGGATTTCTCATTAACACTTACCAACTGTCCAAATAGACATATTTTTGTCTCCTTGATACTTTGATCTGATATTGTAAAAATGCTTTTGTTCAATATTGAGTATTCAACAATCTATAACCATTCAAAGGTGTATTCAATGTGGAAAAAGCAACACAGTGGCAAGTGAGCAAAAATAAATAAATAAAAAGAAGTACTGTCAAGCAGGGGCGGTGTGCACTTGGGTCCTTATTTAGCTATAAAGTTGGTATAATTCTTTGTCCTGTCAAAAACATACAAACTGAGAGTGAGCCTTTGTAAGCGCCCAAGTGCCTCTATCCCAGGGGTGGGTGGGCAATTCATTTTCATGAGAAGCCTGAATTGAGTCGGAGGGCCGCACCAACAATAACTCGAACTTATTCTGCTCAACTTTATCCGATTGTACATTACACTAAATCATGTGTTTCAAACAGCTGATACTGTTATTATAGGACTATTATTTTCAGCCATATCAAGCTAAGCATGTGTGAGCATCGTTATTTAAGTTCAACGTCTTATCCTTGTGAACTTTTACCATCGCACTGAAAGCACCTCTGTGTTTGAATGAAATTAAGTGATGCACTGTAGTGGGGTCTCCAAGTAAATTTCCCTGGGGGCCAAAACATAAATGTGGAGTGTATTTCCGGGTCCATAAACAAAAGCACCTAATTTGGGAAAATACTGTTGAGTAAACTATTTTCAATAAATGAATAATAATGAGCCTGACAGGACTGTAGCCAATGTGTTGTTCATATCCTGATCTCTCAATATGTCAGTGCCCTCTGCTGGACACGTGTGAAATTCGTTATTTTTATTTTTATTTAAGCAGCCCCCTAGTGGCTGGAGTGAGCATTTTGGTAATTTCTTCAATCATAACTCCACACAGGAATGGGCTAGAGACATACTTTTTTTTTTTTGACATACTCAGAAATGTATGCCCTACAAGCCGTGGGCCGAATTGAATCATCTCACGGGCCGGATGTGGCCCGTGGGCCGTATTTTGCCCAGGTTTGCTCTACAGCAGATATGAACAACATACAACATCACATTGGTTATACAAACCAAAATAAACAATAAAATGAATCGGGCCAAAAGGCTTTTTGCGATAGATGTCCATTACAGGACATTTATTTTTTCAGTGAGTGGCTCAGACTTTTTTTTTTTTTACTTTTTTTTTTTTTTTACTTTTGATTACTCCACCTCCTGCACTTTAAGCAAGTCAAATTCTTCCTGATCTTTAAATTAATAAGATCTGGATTGCAATTAGTCCTTGAAACAATGCATTTATAAAGTACCAGGTTGATGACTACACTAGAATTTAGACAGTTCCAAAACCTGGCTGACATTAATGGGGTGGCAGCTGAGGTGGCAAGACCTTTACTTGAGGTGGTAGCTCCCGTGCCACCCCTCTAGACCCCCCCCCCTGCTGTCAAGCCCTGGATGCTGTAATATTTTCTGTTTTGTTCAAGATCATTTGTTTACCTTAACAGTGTATTTTGAAACGTACGGCTGCCAAATGAATGTGAGTGACACAGACATAGCAATGTCAATATTACAAAAGAAGGGATACCAACAAACCAAGCACTTAAATGAAGTAAGAGACTGTCACATAGTCTTTTGTTTTGATTTATACAGCTCACTTATTCCTCTCTACTTGCAGGCAGATGTTGTTCTACTGGTTACCTGTTCTATCAGGTAAAGGATTATTGATAGACTTTCATTCATTGCTGATTAAAATGTATGTAATTTCAATAGTAAAAGTAATTAAATATGATTGTACTTGTTGTGGCTGATGTTGATGTGTATTTAGTGTCACACATCCAGGATTTCCCACAAATGGTAATGTCATTGCCTCCATACAGGGAAAAAGCGGAACAAACTATATGGAATAGGCTTCAACAACTCACAGCCATGAAGAAGAAACGTTTACGGAGCCATGTACCCATGAAAATTGGCATTTTAGGTAAGTTTTTAAAAATGTGTTAAAATCAACCTCTTCTCAACTTGTGTACTCTGTGTGTAGGTTGTATGGCTGAGAGACTGAAGACGGAGCTCTTGGAACGAGAGAAGTTGGTGGATATTTTGGCCGGTCCAGATGCTTACCGAGACCTCCCTCGCCTCCTTGCTGTTGCTGATGGTGGCCATCAGGCCAGCAATGTGTTACTATCATTGGAGGAAACATATGCAGATATTATGCCTGTCCAGCACGCGCCCCAAGGTTACAGCGCATTTGTGTGAGTGATGCTGAATCCATTTAACACTTTGTATGAGGTCTTTCTGTGAAACACTGGTGTTTTTTTTGACTGTAGCTCAATAATGCGAGGCTGTGACAACATGTGCAGCTACTGCATTGTTCCCTTCACGCGGGGCAGAGAGCGGAGTCGGCCTGTCAGCTCCATTCTGGATGAAGTCCGCTTGCTGTCAGATCAGGCAAGATGTCCCTACTCCCCAATAATTGAACCATCAACATTTCATAACAATTAATCTGGACAATTAATAGTAAGGTACAACAAATGTTGCCTGAAAACAATAAAGTTTTCTGTCTTCATTGGGATTTATTTTACAAAGGCAATTTAGAAAAGAAGGGATTCTTGTATTAGTTTAAGCATTTATGTTTTAGTGTTTTTTCATACTTCTGAACTTGTTTAAAACTTGCACTAAGAGCTGACACTTGATTTATTCATTCATTCTTAATTTAACCCGGATATCTCAATTGGTAACAAATTCAAATTACAATGAGAATCTGGGAAATAGACTTCACTAAAAAAGTTTAATCGTAATGAACTAATCTAATGTGAACAATTGTAAGAAATCCCCCAGTTACTTGGTTTCTTAGGTTAAAAACACAGATGGATTTTGATACATGACCGACTCTAATCCATGTTTATTAAAAAATATGATTGAGTGGATGTCAGTTTGTTGGGTTCAATAATTTATGTGGATGTTGTGCAGGGAGTTAAGGAGGTCACGCTGCTTGGTCAGAATGTCAACAGCTACAGGGATACCTCGGAGGAGCAGTTCTGTGGAAAGGATGTGACCAGGCTCAGTCGGGGCTTCAGCACAGTTTACAAGGCCAAAAAGGGAGGTCTGCGTTTCTCTGACCTGCTAGACCAAGTGTCGCGCATCGACCCTGACATGAGAGTCCGATTCACCTCTCCACATCCGAAAGACTTCCCCGATGAGGTAACTGTGACTGATTTTTCATTTGAGCTTGTGTGAGTCAGAGCTGCACAATAGAACTGATTCCTTCCAGTCATTACCATCTATTTAAAAGGAATCATCCTTTTAAATGGATGGTAATGGCTGGCAGTTTACTATCAAACGATTTACCCTTCCTTGTTTATTCTTCCCTCCAGGTTTTACAATTGATTGCAGAAAGGGGGAACATCTGTAAGCAAATTCATCTTCCAGCGCAGAGTGGGAGCAATCACGTCCTCCAAGCAATGCGTCGGGGGTAAGACTGAACTAACTCACTCAAAATAACAGTACATTACTTGAAAGGACTAGCCCTTGCAATTTCAAATCACTTCATGCACAGTTTTATCCATCCAGATACTCAAAGGAGGCCTACCTTGAACTTGTGGAGAACATCAAGAGAGTCATTCCTGGTTGGCACATTATGATTGTTTTACATGCTGTGCAAATGGTGTGTGGTATCTGACTTTCCTTTGCGTATTCCAGGAGTAAGTCTGAGCAGTGACTTCATCTCAGGCTTCTGTGGAGAGACTGAGAAGGACCACCAGCAGACCCTGTCCCTGATCAAAGCTGTGGGCTATAACATTGGCTTTCTCTTTGCTTACTGTATGAGAAAGGTGACTTGTGCCATGACAAATTCTGTTTTGTTTTCTTTGCCTTTGTTTATAATAACTTAACTTGAATATCATGGTCTGTAGAAAACCCATGCGTACCACCGTCTGGAAGATGATGTTCCGCCTGAGGTGAAGCAGCGTCGATTGGCAGAGTGCATCGATGTGTTTAGAGAAGAGGCTGCGAAGATCAATTTGTCTCTCATTGGCTCCACACAGCTCGTCCTGGTTGAAGGGGTGAGTTTTAAGGATTATTTCTATTGACCAGAAAAGTCTGATTTGCTCTGATTATTGGTTCTTTAAATAACGACACACAAAAAATTGCAAACAAAATTTGCTAAGTTTGCAGTATTTGGTCCACAAAGCTTATGGGTTATTGCATATCAAAGCACACACATGGATAAATGGTTAACTAATCTTAAACATCAAGCCTCAAAACTGTTCAACCACATTACAAAGACCATCCTTATGTTCAGGAAAGTAAAAGATCTGCTGAAGACCTGTGTGGGAGAACGGACGGCAACATGAAAGTGGTTTTCCCAAAAGAGGATGTTCCTGCTCCAGGAATAAGCAGTGCACCCATCAAAGCAGGAGACTATGTGCTTGTGAAGGTCAGTTTAATTTTCTCTGTTACTAGTTTTTGTATGCTCACACATTATCCTAAATTATACACCATAAATACACGTCATGGCATTTTTCAGTTTTCTCTGCTGTTTTGCAGATTCTGTCCGCTACCTCTCAGACTCTGAGAGGCCGAGCCCACAGCCACAGCTCTCTGAGGACTTTTGAGGACTGCCTTTCCAACGTGTCCAACATGGACACACAGCTTTCCTCAGAGCGGTTTTGAATATTGTTGTAACAACATATTTTGTGTATAAAGTGTTATTTATTAGTTCAAAAATAAAAGCTTTGAGGATGCTCTAAATCAGTCCTTGAGGAATGTCTGGGTTATTCTTCAGGCTGCTGTGAACCATTTGTTCAGCTCATTGGCACAACTGTTTGTAAACAAAGAGAAAAGTGAATGTCACGTGAAATAAGCTGAACATACTGGGACCACTAAGGGTGTGTTGCGTGAATTTGGGTTGTTCAGATCTCTATTTGACAGATTTCTTTGCATTGTTTGCATCTTTTTCAATTCTTTGAGCGTGACACACTAATCAACATAATATTATCCATCCATCCATTTTCTTCTGCTTCATCCGGACCGGGTCGCGGGGCAGCAGTCTCAGCAGAGATGTCCAAACCTACCGATCCATGCACACCTCCTCCAGCTGTTCTGGGGGGACTCCGAGGCGACACCAGGCCAGCTCAGAGACATAGTCCCACCAGCATGTTCTGGGTCTTCCACGAGGCCTCGTCCTCGTCCACCTCCCGAGGGAGGCGACCTGGAGGCATCCGGAACTCCTCACCCTATCTCGAAGGGTGCGCCCAGCCACCCTGCGAAGGAAACGTATTTTGGCCGCTTGTATCCTTGTGTCCTTTCGGTCATCTCATGACCATAGGTGAGGGTGGGAACGTTTTGTATAGCCCAATATCACAACAGGAGTTGCCTCATAGGGCTGCACCAAAAATTAAGGCAATAAAACAGCAGTAAATAAGACAATGTAAAGTTCAGGCAAACATAATGTCCAAATAAGCGTCAGCAGTGAGTGGCACGGGTTTCCCCTGTCCTTAGACTCTCCAGCACGGCAAGGAAAAACTCAAAAACCCGGTGGGAGAAACGAGAAACCTTGGGGAGAACCACAGAGGGAGAGATCCACTCCCATGGACGGACAGGCTATAGAGACTCAGGCTATAAAGCTTTGACCCCTGACTCCGCTCCCTCTTCACCACAACAGTCTGATACAGCCACCGCATCACTGCTGACGCCGCACCGATCCGTCTATCGTAACCGCACTGTTCCTCCTGGATCCAAGGTTCGACTATCGGCCGGATCCTCCTCTCCAGCACCCTGGAGTAGACCTTACCGGAAAGGCTGAGGAGTGTGATCCCCCTGTAATTGGAGCACACCCTCCAATCCCCCTTCTTAAAGAGAGGGACCACCACCCCGGTCTGCCAATCCAGAAGCACTGTCCCCGACCGCCACGCGATGTTGCAGAGACGTGTCAACCAAATCCGTCCACATTTTGTTTCATATATGGTCTCTATATAATTACAATTTACCATTTACATTTGATTCAGAAAAAAAGATCTATGTACTTTCCTGATACTTATTAGTGCCATAATTCATAACAGCAGTGGAGATGCACATGTTGTTAAAGTGAAAAATATGCAATCCATGCAAAATCCATAAACTCCATAACCGACACTGCCCATTTTTGAGTTTGGTCACGAGTCACGACAACATATTTACGTATTCTCTGGTCATTGAAATGAACTTGAGTTTTATGAGATGCACCAAAAGAGGTGACACAGATGGCCTATTCATGTGATGCAATATCTGGACCGTTGCCAAAGGCAATTAAGTTTTTTAATGGTGAAAAACTCAAAGTAGCATCCACTACAGACATCCACTACTTCTCGCAAACAGATGCGCATGAAGATTAGTTACAGACCAAGAATCTTCTCTGAATAACAGGGTTGTAAGTGTAAAAATGTATGAATTCGTAATTTGCTCTACAAAAAAAGAAGATCCCTCCTGTGCATCAGCAATCAACATTAGAAATGTATGCTTTCTGAATAATTTGCAGTTTCATTTTATTGATGAGCTTATGCCTATTATCTCACTATGATGTTAATAATTGCTATTGCAGAACTAATTTGCTTTGATTTCTGCCATAACACTGTGACCCTCACAGAGACCTGCAGCAGCTGCTGTCGGAGGTGGGTTAATAATGTATATGCTGTCTATATTAAAAAAAAAAAAAATCTGTATCTTACATGGGCAATATGTCAACAACTGCAAAATGTAAGGTGAATTTACAGAGTACAAAATATCAGTTCATGTACGTATCACAGTTGATGAGTCACATTTTGACAACGAGCTGCGGTGAGCACCTGCTTCACAGCATGACGGTCACAGGTTCGACCCTGTGTGGAATTTGCATGTTCTCCTTGTGACTGTGTAGGTTTCCTCCGGGTGCTCTGGTTTCTCCGACCACTAAAAACATGCACAATAGGTTAATCATCCATCTTGGTTTCTGAACATAACCCTGACTCGACATCTGGAGATAGGTCTCGGAGTGCTGCCCGAGGCTGCCCATTGCTCCTTACGGGTTGGCCCAGTGGCATCGAGGGATGAGTTAAATGCAGAAATTCTTCCAAGGGGTTAATAAAGATGTATCTCACAAATGACACATTATGAGAATCCCCAAATAAAAGTAAAATTACATTTGTCCAAGGGGAAAGCAAAGTTTGGGCTAGGGGTCCCCAAAATGTGGCCTGGGGCCAAATGCGGGCCTCAGACCAATTTTCATTGGCCCTCATGCATCTTTCTGAGTTGGCACACATTGCCAGAGATAGTAATGAGTATTTTCTGCAAGTTTAATCATTCTTGATTATAGCCTCAATACTGTAACAAACATTTTAGTGTCAGACAAAGCTGGCGTCAAGTTTCCAAACCTATAAAGGAATGTTACATTGTATATGTGCTATTCACTGCCCCAGAAACAAATGAATAAATCCTCCAAATGCATCCAGTTAAATGTTTTCACTGCATTGAATTTTTGAGATTGTGAATGGGATGTGGTTTATACACAGTCATACGTATAAATAGAGCTTATTTATTTACATCATTATGGGTAATCTTTTGATATCATCTATTTTTTTTGTTCATTTACATGCCCCCAACCAACTTCAGGCTATCTCACTGAGGCTACATCCCCTTTTTCATGCTCTTCCTATTTTGTTTATGGCCTGTGCACCGTGTTGACAGTCCCATTAGTAAAATGAATGGTGAAATCCTATTGTAGTCTCACATTGTGGTATGACCCTGGTTGTTACTTTGACCGAGACGTATATGAATGATTCAGAGTGTTGGTCGTAAAAGGAGTGATGTGCCTCAGAGAGAGGAGAGGGTGTGCGCTGAAGCTGAGCAGCGAGAGGTCTGGGCAGTGTGCCATGGCCTCTGCACTGTGCCTGATCACTACAGGCTCACAGACAGGTAGCAACAGAGAACATGTTTGTTTGGTGACAACTCAATGTTGTGCAACAGCATTTTGATCTCATATCATTTTATTTGCGGTATTTAGAGACAAGACGCTTTCACTTATTTTGCACCCTGAACATCTGAATTATGCATATTTACGGTATACAATCTCTTAATTATTCACTCCCCACACAATCCGTGCCAATGTCCCTCAAACCACCATTGCTCACTCACTTTCACACAACGCACTTTGAAACAATCAAGTTGACCAAAGAGCTACAGAGACATTAAACAAAGTACATCAAATACAAACAATGATCTCAGGCTGTGTCACACTTTCATCAGTTATTAGAACTCCACTACCTGAAACACTGACACACTGGTAAAGTAATGTGTGGAATGTACAATCTTAATGCTACTTGATCAACACAGCTGAAATTTCACCTTTCAGTTGCCCAATAGTGGTGGTCAAAGCGCTTGATTTGATCACTTGAATGAAAGTACAGATGCAGTCGTTCAGTGAACTACTAAGTTGACTATTAAGATAAAGCACTCATGCCATGTTGTACAACATAAGTATTCGAAGTGGAAAGTACAATGTGCGGCGAGAAAACAGGGACATGCTTTCTTTTTTTTGTATGGGGGGTTGCTAAGAGAAATAAATAATTAATTTGCATTGATTGTTAATCAGTGTCATTCACAATCTACCACCACTACCTATATTCTGTTGTGTGCATCAGTATATGGGACAACTTTTCTATCTATTTTTACTCTTCTGATATTCTCCCACAGGTATAGCAGTAAATGAAAACAAAGTTTGGCTATTTAAAAGCTGAAGAGAAACATACTTAGTTTGTTGGTAAGGTACACTGTGTAAAGACATTCCCAAGGGTCCAGTACAAATCTGTCAGTAAAATGTTAGAAAAAAAAAAAAAAAAAAAAAAACACTGAAATGAAGGCAAACAAACCTCCATACAAGCTGTTCTTCATGCCTCCTCCTCTGTGCTATTCAACAGTCAGACTGAGGCTATGAATAAACCTATGAGCTGCAGTAATTCTCATGTTTCAATTGAATGTGATGAGGCTTTTATGACTGCTATGGGTATAGAAATACAATGTTTATTTCATACTGGTGTAAGATTGTAAAGATATTTTTTTTCAGCCATTAGAAAGACAGTCAACAGAAGTTTGTTGCTGGAATTGCCCTTTGTGTTAACTATAGACCTACTATAATGTACTGTAGGGCCATTTAGTTACAGTTTGTCACAGACGCATTGGATATAGGTGGATCATATTATTATTATGAGTTCAATGGGCGAACCTGTGGCGTGCCGATTCATCTGTAACATGTCCAATATACTTCAATGGTCCAGGGCTGTGTGGTTTTGAAGTGAGGTTTGTCCAGCTTTCTCTCTTCTCGACAGTTTGACAGATGAAAACAATGTGTGGACAGCAATATCTTTGGTGTTTGAGGCAGCGCTTTGCAATGTGTTCCTGTGCTGGAGAAAAGGTCGTGCGCTGGTGGAACAGAGATGACGTGGAGGAAACGTCCTGGCGTCTGATAACAGCGGGACGGTGGTGAAAACTCCGACCGGAGAGAGACAAGATGCTCCAGGGCTCCTCGGAGTCTTTTCAAAGCCCAGTTAGAAAATCACTTTATCATTTCGGAACAGACAGTGTCACCGAGAGGGAAAGGATTTTGGATGGCTTACATAAACACGTGGAGCAACTGGAAACAAAAACAGGCCAGGCAAGGCTTTCTTTCAATGCGTAAAATCAGGACTCCACAGTTTGTTTGTTTTTTATTATAATGATATCATGATTTTACAAGAAATAGAGCAGGATAAGAAAATTGTTGGGTTTGTTCCTTTGCATCGGCTTGTCCTCATATTATTTAAAAATGTTTGTTAATACTTCTGATACATTACTGTAACCAAGCGGTGGCGGGCACAAGGTAAATCTGACCTTTAAACCTTTAAGCCCCAGGCAGGGAAATACTGTGGTCAAATAAGAAATAAGAGGCAAGAGTCCAACTAAAGCTTTGAGTTTTTATTATCTCAACAATTAAAAGTTCTCTGTATTTTCTTTTGAAGATTTTCACTAATTTAAAAGAGCATTGAGGGTACGTAGATCCAACAGGTAAATCGGACTAAGCTTGTTAGTCCATTTGTGCAGTTTAACTCTGAAAATGAAGTCTGTGAAACACTTCACACAACAGGGCAGGACTAGCTCATGCGTTCCGAACTCATAAACTGCAAATAAACCAAACTAATTACAGTCAAACGGACCCAAATAAAACAGCAATGCAACTTTCTTCTTTTCTTCTTTTTAGCAGTGGATATGCAGCCTCACACCAAGGCTCATTGAAAACACTAGCCGGCACTTAGGCATCAGCCCAGCAGCAGGAAAGCATGACACAAAGGACACTGAGCTGCATTTATACTAACGCGCTACTAACAAGGAAGTGCCCTGGTAGAGCTGCATGCCATACAGAAACACAGAAGGGACAATATTCACCCTGTCACATTACCTATTTGTGTCCGCCGATGCTTCTCAAGCCCATCCACTGACCATTGTCCAATCAAAAGCCCCCAGAGCTTTAAGACAGACATGAACATAGAGCCTTTTTATTAAATCAGTTAAGTGTGCATGTTGCCTATACTTTTCAAACGACTCGCATGGACCTTTTCTTTGGAGTCTTGAGCGGCCCCCATCAGTGTTTGATGCACCCCCAGACTATTCTAAAACACAAGAATTAACATGTATTAACACTGTGGCTGCCTGTGAACACAATACATGGGCAGCATTAGTGATGTTTCAGCTGTTTTTGTTGTCCGCACTGCGTCCACTGTTCTGCCAAGTGGATTTGCCTCAGGCCAAAAGAGCTTTGGTTTACAGCAGCTTCATAAAAGAGTGTTGTCTCTTTATGCCATAGAGGAATAAAAGCTTAGACACAATGAATCCTTTTTAAACTGTCTCTCAGCTGTACTCTAGATTTTATGGGGCATCTAAATCGGTTTGTCACATTTGCAAAAGTCAACTGACAGACTAAAATGCAACTCATGGGAGTGCTGAGAACTTTAGTGAGCACAGTTTGACCTGACCAATACATTGGCTGTAAATAATTTATAGCAATTTCTGGCTACGAGGAGGTATCCGGGCAAGACTCGCAGCTAAGCCACACACAGCCTCTATTTCTATTGTTCTGGCTAATTTACATTCATTGGAGAATAAGATGGATTATATTCGTCTGCTATGCTCTTCCCAGAAGATGGTGAAGACTGTTTTCATTCACTGAGTCCTGCCTGAATTCTAAGGCGGAGCTTCACAGTTGACCCCTTAGGGGAAGAATGGCGTCAGAGCCAGGGGAGCAGGAGGAGGACAATGAAGATTAGAAGGAGTGAGAGGAGGTGGCGTGGTGGGAGCGGAGAGAGCTGTGCAGGAGGACGGGGAAGGAGGAGGTGGAGGAGCTGACCACGCTCTGAAACAGGGACAAACACAGGAGGGAATGCACCATTTTAAAGGAGCACTGAAGGCACCCAGCCAGGTTCCCCCTACCTCCAAAAACATGCTGCTCAGTTTGGTCCACAATGGCGGCGAGCAGAGTCGCAGCGGCTCAGGACTAACTCATCATCTGATCTACGCAGTTTCGTTGTACAATTGTATAATGACAAATAAAGCACTTACTTACTTACTTCATCGGACCACCTTCAGTTCTCCAGCATATCTTTTTTCAATACACTTCTGCAATGACTGTTGCAGTCATTTTCCATCTTGCATTGATGAGTGGAGAGTGTGACCAATGTGCAAAGCCTTCTCCAGCACATCTCAAAGATTCTCAATGGGGTTGAGATCTGGACTCTGTGGTGGCCAAATCCATGTGGGAAATGGATGTTTCATGCTCACTGAACCACTCTTTCACAACGTGAACCCAATGAATCCTGGCATTGTCATCTTGGAATAAGCCCGTGCCATAAGGGAATAAGCAATCCATTGCTGGAATAACCTGGTCATTCAGGATGTTCACCTCGTCAGCTGAGCTCATTCTTTGGGCACATGTTGCTGAAGCTTGACCTGACCAGCTGCAGCAACCCCAGACCATAACGTTAATCCAGGTAAAGGAAAAGGACAGTTATTTTGGTCAGGCGGGGTATACTATTATGAGATTTTGAGTAAGTTTCATTAGATGAATAACAAAATTAACATATTTTCTAGTCTAACATGAAAAGGTAATGATAAAACAGGACCAATACAAGCCCAGAAACAACCTGAATCTGATCCCTTTACACAGATGATACTGAAAGAGTGCCAAATTTCAAATGAGACATGGTTTTTCTAGAGTTGATCAGCAGGAATAATGTTATCCACTGTATACCATGGACCATATGGATGGAGAGTTACGCACAAATAAAAACAGAAGCCCTCTCCATGGTATATCTCTGGAGAACCAGGGTGATCCAAACACAGCTTCATTGTTATGAGCTAATTTACATTCTGTGAGATGAATATGAATATGCGATGTATTCAAAATGTTTAGTGCATGTATTTTGCACTGATGAATCGAATGCAGATCAGAATATTTTTGCATAATTTGAGCTGGAGCCTGCTGTATACACTGATTCCCGTCCATTAATCCACCTGCGATGTCCCGTGATCCTGCTCCTCTGTTGTTGTCTTTTACATGATGGTGTGCATCCTGATTCTTTGGGATAATTGTGGAGGATCTCAAAATCCTCCTAAAATAGTCTTTGCCCCCCATCGTGCCGGGGTATAAAAAGAGAGCGGCAGCTTGCAACCCATTCTACCATTCTCTCTCCTCCTGGTCATGCTTTTTTTTAAGTGACACAGGCGGAAAAAAGAAAAGCACATACAAGCCCCTTCTTTATATAATCAGGACCCTCTCTGCCCCCCAATGAAACATCCAGAGATTTTTCATTGGGGGGCAGAGAGGATTAATAATAAAGTTGTATCAAAGTACAAATGTAATGATTTATGACATTATTAACAAGGTCACCTATTTCCTGAGCCTGACTCTAAACATCAGCTAAAAAAAGGTGTATTCATTATCAAGGGGTTGGGTTGCCAAGACATTTGTGGATTGAAGTCCTCCACATTGCACATTGTTATCATGCCATTCATCCAAACGCTAACTTTGCTGCCAGCCTTGCACTGCATGGAGCGATTGATACAGTGTGTTTGATGGTTTGTGTGTTTATGAGAGAGACCATTGGCAAGACATGACCTCTTCGTCAGGTCGACTCTATAAGCACTGAACTCACCACCACTCAGTGTAAAGTCACTTCATGGCCATCATTTGCTCAAAACATGTCATTCTGAACTTTCAAGTAAATCAGAGGTGAGAAGCTGAAATCTACTGAGATCAATATCAGAAAGAAGAAAGGAACTGGGATTTATTTCCAGGCACGTAGACTCTCTATTAAAGGGCTTATTTCACTTGCTTGAACACACAATGTAATGGCACCCTGCTGTGAAGCCTGCAGCAGTTCAGAATTAGATTGTGAGCCCGGCGTTTATCTACTCTGATTATAATATTACTACAATTGTGTCATATTTACATCATCATAAAGTGCATATTACAGCAGACAGGGAGTTATTTACTAATTACAATGAACGACTGATAATTTATTGCATACCCTGTTCCTATCAGTCATTTGGGAGCTGAGGCTTCCCTAGACAACGGAAGTACCTCCACCGCTTTGGCCCGAAATGAACAGATAACTGCATGCATTCGGATAACTAACCATTTGGGATTAAACAGCCAGAGAATGATAAAGCGAGTAGGAAAGAGAACATGGAGTCGAGCCAAAATGCATGTGTGAACCTGGCTTCTCCTTCGATGCAGCTTGGACACGCTGTCCGGGCAGCCAGAGTGTACAGCGAACCCCTGGCATGGTGAGAAAGTGCACATTTCACACATGTTACAGTGTGTGGTGAGATTCATATCCCACTGCTACTTGTGACAACTAGATATCAAATATTTAATAAACAAATACAACGTAAAGTGAAAAGTACACTATTCTGCCTGGCAACCACAGCTATTCTATTCTATTATATTCTATTCTATACTAGTCCTAATATTCTTGGCAAGTTTATTTGTAGAGCACAATTCATACACAAAGCAATTCAAAGTGCTTCACAGTTATAAGAAATTATAAGGCAAATAAAATCCATCCATTCAGATAATGGTTCTATTCTGTATATCTAACTATGTCGTCGAAATCACTTCTCCAAAAGTTGTGGAATATGCAGCTCATTTTGCTTCCACAGCTACCTGCCTCGTGATCATGTTTCATACATTCATTGCTTGCTCCTACTTTCCAGCGTATGTTCGGGCCCCCAAAAGGTATCGCCCCCTTCATTTGCCTGGGGCCGTTGGCTTTGTGGAAACCCCACTGCAAACAGCTACCCCTTTAGGACCGCACACACATGTGACGAAATCAAAGGGAACACGGCGTCCTGACGACACTGCGAGTAATGCCTGCGAGCCCTCTGATGTTCTCTCGACCTAATATTATGGCAGGGCCTAATGAAACGTCTTTCTAATAAGCTGTCAGCTTGTTGCGTTTTGATCATGTGACTCCCACACACTTACGCGCAGTCCTTCGTGGAGGGAGACAAAACGCATTTTGTCATCCTGTTGGCATTTTTCTTTTTGGTTTCTTTCCTCACGCGTATTCAGAGCATGGATTTGCTGACAAGAAAAGGCTCTTAGCGCATTCAACACACCGGGCTGACTGAGTGACGGGCGTGTGTTCCTCCCCTATTTGCTGCCCTGCATCTGACAGCGTCCCCTCCCTCTGGCTCGCTTTCCCTCCTCCTGGCTCCTCTCATTAGGCTTCACACCGGCAAAACACCGACGCACTCCCTTCGCCTCGTACTGTATCAGGCGACCGAAGCAGGACTGTAGGAGGACTGACCTCCCGGTGCGCGCAGCCGTTCATGGTTCTCCCCCTGGATGTCCTTCTGACAGGAGGGTATGTTCAAATATTCATGCTATGTTTCATATTCTGCCCTATCCACTTCCTGCGCGTCGCTGGCCGTGCGTGTTGGGGATTTGTTGAATGTGTTGCGAGACGGGCAAATTGTGGCGTTGGATGATGTCGTCGGTACGTTTGTCTTTGTTTCTGGTACCGCAGTGAAAATGCATTTAACAAAGGCGCAGCTGCTCTCTTGACTACACTCCAAGAGATGGTCATGTGAATGGGGAGAAGAAGCAAGGGCACGTTGTAACGTCGTTCGGTATACCCTAAAGCATTGATGGGGGGCTGCGAAAGCTCTCGATGTTCTCGTGTGCGTACTAGTTGGAAGTTGTGCTGCACCACCACATTTTTGCTCGTTTAATTTAGAGCTGTCAAGTCAAACTGGATATGCTTTTTTGCTTCAGTTTATTCAGAGCACACCCCGCACCACACTAATTATGCAACACGACATCGGCCTGGTCATAATATACACAAACGCCTGTCACAGTGGCAACAGCTCAACTTACCTAGACCAGTAATCTGTGTTTACATTGTAAGATACATCATCACGTGCCAAGTACGAGCAGGAAGTTGTCTGTGTGTCTACCTGCTCTGACAGGCAGCTTTTGGAATTAGACTCACCTTTGGACCAAGGTTTAGACCAGCTGTGTTTCAGAAGGTGTGTGTGTGTGCATTCGAGTGGTGTGGCTCATGGTCAGCCCAGCACACCTCCAGACATTGATGATCAAAAAAGCAACGCAACGTATCCCAAACACATAGCTACAGACTAGACTGTTTTTCAGATCAAGTGGTTTGTCAGTAAGATTCGCTGTCCAACTCTGGAGTGGACTTGTGGGAGGCTAACACATCTACGGCTGAAATGCTCATCTATTGCATTAACACTTAAACAAAAGGGACTGTTCGTATGCTGTGGTAAGTTCCACCACTTCACATGCACTAACAAGTTTGGAACAACAGTTGCAACACATGTTGATGCTCACGGTTGGCATCTCTCAGCACCTAATAACTTGCTAAGTTGCCTGTGGAGACGTAAGCCACGGGTTGGACTGGTCTACACACTATTAAGGGCATGCAGGTCTTGGGTAGGCCTGTCACGATAACAAAATGTGAAGTTCGATAAATTGAGACTGGAAAATGTTGTGACCTTTTTAATGCCGCAGAAACTAACTCTAAAGCTTAAACATGGCCATTAAGCTTTGTTTGAATAGCACTTAAATCTTAAAATATCCCACAATAAACCCAAAATAATATATGAATACTGTCATTTATTGAACGATAAGTCGATATAGGAATTATCATGACAGAACTAGTCTTGGGTATAGGTGTGTCAGCAAAAAAAATGTATTCATCCTTTCTGTCATTACACATGATGTTACACAGTTCAGCATCAGCAAGTCCATAACGTTTCTACAGTAAAAGAGGCAGAAGTAAAATGGCATATGTTCTAGCCAGATGGTTGTGCTGTGGATAGCTTTGCGCACAGGTGGTTTGCATGATGCAAGTTACAGTATTGTCCTAATTTAGTTCTTTTATTGTAAGTTTTGCCGAAAGTCAAAATGATTCGGAGAAAAATTATAATTGAAATGAATGAAAGTGCGTGTAAAGGATATATAGATTTAGATACTTGTTTAGTTTTTTTCAACAAAGGTTCTTGAGTCGTCTTTTGTATTTTGTAGTTGAAGTGTCAAACGCCTCTCATCCGTGGCCTTACACAGGCGCAGATGGTAGAGCGGGTCGTCTCATGATCGGAAGGTCGGGGGTTCATACCCCGGCTACTGCAGGTGCAGACTGTCGTCGTGTCCTTGGGCAAGACACTTCACCCAATGCCTATGTGTGAGTTGGTTGTGGTTGGAGGGACCGATGGCGCAGATATGTGCAGCCTCGCTTCTGTCAGTCTACCCCAGGGGAAACTGTGGCTACAAATGTAGCTTATCAGCATGGAGTGAATGAACCCCCCTCCCTTTCATGTGTGAAGCGCTTTGGGTGTGACTTGTGTCATATGAAAAGCGCTATACAAATAAGATTCCCTTCCCTTCATCCAAAAAGCTTCGTCTGCGCACTAAAGTTCAGTTGAGCCTGCAGTCTAGCTAGGCTAAGTCTTTCCCCTCTGTTGTTTAGTTTTTGTATTTGTATTATTATTTTTTGTCCACATAAGGACATATTTCCTCCACATTCGGCTCATCCTTCAAACAGTGTCAAGAGCAGTACCGTGCCCAGACACCCGTCTCTAGATCTTGTGCCAGGACTGCTCAGAATGATGTACATGGAGGTTTTAGACGTGCATGTATTTGATGGCGGAAACCAGAGCTTTCTGTGAGGTTCTGTTCCTCAACTGCATGTTCTTGTTCCCCAAACCGGCCACCGGTCATGAAATCACTTCTAATATCCGACACAAGTCCAAGTACATCAGATCTCTCTTTGTTGCCGTGAACAGTAAAAAGCAGTCAGTGGTGTTCAGATGGGCGCTGCTGGGACTCCATATCCTAACCCAGCACGCCACTCCGACTCCATTTGCATCCATTTGCATTCTGTATAGGAGAGCGAAGCAATACCCTCTCTCCTCTGTTCCATTGGATCCAATCATTCCACTCGCTTAACTTCGCCATTGACTTCCCTGCTGGAAATCTGAGCGCTACCACGGGAAGACGCATACACATTTGGTGGCCATCGTGCCCCATTCATTGTTTATTGTGAAAATGCCGCATAATAGGATGAGGTCATGGTGCTCTCTGGTGTAGCTGATCGCTCAACAGGTTGTGTGTTGTGTGTGGTGCTGTAGGCTCTTGTTGGTGTGGGCTACGGAGCTACTCAATTACCTTTTGTAAGAAGTTGTGAGTAAGTAAATCAATTGTATTCATATATAACAAGGAAAGTCATAGGAGGATAAACTGGACTGACGGACAAAAATCACAATATACAGAGAAATGCAAATCACATCTGTACAGGTGCTCATCATATAATTAGAATATCATGAAAAATGTAATTCAACTTTAAATGTGAAACTAATATATGATATAGACTCATTACATGCAAAGTGACCGATGTCGAGCCTTTATTTGTTATAATTTGATGATTATGGCATTTTCAAAATATTTTAATTTAATGAGAATTTTCATTTGGGGTTTTTACAAAATGAGCCATAATAATCAAAATTACAACAAATAAAGGCTATACATATCTCACTTTGCTTGTAATGAGTCATATATTAGTTTCACAGTTTAAGTTGAATAACAGAAATGAATGCACTTTTTCGTGATGATTCTAATTTTATGACACCTGTACTTGCATTTAATATTTTGAGACAAAAAGTTCAAGTTTGACAGAATCTCTTTTTGAGCGGCTCCCTGCACCGTGAGGGAAACCTATATGTTTAGTATAATAAAGTTAGGACAACCTTGAAAGAGGCATAAGTCTGAGACAAATTCACTCAAACGCAGAAATACACACAATTCACCTGTAAAGAAATGATTTGGGAACTGCTTTCAATAAATACATTCAGGGAATTTCTATTTCCAGCTCTGTTGTGTCAGCACGAGACAACACTTGTTATGGATATCTATTTCTGTTTTCATAAAGTACTTACTGAACCCCACAGATAAACACATAAATCTAAAGCGCTTCGCAAAATCAAAGAGCCGTGCGGTTGGTTGTGCAGCCATCAAGAAGTTAATTGCAAGGAGGATAAAACACCAAAATACTGTTTTGTCATTTGATGTATCTTAAGTTTGTTAGTAGAGTAGTTGTAGGTGTACTGCAATGGATGCATACATTGTGTTTCTATCATTTTCCAGTTAATAGCATTGGTTATTGCAATTGAAGGACCATTGTTAATTTCTCAAAACAGCAATAATAATGGATCGAATGCAGTTTTAATCCTTGCTGTCAACATTCATTCATATTTTTCTGTTTACTTTTGTGTTTGAGGTCACAGTCAGGAGGAGGTGGAGGCTTGTGTTTAATGCATTACATTGAAGTGCACTCAGAAAAAGGATGGTGCCAACTTTCCACAGCATAATTTGTTTACACAGTCACTCCCTGATACTTTATAGGTCTGTGGTGGCTTTCCCATCGATTGGCAGCTCCTGTATCTATACAGCAGTATAGTGCACTACGGTTTACTATACCCTGGAACATCATCTGTCCTCAACATGAACTCTTGGCAGCATTGTTTGCAAAAAATAAAGTAGGTAACGCTGCATTATATCAGCTCTGACTCTGACTCAGGCAGAGCACGTTTGTTTTATGTTACTGATCTTTTAATTGTATATGTTTTTATTTTAACGTATCACAGTAAAGTCCGAACAATGCATAATATATTCTCTGAGCGGTTAAGAAAGTGTGAATTATGTCAAGTTCACTTGTGTAAACAAATGCTGTGCAAATGAACTTCCGTAGAGTGCACGCTTTGGGAGGGCGGGGCAAGGGAGCTTGAGTGGGCGCACAGTAAACGCATTGCAAAGTTAGTGATTAATTGCACAGCCCTATCGTTGTGGACACTTAGTCTATGAATGTGTAAGCATGTGCCAACAGGCAGACACATTCCCTCCAGTCGGCTTGAGAAGCAAAGCAATGACTTTAGATTTATGATGTACACATGCACGTGTTTTACCCTAAAGTTCACAAAATGTTCCCCAAATTACCCTATAATCTACTGAATTATAGCTGTGTGGAATTCCGCCCTCTGTGTGCTGCAGTTGTCATCAAACATAGAATTTGCCGTGGTCAGTCATTCTTCTTTATTGTGTTACCAATCCAGTTGCACTCTGGCTGCACTGTCTTATCCTGGCTTTATTTTTAGCGTTGTGTTTTTTTTTTTTTTTTTTTACTCAACACTGGCTGTGAGGCGATTTGCTGCCTTCTTCACATTGCATCAGCCTGCGGGTGCGAGGGCGAGGACAGGAGCGTATTACATGGCATGAGACACTTTATTTCACCATTCGGTTTTGCCACCTTCAGTCGGCCAGCTCTTCACAGATGATTTTGCACTTTGGTTTGTCCTTCTGAAGGGGAGGCAAACACACTGTAAAAATCACACGTTCCAGAGTTCGTGTAAAAGTAATAACAATAAAAAAACATGCTGATGCTACATAATAAATTGTGAGTTTTGTGGATTCGACAATAACTTCATGTGTGTCTAGCCTTTTAAATAATTTCATCTTCAAAAATTTGAATTGCGTCTTCCATGTCCATTCTTTTGACGTATCCTTTTAAAAACTTCTCCACACTGATCCAAATCCACATGTAGGAGTGAATGTACTACAGTCGAGCCAAAATAAAAACGCATTTAGTCAGTTTCCTTTACAGTGTACACTACAGTCAAGTACCTTCAACAAGAACATACCGTTTTCTTAGTGACTTTTACCTCTAAAGGCACTAACACACTAATAGGCAAGGCAAGGCAAGTTTATTTGTAGAGCACAATTCATACACAAGGCAATTCAAAGTGCTTTCACAGTTGCATAAAATTACAAGAAAACAGATCAAATCAATCATTAAAACATCAACATAAAAATTGATCAATTACAGTAAAAGGCAAGAGTGCAGATAAAATACTTTCAGTTTTCATATGCTCGGGGTAAAAAGAGCTGTTTTCAGCCTGGATTTGAACATTGTCAGAGTTGAGGCCTGTCTCACATCCTCATGAAGACTGTTCCAGATTTTAGCTGCATGAAACTGAAACGATGAAAAGTAGAAGCGTAGAAGGTTTAACTTGTTACTTATAAGGGGGTTAGTGTTAGGTTTAAGGTCAGGGGTTAGGGTTATGATTAGGGTTAGGGACTGCAAAATGTGAAGTTGTGTTTCACTCACGCAGATCTTACACATACTTTTCTAAACTAGAGGGTCTTGGCTTTCAAATGAGGTATCGCACTGGCTTATAGGCTGTAAGCTCTCCTGTCAATACGCTTTCAGAAAAATAACCCCAAACCTAAGCTGGGAGATAACAAGCTACACTGTTACCTTATGGTACAAACTCATTTGTAACTTCCCTCACGCATTTCTAACATTCAAATATTTCACTATGAATTTTTACAACTTTAACTGTAAGGCCAACAATAACAACTCGCCTGCTAGTTCACAACTGATAAAAAAATAAATAAAAAAAAAGTCTAATTAGATGCACAGTGATTAAATATCTGCCATTGTAATAAACTGAAGAACAAAAGGTAAATGTTCTCAATCTTTATAGTGCTTTTCCACCTATATTTGGCACTCAATCAAAGCGCTTTCAAGAAACCGGTCACTCATTCATACACCAGTGTACGCAGACACTGGAGGCGAGGCGGGTGAGGTGTCTTGCCCAAGGACACATCAACCGCGTGCACCTGCCGGAGCCAACCTTCCGGTTTTAAGACGACCCGCCCTACCATCTGAGTGCTATAGCTTGGCGACCGTGACTCAACAACTCATCATACGTTTTTTTCTTTTTTAATTTTGTTTTCTCACCATCCAATTCATGTCTTCATCCCCATTGGTTTGGGCTGCCCCCCCTCTGTGAGCAAATCCCTGCCTCTCGAGGATGCGGCTCATCACGCTGCAGTCTTTGATGTAGTGCTGTGATACCACAACACAACTCAGTCTGGCCCTTTGCATTTCACACAAACTGGTTCATTTGAGGAAACCGTTGCCACCATTTTCCCGGGACTGATTCTTGCTTTGAAAGGAATACAGTTATTTGGGTCTCTTGCTGCGAATTAAGGAGGCCCCATTGTGTTTTCAAAAGAGAGATCACGTCATGCTCGAACTGGAAGGCAAATATACAAATTTCAACTGGAATCGATGAATGCAGATGAATCTCAATCATCCAGGCAGATATAAACATACTCTGGAATGTGGCACTATCTTTGAAGAGGATTCTCGAAACTAAGTGTAAACATGTTCAGTTGAATGGATTTTGTGGACTCTATGTATGTATCTACCTGGATGATTGAGATTAATTTAATTATACATCCTGAACTTGTTTGTTGTTTCCATCATTGAATGTTATATATCCAGATTCTCTTCACGTATACAAATGACTGGAGAAGCCTGTCCCTATGGCACGGTATTGCATGCCCATATTATGACATTTACAGTGCCTTGCGAAAGTACGAATACACCTTGTACTTTTGCACATTTTGTCATGTTTACAACCCTAAACATAAAGATTTTTATTTTGAATTTTTTTACTGAAAGTTCACACACAAGTTACAGACAACTGTGAAGTGAAAGTAAAATGATACATGATTTTTTTTAAATAAAAAAGTGAAAAGTGGGGTGTGCATAAGTATTCATACAGCATTTTCGGAGTGCATTAAATTGCCTTTATAACATTCCTAATGACTGCAGAATGTTCACACCTTGCCCTAACCATTAAATAGAGGCCACCTGTGTGTTATCTACTCTCAGTATAGTTCCAGCTGTTCTGTGAGGGCCTCAGAGCTATGGTCGGAGTGTATTGGTCACTAAGCAACATCATGAAGGCCAAGGAGCTCACCAGAGAGGTCAGGGATAAAGCTGTGGAGAAGTTTAAAGCAGCGTTAAGTTATACAAAGATTTCCCAAGATTTGAACATCTCACGGAGCACTGTTCAATCCATCATTCGGAAATGGAAAGAGTATAGCACCACTGCGAACTTACCAAGACACGGCCGTTCACGTAAACTAACAGACCGAATAAGGAGAGCACTGGTCAGAAATGCAACCAAGTGCCCCAAGATAACTGGAGGAGCTGCGACGTACTGCCGCTGAGCTGGGGGAATCTGTACATGGGACAACTATAAGTCGTACTCTACACAAATCTGACCTTCATAAGAAAATCCCATTTGAAGTTTGCTAGAAGTCATATGGAGGACACAGCTACCATGTGGAAGAAGGTGCATCGTCCTGAGTGCACCATCCCCAGTGTCAAATATGGTGGGGGAGCATCATGCTATGGGGCTGCTTTTCCTCAGCGGGGACTGAGGAAAAGCAGTCCCCGCTGGGACTGGGAAGATTGTAAGAATAGTTGGGAAGATGGTTGGAGCCAAATACAGAGACATTTTGGAGGAAGAGAATTGAGGCTGGGGTGGAGATTCACCTTCCAGCAGGACAATGACCCTAAACCCAAAGCTAAATCTACAATGGAATGGTTTAAAAACAAACATATTAATGTGTTAGAATGGCCCAGTCAAAGTCCTGACCTAAATCCTATTGAAAATCTGTGGAAAGACCTGAAGACTGCTGTTCACAGACGCTCTCCTTCTAATTTGACAGAGCTTGAGTTGTTTTGTAAAGAGGCAAGGCACTGTATATGCGGTTTCCTCATGAATGTATGGGTTTCGCCAACATTAACACACTGAAAGATGAGGCCTAGTGACCCCTTACTTAATGCATAACTTAGGGTGACCAGACATCTTGTTATACTTTTATCCAGGCTCTGTAGCAGGTGTCCTGATTTTCTTTGCTATTAATGTAATATGGAAACTATTATTGTCTGTGGGATAGTCCGGTTCTCTATGAAAACTATATATTTTTGGAAACTTTATAGTATAAGCAATGAGAAAAACAATGTTTCCTTTTGCCCTTGTCATTTGCTAAAATTGTGCAATTATACGATTTTTACATTAGATTAAATGGGGAGTTCTGGTCATCGCTACGGTAACTCCATGAAACATATGACACTGGTTTCATTGACTTTTTTGATTGGAACGACCAAATGGATTTTTCTGCGAAATTTAGTACATTCACGGCAAACCATGTTGTTTACTCTCAATATAAATGTTACTATCGCTATTATCACACCATTTTCTGACAAAATATTCCATATTGTAATTGGAGCAAACTTATCCACTAACTGTTATATGGCTGTAGAGCTTGGGATTAAACGACAAAGCGATTCAAACAAATGGAGATTTTAAAAAGTAAAATTCAATAGTTATTGTTCACATTTGGACACTGTCTTGAATGTTTACCGCTAGTGTCGACCACAGCAAATTTTTCTACTACTGTCTGTCAATCTATAGACGTCGTTTCCTTGCACCAGATAAATGGCTGATTTCTATTGTAACACTGAGTTTATAACATTCAATCCCGAACTTTATGCTTTCAGTGTTTCGCCGTGGTTATGACCTCCAAGTGAATGCCGAGAAATATAACACGTTGGAGAAAGATTGGTCCAAAAACTACTGAAGCCACTGCTTGACTGATTTTGTACATGATTGGGCCGCATGTTGCTGTAAGGATCGGATAGTTTAATCTCAAATGAAGGCCTGCGTCTCCTGGTAACTGGTCTTTGATCAAAACGCTGCAGCCTGCGTGTGGCTAACAAGACCTCCCTCCCCTCAAAAGCGCAACGCTGACCTTTGCATCTCACTTGACCGCTAATCATTCGGTGTGATGTTGCTGGATGTTGTCCGTCTGTGGGGGCTTATTCACCATGTTCATCAAATAAAGCCGGATGTACAACGTAGGCTGTGGTTCGGGGGTCAGATCGGTTTAACTGCACACTGGGGCTGGGAAGTTTGGCAAAAAAAAAAAAGAGCCTAATCATGATCTGTACCCCCTCATATTGCTCAATCTTAATTTTCAGTTAGATTTTTTTTTAAACAAATAAATATAGCTTTTACTCAAATGAATGAATCCTTCCTTTTATTCAAGTGACCAAAGAAGTACCACTGGGGCTGTGCAACTTTATTTCTGTACATTTACAACGACCACGGCTGGCCAAAGTGCTTCACATAAAGTAGATAATAAAATCTAGGAATACAAAAATACAGAACAAGTCTTAATAAAACTATATTGTAAGTGAGAATAGAAATCAGTGCTTAGCTACTATGACATGATGATGTTTTTAGCCAACATTATTTTTATTCTAGTTTTTTCCAAAATACAGTAAAACAAACAATTACGAAACAGAGAATTAAAATAATTTCAAACTGGGAATCAAAAAATGCACCCCCACATGATACACTGAAGAGACACAGCAGAGGGCTCACCTGTCCCATAGATGCTCATGCTCAAGTATATAAACATTATTTATAAACTGAATTATTCATTCTTAAAAAAGAAAGGCAGACTTCATGGTATTTTTTGACAGTTTGTCAAATACTGGTCACATGGAAAAGAAAACAATGGTAAAGCAAAGTATTAGAATAGACCGTCTTGACGAGGCATGTATTCGCTTGGAAGTTACCTGGCTTTAAGCAAGCATAATTATTATTCCGGACTTTCAGGAAGTACACTTTCTAAAAACGTTTACCTCTGAAATCTATTGCGAATCCGCTGCCATCGGAGTGCTCCTGGACTGGTCGGACAGGTTGGGAGGCAGATCCAGGCACAGCCCCGCTCAACGTTTACTCTGCTTTCTTCTGATCTCTAAATGCACATGAGCCCTGTTTGTTCTGTGAGCTTTGTACACACTGATCGTCCACAGCTGCCATGTGCAGAATTAACTGTCCTCTTAACTGCACACACAAAGCCAGTCTGGACTTCGCACTAATGCGAGCAAGCTGCGCGCAAATTCAGCCTCCAACTTCAGAACACGTCACTGTAAATCCATCATGTGTGATCCGACTGATGACACGTGTTTGAGGAGGCTCTCGTCGTAGTGCAGTTTCTTCATCGTCAACTGGACTGGGTCGGTTGAAGGCGTTCTGCTTCGTTGTGCTTTGGTGAGCGAGATGGAGATACAAAACAACACTCACTGCTCAGATGTGTTCACAATCCATCAGAAATCGATTGCTCTTAATAATTATAAATTATATTATTATAAATGGGAATATTGTCAATATATTCAGCTCCTCTGGTGCATCGGCAGCAATTCGATAGAGATTGTCATTAATTTCTTAGGCCCTCTTATTAAAAACTGTTCCACATAACAATTGGTAACTCTAAAAAATGTAATAGTTGTCTGTCTATGTCTTTGTGCAGCCTCTTTAATAGCGGAGTTATTATTTTGAGAAGGGCGCAATTGTGATGAGCACAGGAATGGTCTCAGTCAAAAACTGTTGTAATCAAGTGTTTACATTTGTGGTGTCGTGCAATGAATGACGGTTGGAGCTGCCCAAATCACATTGCACCAGCCCTCTAAGGCTCCTCCTGCCTCCTCACAATTCTAACCGGGCCTGTTGGTCTCTCGTAAGGGGCTTCTGAACTGCTCTTTGTCTGACCCGTCACCTAGGACCTGTTTGCCCTGGGAGACCCTACCAGGGGCACGAAGCCCCCCGACAACAGAGCCCCCAGGATCATTCGGGCGCTCAAACCCCTCCACCACGTTAAGGTGGCGATTCCAGGAGGGGATATTGAAATGGTTGAACATTATTATTCAAAATGTGATGGATAGATAAGAGTTCTTATCTTGTATTAATGCCGCTCCTGTTATGGTTTACGGTTTATGGTTTCAAATTAAAATGCAGCTTGTTGAATATTCCTGACCAAACAACAGGACATGGCTTTGTGTGCAGTGGATTAGTCGGGGCAGTGTTACTGTGCAGCTGGATCTATTGGTATTCCTTACCAGTCTCACTTGTTGGCACCATTAGCTCTTAGCCCACTCCTTGTAATGGAAACTCCCCATTCTTTTGGCTCTGGCCTTCAGTGACTGTGCCATTTTCTTTGTCGTATTTTGACAGTTTCCGCTGCCCATCAGTAAGCAGTCCACTGTACACTGATTCTCTTGTCATGCGTCAATGTATTTCCGCTTTCTGTTTTGTCTGCTGGCAACGATAATGAGAGGTCTCCTTTATAATTCATGCCATGATTGATAACAGTTTGCCTGCTGCAGTCTCACTTATTGCACAGCCAACAGCACGTGGCCCTGCCAAGCGCCGCGTTCCACAGATGAGGACGCTCGGTGTTGGCTTTCCGCTGCCATTTAGCTGAGCACACTTTCCTGTCTTAAGCGTCGCTCATTCAAAGTCTGATTCTACCGAGAAAGTTTCGGAAAAAAACATGTTCCTCAGTGCTGTTGACAGAGTGCTCTTCCAGCCTCTTTTGTGCTTCTCTCTATTTATACTGAAGCCAAAAGCATTAAGCTCCTTGTTCAGCGTCTTTACAAACCCTGCCACATTGACACTAAAGCACAGAGAACTCCTGTTGCACGCTTCCAGGTCTCGCACCGCTCCTAATGAGGACATGAATAACGGAATGAGCTGGACGAGTGCCCACTGCTCTGTCTGCATCCCCCCTGACACTGACCACTGCATTTACTCACAATATTACGTTTTCTTCAGCCTTTGCCTGCCAAAACCTCCAGTCAGTGTATGGAGTGGCTTGAATAAGGGCAATGGAGTATTGCAATAAACTATTAGCACTGGCAGCCCCTGATTGACCAGCTGTGAGTCTCAACAGGAACTTTACTTGTACTAGAAGTGACAGTATGTCTCATGACTCATGTCATGACCCAATGGTTTTGTGTATTATACAAAACAATCCAGCACAGTATCATCGTCGAAACACTGTCCGACACTTCTCTAGTAAAGCGTATTCACCCAAGTCTCCAGGCATGTCCTGAAGAGGTTGCCATGTTAAATAAAGGCCCCCGAATTAACCTTTCGCCGAGCACTGAAGCGCACCACAGGAAAAAAAACCTTTACATGTATTCATTTACATGTTAACAAGTAGAGTGGAGAATTGTGCATTTTTCATTGTTTTTGAGCACAATAAACCCTCCACTTCTCATTGAATGAACTATTTTCGAATGGAGATTTACTCGCAGCTAATTTTTTCCACCGTTTTAGGACGGTCCAATTCTAGCTGTTTATTTGTAATGGTGCGACACTCGGTGTCGTAGGAAGATGTTTTCTCTCAAATATCGAGACAACGTTTTAACTTTAACTTAAACTTTAACTTATCGACATTAGACTTTAGTGCTTTGCCACATGATTAGGCAGAAGATGACGCGGTTTGTCTGTGTGATTTTATTCATTATTGTTGTTTACTGACAAAGGCCGCCAGGTTTGTTTTGATACAGATGGAACTATGCGTTTCTCTGGTTGTTTAATCTGTTATAGTCATGCTCATAGAAACTTGACTGAAAACTGGACTGGCTACTTGTTTAAATCCTATATTTTAGTGTATTAAGCACTTGGGGCAGAGAGGTTGATTCATATTTTCTATCATCATTAAAATGCAGGGATATGATGCGTCTACACAATGCAAAATAACAATGCATACTAATGGCTTTATTTCAGCTACAGTATGTGCCATAATGTTGTTTTGTATAACCTTATTTAATTTTCTTGGGGTCACTGCAGTAGAGTAATTCTGATGTGATATCGTAAATTTCTATTTTGCAAACTATTCAAAAACATTTATGCAATGTCAGTCAGAAAAAAATGAGTGGTTGTCTGTCCAATCTTGCATGCTCTGCGAGATTCCCCATACCTCTCAATTGATCATCACAAAATGGTGAAAGTGATGGCTGTTTAATTTGCAGCTCTCTTGAGTAATGGCTGACGATGTCATTAAGATTAGTACCTTTACTAACAGATAATGGAGGGGTGTAGGTAATTGTACGGCAGTTAGACTGTCTTCTACAACATTTTGACTTTGATCTAAACAAACTTGCCTGTTTTCAAGGTTTAGGCCTCATTTAGCACAATGAACGGTTTTATTGGTGAAAAAAACACAACAGAGCATTTGTTACATCGAGCCAGCTGCTACGGTTGCACTGAAAAAGCCCTTGTCGGCACACATCAGAGTAATACTGACGTTTAAAGATCTAAATCAACAGTGGGAGATAGAAAAGCCGATTACTTACAGTGGACCTTCCTTGCCCTGGTTTAGGTTGCGTGTGGCAGCGCGAGTCACGACAACAGAATCCCTGGTTATTTGCCAACAGCATCATTTTGAAAAGAAATAGCAACGTTTTTTTTAAGTCTGTTGCAACCGTAGATTGGATGAATGATGTCACGTATTGAAGAGGGAAAGCATTTTTTCCCGCTTCCACATTTTACAGCTTTCCACAGAGTCTGAGTGATGGAGTGTGTCGACAGCTTCAGTCCAAGAGTCATTCATTCAAACAAAGTTCACAAAAGCGAAAGTATTTTTTTCATACAAACCACTATTTTATCATAAATATTTTTTTTTTTTAGATGAGTAAAAAGTGAAATTAAAGACTTGTTGTATGGTAATGGCCTCGCTTTGTTTGCTGATAATAAGCTCCACCGATTTAGTTGTTTTGTGATAAGACGAGACCTATTCTATTGCCGAGCTAAAAAAGCAGCATCTGAAAAATAGTCTTTGAATAATGTAAGCACAGAGTTCCTCCGGTTATTACAGCTCTGTTGTGTATTTCTAAACAGTGTGGGATGCAGTTGCTGTGTAAATAGGACTGCACTTACTGCCTCACAGAAGGAGAAATGTGGGAGGAGAACATCAGCTGGCCCTGTGTGGCTAAGACTGTATATTCTGTTACTTCTTGGCAGCAGCAAAACACTTACTTTTAAAACAAAAGATTGAGTGAAGTGGATTTAGAGAAAACAAGTTTGGATGCAAATTAAATCTTAAAACTGCAACTATGTAATGGTTGCGTTGCTATACTCTCCACCTGCATTAGTTTATGTGCTGCTGTATACCAGTGACTTCTTCAAAATGTCAGATTCTCTCGCTCATAGCTGTGTCGTACTTTAGTGCTGATAAACTACAAGTTAGAAACATATTAGAAACCTTCCACTTAATCATTGTGGAGTGTGTTACTGTGTTTTACCTTGTTGGTTTGGTAGAAATGTTTCTAAAATGTTCTTTCATTCTACAATATTTTTGTCTTTGCTGTTTTATCATAGTTCTTCTCTCCTTGCATTGCTGACGTTAAACTTTGCAATTAACCTTTTCTTGCACACAATGCACTCGTGTTGTATTCTACGTACACTTTTTCATACCAAACTAGTGGGGGTTGTGTTGGATCGGTTCAATCCTTGAAGATGTTGTGGTTTGCAGTTTACGCACTTATTCCATGCTCTTCTCAGCTGGATGTTCCCAGGAGACTCTGCTGGTCACTCACCTGAACGTGTGGGTTAATGTATAGGCTAACCCGCTGGCGTAATGCACATGTTCTGCTCTCGTAGGCTTTGGGAGCTCCACCACCGTGATTCTGCCTGGTTAGCCTCCTAATGGGAATGCAGACTGCCACGTTTGCACCGGGGGGTATTTAGCTGTAAATTTGGCAAAGTAGCAGCTCATTGAGTAGCCAGCGGTGCCTGAGCTCAATTTATCTCAGAGGTCAGCACTCTCCGACAAAGGGCAGCTGAGAGAGGGCTGTGTTCTGCAGGATGACAAAGCATATTCCCATGTTGTGTTTTTGTCCAAGTTTTTAAAGTTCTGCTTAGGCTGGGAATTATCTGCATTAGTAACTGTTGGTCAATTTGATCTGTTTTCTGTTTGATACTGTCATTCACTTGATTAGCTAAAGGAAACGTTTTCACAATGTTATAATGTTCTCTTGTCAATGGATTTACTTGGAGTAGTAGTTTGTGTCATTCACAATCGACTTTTATAATGCGGGAGCACTTCAATCTATATTCCCCGGATTTTGTTGCGTCATTGAGAAAATACGACACTGTTCATTTCATGTTTCAATTCATCACCAGAATCGTTCTGCCCTTGAAGTGTTTTCATCAGCAGGTCACTAGCTGAAAGTGAAAGCTTGTTTTCACTGTGTGTTTCAGTGTCATTTCAACTATTACCTGTAGAGGGAGCACCGGGCCAACTTGAAACCCTGACCACCCAGCCTCTCACTGTGTGCTGTGATTTCTTTGTAGAAACTGTAAAGTATCAGTGAATGTACCCAAAATATTGTTAAAGCCTCAATTATGCATGACAGGATCTAATGTTTCTTCCATCCATCCATCCATTTTCTTCCAATTTATCCGAGGCCGGGTCGCGGGGGCAGCAGTCTCAGCAGAGATGCCCTGACTTCCCGATCCACGCACACCTCCTCCAGCTGTTCTGGGGGGACCCCCGAGGCGACACCAGGCCAGCTCGGAGACATAGTCCCACCAGCGTGTTCTGGGCCTTCCACGAGGCCTCCTCCCAGTGGGACATGCCTGGAGCACCTCCCAAGAATCAATTTGATAAACAATTATTTCTGGCATCATTCTTGATATAAAAGCTTTAGCACACCCTCTTCCACACTTAATTTGAGATGTGGACTTTCACTGTCAATTTTCAGAGGCAGGCAATTTTCTGTGCAAAGTGCTGCCATTTTCTCTTGCGCTGCCTGTTGCATATGCATAAGGAAACGAGGTGTGCTACTAACACGGCAATGAGGTCTTGCGTATCAAGCAAGATGAACATTTTTAGTAAATAAACACAAAATAAAAGAATAAT
This sequence comes from Proterorhinus semilunaris, assembly GCA_021464625.1. Classification (NCBI taxonomy): domain Eukaryota; kingdom Metazoa; phylum Chordata; class Actinopteri; order Gobiiformes; family Gobiidae; genus Proterorhinus; species Proterorhinus semilunaris. The sequence continues at coordinate 15,438,546 of CM038344.1, forward strand.
TACTGATTCAACTCTTGAGTCTGCTTCAGAAAGTACAATTCCAATTACGAATTAACCAGATTGAGCAAAGTTTAGTTCTTCTCGGATATGAAATAAGGACTGTGACATCGGCAAAAGTGATCCCTTCCTCACAATATCTATTTATATTTTTAAAAATCACATGAATTTACAGATTTTTTTTTAAAGCTGTATTTGCATTTAATCTTATTTAGTCGAGAAGAGGACTTTTATCTCTAAAATTAATAATTTGCTCTTTCTCGGATTTTCAGAAATGTGCAGGTTGTCAAAGGGATGGACTCTCTCATGAGTGTCCTGTATCCATTAACTTTCGCCTTTGCTTGTTAATAGCCACATTCATTATTAATATCATTTTTAAATCGTTTTTCACTTTGAGCAAACTCCTGTCCTGTGCATAATGGATATTTAATGCGATGCTGCGCATTAAACATTGCTGTCCTTGAAATCTCTGTTTTCTATTGGCACAGTTTTTGGTACAACACGTAATAGAGGATGTCTATTTCTTCTAATTATATCTGAGTAAGCTTCAGGAGTTTGCACAGACTATGAGGACATCCCAGACATTTTCTAAAATGGTTTTGATTGATGTTTTTGTCCAGTTAAAACATTCAATTTTTCAGCATCATTATACAAAATTTGAAGACATTCTCCTTCAAAAGAATATTCACATGCTCTTAGCCATTTTATAATTAGAGCCAGTACAACCTGATAACGCCAAACTGGAAGCTGAAGCAATTTCACGCTTAAATGCCCAAATATTAAATAACGTTCTTATCAATCCCCATAATATTTGCCTTCCTTCAAAACAAATTGCACACTGTTGAGCCGAAATGTGGGTAAATATTCTAAGAAACCTTTTGATCTTGTAATAAACAAAATCAACGCATAAAACAATCAAAATATGTTATTGTTTTCTCCTTGTGATGAAAGTCACCCCTTAACTTTTCGCGAGTCTCGTATTGACACTTTACCTCAGCTCGTCTTGCAGGGGACATCGATTTAACCAGGGAGCGGGGAAATTAGCCTTCACATTTGTTTACTTGCTGAACAAACTCATGCGGAAATGCTGTTCTGCAAGCCGAGAGGAGATCAATGTCTGGTTCTGTGTAGAATTTCCCCCCTTGCATCAATCAAAAGTGTCCGCTCCTGAGTCATCCCTCACAGTCACCTTTCAGACGGTCTTCAAGGTTATTACAAAAGCATTGGTTCTATTGAAAGTATCCGTGGGTGCCGTCGACGTTCTATTGTGTTGCTGAGCCAAAGCGGATCTAATTCACTGGCTGTTTTTTTGCGCAATCGAGGCCTTCTACGTCAAACAGGATACACCATCCATTTAAGATACACAGCCTGGTCAATAGAAATAAAAACAGCCACCAAATAAAGATCACCCACTTTTACACATTGTTTCTACTGTATAAGCTTTTGCAGTTGAATTATTATTATATGAAATATCGTTTTTTAGGTAGATCTTGTCTTTAAAGCTTCTCCAGCACATCCCAAATCATCATCTTTTTCTTCTACTACTGCTATTACCACTACTACTACTACTACTGCTACTACTAGGAGCAAGAGGAGAGAGGACCGTTCCTAAAAAGGGCATACAGGTGATATCTTCACAGTAGAGCAATGCTTGTATGGCAGCACGGTAGCGCAGCGGACCTTCTCGCTTCACAGCGAGATGGGGCCTTTCTGTGTGGAGTTTGCATGTTCTCCCGGGTTCTCCGGTTTCCCCTACCACTAAAAACATGTACAATAGGCCAGGATGAATGATGTGAGTGAAAGTAAGGTGGTGGTCAGAGGGACCGATGGCGCAGATGTGTGCAGTCGCAACAGCGCTTCTGTCAGTCTCCCCCAGGGGAAACTGGGAGACGCTATGGAGTGAATGTACAATTGTCTCATGTAAAGTGCTTTGTGACCATGTCTGTGAAAGGCGCTATAAAAAAAAAGATCTTCTTCTTTTGGGGCGACGGTGGCGCTGATGGTAGAGCGGGTCGTCTCATGATCGGAAGGTCGGGGTTCGAATCCCGCCTCCTGAAGGTGCACATTGTCGTTGTGTCCTTGGGCAAGACACTTCACCCTCCTTGCCTACAGTGTCTGCGTACACTGGTGTATGAATGGGTGAAGCCCCTTATGAGAGACCAACGGGCCCGTTTGGAACCATGAGGCCGTCCTTCTGTGGACCCACCACCTGCAGGAGGAGCCATAGGGGCTGGTGCGATGTGATTTGGGCAGCTCCAACAGCTGCCCCCACGACCCGGCAACGGACAAGTGGAAGAAAATGGATAAATCTTCTTCTTATAACGTGTATACAGTGGTTTCTAATGGAAAACTAGCTTGTTTTGCCGCCCTGATATGGAGGTACTACAGCAATACTACAGCAACCCTAGCCCCCGCGGTCACAACAGCATACTACTGTTGAAAAAAGTGATTTTGCTGATGATAGCATTTAGCCGCTGTTAGCACAAATTTAGCTGATATTAGCATAACAGCTACACGTAGCTTACCTTCATAGTTTAGCTTCTTTCTTCTAGTAGCCTAAGGTGCCTTGGCACCTCTGAATATATTCATTAACCCCACAAAAAGGCATTATTTGTCCACATTGTTCTCATCGTGGCTTTTTTCATCGCCTTCAAGTAGCGTGCATCCGTGTGCGCGCCGCCCACACCCACTGCGGTCCTTTTGCAATGGATATGCTTCACGTGTGAAACCCTTCCGCGTCACGTACTGCAGCTAAACAGTGTTGTTATAGAGGTGTATGACGTGGAAACGCGGCAGTAGTGTTGCTGAGCTGGACCTGACCTAGTGCTGCAACCCCAGGTCCGGGTGCTGACTTTTATTTTTAGGCCTGGCGGTATAGATATCAAAAATAAAACAACAGATGAATACCCACCTACGAGATTTTTTTTAATACTTAAGGACACAGCCAGATGCCAAGCGTGCACTAAAACAGATGTACACATTCAAATTTAAATAAATTATTTACTGCATAGTAGATCAAGCCCACAACCTTTATGCTGAGGTAGACTCACTATATATGAAAAAGCAATGGATGAAGAATATTGTATGTTGTATTGTTAATACATTATTCAACCATTCTTATGACTATTTATAGCTATACACACAGTCAGTTGCATCACCTCCTTATTTCTGCTATGCCACAAAGAAAAAGGAATACGCTCATTAAAATTATTTGAAATGTAGTTTGATAGTTTGAGTTATTTTGTGGTGCATCTGCTATTAGTTCAAGAGGAACTTCTTGGGTAATGTTATAAACAACACAAAAGTCTAGATTGCACTCCTTATCGAGCTACAGCAGTAAACGGAGCTGCATGTGACTTCTTTCTCAGTGTGACGCCACATTTTCCGTTGAAGCCTTTCTTCCTTTCCTCAATATAAAATCCTGGTTTTAAATAAAGCCCGTGCCTTTAAGTGTATGTCATTGCACTGCTGAGAAGATGATATGATGCAAACGTGGGTAACACTGCCATTTCAGCGCAGATTACAACGTTCAGCATGATCAAACAGGGCTTGTCTGCCATCTCTGAAGCCCCAAGTAAAAAGGAGGGAGTCCCATGTGTTTCCAGTGATGTTAGGCCATGCCTAACATAACAGCGTGCATATTTCAAATCAGACACCTTGCTGTCTCCCAATAGACCTCAATAGTCCTGCCCAGCTTGAAAGGCGGCGCTTGGTTTTAAGAAGTACATTTGTAGTTATTTTTACCCACAGACTTAACATTAAGTGAGTGTGTAAGATATATGGAGGATAATCCGTTATGTGGCATAAACACACACTTTTGATTAAAATATTCAACTGGAACTTTGTAAACCAAAAAGATATTAAAATATTTTTGTTGGTTTGGTATTTCATTAAAATAATTGCGCTCTGGCCGGTAGTTACCACACTGCTGATTAGCCTCTCATGCGTTTTAACTTTGAATGTTTGGATTTTTCAAAAAGTCGAGGAAGTCCTGGAGCAAGTGTTTAGAGGGACTGTTATAAACTTGTTTTGCCATAATCTACATTGCAGTGACCTAACCATATACTCCATGCGCATGGAAACGTCTCTCTTTTAGGACTGAACATATTACACGAGACAGACAAATCAAGACTGATGACGTTATATACGTATGTGACATTTTCCTTCAGCAAACTCGATTCACGCTCTTGTACAGACACCATTAGATTGCAGAGCCTCATTTTTCACTTTGCCCCGACAGTCTTTACACTTTACAGCTTAATAACATACAGCGAATTGGATTTTTTTTTTTTTATCGGACAGGGATGGAGTCTTTGTCTCAGTCTGTCAGTTCTGCTGGAGTGTATCTGCAGAATTTCTCAGCTGTTTAAAAGGCAGCTCCCCGTATTCAGCCTCCAGGCCTTTGCACAGTGTGAGAGCTGAACTTGAGCGTGTGGGCCACTGGGTTTAAAATAACACGGGGCGGTCGGCTGGTTGGAGAATATTGACTGAATGTTCACCAAAAAATCCTACCAGAATAACTGAAACTGCTCTGTAAGTTAAAATTCAAGCCTAGTTACATTGTTTGATTGTCACTAATAATAGGTTGTTGGATTGATAACTCTTACGTGAAGTTGCTTTCACGTGACAACATTTGATTGAGGAAACGTGTCTAAAACAAAACCTTTGAATTAAGTACTGTACTTTAAGTAGAGTTTTTGAGCATCTGTACTATATTTGAGTGGTGTTTTTGTTGAGAACTTGTTGTTTTTATTCCACTACATTTGAAAAATTAGTATAATACTTTCTACTCCACTACATTTCATGGACACATTTTCATGTTTTTTCCCAATGTTTTGAATACTTAAATATTGTCTACAGGAAATACTCAGTACTTTCACTATCAGTATAAGTCAGTCTTTTTTTATTGGAGTACTATTTTACCAGTAGTCTCTGTACTTTTAATCGGGTAAGGAAATCAAGTACTTTGACCTCCTTTGTCTGTGAGCCTTTTGTTTAAAATCGAGGTGATGGTAATGGTAACTGTTAAAATGCTGATATTTTGGCCTGGTTTATGACTTATAATACCTCAAATGCAACAGAATTGAACAGAAATTAACTAAGAGGTCAAATTATTACTTTAAACTGTGGTTTCCAAAAGTGGTGACAATTCTGAAAAAACATTGGTATGATTTGGACAGTTGAATGGACTTTCAGCTTAAAGATTAATATGGAAAGTTTAGATACCTTATCCCTAGCAGATAATGACCAGGACTAAGTTTTTGTTTGTTCTTTCAAAAACTGTGCCTCTCCCATAGATCTACAGTGCCTTGCGAAAGTACTAATACACCTTGAACATTTGCACATTTTGTCATGTTTACAAACCCTAAACATAAAGATTAAATTTGTAATTTTTTACTGAAAGTTCCCACACAAGTAACAGACAACTGTGAAGTGAAAGCAAAATGATACATGATTCTGTTATTTTTCAAAAAATAGAAAAGTGAAAAATGGGGCGTGCATAAGTATTCATACAGCATTTGTCTGAGTGCATTAAATTGCCTTTATAACATTCCTAATGACTGCAGAATGTTCACACCTTGCCCTAACCATTAAATAGAGGCCACCTGTGCGTAATCTACTCTCAGTATAATTCCAGCTGTTCTGTGAGGGCCTCAGAGCTATGGTCAGAGTGTATTGGTCACTAAACAACATCCTGAAGGCCAAGGAGCTCACCAGAGAGGTCATGGATAAAGTTGTGGAGAAGTTTAAAGCAGCGTTAAGTTATAAGATTTCCCAAGATTTGAACATCTCACGGAGCACTGTTCAATCCATCATTTGGAAATGGAAAGAGTATAGCACCAGTGCGAACTTAACAAGACATGGCCGTCCACCTAAACTAACAGACCGAACAAGGAGAGCACTGGTCAGAAATGCAACCAAGTGCCCCATGATAACTCTGGAGGAGCTGCGACGTACTGCCGCTGAGCTGGGGGAATCTGTACATGGGACAACTATAAGTCGTACTCTACACAAATCTGGCCTTAATGGACGAGTGGCAAGAAGAAAGCCATTATTGAAAGGAGGCCATAAGAAATCCCGTTTGAAGTTTGCTAGAAGTCATATGGAGGACACAGCTACCATGTGGAAGAAGGTGCTTTGGTCAGATGAGACAAAAATTAAACTTTTTGGCCCAAATGCAAAACGTTATGTATGGGGCAAACCTAACACTGCTCATCGTCCTGAGTGCACCATCCCCAGTGTCAAATATGGTGGGGGAGCATCATGCTATGAGGCTGCTTTTCCTCAGCGGGGACTGGGAAGATTGTAAGAATAGTTAGGAAGATGGATGGAGACATTTTGGAGTAAAACCTGCTGGAGTCAGCAAGAGAATTGAGGCTGGGGCGGAGATTCACCTTCCAGCAGGACAATGACCCTAAACACAAAGCTAAATCTACAAAGGAATGGTTTAACCCTCGTGGTGTCCTTCAATTTTGCACCCTTTAAAGACCCAAATGTCGAAAAATTTACACTTCAAAAAAGAGCCTGAAAATTACCACACATTCATATTTTTTTCTGCTTCATTTTACAAAAATCCTTCAGTGGCTTTTGAGCCATTTGGATGGGCGGCGGCTCCAGTGGCTTTCCGGTCAAAATGACCCAAGGGCACCACGAGGGTTAAAAACAAACACATTAATGTGTTAGAATGGCCCAGTCAAAGTCCTGACCTAAATCCTATTGACAAGCTGTGGAAAGACCTGAAAACTGCTGTTCACAAACGCTCTCCTTCTGCAGAGCTTGAGTTGTTTTGTAAAGGAGAATGGGCTAAAATGCTGCTGTTATTGCAGAAAAAGGGGGTTCCACAAAGTATTATTCCCTGCTGTATGAATACTTATGCACGCCACACTTCTCTATTTTTTGAAAAATAACAGAATTATGTATCATTTTGCTTTCACTTCACAGTTGTCTGTTACTTGTGTGTGAACTTTCAGTAAAGAATTCAAAATAAAATCTTTATGTTTATGGTTTTAAACATGACAAAATGTGCAAAAGTTCAAGGTGTATTAGTACTTTCGAGAGGCTCTGTATATAAGCACCACCATCGGATTATGATCAAACTAAGAACAAACAATATAGGGGCTTGATTTAGTTTTACTTGCAACTTAAGTTCAGTGAGAGTGAAATGCTTTTCTGGACAGATCGAAGCAGTAGATTGTGAGATTGTAAACAGACTTTAATCAAATTACATTTTATTATTAGGTTGATAGTAAAAGATCATTTTGAATCATAATGAATCTGCCTTCGATTAGTACTGTGTTTATTTTTACTGTCTTATTGTGATGCGGTTCCGATTTTCATTTTATTCTAAGTCGGGAATCTACAACTCAGGTTTTTGATGCAACCCTTTAGATCTGCTTGAGGATTTTGGCTGTTGAGGAAAAAGTCACTGGCAGGGCGAAGTCTTGAAAATGTTTGAATTCTGGTCTTATCGGGACTCAGTTCTTGTTCGGGTGAAATTTCGTTCTGGTTCAGTCCCAGTTCAGCCCCTGTTCAGTCGTCACATTCACAGTAAATATAATTGAAATCGATACTGGCTCATAAGAATCTTGTATATTTTTGGGAGTTGCAGACCACTGTTCTGAACCTACATTATTTGTGCTGGTCCCAAATCTCTCGCCACTTTTCCAGCGCTTTCTGAAAAATTATCTGGGAATGAATCGCCCGCGCCAGTGATTATGTTTCCATTTGACCAGGCAAAATTATCAAGGACCCCAGCACGCAGTTTTGTTTTGAGCGCGTACAAAGTGCTATGCAGACGGGATGAGTCAGAGAGAGTGTCGAGTTCAATCACTCCCCTCTCAGACAAGGCCGACAGCACAGACATTTACGTACTGGAGAGCTGGGTCAGCACACGACTGCTCTTATTTCATGGAGGCCATCTCTCTGACACGCATGCTGAGAGGGGGAACGGGCAGAGCTTCGAAAGACAGGGTTGTTCTTGCCTGTGACCTGCTGACTTACTGCAGGGTGTTTTTACCATGCTGTGTCCACTATTGCTATGGAGTTAATGGGGCTGACTGAGACGGGAGTTGCTTACATGTTTACGGTCAAAAAGATGTACAGTAAGTGCAAATAAAGAAGATGTGGGGGATGTGTGGGGTATACATGACATGGGATACATGCATACATAGGCCTAATACTTTGGCAACTCAATCTTTCTGATTAAAAAAAAAAGTAAATAAATGTGTACAGATTTTTTTCTAACATTAAAGTTTGAGTTCGGTTGGTAGCTAAGGCTGTGGATCGATGTGCGAGCCGTGCTTTGAAGCCTTTTCGGTTCCTTTCTAATTTTCGGTTCCTTTCAGCATATAAACACAGATCCTATCCATACGCTCTCCTCCCCTCTACAAAGAAGTTAAGTAAAGTAATCTTGACCCATTGTTTAAAGTTCAGAAAAGGCCATAAGAATAATCCATTTAGCTGGATACCGTGAACACTCTAATCCATTATTATGTAAATCAATAACAATGAAATTTGAGGATCTTACTGAATTTAAGATGGCTCAAATCATGTTTAAAGCCTCACAAAAGTCGCTTCCTGAAAGTATACAAAATATGTTCTGCAAACCAGAGGTCAAATATAACTTGAGAGATTGGATGAGTTTTGATCGTACTCCAGAACAACCTTGACACCATGTGTCCCACGAGACGTGGTGTGGAAGTGCGGCGGAATCTGGACGAAAGCGTCCAACGTTTGTAAAAACATGGCACACTTTAAAAAGGTCTACAAAGAATTCATATTTCTCAAATACGAACAAAACGACAATGTTAAACGAAATAATATTCCTTTGCTGTTGTTTATTTATTTTGCTGTTGTTTTTTTATTACTGCTCTTTATTATTTGTTGCTACTTTGCCCTATGTTCCCTTGTTTATGATTTGTTTATGATTTGTTACTTTGCACTGCGTTCCTTGCTTTGATTGTTAAATGTAAATATTATTGTTTTTATTTTGGGGGTGGGCGCTCATAAACCTTTTGGCCCATTGTATGACTACATTAGATAAGCACTGCAGCGGCGCTTTGAAGGAAAAAGGTCTTTGTTACGTTCAGTCTCTCTACAGTTCCATTCAGAGCGTCTAATGTTAATGTGACCATGGCTGTAGATCTCCCTACTTCTTCACATCTTACAAGTGAAGGATATGTCCTCATCTGCTCTTTTACTTTGCTGCGATAGTGTGACAATGCTTCACAGGGAGGGTGATGTTCAGACTAATTAACCATTGAGAGGATGATGAGATGTTGATTAGTTTATTTCTAAATGTGCACAAGATAGTTGTTCACCAGTCAACATTCTGTTCTTTGCTAAATAAAGATGCAGGACTTTGCTGAGGTAAAGGCCTGGGTGTGAAGAGAGAACCCATCAGAAGATGATTTGATGTGCTTGTGTTTGAGTGAGTTTTTTCCTTTTTATTTTTGATGTGTGCACGTATAGTACAATTTCAATGAGTGAGGCAGTGGTTGAGTTATTGAAATGTTGTGCGCCTTCAGACTTCAAATCAAATCAAATCAAATCAAACTTTATTTATAGAGCGCTTTTCATACAAAATGTAACACAAAGTGCTTTACAGTGCTTAAAAAATCATTAAAAATAATAAAAATCGTCCCCACCAGTAAATATACATAAATAACTACAACCCCACCACCCACCACCCGCACACACAGACACACAGACGTACAGACAGCCCAGCAGTTAAAAGTCTTAAATAAAAATGGACATAGAGTTGAGTACGTAAGGCTGGGTACAGATGGACCGAAAGAGGAAACATCATCCAAGGAGCCGTCTGCACCAGGAGCAGCCCATCGCCCACAGCCACAGAGCGCCAACCCAGGGGGCCCGGAGTAGGTGTAGGAGAGACGTCCTACCTCCATCCAGGCACCCCCAGGAGAGCGCCCGCACGGCCACAGCCAACCAGCACTCCCGGGGCAGAGGGCTCCCTCAGAGGAACCACTAGGAGAACATAAAAAATAAATGAATAAAATAAATAAAAATAAATAAATAAATATTTAATAAGAGATACATTAAAAACAGCTAAAACTGTGCGTGAAATAGCACAGGATAAAAGAGGGAAAATAAAGAAATAATAGAACTAAAACCGGTAAATAAGGTTAATATAAGTAAATATTAATTAAAAGCTAAACTAAAAAGGTGGGTCTTGAGCCTGCTCTTAAAAACATGAACGTTCTCTGCGGTCCTGAGCTCCTCTGGCAGGTCGTTCCAGAGGCGAGGGCCATAGTATTGGAAAGACGCCTCGCCGTGAGTCTTTCTGTTGACTTTAGGAATAACTAGGAGACCCCTGCCAGAGGAGCGAAGGGACCGCGAAGGCTCATATGGTAAAATCAATTCTGAAAGATAAGAAGGACCAAGACCATTAAGACATTTAAAAACCATTAAAAGAACTTTAAAATGGATCCTGAAACACACGGGGAGCCAATGCAGTGACTCTAAAACCGGTGTAATGTGGTCCCGCCTCCTGGTCTTCGTCAGGACACGAGCTGCTGAATTTTGTAAAAGTTGTAAACCTGAGATACTCTTTTTGGGAAGACCAGAAAGCAGGGCATTACAGTAGTCGATACGACTGGTGATAAAAGCATGCATTAGCGTCTCCGTGTTGGCCCGAGAGAGAATGGGGCGGACTCTGGCTATGTTCTTTAGATGGTAAAAACCTATCTTTGTGATATTCTTAATGTGTGGAATTAAAGTCAGCTCAGAGTCAAAAATCACACCCAGGTTCTTCACCTGTGAGGAAGGATTAAAAGACAATGACTGTAGTTTGGGTAAAAGTTTCTCTCTCTGGGCCTGAGGACCGATGACTAAAACTTCAGTTTTGTCCTGGTTAAGCTGGAGAAAGTTTTCTGCCATCCAGGATTTGATATCTAAAATGCAGTTAAAAAGTGCATCCATTGGCCTGGTGTCCTCAGGAGACATGGAGATGTACAACTGTGTATCGTCAGCGTAACTATGAAAGTTGACTCCATGTCTCCTGATGACATCACCAAGAGGGAGCATATACAGGTTAAAAAGCACTGGGCCTAAAATCGAACCTTGAGGCACACCACATGTAATATTATGGACCTTGGAGGACCACTGACCCATCCTTCTCCCAGTGCTTCATGGCTGAAGTGCAGCGCCAATGGCATGGGTGCCAGATCTTGAGCCAGAATCTTGGTCAGGAATACCTTCTACTGATGAGCAATGATTAACGGAGGAAACCAGGGTAGCTTTTTGCTCTGAGGCAACATTGCTATTGACTAGGGGTACTGTTACACATTTTTTCGATACCAGTGCTTGGTTTACGATACCGATACCTGAACAATACTTTTTTCAATACATATACTGAGATATTTGTCGTCTAGAACCAGAAAACGGAACAATGTATTATGAATTTATTTCATAAAAGACTATTTCTGTTAAATGTATATAATTTATTTGACCTAAAACAACCAAGTAACTTCATTTAATGCTTTCCCTCGACAGTTATCAAAACTTGGTCTCTAAAGATATATTTTTTTTCCGTACCTGCTTTCAATACTTTTATTTTTTCGATACCAGTAGTAAGGCAAGGCAAGTTTATTTGTAGAGCACAATTCATACACAAGGCAATTCAAAGTGCTTTCACATTTGCATAAAATTAAAAGAAAACAGATAAAATCAATCATTAAAACATCAAAATAAAAATGTATCAATTACAGTAAAAGGCAAGAGTGCAGATAAAATACTTTCAGTTTTCATATGCTCGGGTAAAAAGAGCTGTTTTCAGTCTGGATTTGAACTTTGTCAGAGTTGAGGCCTGTCTCACATCCTCATGAAGATTTTAGCTGCATGAAACTGAAACGCAGCCTCACCGTGTTTATTATTGACTCTGGGAACCACCAGGAGACCCCTCCCTGAAGTTCTCAGGGCCCGAGATGGTTCATACGGCTCTAACATGTCAGAGATGTACTTTGGTGCTAAACCATGAAGCGACTTGTACACAAGCAGAGCTGTTTTAAATTCTATTCTCTGAGTGACCGGAAGCCAGTGCAGAGACCGGAGCACTGGACTAATATGGTCGTATTTGCCGGTTCTTGTCAGGACTCGAGCAGCAGCGTTCTGGATGTTCTGCAGCTCTAACAGCTCGTTTAGAAAGGCCAGTGAGCAGCCGTTACAGTAGTCTAACCAGCTGGAGACAAATGCATGGATGAGTCTCTCCAAGTCTGGTTTTGACACTATTCCTCTGATCTTAGTAATGTTTTTCAGATGGTAAAAAGCTGATGATGTTATTTCTTTGATGTGGCTGTTTAAGTTCAGGTCTGAGTCCATGATTACTCCTAGATTTCTAACCTGATTTTTTGGTTTTAGAGAGAGAGACTCAAGGTGACTGATAACACTTTGTACCTACATTTTTTCCCCAATACAATACTGGTATCGTTTTACAGTACACAGCCCTATATCGACTGACCCTCACGCACAAAACATTCAGAATAGACGAAAAGTCAACATGAAAATCAATTGACTCTGCATGACATTCATTCTTGTATGCTTCAATATATCATCCCTATATTTTTGTACTTCATAGCTTTGATGGAGTGAGCTCTCAATGTTCTTCTCCGAGATAGCAAACTATTACTTTAAGTGCTTGATGTGGAGCAATGCATTATTCAAGAGAGTGGATCTGAGGAGCTGCTGATGAGAGCTCCTTCTGAGGCTCTTTATAGACAGTCCTCAGCGACATGTGGATGTGGAACAGCAGTCCACGCCAGAGAGAGCAGCTATACTCGGGCAGCAAGCTCTCAGCATCAACAAGTCACAGCTGGTCAGAGGAGCTGCCTGGGCTGCGGAGGATCCACTTGGAGCACACATGCTGTCCATTACGTGTCCAGTTTTTAGAAGTTAGGATTGGGAATATTTGTTCATCCAGGAAAAAAGAAATTGCGCATTGAGTTGATGACAGCGAAAGATTTCACACATTAATGAAAGAAAACCTGAAAAATACATTAAAGTTGTGCCCAAATGTCTACACTATTCCCCATTTGGTGTCCGGATGAGCAGAGAGTAAAAAAGTAGTTCACTCAACATTTCTCACAGTGCATTGGGAAAAGTATAGTGTGCAGCGATGGTCACTAGGCGGGTCATTAAAGACCACAATGCACTGCGAGAGTTGGAGGAGAACGGCCGACAGCGGCAGGTGTTTGAAACTCAACATGAATGAATGAACAGCTGTTTTATTCACACCCTGCATATTCTTCTTCATGAATAAACTACTTGAATATAAATCGATATGATGAAAGGTTGCTAACGTTAGCTGCTTACTTGTCGCTTGAGCTGTTATCGATAGGTTCCTCTCTCTCAGGCAAAAAGCAATAATCCAAGCAGTTTTCTTTATTCATGTAAAATCTATGTGAAATAAAATGTATCTGATTAATATTTATCCATAGATATTCCACTGTGTCTTGAATTTGGTTGGTCTTTATACTGAGAAATACATTCCCAGAGTTTTGCTAATTTATAGTAGCTGTAGTACACTTCGGATTCGGGCTCGCTACTTTCGGTAAAGACACGCCGTGAGGAGAAGGTAGCGGGCAACATGTCTGAATTGCCAACAGAATCAGTGCACTATATAGTTTACTATATAGTGGGCCTATATAGTGAATGAGGGGTTAGGGACTAGGGCGGACATTCGGACTCCGCTATGGACTTGTCAATATAGACCACAATGCATTGCGAGGGTAGAAGAACAGAGAAGAATAGTGACAGGTCTACTGAATACTAAATAGTGTGGCACTAAGTAGTGAATAAGGGTGGACATTCAGGCACAGCTTGAAATATTAATTTGTTGCTTTTTCGCATTTTTGAAGGGTTGTCAAAAAGTAACAATTTCGGATTAAATGCTGCATTGAAATCCGGAGGTTAGCGGCTGTTTCATTTCCATTTCTTGTTTTTGTTAGGCCTTCAGGCACTGATTGTTCCAGTCTTTGCAAAGCGGTGATGGTGTAGTAAGAGAAGTCTACACTCAGCTGATTTGATTTAGTTGAATTAAAAATCAATAACCAATCTCAAAACGGAAATGTTTCACAGAGCTCGTCGTGTTCTCACACACTGCAAAGTATATTTGACAAGCTTCACAAAATGTCTTATAATACCCACGTGCAACCTTCTTTAATATTGAAAAATATGGGACTGTATGATGATTCTGGATCAGAAAGCTGAAGGGGAGACATTATTTAGAGTTTAGCCTGTTTCCACGCATAAAACACCCACTTTTTTGGGTATGAAAACATTAAATCAAAGAAAATTGCAATACATAATTCTTATATTTATGTTAGTAAGCTGCAGCATAAGTTGGATATCTGTAAATGTATTCTTATTTCTGCTGTGTCTTGTAACCAATTCAGAGCCTTTACCCCTTAGTGGCAAAATGTGCTCTGGTGTATCACAGCCCTGTTCCGGCAAGATGAGCGCACAATTAAAGGATCCATTATATCCCGGTGATGGGGCACTTTTCCCTCTTCAATTCCATCATTTCTCCACTGCATTCAGGATGGAAGACACAGTGCACACACCTACACCAGCAGCTCACAGACTCGTTGATGCAGAGAGGCTGCTGGCATGCCCTCAGTGGGAGTAGAGCCCACAGCATTTAAACACTGCTTGGATTCGACAAATGACTGTGTGGAAAGTAGGACATGTCATTGTGAGTGCCAAACATGGCGTTACATGTAAATTATGCAGTAATATTTCTGACCTGCTTTTGTTGTATGGTTAATTTTCTCGCGTTTGTAAAATTGATCCCAGTAGAGTTGCCAGATTTGAAGAGACAAACGAGCATAACAAATAAGTACACTAGCCATATACGTAAAGTCAGTTTGTTTATGTGCTATATTCACTTCCTTAACAAACTTTGCAAGTCCCTTTCCGAAAGAAGAAGCTTGAAGTTGAATTGAGAGGCAGACTTGGCAACTATTAGTGTTGTTTGGTGCGTCCCGTGAACTCCAGGAGTATCCTAAGTGTGTCAGCCCTTCCTCGGTCCTCTCCTCCCTCAGGCCGTGCACGTGGAATGTTGTTTATCTGCTCTTCAGTGTGACTCATTACACAGTAGATGGTACATCCTCCAGATGATCCCGTGACTTTATAAATCGGGGCTGTTTGAAATAGAAATCAGTGATGAGATACTGTGTAAAGTTGTGCTGTTCCAGATTATTTTAAGCAGATTTCAATCTTACCTGGAGGCAGAGTGCTGATTAAGTGTTGCTGTAGCCTGGTGAGACCAGAATGATTCCCCTCCTATATTTTTATTTTTATACAGAGGGGGATCAGTCTGGACTCCCCGCCCCCGTTGGCGGTATCTGCAAACTCAAACCGATCCCGTGCAATCAGATTCATTTATTTGCGTCACGTGTTGCTCACGAGCAGCGTCACTCACGGGACACGGAAGTTCCCTCAATAATAATCTACGAATGGGGCACGTGAGAGGGAAAGAACGTTTCTCCAATTGACGGTAAATGACCAAAAACACATCGACAGTAGGGGACTTTCGTGATTCATAATCCTGCGCGAATGTTAACCTAAAACCGCTAAAAACACCACATCAACGCCCGCCCTTCGCTGATTGGTTTACTCCGCTTCCTGTTTGCTTGCGTATCTACCGCTGTGGGAAATGGAATCGACGCGGCGGTGACCAGACTCACCCGCTGGTACAGTGGTGAGTCTGGTTCCCAGGCTAGTGTTGCTGTGGGATATATACTACGCTTCGTGGAGACTGGAGGGGATTGGAGTTGAAACTCAGCATATTGTGACACACAGGGTTTAGATGTTAACTTGTCAAGTATTAGACGTGGATATAAAACAGAACAATAACAACAAAATCCAGGTCATCAGAAATATTTGTCGGTCTTTCCCTGCCTAACATCATTCTTTTGGAGCGTTGCCTCTGTTTTTACCACTTTGATGTCTTCAGAGCGTTAGCTTTCATTCCTGATCAAAGTCACTTTTATGGACTGAAGTCAACAAAACAAACTGACTGATCAGAGGCCTATTTTTAGCACAAGACGAGACCATCCACAGCTCGTAAGCATTTCGAACATAAGGCCAATGCGGTCTGGAATCTGAGATGTGAAAATTTCCAAACTGCATGGGCGCGATATTCACACTGCAGTGAAAAGACTTCCTGACTGAGACCAACGCTGCTGAGCCCAATCATTGGGGGCACCCTGAATGCACCACAGCTCTTATGAATACCAATGTGAGGTACTCGGCAAGAGGTCACTTGATTTGTGTTGAAGCAAAAAATAATCCTTCCGCATGGAGAACCTCGGTTAAACACTATGCAAATATGCTCTGTGGTAACAGATTTCAGATTTCAGATTCAATTTGTTTAAAAGCTAAATATATTTTAGAGCCTTATCGTTTAATTGGGAGAAAGCTCTCTATTCGAAGTTGTCCAGTGGAAAGTATGTGAAGCGGGGTGTGAGGGGCCGGTGGATACAAGAAACATTTACCTATTAAAGACATTCTTATATTTATTAAATATTGTCAATCTTCCAGCATAATTGCCAAATTGAGATATTAGTTTGTAAGCTTGTAACTTACAATTAAAGGAAACCTCTCTAAGAGGATTGTGACAGGTTTTTGTATTTTACAGAAAATGTTAATCATGCCATCATGCTAGTATGGAGGCGGACGGACCTTATATGTGAATATGAACGCCTAGTCTTTGTGTTTTCTGTGGTAACAACACAACTAATAGAGATTTGAATTAAAGATTAATAAGAGAGGAAGACCAGAGCTTTGTGATTAAAAAAGTGAAAATGACTTCTCCAACTAGTTTAGTTTAACACATTTATTATGTCTTTGCCCAAAATGATATACTTATTTTTGGGTTTGTTTAGTGTTAGAGAAAAACAATGGTGTCTGAGAGAAGAGAAAATAGACAAGAGTTTGAATGTCTAAGCATGATCCAATATGATAAATGGTGATTTCATTTTACTCTCTTACAGTTTGGTATAAGGTGACCGCTTTTCATATCCCTAATGTTTTTCTGAAAGAAACAAAAGAACGGTAAATGGTCTCAACTTATATAGCGCTTCTTTACCTGCATTTCTACCTTGAGCGCTTTACAGCAAGGAACCAGTCACCCATTCACACTCGCATTCATACACCAATGTACGCAGACACTGGAGGCAAGGGGTGTAAAGTGTCTTGCCCAAGGACACAATAACAGTGTGCATCACTTGGCGCCACTGTTGCCATAAAGATAAATCATTAATTAGGCTCAACATGTTCTCCTACATGTTATGGCCAAAGGGTTACCATCTGTTTCAACCTTTAAATGTTCAGTTTCGCAGTGTTGTTTTTACAATTGACTTTACTACCTTCATGGACCCACCACCTGGTGATATGTGGAAGGTGAAATATTTTAAGAGCCGCTACTTATGTTTGAGAAGCATGGGAGACACAACTGTCACTGCAGTTAACTGGTTCTTTATTTGTGTTTTCTGTGTGGATTTAATTAATTCAAATTAGGTTATTCAGTCGGGTTTGAATAAGTTTTGAGTGGAGCAATCAAAATGTAAAAGGGGCACTGGCATAGACCCAACCTTTTCTCAATTCTCCGCTCAAGGCAATTGCTTTGGATATGTGACAAAGCAAATAAATAGCTTTGAGAATCTATTTGGGCCTGAATTGAGCTCGTCAGTAGTCAAAGTAAATGGAGATGTAAGGAAGAATGCCAATGAGAATCCTGAGTCATTATTTACCGCGAGACCAAAAATCTTGGCGTGCGGTGATGTTAAGATTGTGGAGTTAATAATGTCATGTCACGTATTTCCAAAGCAGTAATAACTTAGCTTAATTAGTAAAGCATAGATAAATATCAAATTCATAATATTTACAAAGAATTCTGTCAATCATCTGTCAATTTATAACACAAGATAAGATATGACTTTATTGATCTCATCACGGGGGAAATTCACTTGTTACAGCAGCAAAACCTGGGGCGCAAATAGTCTGGAAAAATTAAGAACAGGGTATTATGTAAACAAGGAATAATGAAATAATGATACAGTATATCATGTACAATGAATAAAAAAAAAGCGTCATAAATGCTTAATAGTTTGTAGTTTCTCTATTATAAAGTCTATAGGCTTCAATCACTTGTGGTAAATCTAAGAGTGAACCTACATGCCGATTTGTCCTTAACCATTCTCATCTAAAAAAACAACATCATCTTTTTGATTGCTTTAGAATAGGTCATTATAGCTTTTGTCATTTATTGGGCGGTCTTTGTTTTTTGGTAATGAGTCACAAAAGTTGATTCTGGATTAATGGTTTCAGCTCAGGAGAAGGAATCCGAAGTTGATGGCTATAATCAACACCCCCCTGCCCATTACTATAATGATACGCTCATTTGTTTCAGGGCTCTGCTTTTGCTGAGGGGGGGAAAAGCCATGATTTTCCTTGTGCCCTCCATTTCTCCTTCGTCAGATGAGAAAATGATTATCACATAGAGCTTAACACATGTGAATGCTTGATATTTATTGGATTTTTAGCATATCATGGTGCAACAGTGTTTTTTTTTGTACAGTAAGAAGGCTCCTATAGTGAGCATTAGTTCTCAACCCTTTTTGTCTCGCACATCCCTTTTATTCAATATTTCAAGTACCCCGTACCTCAAGGGTGCTATTTAATGTAACTATCAGATTTATTAGTAATAAGTTGTGTGTTGTGTTCAAAATGAGGCTTACTTCTTTAGTTCTCACGCATCCCGGCCGGCCCCGTACCTCTGGTTGGGACTCCACCGCCTTAGAGGAGCCCTGACACAGACGGATGCGCTGCTGCTGTGCTGTAGGTCCACACTGGCTCGGACTCGTTTGAGGGCAGACAGAGGAGAGCACAGATCAATGGCTGCTCGCGGAGCCGTGAAACATCTTCACACCACGGCACACAAACAAGCGGGAGCTCAGCCACAGTAACTGAGCTGCGCAGAGCGGCGCCACGGCACGCTCGGTCCCAGGGGGGCCGTTTCAACCGCCACACTCTATAATCCCCGAGCGGAGATAAGCGGAGCTAGAGACGTCAGGATGGCCAAAGATCATAGCGGTATCGAGTTATGACTTTCGCAGAGATCCGAACAACACGTTTATGTTGAGAGACATTTTCTGTTAACAAAAACAATGCATGAACAAAAAGGCACGCCGCTGAACCCGTGTGGAGGCGTCATCCACAGTCGTTGCATCGATTTCAACACACAATTCAAATTGGGTCCCTTATTTCAATAGCTTCTACAGCCGCCTGCTCGGGTAATGTGGAATTTTTCAGACGTTAATGCACATTCAAGTTATCAATTTCTCCAGGCTAGGATTAAGTATTTCTTTTTTTTATTAATGTTGAAGCAAATTGTATATTTTTAGCGAGGCCAGCTTTTGGGTTTAATGAACAATCACACAAGCTTGACGAGTATCACAGCAAGCCAACAGAAGCCAAATTTGTGCCACTGTTGAATAGACTATGAAAACATGAACGTCGCTATTAGCTGCTGAAGCCTAATAGGAAATGGGGGCAGGCTCCGGAAGTTCCTTGCTGTAATGGCCATTCCATTGAAACGTTTCTCTCTCTTTTAGTGATTGTTGAACACGTGCTTGTCATACCCCCACATATTTGGAGGTGCTGGCTCCAAATACCCAACCAAATTTCTAGTGTTCAAGCTTCTATCCCGCGCTGAACGCCATGGCAGAAGCAACCCTCACTTAGTCCATTGCTGTTCTACAGCCTATAGTTGATTTATAACATTTGTTCATATTTTTGGGCTGAAAAGTTGAGGGTTAGATTGAAAATATACCCTCTACACCAGTGGTTCCCAACCTTTTCTTTTTTTTGTCTTGCGACCCCCTTAGACCCTACAGTGGTTGTCTGTGTACCCCTTACCTCAAGGTTGTTATAGTTTGTTTAGAAAGGAATCACTTTAAAAGCACTATTTGTAAGAAAAAAAAGACAGTGATGCGTTCAAAATAAACCTACAATTCTTTTATGACTATATGATATTACGATAGTAGACTTACTGCAAAACATAGCTCTTCCTTTTCAAAATAATGTTCAAAATGTTCAGTTACTTTTTCAATCTGAAATAGTTCCAAGTACCCACGGCTAAGTCCCCCATACCCCTCGTTGGGAAACACAGTCTTCGCACCTGTCAATACTTCTTACGCATGTGTAGCATAGTCGGAGTGCGCTCTAGTCTGTGTTTATCAGTGCAAACAGATGTATTTGTGTTTTAATCTGAGCACAGTGGCCTCTGAACCCTGAGAAGCACCCACTGATCCATGGAACAACACAGGAGAGCGCTGTGTAAACAGATAGTTGTACACGTATTGCAGTGTTGTACTCGGCTGTTAGGGGAGTGTGTTCAGAACAATGGACTGCACGGCTATAACAGAAAATGAGCATCATCATTGTACAGGTCATTCAATCTGTTAAGACACTGAATAGCCTGCACGGTGACTATAGGTGTGGTTATTTTGGCAGTTTGATGCCTGGCGTTATTCGTCTCATGCTGGAATACAATACACACGCCAAACAGGTTGGTACCAAGAGGCCGACTGAACCTGCTTTTGCAAATTGAGCCGTGCTTGGAAATATTTTGCATTAAACATTTAGAGGAACTGTGTATTCGGCTGTGCTGTTTGGGCCAGAGGTTGTGTTTTACAGAGGCAATTCTAAGAGTCAATGGCTATGGGCTGCTGTGAGAGTTGGGAGTGGAGCAGATTATTGCAAAAGCGTATCTAAAACCTTAAGATTGTTCTCTTATATCAATGACAGTAAGCATGACATTTGAAAGTGTTCACTATTTATTTTAAATATCAATGATTAGTTTGTTTGAATCAACAAAACAAATACAGGAACTCAAATAACGCAGCAACTGTAAATATGCTTCAGTAGGTTTGAAGAAAATGTCAAGCCTAAAAATATCCATCCATCCATTTTCTTCCGCTTTATCCGGGGCCGGGTCGCGGGGGCAGCAGTCTCAGCAGAGATGCCCAGACTTCCCGATCCACGCACACTTCCTCTAGCTGTTCTGGGGGGACCTCGAGGCGACACCAGGCAAGCTCGGAGACATAGTCCCACCAGCGTGTCCTGGGCCTTCCTCGAGGCCTCCTCCCAGTGGGACATGCCTGGAGCACCTCCCGAGGGAGGCGACCAGGAGGCATCCGGAACAGATGCCCTAGCCACCTCAGCTGGCTCCTTTCGACCAAACCGCCCCAGTGCGCACTGAAGGTCCTGATTTGATGAAGCCAACAGAACAACATCGTCTGCAAACAGCAGAGATGAGATCAGGAGGTTCTCAAACCGGAGACCCTCCAGCCCTTGGCTGCACCTAGAAATTCTGTCCATAAAATTAATAAACAGAACCGGTGACAAAGGGCCCTGGCGGAGCCCAACACGCACCGGGAACAGGTCTGACTTACTGCCGGCAATGCGAACCAAGCTCCTACTGCGGTCATACAGGGAACGGACAGTCCTTAGCAGAGGGCCCCGGACCCCATACTCCCGGAGCACCCCCCACAGGGCACCACGAGGGACACGGTCGAACGCTTTCTCCAGATCCACAAAGCACATGTGGACTGGTTGGACGAACTCCCACAAACCCTCGCCTAAAAAAAATAGACCTATTTTCTAATGGCCTTTGTAGAGCACAAAAGTGTCAAGAAGTTAAAGGCAACCTGAAAACATCAGTAATGTGATGATTTCACAATGATCTTTCAATATTTAAGACAATGTTCATATTTTCTGAGACTTTTAGCTTGAGAAAATGCCATTACCATTTTTTATGTTGCCATATTAATCTCGACAGCGAGGAATAAAACAGCACTGGTTTCTGTGGCTATAGTGCGTTCCGTGTGCACAACACCTGAGAGATGCTCCTCGAACCAAGG
This sequence comes from Proterorhinus semilunaris, assembly GCA_021464625.1. NCBI lineage: Eukaryota > Metazoa > Chordata > Actinopteri > Gobiiformes > Gobiidae > Proterorhinus > Proterorhinus semilunaris. Next base: position 15,460,487 of record CM038344.1, read on the forward strand.
CAGAGGAGCGCGTGGATCATGAATGTTTGTTTTGTTTTTGTTTTTCCCCTGTGCCTAAACGTGCACTATCAGCAGGGTGTGAAAATGTATCAAATATTTGAAGGAGACACAAATCACAGGCAGAAGGCTATTTCTCTAAAGCTAAAGATTCAGATAAAAAGATTGATTTTCTATAATAATTATTATTGTGATAATTATTAACATCATGACTTTTGTAGCTTATCTCTTTCCCCAAATGGGCTCAGGCATGTAAAGAGAAGCAGCTTATTTACGCTGTAAACTCGATAAGAAATCACATTTGCCGCACTAATAATCCACCGTTTCTAATGGTAAATCAGGTGCAACACGGCCACAAAAATGGCACTTGCTAATCTTAGGTAAAACTTTAGAGCCTGCTTAGTGAATCCGGCCTTCAGTTGGGCAAATTATATGCCTCTCATTGTATCTGCCCGATGCTCCGGTTGATTTGTGGATCTGAATGTACGTGCTGTAATGGAGCTGTTCACTAAATAACATGTTACCAGCTTATTATTCCGCTCTGTCGAACACAAAGGCGTCGGGAAGGAGCAGAGAGAAGCAGAGGGAGCGAGAGTTTAAAGGCTGCACACGCCTATGCAGACCCCCTGTCTTCATCTTCATGCTGAGCCACTCTCCTCCATCTGTCCTGCAGGCAGAGGTGAAGGCACGTCCTACTCTCCTCTAAAAAGAGAGCCCGCAGGATCATACAGTCTGATGTATCTGCTCGCAGTCCCATGATCAAACTTCCATTGCGTGGCTCTTTGCCACCATATATGGTCTATTATTAGAGCAGGCTGCAAAATGGACCACCAACAGTGACCGGGGCAAGTACACTGATTCAATTAATTATGATACAGGGTGGAAAAACTGCATATTAGCGTTCAGATCATTATTCTTCATTGGTATAATATACCAATGAAGAATAATGATCTGAATGCTGTTTACAACTAACCCCATCTGTGTACAAACAACTCCTAATATTAGATATAATAGCTTTAATCACTTATGTATCTAAATGCTGAAAAATAAAGCTGTAATGTAGCTGATTGAGCTAAATGCTATTCTCCACAGGTGTCTCATAGTTTTCAGCAGGGTACTGTGATATTTTGCATGAACATGGAAGAGCCCACACATGGTGGACGCAGAACAAGTCCACACTCGGTGCTGGCAGAGGGAATGTCTGTCGGCCCAAGGCCCAAATATTTCTGCAAATAAGTCTGCAAATGTTTTTTTTTTTTTGGCGCTAGAGTTTCTGCATCCAATGTGAACGTTACAATGTCAGTTTAACATACTTTACAGTAAGACATTGTAGTATCATTGTAGACTGAAAGAAGACCTGCTAAATTAATATTTCCAGTTTTTGAATGTATCAAAACACCTTGGAAGAGTATATTCTGTTGTGCTATTGTTATGCCTGTATCATTTCAGACCCTTCAAATTGCGATTTTGATTCGATATCGATTCGTTGTTTGCACTAGACTGGTATAAGAGCATCAGTCTGTTTCTATGGCCTTGTTCCTCAGCTCCACTGCGTATGTAACACACACTGACTCACGCCGGTCTCTGTGACTGACGAACAAGCCCACGTGCGTACTCCATTAACTGCGGCAACACAGCCGAGCAGGAAGTGTCCAGCTGGCACACACTGCACGGGGACATCCTTCGGTCTTTTGCACCGTCTCATTGTTCCCGTTGGAGCGCCCTGCAGGGCTCTTTTGGTTCGATGAAAAGGCAAAATTTGTTTGCGCAAAAGCAGAAAATAATAGTTCTTTATAACAACAGCATATACTGAGGCTTCATTCCACACTGACTTAACATTTACAAAGGCAGCAATTGTGGAAAATGATTCTGCATTTTACCCGATTAAAATGCCTGTGACTATGAGCTGAAGAAGAATCCTTTTGGCTTTGACTGTATAGAGTGTTGATGACTATATCGCCATTGTTATACATTTGTCTATCCTTAAATGTTTTCACCATTTTATGACATATTACAAAGCTCTCTTATCCCAGTCAAACATCTCTATAATTGTGCAAATTTAACTTTATTCCAAAACCAACATACAATAAGGAAAGAATACAAAATACACGCACAAAATCCAAACAAAACAAAAGGGACAATTAAAAAACATACCTATGCCTTCCCATCCTGGGCTGGTACTGAATATCTAATATCAATCTGTGACACAACAATCGAACTCACGGCTTATCTCACCGACAGATGCCATTTTTACTCAAAGTGGCCTGCAACATGTTTGTTCCAGCCGAGACAAACATCTTGCGCTGGTCCATCTAAAACAAATCTTTTTAGCTCGCCTGGGGCCTTTGCAAACTGGCCTTTTTTAATAATCGGATCAAAGGCGAGCCATGTGCAGAGAGACGTGCATGATATGACAAATGAATATCAAGAAATGTCATGTTTTTTTGACCATTTTTTAATTTCTAATAATTGAACCACACGTATTATGCTTCAATGGTATCTGTGACGTAGTGAACCCCACATCAAATAGAAATCAATACGCTTGGCTGGAGCGGCCAATATGGACACTAGATTCTTGATACAACAGCAAATGATTAATTGTACATTGAGAGATGATTGGGTGTGTGTGTGTGTGGTCTGAAAGGGAAACCGAGAGGGAAGGAAAATTAGTAACAGTTGAAGGCTAACTAAAATCCCCGCCGTGGAGATAGGTCTTGACTGATTAAATTTAACAGTTTAACAGTTGGGATAATCACCACATAAAACGTATTCTATCTAATTTGGAAACTAATCGAGAAAGAAATTAACAACAAATACTCACTTTATAAAAGGTAACCCACACCAGGGAAAGGAGAAAAATGCAGCAGTGAAGTGGTCGCTATGTGGAGTGAGTGATGGTTGCTAGGTGATGGTAAACAAAGTGTAACTGTAAATAGAGCTATCCGCTGATTGTAAACAACAGTCTTTCTGACGGGCACCGTGTTTGGATCCGTGCTACCGTTACTGAATCTTGGAATGGCGTTGACTCACTCGATCCCCTGTCACTTTGTCACCAAACGCTCGTGCATGTTGCCAACTGATCCCCAGAGGTAAATTTGGTGCGTTTACCACAAGGACACCAGGCCAGCGGAAGCAGATGAGTCACGCCGAGGGCCTCATGACACAGACAACTTTTCTCCCTGTTTTTTTTTTTTTTTTTTTGGCTGTAGCTCTTGGACAGGGGAACGCGGATTGGAAAAGCACCTTGGAGATGTGGGTGGGGGTATGAATGTGAAGTGAGCGTTGTCCTTCTGCTGCAGGCAAAGGCTCGTGGCTGTGCTGTTGTTCTCCGTGGCGCGAGTGACTGCAGAGGACGGCACTCTCTGAACGTACTTTTTTTCACAAGGGCACACAGACGCAGCTGGCCGTGACCATTTGCATAATACTGTATTATGCATATGCAGTTTGACACACGACTCTGCTGTCACTTTCTTTTGCCCGGTAGCTTTAAAAAATAAAGAAAAAAAGAAGAAGACTGTCCTAAAATGCTTTGCCCTTGAAGAGATCCTGAATGCATGAAGGCAACACCAAAACGATAAAGCACATTCTGTCTCACAAATCATTGTCCCTTAAAAAGCTGCCACAAGGGCTTTGTATACTTGAATAAAACGGCAAAGGATTTTAGCAAATCTGTGGACTGGTGAAGCCCGGCTAACACAGTACCATAAAGCAGCCATTGTGTCAGTCCTCATGAAAGGCTTATGAGGTAAGACTTGCAACTTTTCCAATTCACAAGTGATCTGAGGGGGGGTGGGTTATAAGTCTCACCCAAGAGCAGTGTGCATAGGTATTACCTCAAGCACTGCTCAAACACAGATTTTTCCATTAACCCTGTTTTGTTACATTTATTATGTTGTACTGTATTAACAGTCAAGGACTTCTATGTCACTTATAACAGCATAACAGATTTCAGTTCCAGAGTCTGTATTTTCTTTTTTGATCTGAAACCAGCACAGGGTTTTGAGAATTCTATAAAAAATATATATATTTCAAAGATTGAAAACCTGGATTTAATTTGTCGACTTAATGTTTTCCCTCCAGAAGCTGTTGGTCCAATCAATTCAAATCAAGTTGTTTTGTTAAGCCCAATGTTGTTGACAACACAAGTTGCCTCAACAGGTCTGCACCAAACATTATACATTAAAACAATAACCAATGTAATGTCCAAGCAAATGCAGTGTCCAGGCATAGATAATGTCAATTTTTAAAGGACCCCAATGTAACGGTGACAAGCTAAAAATAGCCCTTCGGTGACCAAAACAAAGACGAGATGTTTATGAGTTTATGTTGACGAGACAAAAATGGGGAGAAATAATTTTTTTAAACACTTTTTTTCATGAACCTGACTGAAACTAAAAGCATTGTTGTAAGCAGCAAATCGTTCTTAGACCCATCTACGTGACAAGGTAAAACTAAAAAACCCAGTGGGAGAAAAGAGAGATGCCCTCCCATGGACGGACAGCCTCGTGTCTAGATAGACCCAGGGCTGATGGGAGTCTCTCTGCAAATAGGAAGACTGATGAAGAATGTCCAGTCCTTGTCGGAGCACAATGCTTTAGAAACTGGATTGATAAGGTTAACGACACTCAAATACACAATGCATCTTCTCAATATTCCTCACAAAGCCATCGCGATCTATGACAGATGCTAATAGCCCAAGCGACATGCGGGATTGTCATTAAGACACAATGAGCAAGTACTGTTCATTTGTAAACAGTAACAATGAAAGAATGATTATGTTGAATAACAAACTCGTCTGGTGAGATTATGAAATTAAAATGAAAAGTGACAGTTATTGAAACAAAACACAAATATAACAACAAAGTCATGGGAAATGCATCAGGTACCAGCAAAGTAATGTATCAGAGAAGAACAAAGCAATATGAAATATTACAAAGCTAATGACGAGATATCAAAGTAAGCTGTGGGGGAGGACCAGTCTGCGTTTCTTCAAAGGGATTTGATGCTCAGTGTGTCGCGTTGAAGCAAGATTTGAAGTATTTTAGGTCACTGTTGTATTAGAAACTAGCAACAAAATTTGCACCGAACACAAATGAACAGAGGTAACCCTTAAAAAGTGCCCCTTTTGAACAATTAATTTAAGAAAGCAACACAATAAACTGGGTTTGATTCCTGATAAACCAGATATTTGTGTGTTGAAACATGGTTTGTCTGTTCATTCATTATCAAATATGGATTTCACTGTGAGGTCCAGCTCAGCTTAGCCAAAAAGACACACATGGACCAAGTCATAAAGGAAGTTATACTCTGCTTTTTGCCTAGTGTTTCTTCAATCCAACCCACTTCATTGATAAAACACATTTTATAAACAAAAATGGGTAACGCTTTACAATAAGGGGTTCTCTTTAAGTTTAATAAGGATTAGTAATTAATAGGCCATGTTTAGTTTAGTTTAGTTTATTAGTTTATTTGAGCAGTTAAAATTCTGCTCAAAAGGATTGGGCTGAAGCAAAAGCTTATAAGCGCCCACCCCCGACATCATTGAAATAAAAACAATTAATCAAATCACAATAATGCAGGGAACATGTTACAACGTACAAAAACACAAGAGCCCGGGAACACGGCATGCACACACACAGCGTACCCCTCCGTGACCCAACTTTACCCATTATCATAATCAATCCTATGTTAAGCAAAATCATACATTGATTTTTTAATTTGCCTCACCGGTTAAAGAGAATGAATAATATTCTTGTAAATATATTAATAAGCTGCACATTATACTATTATCAACTATGAAAACCGTGAATAATATGCTTAATCATGGACTACCCTAACTCTATTACTAACCCTAACCTTAACCTTAAGATTACTAATGCTTAGTAATACCTTATTAATACTTGACAAGCACCCTTAATATAAAGCAATACCCCAAAAATGTCCAAAGTCCTGCGCTATGAAAAGTAATAAAACAAATGTTTCACTGTAGCTCTACCAGTTCTCATTAAAATAATAAAGAATATTTGAAGTGAACGAGAATACATTAAAACCTACATTAGGCAATAAACTGTAAGCTCCACTGTGGGCGCTTTTCGGACGTGGAAGGGCAGAACGTTCCACAGCTTTGGACTAGCAAGCATTTTCTCTTAATTGTCTTTCATTTTACTTTCATGTCCAGATTCATCCTTTTGTTTTGTGGGTATAAAACATATTATTCTAAAATGTAATAGGTAGATGAAGAAATTACAAAAAGGTCTCATCCAAATAATGCAGCACAGTGTTTAGTCACAAGGTCAAGGGGTCACACCCCTGTCATCTTTGGCTGTTTGTCATTGGTGGTGGTCAGAGATGCTCATGCTGTGCGTAACAGACACTTCAACACTAAACCTGACCCATGACTGTGCAACTTTATATTTAATTTGCACATTAGCAGTACCATAATTCATACTATTGTTGTGAGACTACATTTCCACGTGACCTCAAAGTGTTGTAGAGTAAACACAAAAGTGCAGGTAATTTCTAAATGAGCGTGAGCGACAGACGCCTAACCGCTCAAACCAGTTTGTCATTTGCCGTCATCAGCGTTTGCTCAGAGCCGAAATGTGCTGTAATTGTGGTCGTGGAAGCCGCAGGAAACAATTTTCCCGCTCACAGATTATAGTGGTTTGGGATCAGGTTTTAGGGAGCGCAGTCGCCGTGACAGTCTCTCATTAGCGCCAGCTCAACAGAAGCCGCACAATTCGCACTTACCATTGGGAATGTCTTCACAAATTCTGACATGAAATGAACAACACGCTCCTATGTGAACCCATTAGATGAGACTGGTCCAGGGAGTTGCGTTGGGAAATTAAATGAGCTTTGATAAAACGTTTCATTGAGAAAAGAATGAGACGGATAATGGGATGCTTACAGGATATTGATTACAGGACGATATTTTACTGGTGAATAATGCGACTGTGTCTCTATGAAAGATTTACAAGACTCCTTTGCAAATACATGGTGCCCTTTTTAATACCATTATTTGCTGCATGTTTTCATCTCAGGAAACGTGCACAAATTAAACTTTCAGATATGCAATCAAATAAAAACTAAATATGGGTAATTGAAGCAGAAATCCACACACATTTTAACCTAACATAATCTTAATTGAACACATGATCTGTGGCTGTGATGGCATTACGCATCTCTGCCGGGGAATTGTGAGTTGCACAGGCTGGCTATGGTGTAGGTTAATCCGAGAATCTTTGTTTTTTTCTCTTATCGCCCAGTATCTTGCCGACCACTGTCCAGCGAGGCCTGTGGTTGCAGCGGGGTCGGACTCTTGTATCCACAAACAGTAATAAGTTGAGTAATTTGAGTCTGGCCTTATATAACGCAACTCTTTAAATTGCATCCAATGGTTCCGTCTCTCTATCCTCACTTGGACGTATGCACATGGAACAAAATCTGGCACAAAGTTACATTTCTTCTCTGTCTGCTCAAACGAACAGGGACAGATTTAATGTTTGGTGACAGTGAATCGTCTATAGAGATGTATTGGTCCATCTGATATTAGGACCACAAATTAGAAAATACTGTGAACACATCCTATTCCTAAAAGACAAAGATACTATCTGTGTTGGACTTGGTTCCTCTGTTCAACAAATGTGTATTTCTCTGTAAACTTGACATCCAAGCATGACAGCTTGTACAAGTCATTTTAGGCACTTTAAGTTGTACACGATTTAGAAATATTAGAATACCGCCTGATATCATTGAGCTATTTGAAGCTATAACAGGGCATGTCTTGCCATGTGCGTGTCAACCCCGGGGCGCCGCGGTCACGCCTGTTGTGCTCCCACACCCTTGTCCTCATTTTCCTCTGAACTGCTGTTTGCAATGCTCCCAAACTGCCGCCGCTTCCCTGTTAGCTTTTACTGACTTCATTTATCCTGCTACAGCCGCCGAGTAATAATAGTGAGGCTCAAAATTAGCATTAGCAGTCCCCCGTGGCGCATGGCGTCTGGCCGCATCCTCGGGGACAGATCTGTCACTCGGTCTCTGCTCCGAAAGGCTGCTCTCTGTGATAGGGCATCTTTCATTAGATTCACTGTGACAAGATCATGTCTGGAGGTGTAATTTGCGCTCAGGCAGCGGGTTACATTCTGGCTTCTCTGTTGGGGTGTGCGTGTCCTCATATTAAATTTAGCCATGCCTCCCCAAAATATTTTACCTCCACAAACGGGATGACGAGTGGATGTTGTTACATAGCAAGGAAATGGCAGCAGCATACCGACGTGCAATGACAGAGTGATACTTGAGGAAACTTGGGTTTAGCATTACTTTGTAGACATTCCTCTGAAGACTTTAGCTGCCAATCTGGTTTCTTTTTGTAAGACAAAATGGAGATAAACTTTAAGTGCAAACAGCTGGAGTAACACTGCTGCTGAAGGTAGAATGGTGATTTCCTTTACGCATCGAACAGATGTAGCTACTGAATTCCTTTTTAAAAATTTCTTCCAGGAATTCCAATTTTAAACACGTAAGTAAGTCATTCGTAGGGCTGCACAATGTGAAAAATGATTCTGTTATTATTTGATGACTGTCTTCATATCAATCATAATCATATCTCTGCTCCTTTTTATACACTGTATATAATTTAATTGCCACTTCTGAATAAAATAAATACAAAAAAGAAAAATGAAATGGAAAAATATTAATTTTCAGCACAAATAAATAAATACATTAATGAAATACATAAAAAAGAATATATTTTTTTTTGTCAAAATAGGCTTAAAAAGATTAGGACAAAATGATGCTTGATTGAAACCAAATTTTGTGACGTATTGTAGTTTCTCATGATATGGATATTGCGTCGCTGAATATTGCAAATATCGATAATTTGCCGATGTTGTGCAGCCTTAAGATTTCATGTGGTTCACAATATTTTCTTGTAATATAATTCAATCATAGTAACAGAATACCTGTTATTTAATGAAGCACTAAGTAACTCTTGCCACTAGAGGCCATAAGGAGCGAGTTACGATTTTTTAACTTATTAAATTATTTGGAGAGTAAATACTACGCTGACAGAAAAGGCGAAGGGAGAGAGGGATGTTGTACATCCAGTTATTCAATGGAAATCATTTTTTTTCACTCAAATTTGGCTGTAAATACTGTTTTTAAAGTGGCACTAGCCCGCAGTTAGCTTTGCCCATTAGCCTGTTAATTTTTTCTTCTTCGTGATTCCATTAGTGTGTATTGGTTGCTCCGACCTGGTGGCAGTCAAGTTGCAAGCATGGTTTTCTGGCCAGAGGGGAGATGAAAGACCCTCCAATCATCCCATTAACACTTGTATTACCCCCAGAGGGACTACACAAAGTATTTTAGGTAAACAAGTTACTTAGTACTGCTTTAATACCTATTATTTAATTGTATTGCGTAGTTTGGAAACAAATGTTTGGAAACAAATGTTTCCAAACTGTTTCAGAATGATCAGCAATACAATACAAATGTTTTCTTTTTAAAAGTTCATTTCAATGGATGTCCAAAGTTTCCAAACATTGGGATCATTATTTGGTGTTGCTTCAAAGGTTTTTGCAGTGACATTGTTCCCGTAGCTTAATCAAAGACAACAGTCATATTACGTTGCATTTTGACAGCCTAGCATTTCAACATTTTACACAATCTCTATGCTCTATGGAAAAACACACTTCCTTGTTTTTGCCTAACGAAACCCGGTACTGCGTAGTTTACACATGCCTGAGTGTTGATGGTGTCAGTCAGTGTGTGGATTTGACAGGTCGGGGATTTCGGCTGCTCCTGATGAGTGAGAGCCTGTCCTTGTGCCGCGGCCCCCCTCATGACTTACTGACTGTGCAAACGCTCCCTGGCATGCAGCATTTACCAACGTGAACGCTCTCCAGGAATACACCTGGTATTGACAGCGCCAGAGGGGGGTTGGGTGTTCTAGCATGAAAACTATGTTACAACAGACTTCCTATTGTATATAGTGATGGCCATGATAGTCAGTGCTGCACAATTAATTGCAATTAAATCAAAATTTCTACTTAAATGTGTGTAATAAGAAATGTTATTTGGGATGTATAATATTCTTTGCAAACAAAAATCTCGTCTCCAGGGGAACTCATTTAGTATAAAACCTGCTCATTTAGTTTAGACCACTACACACATGTTCTTAAATTCTTAAATGCATGTCATTCTTGTATTAAAGTAGCAGTTCATATTTCCGTCTGTCTGAACTGACAGTTGATTTTAAAACATAAATCACACATTTCAAACATAATCACAACTAGATTATGTTTCCTTCACATTTAGGACAGTGGTGGAAAATGACTGTTTATTCTGTTGTGAAAATTGTTGACCTGTTGTTTGTTATACATGCTTTTATGTGTGTTTTTAAAATACACTACAGCATTTCTATTGGCCTTAACGCGTCCCTAAGCTGTGCACAGATAACATGAAAGGCGGTGCACAATCTCTGGAGAGCCACTTGAACACAGAATAGCTGTATCTGCCGTGTTCAGTTGATCCACCGCGTAGGAGTGGATTCAAAGAATTAAAAACAATATGCAAGAAGTGACGCCGAACAATAGCGGATTATAGTCGGTTCTTGGGCTGCTCGGTGCTGTGGATTGTGACATACATTCCTACGCTTAGTCTATAATTAATGGTGTGTGCCGGCACTGTTCGGAAAAAGAGAATTGTGATTAAGGCTGAGGAAAGTCCTAGCATTAAACCAGTTTGAACAGAAAGCACACCGGAAAAATCCATATTAGAGTCAAAAGAAACGCGCTGTACCTATATTGCTGGTGATGGATAAACGGACAAATGGCAAAAAAAAAATCAATCAATCAAACATTTTCTCCTCACATTGATCACTCTCTCGTATTATTATGATTCATGGACATAGACAAGATTGACCTTTGAATAAACTTCAGCTCAAACAATTCATGAATGCTTTCCATTTTACGTCAAAGCAGATGATGCTGCTGCTCTGGATTTGACTTGATGATTAAAAAGCCCCATGATGTGCGTTTCTTGATGAATAGGTGCCCAAGGCTTTTAAGTTTGCCAAGCGTTTGCAAAGCAAATATCAATAACATGGTTTGTTTTGGGTTACTGAATCACATACAGGTGCTCGTCATATGAGTAGAATGTCATGAAAAAGTGCATTCACTTCGGTTATTCAACTTAAACTGTGAAACTAATATATAATAGCCTCATTACATGCAAAGTGAGATATGTATAGCCTTTTTTGTCATCATTTTGATTATTATAGCTCAGCTTGTAAAAACCCCAAATTAAAAATCTCATAAAATAGAATATGTTGAAAATGGACTGTAAGCCATAATCAATCAAAATTATAACATGTAATGAGTCTATATCATATATTAGTTTCACATTTTAGGTTGAATTACAGAAATAAATGAACTTTTTCAAGATATTCTAATAATATGACGAGCACCTGTATTTTATGGCCTTGACTTGAACAAGACTGTGATAAAGATAAAACAAACTATGAATATTTGGCATTACACTTATAGGGGAACTTGGTCATTTTTATACTCACTACTGCCACCTCAGGTCTTACGTGTAACTGCAGTCTCCTATATTAAGCTCGTGCATTACGGCAATTTGGACCCGAATTAACACCTTTTTGAGTGACAGGATTTCAGAGACAGTTGTGGTGAATGGGTCTGGGCTCATTCTACACATTAGGACATTGCTAGAACATGTAGAGGGAGGAAAACACTTAATTTTATCATTTTAAAACTGAATAGTCCCTTTTAAGGCTTCTCATCCAGATTTACTTCCTATTCAACTCAGTGTGGCCAATGCGTTGTGTTGAATTTGCATGGTTTTCTGTATCTGGGATTTCCTCCCAGGACACTTTCTTCCCCTGTCAATACAAAAAATGCACAATATTGGGAAAAGCCAGCAGATCGACTCATCTACAACTGGAATTAGATCTTGGGAACTGCTTTGTGGTTTCTCAATTTTTCCTGATACATGCAGCTCATGTGCCAAAGGATGGGTCAAATACCTGCAGGGACAGTCATTTTCTCGATTAATGTGTTTACTATATTCACCAAATTACGAGTCTCACAAACTGTTGTGATTGTTTTCGAAGCTAAATTGTTCCTTGCATACACAATTAAGCGGCTCATTCATACATGACTTTTTATGCACTGAAGCATTAAAAGCGTTGATGGAGTTGAGCGGTGAAGAAAAACATTTGTGCAATGTCAGGGGTGCTCTTTGGATATTTGCATGTTTTGCTCAAACAGTAGAGAAGTCGAGAAGTATGTTGTTGTTTTTTTGCCTCTGCTTTCTGTACAATTTTAAATCTGTTAAAAGAATATGGCGTTATAAGTGAATGCGACAAGTCAGTTCATCTATATCGCTGGTAGCACTAACTTTCCCTCAACTGTTAACCCTGTTCCCCTTATAAATCTTTCCCCCCCTCATCTATTTCCTCTGCGTGAGTTCCTGTCCTTGATGTGTCTTCTTTTTTTACCCACTTCATCTTTTGGCCCGTCGCCTCACCTCCTTATTATGCTGCTCGGTCCCCCTCCTTGAGCCGAGACCATGCTTGTGAAGGGAGAGCGAGAGAGAGAGAGAGTTGGGGGGAGAGAAAAAAAAAGAATCCATCTAGTTACTATGGCAACTGCATCCTCGAGCAGGGCATTCTTCCACGGAGATGCCATGCTCACATTTTGCACTGGTCTTTCACAGATTAAAGCCTATACCACTGATGTTAATGGGGTGGCAGGGGAATAGTGTGTTCCACAAACCTTTGAGGGTGCATTTTCTGTGATGATTCATTACGGGGCAGCAACACAGATAGACGGTGCCACAAAACTGCAGGGCGCCCTTGTCTCTCATCCATGCAAGAGCAGGCGAAATGGTTCATGGGTAACGGGCTGATACAGGAAATAAAAGCATTTGCGGGCCTCTACTGATTTACTCTCTGTGGTAAATTGCAGGTAATTTACAATCACTATAAGAACATTTCAATGTTTGTCTTTGGAATATGGTGTCTTTTCAAAATCAGGCAGATAATCTTGGAAACTGTAGGGATACTACATTGGTTAGAAAAGCCAACAATGTGCCAATAGACAAATAAGAAGACAGCTAAACCATTTGGCATCTTATGCAATATTATCATGTGAAATACTAAAGGAATTAGATTCGATCAAGTGATTGGACAATGGACATATGTTTAATACACAAGAGATAACCTTTTTAAGATGATCAACCCCAACGTATACTGCACTGGATGCTATTTTCTTGCACAACAATAAAGGCAAAAACAACCAATACAAAAAAACTATTAGGTTTATGTATGGTTCTACTGTGGTTAAACAGAAGACTTGTAAAGTCCAAAGGAAATGTTATGAACTGAATGTTATGTCGCTGTCTTGGAATGTGTTGTGGCACATTAGTCATAAAACCGTAACCTCCTGCAAACAAATGTTGTAGACCATTTGACCCAGATAGATGCTGGAGCGCGGAGATGTCAGACAGAGCAGCAGTGAAAGTGCACACCTGTCAGGGGCAGAGGGACATGTCCATTATTTACTCCAACGTTTTCTGACTAGCTGCTTCTTCATGGTGGTAAAAGCTTATTTACAATGTAAATTATACTATTCACTTTTAGTTGGATTACATAATTACTGAATCCAGGATTGAAATAGCTCAAAAAACAACTTCTATTATATTCGAACAAGTAAGAATTTCCTCCCGAGTCAGGTCCATAGTTGCGAGCGAATGTCATGTTTTGAGCCTCTGTGGTTCCTGTATGCCACATTCATAATTGCTTTGGAAAGAATGAGTCATTTTAACTGAAATGGCAAAGTGCTCTGTGCTTTACTCTGTGCTCCTCATGGATCATCATTCTGTTTGTCACTAAAGGTGAACACTTAAGAATAATGATGTTTTCCCCCGTTATCTTTGTATTAACAGATTGTTGGCAAAGAAAGAAATGTGTCGGTACATAATTTCTTCCAAAGGGGTAATGACAATTCAAATTGAGGTCAAACTATCAAATTAAATTGTTTATACAAATGGAGGGTTTTGACATAAATACATCAGCGCACTGTTCATATTGTGTTTCTGAAAACAATGAAAATACGTCCTGACAAATATTCAATTGTGACATGCTTTTATAAAATTAGCTAAACATATATGCTTACTGTTTGAAGTGAGAGCAGTTCTGTGCATGCTGTGAGTTGTTATTATTATTATTGATCAAATACTACTACTACTACCACTACTAATAATACATTTTATTTGTTTGCCGCCTTTCTAAGCACTTAAGGTTCGCCTTAGAATGTACAATCCATTACTTTTGGTATTTTTAGTCTGGAAATCCTAAATTTAAATTTGGCACTAGCACAAAGAACACATTTTCTGCTCAAACTTGTATTGGTGCAAAACAAATAGCATGAACCCAGTGCCCTGTGGCTGTGGTCATCTGTCTTGATCCCCCTCCGCCCCAAGTGCATTATGGCGCTGTGATTTGCTGCTGGTAGGTGCTGAGGACCTCTAGGGTCATAACCAGTTCTTTATAAACAAGGAAGTGTCATGGGAGGTCTATAATGGGCGGTTTTTATGCTGTGGTGAGCACATTACCACAGAGGACATGCGCTGAATGGATTATTTGCCTGGGGTTTCCTTATCACGGGTCACGCTCTTACATGTTCCAGGGTCATGAGCTTCAATATTGTGGAGGGTTATAGCTCAAGTGGTTGTAAGAATCTCCCTTAGTTCACATATAAGCTGCATAGAATAGTGTTGAGTAGAATACAATGTGGTGCTCGGGCTTCTTCATGTGATACTCGAGGTCCTCTGCAATTTTGTACTTTATTCATTTAATTAGAGTGCATTCATTTCATGCTTTAGTGAGACATTTACAGAGATGTGCTGGGACCTGATAATTATTTAGACTGGCCCATATGCCAATGGAGCTTTAGCTCAAAGTGTTAGCCTTATAAGTCAAAGTGTGTAGGATTGGCCCTGCTGATAACACTTTCTCTTTTCACATGGGCCGCTGCACACATAGTCTGAGCCTGATACATCTCCCCAGTTAGCACCAAGTTATGTCGATAAAAAAATATTATTCTGCCACTTTTTCTACATTGAACGCTAAATGCTTTTATTTTATTTTTTTCCTAGTTTTTTTCCCCCTTCCCTTCTCTCATGCACACACTTCTCTGTCTCCGCTAGATTGGACGGCACCAACTTGAACTAACACAAAGGGGTGTTCAACTTAAACACCCTTAACACGCCCAAAAGCACCGTGGCACACCAGGAAGAGTTCTGTCTCTCCTGATTACCCAGCATGCCATTGGACATTTAAGTTAGACGTTTGTCTGGTTTGGAAATGGTTTATACTTAGACATAATGTAGTCACATTTTCGTGGCACCTGAAAGGTTTAATATCTTATGAGGTGGTACTTGAAAATGTTGAGAACCACTGCTATAGTCCATTGTCCATCGTTTTGGTGTTCAACATTCAGGGACTCCAGTGAAGCCTAAACACCAAATAGAGCTTCTTATTAATTTATGGATTAAACACTTTAAATGGAAACTGCATAGACGTAATGTTAAAATTCATATTTTGTGTTATTGAATAGATTGTGTCTACCCTGCAATAATGTCTCATTTTTTGTGTGGATAAGTGGCAATGCTTTTGTTCACTTCTTCGCTGAACACCTTTGCTCTAGTACAAATCCCTATAGAGGGCTGGCTTAATCCCATCAATCTAATTCTTTTGTAATACTCACCCTGGAGCGGGAGCAAGTCCTGATTAAACAGATTAGCATCAGTCTGTGTTGAATTTTAAATAAGTGTAAAATATATAGAAGTTTTACTGCTGTTAAATTCTTGAGACGTATCAAGGTCGATGTAGTTATTCAGATGACCTTTTTTTCATTATTTAACCAGAGAACGTTCCACTGAGATTCAGAATCTTTTTTTCCATGGGAGTCCTGGCCCCGGATGGGGATCCCGGATCCCATAATACCTGTTCTTAGTGGTAGGAGATACCGGAGGTTACCACTGTGCCATATGGACATACATTCTAAATGAAACCCTCAACATTCTGAGTGTCAAATCAAATAATAAGAATGCAGACTTGACACTCATTAGACTGTTTCCATGATGGAATGGTCCCGCTGCCTGCGTAACTTTTTTTTCCTGGGAATCAAATCATAGGAGGTCCATGCAGCTCGCTCGTATTAAAAAGTGTGTCCATATTCTTCTTTTTCAGGTGTTATATTTCTGAAGAGCAGCGGAAAAACACCCACACAAAGGTGACGCGTTCGTGATCTTGGAGCTCCCCACCAACAGGGGGCAGCGGCAGGCATGCACGACTCCACCTCTGACACCAAGATGGCCAAGCAGGTCAGTCAATTAAATTATAAATTTTTAACGTTTTAAACATGGAGTAGTAGAAGTAGTAGTATGACATGAAATGCATATACATTCTACGATAAAGAAACATTTTTTATAACATTGACAAAATGTAAACATGGAGATCTATAATGAAAAAAAAAACTCTAGGACGTTGCCATGATAATGCAATCGAAGCAACATTGCAGCATTGGCTTTTGTGATTCTACTCAAAAACACATATTTTGGGGTCCGTATTCTTGTTTCTATTACAGTAAATTATGTGCTAATAAAGACAAATGTACTTTACTGTGTTAACAAGATGACCTCTTATTTATTTATTAGCGTTCATTGAATTAAATGTTTAACCTTCTTTTCACATTACATTCAATTAGAATTTGGCTAATCAAACAACGGCAAGATGGCCACCACATTTGTCTCACAATGGTTCCCAGTTCCTACATAGACTGTAGAAGATAAAGATAGGACTTAGAACAGTGATGGGCTAAGCTACCTGAAGCTCATTCATGCTAGCAATTTGGCTGCATTTTTAGAGCCAGCTCCTATATTTAACAAAAATAGCGAGAAGGGAAAAAATAGGATGATGTTGCGCATGTTAAGACAAACACGTGGAGGTGAGAATGGCAAGCCTGGATTCAATAATGATGAGGGGAAGGACATGGATTGTCAATTACAGCAAGGAACTTCCGGTGCCTGCCCCATTCTTTACAGTCAATGATTTGCTGTGAAGAGTTTTATTATTGATCTGTGGAGCCTTCAGTCCACTAAATCTCTTTATTCCTCAGGAGCAGAACTCGAAACATATGGACGATCATAAAGAAACGGACAACATGTCAGAGAAGACGTCCCCTAGCAAGAACCTCAAGTCTCCGCAGAAAGGCTCCAAACGCATCAAAATGGCCCCATTCAAAGTGGCTCTACTGGACTCCTCGGAGTTTGAATCAGAAATTGAGGTACGCAAAGCCAAGGTTCAACTGGATTATACGTTTGCAGAGGTTTTGATGTACTTTGACCAGAGAGGTGGAAATAACAAGTTTATAATTCTCTTTGTTGATGCCTTCTCCCATGGGCATGTTCGAGAATTCGGAGGGCCAGTGTCGTGCTGCGAGCTCACCAAAGCAATGCCACACCACGTTGTACAACAGCCAGAGGCACTTTATAGTCTCCATAATACATCAGATTCAGTTTGTGCGCTATCCCTTTTATCACTGTGAAAGTGTGATCTTCTCACTCTTTCAAAATGAGTGCCACAGTGCACTGGTGTCAGGACAAAGCGTCAATCCTATGCAATGCAAACATTTATTAAATAAATAAATAAAATAAACAGGAAATATACAAAGGTAGAAATAAAAGTGACGGTTTCAGAATATTGTTTCAAGTTTAAGCCAAATGGGCCAACTTCAAGATTTTTTTTTTTTTTTTTTTTTTTAAGTAACTCATTTTCTGGGGTTCTAAGGGTTTACCAAGCATTTGCTCATGTGTAAAATGAGTAGCACGTGCAATTACTGTAAGACACGAGATTTCAAATGGTAAATTAGGTGCAAGGTGCCCACAAATAGTTATAGTTAATACCCCACTATTTTCACAACAACCATGTAACATAAAATGAAGCCCATATAAAATGTTGTCCCCTTCTGGAACCGCCACCATAATGTGGTGGAGGGGTTTGAGCACCCGGATTATTCTGGGGGCTCTGTTGTCGGGGGCTTCATGCCCCTGGTAGGGTCTCCCATGGCAAACAGGTCCTAGGTGATGGTTGAGAAGTCCCTTATGAGAGACCAACAATCCCAGTAAGAACCATGAAGCTGTCCTTCCGTGGACCCACCACCTGCAGGAGGAGCCTTAGGGGCTGGCACAATGTGATTTGGGCAGCTCCAACAGCTGCTCCCACGACCCGGCAACAGTAAAGTGGAAGAAAATGGATGGATGGATAAAACTTTGTACCAAATTGAACTTTGTGGCTTTACAGACTCTGCTTAGTTGTATTACACACAAATGCAAATCCCTAAGAAATAAAAGGCCTTTTCACACTAGTGCAGCCATTCTGTCTGGAACATCGCGTCCCCCTTGTCGATCCGAAATGCTCTCGTGGCCCGCCAATAGAAAGTAATTTGTCCTATTCTTGAAATGTTCTTATTGTTTTACAGCTAAAAATCACATAAAAAACATCTAGCAATGACTGGGGTTTAAAACTGGTTTCAAGTAATACATTTTAGCGAATGAATGTCCATCCATCCATTTTCTTCCACTTTTTCATTGCCGGGTCGTCACATTGCACCAGCCCCTATGGCTCCTCCTGCAGGTGGTGGGTCCACAGAAGGACGGCCTCATGGTTCTAACCGGGCCTGTTGGTCTCTCATAAGGGGCTTCAGAACCACTCTTTGTCTGACCCGTCACCTTGGACCTGTTTGCCATGGGAGAACCTACCAGGGGCACGAAGCCCCCGACAACAGAGCTCCCAGGAACATTCGGGCGCTCAAACCCCTCCACCACGTTAAGGTGGCGGTTCCAGGAGGAGGCGAATGAATGCATTTTTCCTTTTAAAATGTATATTTTTGTCGTACTTGTTTTCTAGACAAGCTTGGGCCCCCCCTATAGTGTCTCCAAAGCCCCCCAAGGGGCCCCAGACCCCACTTTGGGAACCACTGCTCTAGTGTATTTGTAGCAAAAAACACCTCTCCTCAGATATATTTATTTAGATATTATTATTAAAGTGATTTTGAACCATTATCGCAGATTCTGAGAAGTGTGGATCAGTTTTTCTTCACGAAAAAATTCACACTCATACAATAGCAACATATAAATGTATACAGATTCCAAACAGCAACAACACCAACCCACTCTGTTAATCTCGGCATCAGAGTGCTGTGTCAGTCTCCTCTCTCTGATCTGATCCTGACTTTGATGTTGGCTATTCATTACTCATTCCTATCCATGCAGTGACTGTGAAAGAGAACCTCAACATCCGAAACTCTGATGCCTTATTTGACCCCGTTCTCACACTAAGTAATAAACAGTAATATTTGGGGGGACTGCCCAATAATATAGGACAGTGGCGTGTCTCCAGACCTAAATATTTAAATGACTGTAAATTGGAGTGAACCTTTATTAAAGGACCTAGTTAATATGCCGTCTAAATGTACTGTACTCTGCAACACCATCGTGCAAATTTAGAAATACTAAAAATCTAAATGTGCTTCGTTTCATTAATCTACATAA
Organism: Proterorhinus semilunaris; assembly: GCA_021464625.1. NCBI lineage: Eukaryota > Metazoa > Chordata > Actinopteri > Gobiiformes > Gobiidae > Proterorhinus > Proterorhinus semilunaris. The sequence goes on from CM038344.1 coordinate 15,480,122, forward strand.
TTGTATTCACCTGATTTTTTTATTTTGTGATAAAGAAAGAAAGGTCGGTAGCCAGGCTTACACTTTACGTTTTGCATGAGAGAAATCTTGGTGTGCACTGCTGTGATGCTGCAGGGAGTGCACCTAATGGGGAACGGTCAAGTTTCTTCGCAGCGCCCAACTTGAAAGGCTTCCTTTCTAATGTGAAGGTTTAAACTGGACTTCACTCCAATGAACAGACTTTTCGTTTAGCTTTTTAATTGAAGCTGTGCACCATGCAGCAGGTGAAAAACATAGAAGAAAACATACAAAAACAAATGTAAATATTCATGTAAATAAATTGTAGTTATTTTAACATTTTAACCACATTGTTAGTACGTTAATTAAACAAAGGTTTTAGTAATTAGCATTATACATACACACACACAATCATGGCTTTTAAATCAGTTTTAACAATAGCACCTGTTTGGGCAAACAAATCAGCCAAAGAAACAAACAGAAAACAAAACTGAGCATTTTGCCCTTACCGACTGTCCTCCACAGTATTTTGAAAGGCTTTTTCCCAGCACTTTAGTCCTCTTCGAGGTTTGGTTTTGACTTGGACATGTAGCAGCTCTGACTGCGCCTTTGTGTTTTTCCCAAGAGGCAACACCCTGGTCTTGATTGGATCAGCTGATCCACCTGGTTGCATTGCCTGCTGTGGGCGGGCGGAGGGGAGAACACAGAGCGGGACAGCAAAGGAACTAGAAAAGAAATGTGTGTTTTGTTTTTCTGTTGAGGCTTTAAGACCCATGTAAGAGTCGTGCACACGGAGTGTGAACACACGCACAGCAGCACCTCTTCAAGACAAAAAGTGCTATTTCGGACTAAAACCACACAGCCAGTTTGTTTGTTGTAGCAGTCCCATTTCTTGCTGTTTGAGAAAGACATTCATGCTCCCCCTACCTTCACTTACCCAGCTCCTGTCTGCTTAGATAACGTTTTAATTGCTGCACCTTCATTTGGGTCCGTATAAGTCAAAGGAAACATTTCACCCGAGCCTTGAGATAAAGCCTTGGGAAATAATAAAACGTACCACCATAGCAGTGCTTCTGTTTCCCTGGCAACCGCTTGCTTTGCCTTCGCTGTTGGCTCATTGAGTCAAGCACCATAATGTGTCTCTTTTACTTGTTGAGCCATTACAGCAGTAAATGGCAACAGTCATTGATGGGGAATCATAGAATTCATATGAATTCTATGATTCCCCATCAGTCATAATCTCCATTGGTTCTTTAGAGCATTATTTTTTGACCTGTTGAGCTCTCTACTCGTCCTTGTCTTGCTTATAGCTCAAGTTTGCAGAGTCTGGATTTTTACATTTGAATATTTCATAGCCCGAGATGGTTGTAACACGTCAGTGTTCTTGCAGAGATGTTTTAAACTTTTATTCTCTGAGCGACAGGAAGCCAGTGCAGAGACCTGAGCACTGGACTAATATGGTTGCATTAAATTAATTGGTACAATAAATTTGTCGATGAAAATGTTTCATCGAGTCAGTTATGGCCTTTGCAATTAATCAATCGTAATTAATCACATTTAAGCATAATTTACCTAGGGGCTGTATTAATTTTTTAGAGGTGTATTTTCCAACATTTTAACTAATTTGAAGTGTAGATGTGAGGCCTGTGTGATCATTTCAAACACTTCAAAGACAATACCAGTTTGTGATTCATTTTGGAGAATGGTAAAATAAGATTTAAAATTTGATTTGGATTTAAACTAAGTTTATATTGGCTTAACTGTGGGATTAAACAAGTTTGACAGTAAAATTGTTTTCGGCTTTACGCTGTGTTCCTTCGCAATGTGTTGCAGAAAAAAAGAAACTGAAAAATTGTCTGTGCCGCTAAAGTAAATAATTGTGATTTAATTTTGATTAAGATTTTTAATCGCACTAAACCTTTATGGAATTAATTTTAATCATAATTAATGACCGGCCCTTTTCCAAACACATTACTAACATATTTGTAGCATCTCAATTCTTCACTTAGAGGAGTTCAGGGTCACTGTCACAGAATTGCTTGAAAACCAGCCCTAAACTTCATAAATTGATACAAATGCTTTATATTTGGATGTACAATGTTTTTCTCACATGTCTGCGTTTACAATATACTAAAGGAGGACAAAACAAATTCCATTCTACTACTAGAAAAAACTAAAATACAGGTGCATTTAATTAGGTAGTCTACTTCAAGTTTGGATTTAAAGCCATTTAGAAATTCCTGGCTGAATGGGTGCAGTCGTTGACAAAATTCCAACTGGACAGTTTCATTGTCTGGAACTGAGAAAACAATGTAGCTATAAACAGGTGCCTAATGGACCATAGAGATGGTGATAATGCGCTTTCTAGCTGTAATTAAAGCT